>CM077663.1:101313299-101946481 GCA_039707655.1 Elymus sibiricus
TACGGGTACCGGTGACCGCCCCCAAGGGTTGCCATTTGTACGGGTTCAGTGACCGCCCTCAAGGGTCCCTTAGTGGAATCACGGGATCTTGCATTGTGCGAGGGCGTGAGGAGATTACGGTGGCCTTAGTGGCATCTTGGGGAGCATTGTTCCTCCACACTGCTCCGAACGGAGATTAGCATCCGCAAGGGTGTGAACTTCGGGATACATCGTCGTCTCCATGTGCCTCGGTTATCTCTTACCCGAGCCCTTTACTTATGCACTTTACTTTGTGATAGCCATATTGTTTCATGTTATATATCTTGCTATCACTTAGTTGTTTATCTTGCTTAGCGTAAGTTGTTGGTGCACATAGGTGAGCCTAGTTGTTTTAGGTTTTGTGCTTGACTATTTAAATGTTAGTTTTATTCCGCATTAGTTCAAGCCTAAACCATAATTATTTTATGTCGCCTATTCACCCCCCCCCCTCTAGGTGACATCCACGTCCTTTCAAATCCTCATTGTTCTTTGGTCGTTGTTGTCCAAAAGGTGTCAAACAGCGGGTTAAAATAAGTTTGGGAATATCAAATGAATCTCTCAATGACACATATCTTGGTATGCCCACTAAGGTAGGCAAATCACCAACTGTTATTTCAAAAAAATTGACTGACTGTGCTTGGCGTACCATTTATGGGTGGTCAAGTCAACCTATTTCAAGAGCTGGTAAAGAAGCTTTGCTGAAATTCGTTATACAGGCGATTCCGACGTACATCATGAGTTGCTTCCAGCTTCCAGTGGCGACATGTGAGAAATTCCGACATATTGTGGCTGATGAGTGGTGGGGTAGAGAAGATGGTAAAAAGAAACTTCACTAGAGATCTTGGGATTGGTTATCGACACCCAAATCTCTTGGTGGAATGGGTTTTCGAGACATGGCCATCTTCAACCTCGCCATGTTGGGCAAGCAAGGATGGCGGCTGATCACTAATCCTTCGTCTTTGTGCTCTCGTGTACTAAAGGGTCGGTACTTTCCTTATACAGATTTTTGTAATGCCTCTGCGTCAAGATCTCCGTCTGCTACTTGGCGTGGTATCCTTGTCGGCCGTGAGCTTTTGAAGCATGGTGTTAGATGGGGTATTGGTGATGGCAAGAATGTCCATATTACGATGGATCATTGGATTCCATCGACTCCTCTAAATATGCTTTAGCCGTCCTCACCTATTCCTACAAATGCTAAGGTTCATTGCCTTCTCGACGAGGAAAATTGCATATGGAATGAAAAAACGGTGCGTGGCTTTTTTACTGATAATGTTGCTTCACAGATTCTTCTTCTACCAGTTAGTACACATGGAGGCAATGATTTTGCTTACTGGACATTCACTCGATATGGTGAATATTCGGTTCGCTCAGCTTATAACATGGCACATTCAACACAGTTCATGGCAGTTCGTAGTAAGAGTGGATTTGGTCAATGTTCAGATAGACCCTGGGAAGAAAGATTTTGAAAGCAATCTGGAATGTCAAGGCGCCTAACAAGATGAAGATTGTTCTCTGGCGTTTTGCTCATGACTGACTACCTTCTGGAGCTCAGCTCGTGCGGCGCCATATTCCTACTTCAGATCTTTGTTGTTTCTGTGCGAGGTCGGAATCTGTTGAGCATGCATTATTATTCTGCTCCTATGCGAGGAACATTTGGGAGATGATTAAAAATGTCTTCGGCATCAGTTTGCAGGGCTATAATTTTTTGTCACCTAAACTTTGGCTTTCTATTTTTTTTATCCGGATCCACAGATCAGGAAGCCACTGTTCTTGCGGTGACATTTTGGCATATTTGGGAGGCGCGCAATTACGCTAGGAACAATACAAATGCTCCTCATCCTCGATGTATAGTGGAGAAGCCAAAGCTTATATTTCTATTATTTTGCAGCATCTCTACCATCCTGTTGTATCACATAGGCGTGAGACCATTATCTCCAATTTGGAGTGGTCTCCGCCACCGTCAGGTACTATTTTACTTAATTCTGATGTTGCGGTCTTCTCGGATCTCAATTACTCTCGTATTGGGGTCATTGCTAGAGATCATGTTGGCCCCAGTGTGGCTGCTTATTATGAACCTATTCAGGGTGTTTTGGAACCTGAAATGGTGGAACCTTTGCCCCTTCAAAGAGCTGTCTTTCTGGTACGTGATGAACAATTTTCTAATGTTATCTTCGCCACAGATTGTCTGCAGTTAGTGCAACAATTGAACTCTTCAGTCCAAGATCGATCTCTCATTGGTTCGGTTGTGGCTAATATTAAGCATGTGGCTGGCATCTTCGCCTCAGTGGTATTCAAGCATATTCGTCGGCATTTGAATGAAGCGGCTCATGTATTAGCCAAGTCATATAAAAATTCTGTTAGTTTGTGTGTTTTACATTCTTCTCTGGATTGCATCCGGAAGACTCTTTGTAATGTTGTCATTTTAGCAATAAAGTGTCGACTTTATTTCAAAAAATACTGGCCAAGTGGGCCAGCAAGGCCCCTGCCCACGGTGGCGGCGGTCCCGGTCCACATCATGCAAGATTTGGATCTGCGATTCCTAACATGTCCCGGTCCATGGCGGCCCGGTTAAAAACAGGTTGTGCCATGATATTAAACCCATGCACATCACAAATATGAGAGAACCCTAAAAAATCACATATATGAGATTTGCCTAAAAAATCACATATTTGTCTCAAACAATTAATTAGAGGGTATCCTCTCGGCGAAAATCAGAGGTCATTTTTTGGTGGGCTGGAAGCGCGTCACTTGGTGTGTTCACCCTCCGCCATGTGTTGCACATTGGGTGCATCCACGTTGGGGGTTGGAAGAAGTGCTTTCCTGTCAGAAGCATAACATGTGCTTCTGTGGGAAGCACAACTATGCTTTCCAAAAAGAGAAAAATGCAATTGTGCTTCCACGAGAAGTGCAGTTTGTGCTTCCAGAAGAAACACATAAGTGCTTTCCGAAAAGAGAAGAATGCAAATGTGATTCTCGAAAAAGAAAAAAATATGGCTTGTGCTTCCGTGAGAAGCGCAGTTGTGCTTCCGCGAGAACTGCAGCTTGTGCTTCCACGAGAAACACATAAATGCTATTCGAAAAGAGAAAACACAAATGTGATTCTCGAAAAAGGAAAAAAAATACAGCTTGTGATTGCATTAGAAGCGCAGTTGTGCTTTCCGAAAAGGGGAACCCACATCATGTGCTTTCGTGAAAAGCACAAATGTGTTCCAAAAAGGGAAAGTCACATGTGTTTCGAGTGAAAGGCACAATTGTGCTTCTGGGTTCAGTTTTTTATCGGTTTCCTTTTTTTTCTTTAGTTTTTCAAATTGTCGCTTGTGGCTCGTTTATCCCTAATAGGCCATTTGGCCCTAATGGGCCATTACCCAAAATACTTGAAAAGATCAGAAATACTGGAAAAATACAAAACAAAATAACAAAAAAGGCAATTTGTCAAGATAAATCTTGAGCTTTATTAGTGGCTGCCTCATTAAATCTCTCATCCATGTGAAGGAAAAGGAGTACAAAGCCATGCTCTAGATTACAAAATGATAAAAAAAAACTATAAATGAAGAAAGAAAATTTACAAAGACTACAACTCTTCTTCTTCATCGAAAGATTTTGAAAAGTGGCTTCCAGTCCTTTATTGTCTGCAGTGTGTTGGGATCTTCTTCTTGCTAGTTCCCCATCTTTTCATGCCCAAGTGTTTTCCTCATATTCGGGGTAAGACTGGCTCTTCTCTCCTCAAGTATTAATTTAGCTAGGCCGAAAGCATGCTCTAATGATGTCATTGAGACGAGCACTCGCAACACATCCCGTGTTGATATGGAAAGCATCGAATATGTAAGCGTGTGGTCATGCCACCACTGTAGTATGTTAAAGGCCTCCTCGACCTCTTTCATTGAAGCCGACTTTGTCGCCGTTGAAGTAGCTCGCTAGCTCCCTACCACCTGCAAGCACATGTGTTGTTACTCCTGTGGAAGAGCTCGAGGCAGTGGAGGAAGAACCAAATATCTTGCTCCACGCTCCTTTCTTTTTTTCCCGTAGTTGATGTTGGTGGAGGCCGTTGCATCCAAACTCTGACAAAAATTTCTTCATACTTACCGTAAACTTCAGAAAGCTTATCAAAGACATCAGTGAAATAATCAGAATAATATCAATATAGGGACCCAACTAGTACAATGAGTGTATTAGCAGACCCCTGCAGTCTACCCTAGGATTCAAGATAAGTGAAAATGCACACACCATAGGAATTTCTTTCCAATATTTCAAATATTTACGTTTCGTGCCAGCAACAACTTAAAGTAATAATGCATCGCCCTTGAATGCTTTCGGGTGAGTAGCAATGTCCACAACATTATACATCATTAAAGGAGATGTAGGATAATAAACCCTAAACAACTAAATTGTTGCACATAAAGCATCTTCAAAAACCTAGTCAATACTCCAAAAGATGCCAAGCTGCAGGAGTGGTTAGCCGTGTTCCGTAATTTTGCATTAATGAATCCCGAATGCATCTTTGTTTCGGATAAGTGACTTAAGCATCATATATAGAGAGAGTTCGATCTAACAAACATGTTTAATTATACTTGTGAAAAATTACTCCTATAGCAATGCAATATATCTTGTAGTTTGTAATTTATTGATTAGAGTTATTGAGATAAGGAAACGTAGTGCACATAGTTTCAATGTGCGGTTTGCATTTCTTCAAAGCACAATTAGCAACAAGATTGGTTATATGGCAACCACAACATTGATGTCGTAAAAAAAGATGCAACATATACAAAAAACAAAGGAGCGAGGTCATCCATTGCAGTTGTATTTGCTGAAGGAATGTCCAACGTTACTGAAAAATTCTTGTTGGTCAGACCAAAATTTGCCACGACTTTAATAATATCTTGAGCAATGTTATCACCAGTATGTGCTTCATCAATTAATCCGAATCATATGATTCTTTTGTAGTTTCCACCTTTCATTTTGCCCGACCACTCCATATATGAGATGTTAAACAGACTAAAAAGTGCATGTAGTAAATTCTTATTTTATTTTCATCACACTAGTTTTGCGTAAAATTGTCATATCCCTAGTTATAGTTTATCTAGAAACTGGTTTGAAATTAGGAGTATGAGCACTTTGAATATATCCGATAAAACCCACAGACTCACCAAAACTTAATGGTAAATCATTAGAAGCAATTAAACGACAAATAGCTTCCCTCTAGACATTAGCATCACAGCTAAAATTACGTACCAAACCACCGGGGTTGAACTTGAGTGTGGCATGTCTTGCCGCAACCTCTCCATCCTTTTTGATGTGGGAGTGTTTGTGCCCCTCAGGTTGCCGGTTCCTCCTTTACCCCCATGGTATACAAATCCCCTCATCTGTTGAACTTAGTTTTAATCTCGTGGACATCATTCGCCTCAACTATTTATTCAACGAAGTGATCCCACACGTGAGAGGTTTTATAGCGAACCCTTTTTGCACCGGTGGTGTAGGAAGTGTAGGCACCAGTGGAATGTGCACCAGATTGTGAATGTCGTGTATTGTTGTTGGAATGAGGATATGTGGTGGTATTGTGGGTATTGGGATCGGCATGGCCGAATATTTCAGTATTGAAATCACTTGCTTTGAAGCAAATGAACCGGTTGGGTCATCCATGTTTCGGTGTAGGAAACGAGAGGGGTGGGCAGCCCCTTTATAGCAAAAAAAAATTGTCAAATTTCAGGCCAATCTAGCCCTCCAACGGTCAACTTTTTAGGAAAAAAGATCATCCAAACATATTAATATGAGGTCTAGTTTGGAATATGACGCGAGAAACACAACAATGAAAATGGTTTTGTGATGTGGACGCACGGTTCAAGGAAATCATTTTGAAAAAAAGGATGAAGAAAAAAACAAAAACAAAAAAGTCTGGTTGTGACAAGTGTCATCCAGTGACCTTTTAAAGGGTACCCCTTACTATGATTTTGAACTTTCGGCTAGGATTTTACTCACGGGCTCATGTGGCCATGGGCTTCTATGGGGCATTGGCCCAACACCCCAAAATGCCAACCTAAAGCCCATTTTGAGCCCCCGAGCCGAGCAAGCATCCAATTAGCAGGAACAATTGTTGGATTCTCCAAGGACCGACTCCCGAAACTCCCCTATAGGCCTTCACTACCCCCACTTTCTTTCCCCTTATGTTTCATACTAGCTAAATGCCCGTGCTTTGCCATGGGACAACAAATTTAGAGGTGAAAGTATTGATGTCAAATATCATTGCAATTTATAATGTGCACGCTTTACTCGCCTAATGACTGTGTTGAGATAATATCATCTTGGAGTGTCTCCTCATGGCCTCCTCTGCGCCGTCGTCCATTGTTGACGACATACCACTTTGTCCCCGTTCTCTCATGTTGTCTCTACCATGCCAAGTATAATAATGGTGAGCTCTCGTTTATTTTTCCATATTTAACCTTCTCTAACCCGCCCTCCTATCAGATCCTCTATAGCACTGCCCATCTCGGATGTCGTATTTCTTGGTCATCTAGAGCACTCACGTTACCCCCAAATCGTTGCGGTCTCGCTCTTGCTTACTTGATTGTCCACGTCCAGATCCTCCTACCCATCCAAGTATGATTTTTTTAGTCGTCCGTCATGTCACACTTGTTATTCGTGTTTAACAACTATCCCATTGTATAGACAAAATAGTAGTGCTATTGCCTACATGAAATTTCAAAATACAACTTAACAACTACCAAGCTTCCTATACCTTCTCCCTTGAGACCCAATGACCTCAGTATGTGTGCATCACTTATTCTATTTGTCAAATGCATCCAAACATGACATATGTTTAGTTTTCACCACTTAGCTATAAACACAATCATTTTTCTTTCGTTCACTCCCTCTCGGCCCCATGTGCACTCTTTCTCCATCGGTAGCCCCCATCTTCAACTGAATTTAACAAACGAAATGAAAATTGACACATGCATAGGGACATGCGATGTCCTCTCTATGTCAAATATATTATATCACTAAACTCCCTAGGATTAGAGGCCTCACAATCAATTGAGGTCTTCAATTGGAATTTGGTCACCCAATTTTGACCGTGTCAACAATCTCTTTCGTTTAATTTTTTATACAATATACTATGCTTCCTAATTTTTAAATCTTCACAATTAGCTGAGGCTTCAATTTAGAATTGGGTCACCCGATTTTGACCGGGTCAATTATTTCTGAAAGAGATCTCCCATTTAACTGTTTTATTAAGTCTTTATGTTCCCTAGTTTTAAAGCGCTTTCATTCGATTGAGGTATTCAATTTTCGTTTTGGTTTACAATTTTGATCGGGCCAACGATTTTTCAAATCAATCAGCAGCAACCGGCCTATAAAAACATGTCAACCCATCGCAAACTCCTATCACCACGAAAAAGTGTCACCATATGATACTATATATAGCATGAATATAGTACACGCAACCAACGATGAAAAAATATCCCCACATAAATATGGGTTGATTAGCGGGTAACACAGAATCACACCGCGAAAGGCCCACCAAATTACCGCATGATAAATAAACATAAAACACACTCCATCGTCTCCCCCACCGGCCAAACTAAATACTTCATCAATTTCAAATATAAGGATTGTTAGTTCTTTGGAAATTCAAATTTCTTTAATTTTGACCAAGTTCAGAGCCAAAAATATCGATATCCACAATATTAAAGAAAAATATGAAAATTCATTTCCTGATGACTAATAACACTAATTTGATATTATGAATTTTGATATATTTGTCTACAAATTTGATCAGACTTAAATAGGTTTGACTTTTTAAAAAGGTAATACACCATATATTTTGAAATATTGTTAGTAAAGAAATTTAAAAATTTCCAAACATTCAACGGCGCAGCAAAGTGTGCCCAACCCTTCTAGTATTCAGTAAATCGGGTGTTGGATGATCCCATTAGATGTATTTCTCCATCCTGATTGTTTTTGCATTTGTTCAAAATCTTTTCACCGAGAGATTATTGTGACAGCTACAATAGTCGGTAGATAAGTCTTCTCAACTGATAAAGAAAAACTAAAATCAAAACTCTACATGGATTGTTTACACTGAGCATTACACAGTTTTGATTTTCTGTCTGTGTTGTCTGCTTGTACTTGTAGTTTTGCATCTCTGGTGCATACATACAGCCTATCCACCATGGTTGCTGACCTTGCAGCCAACAAAGTGTTAAGTCAGTAGGCATTTTTTGCTGATTGCAAGCATGGCAGCGACCAGATGACTGAGCAAACACGTTCAGGTTCTCTTGGCATAGTGAGTGGCATCCCAGCTAGAAAAAGCTAGAGATAATACAGAGAGCACTACCACAAGTCCACAAGTAGAACCTTGAAAGAAATTGGAAAATAGAAGAACTTAAAACAAGCATGTTGTTATACTCTCTCCGTTCCTAATATAAAGCCTTTTAGAGATTTCATCATGGACTACATACGGAGCAAAATGAGTGAATCTATACTATAAAATATGTATATGTACATCCGTATTTAATCCATAGTAGAATCTCTAAAAGGTCTTATATTTAGGAACGGAGGGAGTATAATCAAGGAGATCAAGCAAAAAGAATACAAACAAACTCTTAGTCTGTTCTTCCACTGAATAATAGGAGTGCATTATTAAATATCCTAAATGTTGTGTCACGCACGCGCGAGATTCATCGTCTGCGAGCGGCTGCACACGGGCCGTCCATCTCAGTTGATGGTTGCGACACATGGAGGGCAGCTTAGAACCAAGAGAAGAGAAGCGGTGGTTTTGTCGTTTCCAGAATTAGGGGAAAAAAGCGCCCACCCAGCCGTTGTCTCCATCCCCTCTCCACCCCCTCACACCCAACACTAACAGAGGGAGTGAAATCCCTAGGTCGTCGGCGTCCGCCGCCGGCGCGAGCCCGACCACGGGGACGATTCAAGGGGCGGAGCACAGACGGCGAGCTCGACGACACCAACAACCACAGGGAGGCGAACCACCCCAGAGGCCAATAGGAAAGGCACTCCTGCGACCAGATTCGGGGAAGGAGAAGGGGTAGGACACCGGTGACGCGAAGAACGACGGGTGGTGGCGGCGAGCTGCTACATCTCCTGCGAGTATAGAAGGTAAGCTACGCGCGCCCTAACCCTCTCCCATTTTTTTTGGTCTCGGCTCATGAACAAGCGGCAAGGGGTTTCGCCAATGTAGCCGCGTCATCTACGGTGACGAGCAGGGGAGATGATGCGGAGCATCCTACGGTCATCCCCATGTACATTCCGACTACTCCCCAAGCCCCAAGTGCCATTGGACATAAGGTGACGCTCCTAAGTCCCTCTCCTTTCAATTCACTCGAGACATGGATGCTACCTCAAGCGGAAATACTGTGCATGCTTAGGTACAATGAAGATGATCATGGAGACACTAGGATCGAAGAATGAGTCACCATGAAGGCGGACACAAAGACGGACGGGCAAGATCACCAAAACGAGCCCAGAACACCTTCCAGGCCCCGGACGTCCGCCCCTGGAGACTCTACACGCACCAAGGCCCAGCCGAGGACTCTACAGGCCCCGCACATCCGGCCCTGCCCGGAAATCCGGCCATTGGTCTCTGACTTCCAGCCGAGCGAAGCCAGAGAGTTTCAGCGCTGGCGCCGAGCCCCGGACATCCAGGCCAAGCCCTCGGAAATCCGACGCACCCGTATGAGAGAGCATCAGCAGCCGGCGCTACCCCCCGGACATCCCCCCCCCCCCCCCCCCCCGCGCTGAAGCCCGGGACATCCAGTCCAAGCCCCCGGAAATCCGGCGCACCCGTACTAGAGAGCATCAGCAGCCGGCGCTACCGCCCGAACATCCGGCCCCCCGCTGAAGCCCCGGACATCCGGCCCCTGTGTGGACAGTCACGGGCCCAAGAGGCCATGTACCCCTCTCTCTCGCCCCTATCTCTACTAGCACTATATAAGGAACCTTCCCTCCTCTCTTTAGGGTTAGCAATAGTTTAGCTCATAGATTAGTTGAGCATTGCTCCTTCCATATCCTTCTCCCTTGGAGTGGTACCTCAATGTGAGAAGATCCTATGGATGTCAAGACCCCTTGCTAGGGAAGATCCTCCTGGATTTTAAGGCCTCATCTCCCCATGGGATTTGGGATGAACTCTACCATGTATCCTCTTTCCGTTTGTTATTATTGTACCTTTGTGGATCTTGTGTGGATATGAGTCTAGTGGATGTGTGATTGTACTTGTTCTTGAGTGTTTCTCTTGTGATTTCTCCCCGTTCTTCCCCGTGCTCTTCGTGGAATCCCCCTCCAATTCGTGAAAGATCGACACCCACGGGTTTGCCCCATATCATATTGGTATCAAGAGCCACGTTTCTCACGAATTTGGAGTCCTCCCCTTCGTTTTCTAGCCAATTTTTGTTTGTTCTTACCTAATTTCAAAAATCTCCACAAAAATTGTCATACCCAATTTTTTTGGATTTGTTGGTCCTTGTGATATTTTGTTGATTTTGATCCATGGAATTCGTGTTTGACAAGTAGATCTAGCTTTCCCACCGTGAAATCCACCCCAATTTTTCTTTTTGCCCATCAATTTTGACCCCCAAGATCAAAAATTTCCGCCCAAATCGTGTTCCCGAGGCCAAATACCGATCTGGACATCACGCCCCGGACATCCGGCCCCTGGAGCGCAAAATTGCCCAAGATTCTCGACATCAGGACCCGGATTTCCGGCCTCATCCCCGGATGTCCGGCCCCTGTAGGTTTCAGCTTTCCGGTTTCACCATTTCGGCCAAAACTAATTCATTCGGAGTCCGATTTTGACGTTCTTTGGCTCGTTGGATAGCTATTGACATCCTCCATCCCACAAAATTAGTTACACCACCATTTGACTCCACCATAGTTTTGAAATTTTGGCAAGTTTGCCTAGGCATCCACCATAACTTCCGCATAGCCTTTCCACCATACACTTCCGCCACCCTAACCCAATTTTGTTTGAGATTTTGAGTTGCGGTTTCCATTTCGTAAGGTGTTTCGACTAATTAGGGATGGTTCGACTTCGACAACGCCGCTACTCATCATCGCCTCAGCCTCGACATCGACATCGGCCACTTCGCCTTTTGGCACCACAACTGTAAGCAAGGACGGTAATCTCGACGACATCATTGTCCATTTCCTTTCCATTGCATTGATCGCTTCGAGCCTATTGCGTATCTTACCCATTGAGACTAGCGAGTTGAGAATTGCCGGGCCATGTTACTTGTGCACCGTAGTGTTACTCTTATGCCGCATAGCTACTTTTAGCGCACAAACATATTGTTATCTACATTGTGCCATAAGTCTCTCCCGTGCATATCCATCATACTTGTATCATATCTTGGTTCGAGCATCAAGCATAGAAAAAAAAAGAAAAAAAAGCTTTTAAGCAAAAGAGGAGATACAAAAGAGCTTATAAGCAATAGCAATAGCATTGAGCCATTTTGCATAGTAGATACTCTTGGATCATACATACATAGCATAATTGGGATTGAAGACGACACATTTACTCTTTTAGGTTGGTGCACAAGCACGTATCTAGCCCATTTGAGCAATCGAGCTATTGTCTCTCTAGTATCCGTGCAACAAGAGCTTTTCCTGGGTCTCTCATATTTTGTGCTCATTCCTTGGTTGCACGGATCCCATTTATCTATCTGTATGTGTGTTCCTAGTGCAACAATAGCTATTGCTCTATTTGCTTTGCATTGCAATTTTGTGAATCTTCCTCAACATTTTCGATATCTTGGATTAACATTTGCTTGAATTTTGTGCCACTTGTCCTAAACAATCCACTCGATAAGCTTTACTTTGTAGGTGTGAGTGAACAAGTCTGGTATCAATTCTACTATTCTCTCAATTCACATTGAGTGAAACAGGATAAATCCTCAACTTTGGGAACGGTATCTTGGTATTGTTTATCTCATATCCCACTCACCAATGCTCGAGTCTTGTGATGGCTAGGCAAATCACATCATCTTCGGTCTTCGACGACTACATCGACATGAACAACTACATCAACCAAAAACTCGAGCGACTCGCCATCGACATATGACACTCTGAAGCTCAGAAAAGAGACTACATAGACAACAAGTTGGATGCACACATGGAGCAACTTCGACACATGTTGGCCAACTACAAGTCTTCTTCCCCTTCGGCATCTTCAAGGCAGAGATGCTCAAGTCGTACATCTTTGGATCGCCCATCCGATGCAAGCACAAGTCGGCCACGTCCTCATCTTCGAGACGACCGCCATGACAACCATCACGTTCGTGATCTACATCATCGCGAAGGGCAAGCCACCTCCAAGAAACAAGTGTGCGAAGACGAAGACTGCCATCGACTACAAGCTCTACATCCCTCTACGGCGAACCTTCATGAGCACAAGAGTAGATCGAGCGATGAACTCCAATAAGGACAAGCTTCGATGCCAACACCAAGAAGACCGACTACCCGCATGGATGACCTTTCCATTTTTGAAAGCATCCCAAGGAAGATGACCGAGCTTGGGAATCTCCCTTCGGTCATAGAGGAGAGTGATGATGTGCCATCTTCAGTCTTCATCCACGGCAACGGCGACAAGATGGTCGAGCATGGGATTTTCCCTTCGACCACGGCGGCAAGCGCGACCCTGTTCGACAACATGAAGACGGCGCCCACATGCGACTTCTACTCGGAGTGAAGCACCGAGGCCGAGCTTGGGTTTGTCCCTTCGGTCTTGGAGGACATTGATGTTTGGCCACATCCTACGGCATTCATCTTCGGAGGCGTTATTGACGAGGAGGTTGAGCATGGGACTATCCCTTCGACCGAGGAGGCGCAAGGAGTTGAGCATGGAGATGTTAGCACCTACATCTCTCCGACACCTACATATGACGAGATGCCCCAATTTCCATGTGAGGAGAACCACCATCACATGAGCGATATGAGTGACTCCACCATATGTGACATTGAGTGCATTTCCTATGAGAGGATGAGTATGACCACCACTAGCCCCATACATGAAAACATGCCAGACTTCCTATGTGAGGTTGAGAGCCATCACCACCCTTTGAGTGATTCAACCAACCATATGAGTGAGAGCATCCTAGAGGGAGTGAGTGAGCCACAACACTTAGTGAGTGAGGTAGTTGAGCGGGCACGTGAGGCCACTATGATTTATAACAACTTAACCTCTACTCCTATTGTGTCTTCTTCTTTGGTGCTAGGTCCCCTACATGACGACGTGCCTACCCTCGACGAGTCCATTCCTCCAATGGGAATGACGATGGCCATGGTGGACGATGATGCCCCATCCACATGGTTCTATCCTGATATTGACCACGAGTTGGTACTTCCCACCTCACCTACATCACATGAGCGGACCTCTAAAGGTAACATAGGTGAAGGTTCTTCGCTTGTACCACTAGTGGACTATCTTGCCATTGATTGCTTGCATGATGTTGATCACCTTAGGGATACACCGCATGCTATGTCTTCTTCATGCTTAGATGTGCCACCAATTTTTTATGAATATGATGATGAGCATGTCTAATTACCTAGTTGTGATGCTATTCTCCATAGGATATCATGTGAAAATTCTATTGGCCACATCATGTTCGACAATCCGCTAAACTTGTCATATTCTATGCGTGAAATTTCCCATATTGCATCTTTGCAATCTCACCATAGCGACTATGCATATCCCATAAGAATTAATCCCATTTTCTCATATGGCATAGACGACAAGTCCATGGTTATTGGCATTTGTTTTTCTTGTGATGATATTGCCATGCTTCCTTTGCATCAATTGCGCAATTCTCCACATAGTCCATGCCATGATCTCCATGATTTGGAAATGCATTGTTTTGGATGTTGTCCATATTCTCCGAATTATGCTTCCAATATTGCGCATGAGGAGACCCCAATAGTTTCCTCATACATGTTAGGAGATTTTGTTCCATCCCATCCATTGCATGATCCCATCCTTTGTGTGCATCATCCCATGCATAAAATTGCTCCATATGATTATGATGATGCATCTCATACGCCATGCCATGAAAATGAATATATATTGCATGATTTCATCCATTGTGTGCACTATCCACATATCATGAACAACAATGCTCTCAATTAAAATGATGCACTACATACTTCTAGTCTCCATTATGCCATATATAACAACAAACCTTTCATGATGGATGACATGTTCTTATATCATGCATCTTATTTATTTGAGCATTGGATATTTTGTGCTAACAAACACAAGCACATGGACGTCCTGATGGATGATGTATACATATACCACGCGCACACCATTTTTCCTTTGTCTTTGTTGTGTGTAGACACTCATTATTACTCGTCAACCTCACAATCCCATGAGTTGACGAAAAGAGCTCTTGAGAGCACCAATGCTTTGTGATTTATCGGAATGTGTCTCCAACCATTCCCCTCACGCAAGGACTACGTGCACCTCTTCTACTTGGTTCTCACACAACTATGGGCTATATACCACATTTTATCTTATGCTCATGTTCTCGTGTTCACTTTGCATGCTATGCCTCATTCTATGCTTTTACCGTGCGATTGTGACCCTTGCTTGCATTTACCCATGAGTCACCATTGTACTACCACTATGTGTATTTGCATGCTTGGTGGAGATCCTAAGTGCTATTGCCATGTTTACCTTGAGCATTATGCTATTGTTTCTTCTTGTGTTGGGAGAGTCATGATGTTCCATTGCTATTCACATAAGACTTCTTGCCAATACAATGACGATACCTTGCTCATATCTCGTTTTCTTGCTTGTGATATGTCATGTGCACTATGTATGCCCACTATTTGCACACGTGACATGATTGCCATGATTACATCTAGTATGTTGCATCTTTGCACTAATAGTTTCCATGCCTCAATTACTATGATCACTTGCCTTGTTGCATCACCCATGTTACATACTTGCTCTTTTCCTTGGGTTAATGACATACATGGCCATGCCTCTCACATGATTTATTTTGATCATTGTCACTTGTCTCCTTTACTTGAATCTTGTAGTGAGTGCACCCATGCTATGCTTATTCATATTGAGCTTGCACTACCGCTCTCATTAATGCTTGGAGACTTGGACATATTACTTGTGACACATGCTACTTTGATTGAGCTCCATATGTTTCGTTGTGCTCACATGCTATGCTTACATATCATGACGTATTTTCTTGTCCATTCTTATGATAAGAATGATGATGGCACTTGTTGGGTATCTCACCGCACGAATGATAGGTTTTGCATTCATGCTAACCTCATTTGTTTTTCCGAGTGTTTTTCATGCTCTTTCGTTTTGAAGGCTTTGCAAGGTGGTGTCGTCATGAGACATATTGGTTATGCTGAGCGACAACAAGAGCTTCGAGAACTTTCCCATGGTGAGTTCGTTCCCTTTGGGTCATTTTCCCATACACTCATTGAATGGGCCACATTTCCATTGTTGTTTCCTCCTTGTTGTTTACATGATACATCTCATGGATGGAGAAGCAACATATCTTGTGCATATGAGTAGCCTTGGGCACATTCTCATGGATTTGGACATTTGTTCCAACAATTTCACACTCGTTGTCCAACATGCTACACGGAAACATGCTTTCCACAACAAATTTTCTCCTTATGAATGGATTGACTCACATTATGAATTGCTTGATGCATTTTGTTTTTCCATCTCATACTTGATATATGAGCTTGTGCACTTCCTTAGCAAATTTGTTGTGATCTACCTTGATGGACTATTTATACATGATGCTCATTTTGTCCAACATCAATTGCATGAGAACAATATCATCTTGAGCACCATTTGCCATGTTCATGCTTTTGATAAATCTTCTCTCTATGACATTATGCTACATAATGGTAGAATTTGTGACTTGATGCACATAGAACTTGCTCCCATGAATGCTTCGCATCCCATTCTCTATCATTCTATTAAGCTTCATGATATTTGCCATGAACAATCATATTGGATGAACTCATGCTTAATTGATGGACACCTTGTGCGCGCTAACCAATGTATTTGCAGGTGTACTTTGTGTTTGCTCGTTTTGCATGTACACCATCTCGGAGTCATCTTGGAATACTTTGGGCGCACCATGACTTCCATTCCGTCCAACTACAAGCTCGTCCATGACTACCGTTTCCATGGTGATGAGGATTTTGATCCGAGGACGGGTCTTTCCCAAGGGGGGAGATGATGTGGAGCATCCTACGGTCATCCCCATGTACACTCTGACTACTCCCTAAGCCCCAAGTGCCATTGGACATAAGGTGAACTCGCTCCTAAGTCCCTCTCCTTTCAATTCACTCGAGACATGGATGCTACCTCAAGCAGAAATACTGTGCATGCTTAGGTACAATGAAGATGATCATGGAGACACTAGGATCGAAGGACGAGTCACCATGAAGGCGGACACGAAGACGGACGGGCAAGATCACCAAAAGGAGCCCAGAACACCTTCCAGGCCCCGGACATCCGGCCCATGCCCCGGACGTCCAACCCCTGGAGACTCTATAGGCACCAAGGCCCAGCCGAGGATGCTACAGGCCCCGTACATTCGGCCTACCGGCCCGGACATCCGGCCCTAGCCCGGAAATCCGGCCTTCAGTCCCGGACTTCCGTCCGAGCGAAGCGAGAGAGCTTCAACGCTGGCGCCGAGCCCCGGACATCCGGGCCAAGCCCTCGGAAATCCGGCACACCCATACCAGAGAGCATCAGCAGCCGGCGGTACCGCCCGGACACCCCCCCCCCCCGCTGAAGCCCCGGACATCCGGCCCCTATGTAGACAGTTACGGGCCCAAGAGGCCATGTACCCCTCTCTCTCGCCCTATTTCTACTAGCACTATATAAGGAACCTCCCCTCCTCTCTTTAGGGTTAGCAATGGTTTAGCTCATAGATTAGTTGAGCATTGCTCCTTCCATATCCTTCTCCCTTGGAGTGGTACCTCTACGTGAGAAGATCCTATGGATGTCAAGACCCCTAGCTAGGGAAGATCCTCCGGGATTTCAAGGCCTCATCTCCCCATGGGATTTGGGATGAACTCTACCATGTATCCTCTTTCCCTTTGTTGTTCTTGTACCTTTGTGGATCTTGTGTGGATATGAGTCTAGTGGATGTGTGATTGGACTTGTTCTTGAGTGTTTCTCTTGTGATTTCTCCCCGTTCTTCCCCGTGTTCTTCATGGAATCCGCCTCCAATTCGTGAAAGATCGACACCCACGGGTTTGCCCCGTATCAGGAGCGGATAGTTGGGTTGAGTCAGGTGTGTCACACGAGAGGGTAGTCGGCGCGCTGCGATCCCGCGTACAATCCCGCATTATCCACACATTTTTTGTCTCGAAATTGTAGCGCATCCTTGAACAGAGTGGGATTCCCCTATCGAATTGTAGGTTCAGGTTTCTGTGTAGCGCATCACAATTCACGTGAAGGCGATTTTAACGGTTTTCACAGCATGTTGTTAGTATCAGGGTGGTGGTGGTGGTGGTGGTGTGTTTTAGTTGTAATCTTTTCAGTTCACAGGGATGTAGGCAATTTTCTTCAATGTTTTAGCCACTTATGCAGTATTAGTGTCTCCAGTAGCAGGCAAGTTTTACAATACTTGTCAGCCTGGAGATAGGCATGTTTCATAGCACTGAAGGGCAAGTTTTTGGTTGTCAGCACTGGGATTGTAGGCATTTTTGTTCGGCGGTCAGACATTCTTTAGTAAGTAGGCAAGTTTTTTACAAACACTTGTCCAGCATGAGTAGGAATTGTTTGCACCAATGGAGGGCAAGTTTGGTCGGAACGTACTATTGTGGTTGTGTCACTGTGCGTGTGCTTCAGGTCTGTCTTTTAACTATAGTTGTGTGGTTTGCGTGGCCTCTTTGGCAGTCTGATGATATGCAAAGCCACAACGGCTTGACTGAATCTTTGGGTTATAGATTCTGGTGATTAAATCCCATGAAGTTTTGAACAACTTTTGATTCATTTTCATAATATGAATGGTGGGAATTTGTGTTTTTGTCAGGGACAAGTAACTTCAGACAGCTCTTAAAACTGTACATGTCATGAACTGATTGCAGCAGTTACGCCGAAACAAGTCTCTTCTCGACCTACTCAAGTCCAAACTGTTACGCCGAAACTATGTAGTTAACTTCAGACTACTCTTAGAAGTCCAAAAACTTTTTCCATCTGTTTTATCAAGCGGCGGAACAGGTCTTCAACATTTTTTTGTATTCAGCATTTGTGTTGTTTCAATCCAGCATTTATATATTCCTATATAGTTTTTCAATTTTATAGGGTTTTTATTATGGCATAACATGCAAAAACACTAAAATCTGTAATGTACAATGTGACAATTGCAGGCAAGCTTTGATGGATTTTTTATAGCATTGAATAATGGAACATTTAACCACCCAGAGAGCATCATTCCATAGGAGAATCCAAGGTAGACGGGCCACTACTGGCTGATGGTGTTGAACATCAGGGTCAAGCGTTTCGAGGTGCTAGACTCGGCAAGGACGCTGAAAGACAAGGCATTCCTGGCAAACACTGCAAAACCTCAAGCATGCAGATTAAAGATTGGGAACTGCGAGAAATCAAATGCCCAAAGCAAGGCAACATGCAAGTCTCTCCCAGCCCCTATGTTTTTCCTTTTGCTTCACATTCTTAAATGAGTTTTTATTTCCTATCAGTAAGGAAGCAGGATCATTTTTAGGCGCACATACATAAATAGTAGGACTAACAGCAACATAAGTCAATATCATCCACCATGTCGCCTAACCATTCAGAAAGTGTTCATCCGTATATACTTGCTGACCTAATCAATATCACCAAGCCACGCTTTTTCCCATGTACTAGGGCACTCCACTCATTCAATCAAAGTCGCCTAGAACATCATACATTTTTGTAATCGCCTAAGCCGATCAAAGACCCCCCCCCCACACACATCCCTTGAAATCATCTAAGCCCGTCAAAACCAACTCGCCAACCACCGGGTGCTAGGTCGCCTGACCCATCGACCTACTCGCCTACACACACACACACACCCCTTCTGCAATTCGAATAAGCTTGTCAAACCAACTCGCCCAATCCCGGGTGCTAGGTCGCCAAACCCGTCGACCTACTCACCAACCAACGCCACACCCCTTGAAAATTGCCGAAGCTGGCCAACCAACTCGTCCACCCCCAGGTGCTAGGTCGCCTAACGCATCGACCCACTCGCCTACCATGTCTCACCCTTTAAAAAGCTCCTAAGACGTCCAAACCAACTCGCCCCCTGGGATGCTAGGTCGCCTAACGCGTCGGCCTACTCACCTATCATGCCACACCCTTTGAAAACTGCCTAAGCCGGCCAAACCAATTCGCCCACTCTAGGGTGCTAGGTCGCCTAACGCGTTGGCCTAATCGCCTACACACACCACACCCTTTGAAAATCGCCTAAGCTGGCAAACAAACTCGCCTACCCCCCGGGTGCTAGGTCTCCTAACGCGTCAGCCTACTCGCCTACACACGCCACACCCTTTGAAAATCGCTTAAGCTGGCAAACCCACTCGCCCACCCTCGGGTGCTAGGTCGCTTAACGTGTTGGCCTACTCACCTACCATGCCACATCCTTTGAAAATCGCCTAAGCCGGCAAATGAACTCGCCCACCCCCGGGTGCTAGGTTGCCAAACCTGTCGGCCTAGTCGCCTACACAACCCTACAAACCCCTTGAAATCGCCTAAACCCGTTAAAACCAACTCGCCCACCCCCGGGTGTTTGGTCGCCTAACACATCGACCTACTCGCCTACACACGCCACACCCTTTCAAAATCGCCTAAGCCCGTCAAACCAACTCGCCCACCCCCGGGGTGCTGGGTCGCCTAACGTGTCGACCTACTCGCCTACACAACCCACACCCTTTGAAAAATCGCCTAAGTCGGCCAAACCAACTCGCCCACCCCGGGATGCTAGGTCGCCCAACGTGTCGGCCTACTCGCCGACACAACACCACAAAGCCCTTGAAAATCGCCTAAGCCGACCAACCAAATTTGGCCACCGCCGGTGTGCTAGGTCGACTAACTAAATCTGCCTAACGCGGGGTGGGAGACTAATATTCAAAGGCGTTGGTTGGCGAGTAGGACTTGTGTACAGTATGGTGGGCCTCCATCATAATCATCAAAGTCATCAGGGAGTTTATTGAGCGGGGTGGGAGACTAATATTCGAGGGCGTTGGTTGGCGAGTAGGACTTGTGTACAATATGGTGGGCCTCCATCATAATCATCAAAGTTATCAGGGAATTTATTGAGATCAAGCTCAGCCATTTGCACGTTTTAGAAGATAGACGAGAAGAATATGTGTAAGCAACAAAATGTAATAAAACAACGAAAACATCTCTTTTTCGCTTTTTTACTACTAGTCAGCTTGTCATATCATGTTTACTACTAGTTGGCAGAAAAATGGCAAGCAAGATTTTTAGATTATTGCTACTTGTAGTACTGGCTCAGACTTTTTCCCTAGTTTTTGTTTTGTAAGCAACTTGTCTTTATCATTTTCATCTCCTCATTTTTTAATCTGGGTGGTAGGCAAGCTTTTTCTCTATCTTCTAGCCATATGAACAACTATATACAGTCTTATCTCAACCAGTTTTTTCCTCTCCTTTTTTGTTGCAGAGGCAAGGTGCAAGACAATAGGCAAGATAATTCAAGAGCGCTACATTTCTTCTGTAGCATCCAGATTCAACATGGGGAAGGGGAGGCAACTACAGGTGGAGACTAGCAGTATCACACGGGAGGTACAAAGGGGTAGTCCCAGTAGCTGAAGAAATAAACACGAATCAAGCTTTTCTGTTTTGTTTTTACCCAAGGATTATAGTAGGGATAGTAGTACTTGAGAGTACTTTTACCTTGGTGTTTTTGCCGGCAGAAAATTTCTCGGTTTCTCGAATTTTCTTGCCGACGTTTGCTCCACAATATTGCCTGATCAGCAACAAAGAGTTGCAGGGCAAAATTTGCGGCCTTCTTTAGGATTTTTGGTGTTTTTTGAGTTTTATATCTGCAAGGAACCCCCCCTACTAGGCCATGGCCCGGGAGAAATAGCGGGGGAAAGGGGAGAGGAAGGAGACGCTGCTAAGGATCTGTGCTGGGACCTTAGGGTTTTTGGCGTGGTGGGGAGTTATCTGAGCTTTCTTTTTTTTCTTTTTGGCGGGACGTTGGCTACGTAAGGGGGTGGGATTTTTTTTCCTTTCTGACACATGGGGGACCGCACGTGGGGGCAACTACCAAAAGTGTACGGCCGCCAGATCCTACCGTATCTCGTGCTATGTAGCATCGTCTGTATCATTAAATATTGCAGTATCAGTAAATGGATTAGAGTTGTATGTTCTGCTTATGGTAAGCTGCCTCTTGGGTTTTCTTCACAGAAGGGGAAACAAACAGAATTGGAATTTGGAAAATACAAGTAGCGCCTCCCCGAGCGAGGCGACCGGGGGCTCCCCCCTCCCCCTCCTCCCAGCGCCTCCCCCTTGAGGGAGTCCTGGACTAAGCGGTCCTCGGGCCGCTGGCCTATTTCCCAATAGGCCGGCTCGGTGGGCCGCTCTCTAACTATCGCAGGAAGGGCTGGATACATCGAGACCCCACGTTCCAGAAGGAAGCCCCGAAGGCGCATCGTGCACTCCAAGTCAAGATGAGGAAATCGACATCTCCATCCTCGGTAGGAGACCTATCATGTGTAAACCCTAGGTACCCCCCGGTGTCTATATAAACCGGGAGGGTTTTAGAATGTAGGGCAGAGAAACTCATCTAGGGTTTTAGCTGTTTGATCTCGAGGTAGATCAACTCTATAACCTTCATACCATCAATATAATCGAGCAGGACGTAGGGTTTTACCTCCATAGGAGGGCCCGACCTGGGTAAACATCGTCCCCTTGTTACCATCGATCCTAGACTCACAACTCGGGACCCCCTACCCGAGATCCGCCGGTTTTGACACCGACATTGGTGCTTTCATTGAGAGTTCCACTGTGATCACCAAAGGAATCGATGGCTCGCGTTGTCATTAACGAAGAAGTCCGGAGCATGGACTCCTTTGTCCCTGGACAGATCTTCGCTTTCAGCAGCATCGTGCTGCACGCTGACCCGACTGGCCGTCTTGGCCGGGTCAGGAGTTTCGCCCCTGATCAAGAGGTCAGATTCGGGAACCTAGAGTTCTCCGTAGACTCTCGGGGCGATCTTTCGCTCACCGGGCTCGCAGTCTCATCCGACGCACCCGAGGACTCCAAGGCCTTAACCTCGGATTTCGCTTCCGATCCCGCCCATGGGACCAACCCTGGTGATGATCTGGCTTTTAGTCCAGATCCGGCCATAGCACCAGATGGCCGAGTACCAGCTCCTGCCGAACACACTTCTTGTGCGGACGCATCGGAGGTTAACTCCGAAAGCGCTGAGCAAATTGACCCGATCGAGCTCTTGACACTCAACGAAGCTCTAGATCGGATCTTATCGATGAAAATTACCGACGACCCAACCCCAATCCATTTTCAGATCGGTCTTAAGACGGGTCAAGAGGAATTTTTCATCCCACCCACCACCCACTTCGTAGCCACTGTCGAAGACTTAACCGATATGTTGGACTACGCCTCCGAGGAGGCAGAAAACATGGATGAAGAGGATCGCGCTCCCACCCCCGTCAACATCGGGCGATGGACTGCCACCTCCACCTACAACGTCTAAATGGTGGATACCCCATCCGATAACGGCGAGCGCACACCCGCAAACAATGGTGATAAATCGGGTGAAGCACCGTCAAGGCGTCGGAAACCGTGCAAACGATCAAAGACAAAAAAGGGAAGGGAAGCTATTGCTGGCACCGGGGAAAACGATACCCCGGAAGACCTCGGCGATCCCGATATCCCCGAGCAGCCGCTAGAGGACGAGCGCGACCCCGAAGATCCAAACGATTCCGAGGATGATAACTACCTCCCCCCTGTAGAGGAGGAGGATAGCCCGGAAGCCAAAGACTTCATCGTCCCCGAAAACCTTGAGGATCAGGAACGGTTTAGGCAATAGCTTATAGCCACTGCCCGAAGCCTAAAGGCAAAGGAACGGCAACTTAAGGCCGAACAAGATACCCTCAATGATAGATGGACGAGGGTCCTATCAGCCGAGGAAGGATACGGTACCGGTCCGTTGGACCAACCCAAGAGCTATCCACGCCGACGGCTGCTGCCACAATTTGATGACGAGCTCCCTAACACGTCGTCCCCCAAGCACACTCCATACGACCAGCCGGACCGCCCTCCCCGAGGACGAGATAGGACGGCTGACGACACCGGTTATAGGCCGGCGATACCCCGCAGAAGGGGAAAAGAGCCAATGGAGCCTGAGGACTGGTACGACCTGTGACACGACCTGGATTATAGAACAGGCCGCACGAGATCCATCTACGGATCCAGAGGGTACTCCCCCGATAGACGGGACGGGTACCGGCCTTGGCTCGACCGCAACAATAGAGGTCGGGAACAAAACCGGGCCAGAACATATGCCGACCACCAGCGTGACATAGCCCGGGTCAGAGGCGCTGCCCACCCACTGTGCTTCACCGACGAGGTGATGCAGCATCAGTTCCCGGAAGGTTTCAAACCCGTGAACATAGAGCAGTACGATGGAACAACTGACCCAGTAGTGTGGATCGAGGATTTCCTCCTCCACATTCACATGGCACGAGGAGACGACCTCCACGCCATCAAGTATCTACCCCTTAAACTTAAGGGGCCAGCTCGGCATTGGTTAAACAGTCTCCCCGAAAATTCTATCGGGAGCTGGGAGGATCTCGAGGATGCATTCCGACCTAACTTCCAGGGCACCTATGTACAGCCTCTGGACTCCTCCGACCTAAGCAACGTCGTCCAAAAGGTGGGAGAGTCCGCTCGACAATTCTGGAATCGATTCCTGACCAAGAAAAACCAGATCGTCGATTGCCCAGATGCCGAGGCTATAGCCTCTTTCAGGCACAATATTCGGGACGAATGGCTGGCTCGCCAGCTCGGTCAGGATAAACCTAGGACCATGTCCGCCCTTACATCACTCATGACCCGCTTTTGCGCGGGCGAGGATAACTAGCTAGCGAGACGAAGCCACAACCCCGAAGACCCCGGCACCTCCGAAGTTCGGGAGGGAAACGGGAAACCACGACGCAACAAAAATAAACGCCGGCACAACAATAGTGATGTGGCACCCCGGCTCAGAGAACCGGATTACCAGTGTTTCCAACCCAGAGATCATGTCTTCTGGAAACACCCAACAACTTGGCACAGAACAGAACTGAACTTTATTGATAGGAGTCGAGTACAAGCGCATATCTTACATAGTGGCGAGGCCAAAGGCACCCTCGGTGCTATGACAGTATCTACATTATTTATGTCACATAGCAGGGCCTCGGAATACTAATACTTGTATTGCGTAGCGGAACATAGTGCAACTCCCTCCACAGGGACACTGCTGTGGACACATCCTAGTTAGCATAGCCAGCACCTTCAGGACCTCCGTCCTCGGATTCTCCTGCATCTGGCATGATACGCCAGGTGAGTACTTTGAATGTACTCGCAAGCTCACGATAACCAAGTAATGCAGCAAACAATAGCATGGCAATCAACACAATAGCAGTTAAGCAATTTACTTACTGTTACCGATCATCAACTTACTCTCTTACGGGTTGTTCCACAACCCTCGGAATACTCGTACCCACGGAGTACTTCCGAACACAAGACGAGTTCTTCCATCATTAACATCATTATTCTGGTTGACCATCTAGTGAGGTCTGGACGGGCTGTCCAATACCGTGGACTCGGCTATTCGAATAGATTTTACACTCTGCAGAGGTTGCGCACTTTACCCACACCATGAAGCGCCTGGCCCTGGCCTCGAGACCACTCGGGTGGACCAGCGTTGTTTCAACAAAACCTGCCTGACCCGTGACCCTTCATCGTACCACCGGCACTCTTCCTCCCTCGGAGGTCAGCCTTGGGTGGCCCCTGTGTCATCATGACACCTGCCACCGTCGTGGCCAAACTCTGTAGACCCAAACGGGGCCTACTGTCCCAAACGAGGACGCCGGCATAAACTCAACTATCAACTGGGCTCACAGGGTTATCACTGCTTACCTGATCAGGGTAGCACGCCGTGCATAACCCTCCCTCTTTGGAGGTACCGGTGAAAGATCACGTAGCCAGACCCGGTCAGGGCCGTCCCATACCGGCAAATGTGGTTGCACGAGTATGCCCGGACAGGTGACTCAAGATCAACCACTAAGTTTATTTATCAACTATAGTGGTTCAACTCAATACTTAACTATTTCATCATTACTATGAATTATCTATATTAAATAAAGTAACCTAATGCATATAAAAGATGCTATGCTATAGAAATGCATTCATGAAATGGGTATCATGGCTTGCCTTGCTCTGTTGGGTGGTTCAAACACTCTGGATCTTCACAAGCACCAAATCCTCCCTCTGGAAGTATTTTCAAATACAATTGAAAATGTCACATAAAGCATTTCTGTTAAATAGAAATTCTGTGAATATTGGAAAAAATACCAAAATTTACCAGGAAATAAAGGGGCTCAATACCAACTCAGTGCAAAAAGAACTAGTTGAATTGGGGTTATAAATAAAAAGTTATTGATGGTCAAAGTTGAGTCAAAAAACTGAATTAAAATAGATTTAACAGAAAATAGAAAATCCCCAGAGGGCTGACGTCGAAGGCATATTTCCAGAGTACGCCTTCACTTACCCCTTCGCCTGCGCGCAGCTGAGCCACTGATGGGTGGGGTCGCCCGTTTTAAACAGAGAGGGAGAGAAGGGAACAGAGGAGGGCGGAGCTCCGGCGACAGTCGCCGGCGACAGAGGCGGCGATGGGGTCGGGGAGCTACGGGAATGGATCGGGCGCTCAACGGTGAGCATGCACGTACCCGCAAAATGGCAAGAGATGACCGGACGGCGTCGTCCCCTTCGTCTTCGGCGGCGGCGGCGCTCGGGTGGGATCGAAGACGGCTATTCCGGCGATGGGACGCTCGGGCAGGAGGTCGAGGAGCACCAGGGAGCTACCCTGAGCTCGACGAAGAGGTGAAATGGGCTCGGGAGGGCGAGGAACTGCTGGCGAGGAGGGGACCTCAGATGGCGGAGCTCCGGCGAGGTTCGAGGCCAGAGGGCCTCTCGGCCTTGGCTCGTTGCTCGGGGAAGCAATTGAGAGGAGGAGGGGATGGCTGACGAGCTCGGAGGGAGGAGGAGGGCTTTAAATAGGTGGAGGGCGAGGCGCGGCGATCTCTCCCGAAGCGGCGAGGCTCAGCCATGTCGCCGACGCCCGTACGGTGCGCTGGCTGGCCGGGAGCGTCGACGGGATGGGAGAGGGCAGAGGGGCATGACGGGACGGGTCCGGAGCCATCAATGGCGTGCGGACGACCACAGTGGCCGAAGCCCACTATTCTGCCCGTGGCGACGCTTGGCCGGGAGCGACGGCGGCCTTCTCCGGCGACCGGGAGGGTTCGGGAGGAGCCACGCATCTACCTGCAACGATGTCGACACCAGAGGACAAGGAGGGAGCGGTGATGGACGGCTCGGGCGAGCTGACCCGTCTCTGGCGCTGCGCAGAGCGCGCGCTGTGGCATGCCAGCCCCGTGATCACCACCGGTGTGGCCACCAGGAGGACACGCCTGCCTGGCGCACCTTGTCCATGGGGTCGACCCTTGCCCATTTAGCCTCTCTGGGTCACTGGCTCGACCAGGTTCACCCTGCCATGAGGTGTAGCCTCAGCTACAGCTTCTGCCAGCTATCTTGAGGAGATTCTGGAGAGAAGAAGAGATAGGGATGGAGCCAGAGGAGATGTCTAGGACCATCAGGATTGGAAGGACTATCATCTGGCAAAATTTGAGAAGGTTTGAAGAAGAAATGGATAGGGTTCCTTTGGAAACTATCATTCTGGCCCAGAACACAAATGAGCTTGTGGCCCTCACATAATTGCTCTGCTAGTGATGAAACTTTGTGGAAGGGAGTTGTTTGGTGGCACACACCTTCCATAAAATTTGTAGATTCATTGTGCACCTATAGATGGTACTTCCTTCACAAAGGTTCATAACTAACAGAAACTTAACAGGGTCCTGCTGCTCAAAATTTGAACTGGACCAGATGATGTTTTTGGATATTGGGGCTAGATAAGATCCCTAGAAGCTTGGGGAATTTATTGGGAATTTTCTGGAATAGAAATAATAGGGTTGCTTCACAATGGACAGATTCTGGTCAGAAACAAAATAATTATTCTGGCCAAAATTTCCCATTGGGCAATAAAATATTGTTGAAGAATATGGAATCCCATGATGACAAGAAGATGAGGAAAAAGTTTGGGAATTAATTGACCACCCAAACTATAGGTTGCTTCACAACCCATAGTGATGATCTAAATTCCCAAATTGAGAAAATGATTTTATAGAAAATATTAAATATTGAAAAATTATCCAAGAGAGGCATGGAAAGGTTTTATCAAGATGACAAAGGTTTTGGAAGGCTTGGAGAAAAAAATTGTAAGGCATAAGTTAACTCAACTGAAGAGATTTTGAAAATTGCAAATAAAATCCAAATATTTTTGAAAAGAAAAAGTTGCCAAAATCAGGGTGTCACAAACCTACCCCCCTTAGGATGAATCTCGTCCTCGAGATTCGGTTGCTCAGGGAACAAGTATGGATATGCAGATCTTAAGAAGTCTTCCCTTTCCCATGTAGCCTCTTCTTCGGTGTGATGCTCCCATAGCACCTTGTAAAACCGAATTACCTTACTTCTGGTAGTTCTTTCCATTTCATCCAGGATCTTGACAGGTTTCTCTTCGTAGGTCAGGTCTTTGGCCAGTTCTAACTCACTCATGTCCGCTTGCTTGATCGGTGGTGCAATACAATTTCTTAGTTGTGATATATGAAACACATCGTGCACTTCCGACAATTCTGGTGGTAATTCCAACTGATATGCCACTCTATCTCTTCTAGCAACCACTGGAAATGGGCCTATATATCTTGGTGCAAGTTTTCCCCAAGTATGGAATCTCTTCACTCCTTTCATTGGGGTTACTCGAAGATATGCATATTCTCCGGGTTCAAAGGTCACTTCCCGGTGCTTTGGATCATAGTAACTTTTCTGATGAGACTTGGCTGCTCGGAGCCGCTCCTGAATGTCCTTGACTTGCTTCTCAGCCTCGAGCGTCAAGTCTGTACCAAAAATTCGCCTATCCCCTGTCTGAGACCAGTTCAACGGGGTGCGGCACTTTCGTCCGTATAATGCTTCAAACGGTGACATCTTCAAGCTTAACTGATAGTTGCTATTGTACGAGAATTCCGCATAAGGTAGACTGTCTTCCCACTTAGGTCCATGGGTGAGGGCACATGACCGAAGCATATCCTCCAGTATCTGGTTCACCCTTTCTGTCTGCCCGTCTGTCTGCGGGTGGTATGCCGTGCTATGCTTTAGCATGGTTCCCAAGGCTTGATGTAGACACAGCCAGAATGCTGAGGTGAATAGGGAACCTCTGTCTGAGGTGATGGACTTAGGGACTCCATGGAGGCTAACTATCCGGGACATGTAGAGCTGTGCCAGCTGATTTGCGTTAAAAGTGGTCTTTACTGGAATGAAGTGAGCCACTTTCGTGAGCATGTCCACAATGACCCAAATAGCGTCGTTTCCCCTCGCTGACTTGGGTAGTCCAACAATAAAGTCCATACAGATGTCATCCCACTTCCACTGGGGTACCGGTAAGGGTTACAGTAGCCCAGCGGGTTTCTGGTGTTCCTCCTTAACTTTGTTGCAAATATCGCAGCATGCGACATAGTAGGCTATATCTCTTTGCATTCCTGGCCACCAAAATGTCTCTCTCAGATCCTGATACATTTTTGTTCCTCCCGGGTGGATGGAATATGAGGACTCATGAGCTTCCTTGAGAATTCGCTGCCTCAGGTTGTCTTGATCGGGCACGCATATCCGCTTCTCAAACCATATGGTGCCTTGATCATCCATGTGGAAGGACTTGGCTTTCCCTTTCGGAATCAGCTCCTTGATCTTTTTGATTCCCTCATCTGGCTCTTGGGCCTTCTTGATTTCTTCAATAAGGGTGGGGGTAATTTCCATCGTGTCCGCGGTAGTTGGTCCGCATAGCACCATGTTGAGCTCAGCGAACTCCTCTTGCAACCTTGGATGCATTCTTCCCATAAGTGCATTCACAGTGCCTTGCTTTCTGCTGAGAGCATCTGCGACCACATTGGCTTTCCCCGGATGATAATTTATCCCAATGTCATAGTCCTTGACGAGCTCAAGCCATCTTCGTTGCCTGAGATTTAGATCAGGCTGAGTGAAAATATACTTGAGACTCTTATGGTCCGTGTATATTTCACAGCGTTGTCCAATGAGGTAATGCCTCCAAATCTTCAGGGCATGAACTACGGCTGCTAATTCCAAATCGTGCGTGGGGTAGTTCTCCTCATGAGGTCGTAGCTGTCTGGATGCATAGGCTACAACCTTCCCTTCTTGCATTAATACGCAGCCGATCCCACGTCTTGAAGCATCGCAGTATATGTCAAAACTCTTGTGTATGTCTGGAAGGACTAGAACAGGGGCGGTAGTGAGTCTGGTCTTTAATTCCAGGAAACTACTATCACATTCCGCCGTCCAAACAAACCTCTGATTCTTCTTGAGTAGCTCCGTCAAGGGCTTGACTATCTTAGAGAAGCCTTCTATGAATCATCGGTAATAGCCTGCTAATCCCAGAAAACTGCGGACTTCGGTCACCGTGGCTGGTGTCTTCCAATTCAGCACCGCAGTTACCTTGCTGGGGTCGACGGCTACTCCTTGTTCTGACAAAATGTGCCCCAGGAATCCTACCTCTTTTAGCCAAAATTCACACTTACTGAATTTGGCGTACAGACGGTGGTCTCTTAATCTTTCCAGGACAGCACGGAGATGCTTCTTATGCTCCTCTTCATCTTTGGAGTATATCAGAATATCATCAATGAATACCACCACAAATTTATCCAGAAAGTCCATGAAGACTTTATTCATCATGCTCATGAAGTAGGCTGGAGCATTTGTCAGTCCAAATGACATGACTGTGAATTCATACAATCCATATCGGGTGGTAAACGCTGTCTTGGGGATATCCTCTTTTCGGATTTTTAACTGATGATATCCGGTTCGAAGGTCAATCTTTGAGAATACCCGGGGTCCATTCAGCTGGTCGAACAAGTCGTCAATGCGAGGAAGCGGGTACTTGTTCTTGATAGTGACCTCGTTCAGCTGGCGATAATCTACGCACATGCGTAGGCTTCCGTCCTTCTTCTTGACAAAGAGAACGGGTGATCCCCATGGCGAGATGCTTGGGCGAATATACCCTTTCTGCAACAATTCATCCAGTTGCTTCTTTAACTCCGCCAACTCTGGTCCTGGCATGCGATAGTATTTCTTGCAAATTGGAGCAGTGCCGGGAACCACTTCGATTGCAAACTCCAATTCCCGGTCAGGTGGCATTCCGGATAACTCTTCGGGAAATACGTCCGGAAACTCGCAAACTACCGGAATCAAGTTCATATCCGTAACGGTAGCTTGGTATGCCATTCCTTTCTTGGATTTCATTTTGCTGGCAAGGAATTGGACGGTTTGTCCTGCTGGGTTAACCAATGTTACTATCCTACTGGCACAATTAATGCACACCTGATGTGGTGTCAACTAGTCCATTCCCAGTATCACGTCCAATCCCGAAGATTCAATGGCGATGAGGGCAGCTGGGAACTTAACTCCATGTATTGAAATTTCCAGATCTCTATAGATCAGATTTGTTCTGAGCAGGGAGCCAGGGGATTGTACCACAATGATTTTGTCCAAAGACGAAGGAGAAAATTTGTGCACGGCGGCAAAACTCCGCGAAATAAACGAGTGGGAAGCCCCAGAATCAAATAAAATTACTGCAGGTATATCGTTAACAGAAAACATACCGAGGACCACTTCTGGAGCTTCGCAGGCTTCCTCAGCGGAGATATGGTGGACGCGTCCATGGCTGACATTAGGATTGGGGCGGCGTCCAATAGTGTTGACCTGCGGCTTGACATCGGCAGATGACTTCCCATTGTTGGCGGGGCACTGTTTGGAATAGTGTCCACTCTGGCCGCAAGTAAAGCAAGTATTGTTGCGGCGACAGTCTTCTATCACGGGCTGTTTGCCGTAGGTCTTGGTCTGGCTCGCTGTCTTGTTATTGTTGCTACCATTGCTCCAGGTAGGCTTATATTCAGAGGTGCCTGGCTGCCAGATACGTGGCTTCTGGGCGAACGGCTCGCGGTTGTCCTTCTTAGTCTCAAACTTCTGCTTCTGATTATCGTGTCCGGACTTGTGCTCCCATTCGGCTATGAAGGCCTTGTCCACCAGTGTCTAAAAGTCAGGAAAGTCTAGCATGCCTAGCTGGCAACGGAGGGAATGATTCAGCCCTCCCAGGAACCGATCTATCTTTCTCTCTTCAGTGGCCACATCATAAGTAGAGTACCGTGATAGATTATTGAACTTGTTAAGGTACTCTGGTACCGACATACTTCCTTGTGTCAGAGCAAGGAATTCCCTCTGCTTCACCTTCATGATGCCGGTAGGAATATGGTATTTGCGGAATAATTCCTTAAACTTCTCCCAGGTAATTTCTTCATCAGATGACCATGTTGCCTTTGTGTTATCCCACCATATGGCTGCTGGCCCTTCCAGGTAATGAGTGGCAAATGGAACCTTTTTGAATCCTCACAACGGGCTATTTCCAGCTTCTTCTCTATGGTCCTTAGCCAATCATCTGCTTCTATTGGATCCACAGCTTGACCAAAATTGGGTGGCTTTGTGCGCTGGAAATCAGACAGCCTGGAGTGCGACCCATTATGGTTGTGGTTCTGACCTACCATAGTCTGCATACTGTTCAAGAATTCCATAAGATCCTGGTTTCTCTTTTCCTCAAACATTCTCATGATCTGATCCGTAGTAGGTGCTTGAGGCGGTGGGGGTGGTAAATCTTCTAGTGCTTGACCTGCTTGTCTGGCGGATCGACGGACGGGGGTTCCATCGCCGCCTTGGCTACAACTTCTCTTCATCCTAAATTTGTTCCCATTGCAAAATACCGAATCGATGAGCAACATCCATAAGGGAAACACAGTTATATGACACCAGAAGGAAAATATTTTTGAAGAATATGGAATCCCATGATGACAAGAAGATGAGGAAAAAGTTTGGGAATTAATTGACCACCCAAACTATAGGTTGCTTCACAACCCATAGTGATGATCTAAATTCCCAAATTGAGAAAATGATTTTATAGAAAAGATTAAATATTGAAAAATTATCCAAGAGAGGCATGGAAAGGTTTTATCAAGATGACAAAGGTTTTGGAAGGCTTGGAGAAAAAATTTGTAAGGCATAAGTTAACTCAACTGAAGAGATTTTGAAAATTGCAAATAAAATCCAAATATTTTGGAAAAGAAAAAGTTGCCAAAATCAGGGTGTCACAAGTGACGCCGACGACACGGCCGTTAATGCCGGCTTTCGCAACCCTCGATCCGGGCAGTGGAAGAAGCCTCCTAAAGGCAATCGTGACGGACCCACACCGCTGGACAAAATCATGGAGAGGCCTTGCCAGATCCATGGCACTCAAGACAAGCCCGCCAACCACACCAACCAACACTGTTGGGTGTTCAAACAAGCCGGCAAACTCGCATCCGAGGAGCAAGGCAAGGGCCCACGCAGCGAGGACGATGATGAGCCCCGCGGTCCGATCAATGGTGGACAGAAGCAGTTCCCTCCAGAGGTAAAAACTGTGAACATGATATACGCCACCCACATACCCAAAAAGGAGAGGAAGCGCGCCCTTCGAGAGGTCTACTCCGTAGAGCCAGTAGCCCCGAAGTATAACCCATGGTCGGCGTACCCGATCACCTTCGATCGACGAGACCATCCGACCAGTATCCGGCATGGTGGATCAGCTGCCCTCGTTCTAGACCCCATTATCGATGGGTATCACCTCACTAAAGTCCTAATGGACGGAGGAAGTAGCCTCAATCTGATTTACTCAGATACGGTGAAAAAGATGGGTATAGACCCATCAAGGATCAAACCCAGGAACACTACCTTTAAAGGAGTGATCCCAGGCATCGAAGCCCGGTGCACGGGCTCTGTGAGCCTGGAAGCGGTGTTCGGTTCGCCCAATAACTTCCGCAGCGAGGACTTGATCTTCGACATCGTACCTTTCCGCGGCGGTTATCACGCCCTACTAGGTCGTACAGCGTTCGCCCACTTTAACGCCGTCCCACACTACGCATACCTCAAGCTCAAGATGCCCGGGCCCAAGGGGGTCATCACTGTCAACGGCAACACAGAGCGTTCCCTCCGAACTGAGGAACATGCATTAGCCCTGGCGGCCGAATTCCATTACGAGGACGATCGGCGAACACCGAAATCTGCCATAAATGCACATAAGGTCGACAAAAGAGCTCGGTTTTAGTCCGAACTCCAAGAATCTTTTCCTCCCCAGAAATAGGGACACGCTCCCCATTGCACAGCCCTAATGCCTATCAAACACGTGCCGAGAAGGCACAACTTTGCACTCAAGATTCCATGGGCAGCAATGGGGAACAACTATCAAAGGGTAAGTGTTCGGCTGGACCGAACTACTACCAGTACACGTCCTCGGACATATCACAGGTACCGTCAAGGACCTGTTAAAGCGTAAAGCTCACCCACACTTCGACGACTTCGCAAGATCTTCTTCCCAAAGTCCGCTCGCCGACACCATCACCCTTAAAGGAACACAACTCCCTAGGAGGCACAGGAGCAGATTGGCGATAGGGCACATCGAGGACGTCAAGCCACTAATCGAAGACCCCTGGTACAACCTCTCCTCTGTAAATTTTACATTTCATCTTCACATACCTGTAAACAGTTGCTTTGGCAATCTGAGCTATAAGAATTATTGAGCAAATACAAGACCATTATACATGGCCACTTCGCTGTGTTTTATACATACTCTGTTCTTCCCTCACCAACGCTCCTTGCAAAAACTGTTCGGTATACATTACGATGCAACCGGCTAATAGACCGGGGGATTGAATTTAAAATATCACCCTAAGCATCACTCCGACACACCTAATTGCGTGTTCGGCATCTTGGATTTTGCTTTATATGCATCGGATCCGAACTATGTCTTGGGTCAATAGTTGGGTTGCCCGGCTCCTGTGTTTGCCCTCTTACGTTTCGCTCGTTCGGCTAAAAGGGCAAAGGGAGAACCACTGCGATTGTGTTTCCAGCTCGCCTCGTCAAGCACCTCAGGGGAGAAAGCCGAAACTGACCATCATAGTAAGCGAGAACCGGTCTGCAAATCCGAGCATAAGTGTCATACTAAAAAATCGATAGAGGTTATTCTGTGTTATACGATGGGTTTCGTACTTGTACAAACCATGTGATGCTGGCTTTGGCCCTGGTACATCCGAACAACACAAAACACTGGGGGCTGGTCATCAGCCCCCGCATTTTTTTACGCTCCTCTGGCTAAGTGAAAGCGATAAAGCATCATAGTCCGATTGCCTTGTCCCCCTCGCACTACCGCCTTCGGGCATCGATACCTCGGCTAAGGGTCACAGTGCGGAGGCAGAGACACCCCGCGTAGTATCTACATGGGGGCTGAAGCCGACGACTTGCAACTTTCAGATAAAACGGCCACACGGGAGTCAAAATAAAAACTAAAGACTTATAAGACATGATAAACCATGCAACAATAATTCTAAAGCGTTAAGAAGTCTTCGGACATATTACAACGCGCTCATTCATACAATACATCCTTAGAGCACTGGGCCTCTATCGCCTGAGCACCCTCCATCACTGCGGAGAAGTATAGCTCGGGGCGCCTATGCCCCTTTCCAGGAGGTGGAGGTGCGGTGGCCATCTCGGTCGGCTTGAGCTTCGGCCAGTGCACCATAGTCTTTGCAAAGGCCATTCGAGATCCCTTGATGCATGTAGAACGCTTTAGCGCGTCAATCCGAGGCGCGGCATCGCACAGTTTCTGCACCAAGCCGAAGTAGCTACTCGGCACGGCTCTTCAGGCCACAACCGGATGCAAAGATCCTGCATGGCCGGCTCCGCCATCCTGTGCAGCTCCATCAGTTGCTTCATCTGCTCGATCAGAAGAGGAGGGCGCTCGGGGGACTCAAACTGTGCCCAGAATAACCGAGCCTCATCATCCTCCTCCCGCGAAGCATAGAACTTGTTCGCGTCCGCTGCACTCTTCTGGAGATCTGCACAGACGCCTGACGAACGCCACACCTGGGTGAGCAAAGCAAACATGCTACCACCAAAGGCGCATTGTAGTGAATACGGCTTACCATCTGTGACAGCCTTGACTTGGCGAACCTCCTCTTCAAAGGACCGCCGGTCCACCCGCTCCTTTTGGATCTCGGATTTCACTGCGGATAGCTCGGTGGCTTTCTCTTTGCCTTTCTGCTCAAGGGCCTCGCACTTTGTGCTGGCATCCTTGAGCTCCTGCTGCACTTCCTCCACCCGGGCCTCCTGCTTAGCACTCGCAGCTTTCAAAGTGGAGAGTGCGGCTGCTGCTTGTTCGGCGGCCGCCTTCTCATCCGCGGCCTCTTGCTTCAACTTTTTGAGCTCGGCCTTGAGTTTTTCAACCTCCGCAGCTGAAGCTGTGGAAGCAATAAATAAATAATTACACTGGGTTACTAGTGCGGATCATTAACAATATACAGCCCGGATATTACAATTCGGCTTACCTTGTGCCTCGTCGAACCTCTTGTTCAGGCTATCAAGCTCCTCTTCGGAGATCTTGAGCTTCCGATTTAGCTCGGTAAGCTCAGCGGCATTAGCGGTCGCCGCAGAGGACGAGGCCTACAAAAAATAAAAAACATATATCCGGTTATGTGCGTTCCAACCCCCGAACCGTCCAGGATATGGCCCCATGTTCGGTCCTCTTAAGGGCTTTTCGAACATTGTGGGACTAATGGTGCCTTGCGCATCGTTGGTCACTCCTGAGTATTTGACCCCCGAGCGCGTTTTTGCAAACTCACCCGGGACTCGGGGGCTACTACATATATAAAGATAGCATAAACTTAATAAAATTAAAATTGTTCGGGAAAAGGGTATTACGTGACTCACCTTGAAGCCCGTCAAGAGACCATTGAAGGCCTCTTTCAGTCCGCTATCGACGGACTGAATTCCTTGCAAAACCGCACCCATAAGAGTACGGTGATCCTCGGAAATGGAGGCGCTTGATAGAGCCTCCTCCATGACCGGCCACCCAGTCATCGGTGGTGCCGGTGATGACCGGCTAGCCCGATCTCTGACCGGGGATTGAGCCGGAGGCTCCGGAGGCACAGTGCGCTCCGGAGATGACCTTGGAAGGGACTGGACATTCCTCTGTCCTTCCTCCTCAGTGGCCAGGAAGGGCTCCTCCCCCTGGTCTTCGGCGGCCGAGGCATTAGCCTCGGCCATGACGTCATCGCCCCCACCGCATGTGTTCAGCTCCAAAGGAGCCTGGCGGGATGACACCTCCGCGGCATCCTTCGCGGCCCCTGGAGGTGTAGGGTGGGACGCAGTCCCACTCTCCGCCAGCTCGGCAGGTGGAGACTCCCCATCCGATATTTGGTCAGTGGGGAGAACGCGCGGTGGGCTGCAGATTAAAAGGCGTTCTTGCATTTAAAACATTAAAAACTTTGCATAAATGACCCAAGGAGTCTTCGGATTCATACCTTCGAGTTGGGGGCTTGACCCTTAGGTTCCTTTGGGGAACCTTCTCAAAGTCCTCGGACTCTGCATCAGAGTCCGAGCTGTCGTCGGCCAGGATCAACCTCGGCCGACACGCCCTCTTCGGGGCAGGAGGAGGTACATCCTCCGCGGCGTCCTGCGACGCCGCCCTCTTTCTTGCGAGGGGGGAAACGCCTTCCCCCCCGTCTTCATGCTCTTCCTCATGGCTAGAGGAGGCATGGGTTTCCTCGGACATAGCGTCCGGCTGGTCCTTTATGCGGAGACCTTCTCTGGCCTTCTTCTTCTCCTTCTTCTTCTCGGGCGCTGAGTACGGTGCCACGACGAGCATCGCCGTCAACAACTCTGACCTAGGGTCTTCGGGTTGTGGTGCTGGGCAGTTAACTTTCGCGGTTTTGTGCAACCATTTCTACAAGAATGAGGGGGAAGGCGTTTAGTCCTTTTGTCAAAGAAACAGAGTCAGTGGATTAAAATTATACCGTACCTGGGTAGGTGGGTTATCGGCGCTTAGGCCCGAATCCTCTTCCTTGGCCGGCCAGCTTTTTCGAGGCTTGAATAATGCCTTCCACAACTTTTCAGAGGTAGTGCGGAAGAGTTGGCGCACGGTAGGCTCGTCCTCAAGCTGATAAGCCCACATTGGGGAGGCCCGGCGCTGGCAGGGAAGAATACGGCGGTGGAGCATGACCTGGACCACATTGACCAGCTCAACCTTGGCCTCGATCACCGAGGTAATGTGCTTCTGCAGCAATTTCACCTCTGCATCCGACCCCCAGTCGAGGCCCTTCCTGAGCCACGAGGTCAATCTCGTAGGGGGTCCGGATCTAAACTCGGCAGGCACCGCCCAGCTCTCATCCCTTGGTTCGGTGATGTAGAACCATTCTTTCTGCCAGATCTTGATTGTGTCGATGAAGGTGCCAGTTGGCCACTCGACGCGGGGGAGCTTGCTGATTACCGCCCCTCCGCAGTCTGCATGCTCGCCCGCGACGGTCTTCGGCTTGACGTTGAAGACCTTGAGCCACAGGCCGAAGTGCGGTTCGACCCGCAGGAAGGCTTCGCAGATAATAATGAATGCCGAAATATGCATAAAGGAGTTCGGGGGGAGATCATGGAAGTCCAACCCGTAGAAGAACATGAGTCCCCTGACGAAGGGGTGGAGCGGGAAGCTCAGTCCCCGGATGAAATGGGGGACGAACACCACCCTCTCGCCTGGCTTGGGGGTGGGCACCACCTGGTTCGCCTCTGGAGCGCGGTGGAAGACGTTGGCGGGGAGGTAGCCAGCGAGCTTTAAGTCCCTGATGTCCTTGTCGGTGACTATGGAGGCCTCCCACTTGCCCATGGAGCCCGAACCCGCCATGGCTAAGCTCGGAGGAGAAGTTGAGGGAAAACTGGATCTGGGCTCTTGGAGCTTGGAAAGATTGGGGAAGCGGAGGATGCGAATGGAAAGCATGAGTAGGCCTTGGGGTTTTTTCCCTTTTATGAGGCGTCACACCGATTAGCCTCCCGTTACTGCGCCTCAAATCTCTCCGCTTCCCAAGGCGTGCGAGCCGTTATGCACGCGCAAAATAAACCTTGGGCGTTAATTATATCCCGTGTGAAACGGAGCACAATCTGTACATTGATAAGTCGTGCCAATGTAAAAACGGCCTCGAACCGCGAACCAAGTTTTCATAACTGGTTTTCCGGTCGTGGTAGGTCACGACCCTTCGTCGGAAAGGTCGTCAGAAAACACTGTTTACACTTTGACGATTGGCCTTCGGGGCTAAGCGATTCATGGTGTTCGGACGATCGTATGATCGGATGAAATACGCGTCATCGGAAGCCGGACTGGTCTCAGCCGATCATTTATGGGAAGAAGAACTCACCCCGCAAGCCGAAGACTCTGGTCAAAGAAGCTGCCAGAGCTGAAACCCTTGGCGTTGGGGGCTAGTTCGGGGGCTACTGAGGGAGTCCTGGACTAAGGGGTCCTCGGGCCGCTGGCCTATTTCCTAATAGGCCGGCTCGGTGGGCCGCTCTCTAACTATCGCAGGAAGGGCCGGATACATCGAGACCCCACGTTCCAGAAGGAAACCCCGAAGGCGCGTCGTGCACTCCAAGTCAAGATGAGGAAATCGACATCTCCATCCTCGGCAGGAGACCTATCATGTGTAAACCCTAGGTACCCCCCGGTGTCTATATAAACCGGGAGGGTTTTCGAATGTAGGGCAGAGAAACTCATCTAGGGTTTTAGCTGTTTGATCTCGTGGTAGATCAACTCTGTAACCTTCATACCATCAATATAATCGAGCAGGACGTAGGGTTTTACCTCTATAGGAGGGCCCGAACCTGGGTAAACATCGTCCCCTTGTTACCATTGATCCTAGACTCACAGCTCGGGACCCCCTACCCGAGATCCGCCGGTTTTGACACCGACACCCCTCCTCCTTCCCCCTCCCGCCGCCGCCGGCAGAGGCCACCGGGCCTTGCCCGCGTGGTGCCGGTGGCGGCGGCCCCGTCCTTCCCCCCGCGCGGCGCTACGGCTCGGGTGGTGGCGGCCGGCGACGGCGCGGCGTCCCGGGTGGCGTGGCGACGGTGGCGCGGCTACTTGGCTGCGGGGCGGCGCGGTGGCTGGCGGCGGCTCCCTCCCGGCCCAGATCTGGGCCCTTTTGGGGCCCATCTGGGTCTGGGCGGGCCTGTCTGGTGCTTTCATGCGTCGTCTCCGGCGGACAGAGGGGTGGCTCGTGCGGGGGGTGGCGGAGCTTGCGACATGCGTACTGCAGCGCGGCGTCGGGAGCTTCACGAGCCCGTTTCGGGCTTGGCCGGGCAGGGGTGCCTGGTTTGCTCCTGATCTGCATCCAGTCGGTTACTGTCCCCAGGGGTGCCTGGGCGTCTTGTTCCTGGCCCCCCGCGTCGCCTCCCCGAGAGAGGCGACGGGGGGCTCCCCCCACCCCCTCCTCCCAGCGCCTCCCCCTCCTCCTTCCCCCTTCCGCCGCCGCCGACAGAGGCCACCGGGCCTTGCCCGCGTGGATCCGACGACGGCGTGGCGTCCCGAGTGGCGTGGCGATGGTGGCGCAGCTGCTTGGCTGCGGGGCGGCGTGGTGGCTGGCGGCGACTCCCTCCCGGCCCAGAACTGGGCCCTTTTGGGCCCCATCTGGGTCTGGGCGGGCCTGTCCAGTGCTTTCATGCGTCGTCTCCGGCGGACAGAGGGGTGGCTCGTGCCGGGGGGGTGGCGGAGCCTGCGACACGCGTATTGTAGCGCGGCGTCGGGAGCTTCACGAGCCCGTTTCGGGCTCGGCCGGGCAGGGGTGCCTGGTTTGCTCCTGATCAGTGTCCGGTCGGTTACTGTCGAGGACGGTGGAGGTTGTCCCCTCCCACGTGGGTGCTGATTCTGCCGCTCATCGTTCCCGGCTGCTTTCTCTTGGTCCCGCCGGCCTCGCTTCGCTTGCCACGGTGAGACGGCGATGGTGACTGCAAGACCGAGGTGGCGCATGTTGGTGGGCGGCAAGTATGGTGGAGCGCGATGGATCGCCTGGGGTCGTGGTTGGTTGGCGGTTGGGAGAAATCCTTGTCGGCGTGACCGACACCGACGCGGTGACGCTCGTGGGTGCCATCGTGCCTTCCTGAAGGGCGTCGGATTTACCCCTTCCCCCCACGCCCCTTCGCATACCGGGGGAAACCCTAGGACATGTCCGGGAAGTAGTGTCGTCGTCGTCGCGTCCCTTCTTGAAGGTGTTGCTCGGTATGCGGCGTTCTGGAGTGCTAGGAGCGTGGTGGAATTCTCCGGTGGGCGCAGCGGTTTCGAGTCATTATCGTTTTCGTTGATCCGACGTTGTTGGCATTATTTTCTCTGTTGTTTCTCTTTTGTTTCGTTTGGGCCCCAACAAGTGTATCATGTGGTTCGATGTTGGTGCGGTTGCTTTATAATATAAAGCGGAGGGAAACCCTTTTTCGATAAAATACAAGTAGCAACGAGAACAAAAGGTTGGGTCATTACCGCATGGGCCATGCCACCCGTGCGCGCGCCCCATCCCGGCATCCTCGGGCCGCGCCCAGCTGGCCACCTGGCCCTGCTCGCCGCGCCACAGTACGGCGGCTCTGCTTCTTCGCCGTGGTCACCTGCACCAAGCAACCCATGGCCCGGTGCGTCGTCGTCCGTGGTCGACCCCTCGCTCCTCGCTGCTCTCCAGCAGGCCTCACCGCCGCCCTCCTACGTCAGCAATGGTGATTGGTACATGGAATCATGGATAGCAGCGCGTCTTCGCACATGACGTCGCGACCGGGTATTCTTTCTCAATCCTACCCCTTCCCTACTCCCACCCGCATCATTGTGGGAGACAGTATTTCTCTCCCGATCACTCATCGCGGTGCTCTTTCTATTTCTTCCTCTGGTGATCCCATCCATCTTCGTGATATTATTGTCTCTCCTAATCTTATTACTAACCTCACTTCCGTTCGTGCGCTCACTAGACACAACCTTGTCACTGTTGAATTTGACGCCCTTGGGTTCTCTGTTAAGGACCTTCGGACCAAGATGGTGCTGCTCCGATGTGAGAGCCCCGACGATCTCTACCCGCTTCGTCCGTCGTCCACCACTTATGCTCCGGCCGTGCTCTCCGTCAGCATCGACCTCTGGCATGCACGTCTTGGACACCCCGGCGCGTCTTCGTTGCATCAACTCTTGTCAGATTTTTCCTTTAGTTGTAATAAAAAGGAGACGTGTTCCTGTTCGTCGTGTCGACTCGGCAAACACACACGTCTGCCGTTTGCAAATTCAACTAGTGTTTCCACTTTTTCATTTGAGTTAGTCCTGATGTATGGATATCCCCCGTAATAAGCAATTCCGGCTTTCAGTATTATTTGGTGTTGCTCGATGATTTCTCGCATTTCGTTTGGACCTTCCCTCTTCGCCGTAAGTCCGACATGCTCACAGTGCTTACCTCCTTCTTCGCCTTCGTTTACACGCAATTTCGCATATGATCCTCGGCTTCAAACGGATAACGGACCACAGCGTCCACTCTTTGCTCGCCGCACACGGCACCATCCTTCGGCTCACGTGTCCATACACATCTAAGCAGAACGGCCGCGCCGAGCGCGTGCTCCGCACCCTCAATGCCGGCGTGCGCACCATGCTCCTCCACGCTGCCGTGCCTCCTCGCTTATAGACCGAGGCTCTCGCCACATCCACCCGTCTTCTTAACTTGTGTCCATGCCGCCCCCGCGGCAACTTCACTCCCTACCATCTTCTATGGCCATCCACCTTTCTACGATGACCTCCACGTGTTCGGGTGCCTTTGCTACCCCAACATCACCACCGCCACCCCCACAAACTTGCGCCGCGATCCCTCCCTTGCATCTTCCTTGGGTATCCCGCTAACACAAAAGGCTTCCGGCATCCCATCGTGTCATCATCTCCCGGCACATGTACTTTGATGAGCTGATTTTTTCGTTTAAGCAGGTTGCCGCTGCTCGGCCGCACTTGTCGTCATCGTCGAGCTCACCGCGTGTCGTGCTGCCCTTGGAGGCTACGGTCCCACGGCGACCCCGCTCCGTTCGGCCCGTGCATCTTTCTCCGCCGCCATGGCGTGCTCCGGCATCTCCCGTCTCACCACCACGTTCGCGTGGGTCGCTACGCGCTGCTACTACACCACCTTTGGACGGGCCTGCTACGCTGACAAGTGTTCTCGTGGCCTCCCCATGCGGTGCCATGCCAGCCAATTCCGTTGCCCATGCAACTGATTCCGCTGTTGTGGCGGCCGATCCGGGAGGCGCCAACTCCAGCCCTGCGGGTGCAGCTCCACTTCCGGGTGGGTCTCCCGTCATCACCCGTGCTCGGGAGGCGCCAACTCTGATCTGACGTACGTTGTGCGGCAGGTCTGCTTACACATGCATGCGCCACACGATATACATTGGGCCTTGGTGAAGCGGGTGCTTCGGTATATACGCGGCACGCCATCTCTCGGTCTCACGCTGCCAGCGTCGTCGTAACTCGATCTCATCGCCTACTCCGACGTCGACTGGGCGGGTTGCCCGGACACGCGTCGCTCCACCTCGGGGGTACTGCATCTACCTCAGCCCGCGCTCATCGCATGGTCTTCGAAACGGCAACCTACGGTCTCGCGTTCGAGCGCTGGCTGAGTACGGCGCCGTTGCGAACGCCGTCACAGAGTGCTCATGGCTACGCCAGCTACTCACGGAGCTTCACTGCACCGTCAGTCGCGCCATCGTGGTGTACTGCAAGTCTACAACAACGTGTCCGTCCGTCTACATGTCTGCTAACCCGGTGCATCATTGCGGGACGAAACACATTGAACTTGACATCCATTTTGTACGAGAGAAAGTTGCGCTCGGCCACATTTGGTTTCTTCACGTTCCCACCTCGCAGCAACACGCTGACATCATGACCAAGGGGCTGCCGATGTCCGTCTTCACGGACTTTAGGTCCAGTCTCTCCAAGTCTCCATCACCGACGGCGAGGGCGCGAGGCTACGACTGCGGGGGTGTTGAAACTACCCGTGTTCCGCTGCGATAGCAGACGGTTTTGTTAGCGAATGCATAGGAACGGCATCTTCTTATCCTTCTCCCTAGTTTAGCTTGGTTGTTAGCTGATCCATGCAACATGTATTTATACCCGTGATGTCAGTGAACAAAGTGTGCAGCAAATCATTCTCTTCTCCTCCCAGCTTACACCTAGCCCTCCCTCCCCTCCCCCGATGGACGAGGAGGAGATCGTGGCCGCTACCACGGGCGCCGGCGCCGATGACGACGGGGGAGACGGCGCCGGCGCGGCGGAGGAGGCCGAATCTACCGAGGACGACGCCGCCGCGGACGAGGGTGGCGAGGAAGATGCCGCCGAGGTGCGTGGGGATTTTTCTAGTGTTCTCGGGGTTTTGAAGTATACTGGCCAAGTGGCCATGGGTCCAATGCCCTTATGGGTGTTTGAGGGGTGATCTAGGCTCTAACCCTAGGAATTTAACAGTTGTTGGTTCACGGGTTAGGTCTCTCTAGGAAAAATGTGTCTCGATTGCTAGATCGTCCGTACTGCATGTTTAGTTCATCTTCTGTATATCTATTTTTTCCTGGATCACTACAGTTCAGCATAATGTTGAAGCATTGCAGTACATGTTTGCTAGTGTACATTCACCAACGGGGCAGTTGATTTTCAGCGTTACTGTTACTCAACACTGAGTTGTTTGTCATCTTCAAATGCAGTCTGAAGACGCCACTGGAAAGACAGATATTGGCAAGCGGGAACGAGCCAAGCTCAAGGAAATGCAGAAGCTCAAGAAGCAGAAGATCCAGGAAATACTGGATGGCCAAAACGCTTTCATTGATGCTGACATGGTATGTTCTGTACCCTTGTCGTCCTACCATTGAGATAAACCTGTTAACATGAATGAGTGCCTCATTATACAAATGATTTATGGTTGTCTTGTTTGAGCAGAACAAGAAGGGAAAGGGGCGACTGAAATACCTCTTGCAGCAGACTGAAATATTTGCTCATTTTGCCAAAGGAAGCCAATCCGCGGAGAAAAAGAACCGCAGAAAGTAAATATTTGTTTCTTTCATCCGACAAACTCACCTATTTTCCTTTAACATAACTTGATATGTAATCACCTGTTACAGTACTAAGAAAATTCTTTTTAGAGAAAAGTATGTTTTTGGTCCCTCGAGATTTTTTTGTATACATTTTGTCCTTCAAGTCTCAAAACCGGATAAGTTTGGTCCAAAACCAGATTTTGAACATGTTGACATGGGTTTGACCATGTTTGACCGAGTTTGACCATGTTGACCAATGAACAGTAAATTAAAAAATCTGAAATTTTGTGACAACCAACATGCTTGGGTGCTAGGCAGGTGTAAATTTTTGTGGTCAAATAACATCCGAGGAGCTCTAGAAAAAAAACAAATTTTGGCATTCTTTTATGAGCCAAAATTTGTTTTTTTTCACGAGCCCCTTGAATGTCTAAACACCACACAAATTTTCACGCACCTAGCACACCCAAGCTTCCTGGTTGCCACAAAATTTCAGTGTTTTTTTTTAATACTATTCATTGGTCAAACCCGGTCAGAGTATTCAAACCCGGTCAAACATGGTCAAACCATGTCAACGTGCTTAAAATCTACTTTTGGACAAAACTTATCCGAGTTTGAGACTTGAATGACCAAATGTATACCAAAAAATCTTGAGGGACCAAGTCTATACTTTTGGGGAACTTGAGGGACTAAAAACATATTTTTCTCTTCTTTCTTTTTATTATATGTATAACTAAACCATGTTATCCGTTTTTGAAATCTGATAGTGGTGTCTGCTCTTTCACATGACCTTGAAGTAGTACACTATTTAATAAGAGGCATTCATATAACCATAATTACTCAACAAACTACTTTCTGTTCCAGCGTAGCTGCATATTTGAATTACTTCAAATGAACGGGCTGTTAAATGAGGCAGGATGTCATATCATGAACTTACGTAATTTTTATAATTCATTATTGCCTCAATTATCAATTTATAATGCTAAATTTATCTGTTTTTTGTCGATTACATATGGCTATTAGCATTTTTTGTACACTAAGGCTACCTGACTAAAAGTCACATGCTGATCTTTAACTGAGGGGAAACTACCTTGCATGGTATTTGGGACTCGTTTTTCATAATTTGCATTGTCACTACTAACTAGAGTATCCAGTTATTTGCTTGCTTACTGTACCATGTAGTTTGTTGCCTGGTGTGCCTTCTTTGTTGCTAATGTGGTCAGAACCTATAGGGGTCGTCATGCATCAAAGGTGACAGAGGAGGAGGAAGATGAAGAATACCTCAAGGAGGAAGATGCCCTTGCTGCAGGAGGAACACGCTTGCTTATACAACCATCATGTGAGCGTTTTCTTGATGATTCTATTGCATCTTTTATTTCACTTGCCAGTTTATATAGTGGTGATGTAAAGATCACTGTTTGTTGCATGGTTGAAGGTTCAGTCGTTCTAATGCAAAATGCAACAGAATGGTTTTCCTGTTTTATTATTCTCACTGTTCATGCTGAACTAATCAGCATTGCTATTACATTCTTACCCAGTTCATTTGCCTGTTTGTTTCCATAGAGATCTGGTCCATCTGGATGGTTTGTGGAGTTTTAACCAGTTAGTTTTGGGTTTCATTATATGTTTTTCGTTTTTCTGAATATAAGCTGTTGCAAGAGAGTACAGTGAGTTATATTCGGGCATCCCATGGTCTTGGTAGATTAATGCTTACCACTCCAATTGTCAATCCAAGCTTCCAACTTCAGATGGTATCCTACTAGCAGGAAATAGATGTAGCATCTACAACTATTATTTTAGTTTAAGCAAATCTTGATGGCAGTATTGAGAAGAGTGAGTCACAATTGATGATGATATGTAGGGCCTGGCCTGTCATACTAATTTGGATCTTCATGTTGCTGTTTTAGTGGACATGATGCATATGAAGTAGCAGGCTTGTGAATAGTGCTACTTTGAAACCATTGACCATCTTATTTTTTCCTGAATCAGTCCAATCAGACACCTACATCCAAGTCAGATCCCAACATCTGTTCGGCTAACATTTCCGTGTCCACAGTTTTTTCTTTTGCCAAATCAGATACCTGAATTCGAGTCGGTCTCATGCACCCACGTCTATGCCTGAGTCCTAACAGAATTGGATGTTCTTGCCCATGTGGTTACTAGGTCCATCCTCATCCAAATATAAAGTTGTTTCAATGTGATGCAACCTCAGACAACAAACTACCATTAGAACATATATATAGGGATTGTCTTGAGTTTGTAACAATTTTCATGTCTCTGATCACTAGCAAATAAAACTTATAGCACAAATGAGTATTGTCAAAATCACATCCTTTACTAACAAAGTGGACTTGTTTTCCCCAAACATACTCTCTAGTTGCAATCCTTACTATAAACACGATAAAAACGGTTTTCTCGATGCCTCCACTGAGACTTGCTTTCGCAAAACATACTTAGGAAATCTGAGATTATGATGGTTAAATGGCATAGTTGGTCCTTTGTAAAAGAGAGCATATTTGGTCCATATATTCAGCGTGGACTCATTTTGGTATTCTTACTACAAAATAGCCGCTATGAAGTACTCCCCCCATTCCACACTTTAGTCGTAGATTTTTTTTTAAAAGCCAAACCTTGTAATGTTTGACTAAGTTTATAGATAGAATATAAACATCAATAATACCATATAAATATGATATAAAATAAATTTCATGATGTATGTAATGGTAAATGCTTATAGTATTCTCATTTCTTCACTTGGCAGGCATAAATGGGAAAATGAGAGATTACCAACTAGCTGGACTTAACTGGCTCATACGCTTGTATGAAAATGGCATCAATGGGATATTGGCTGATGAAATGGTATGTATTGTGCTCGGCTTGCCCTATTTTCTGTGCATAAAGCTAATATGGTTATTATGCTTAATTCACCTTCATGAGCTCATATTTGGCATACCACACCTTCTCATATAGGGTCTCGGAAAAACTCTCCAAACTATCTCCCTCCTTGGATATCTGCATGAGTTCAGAGGAATAACAGGTCCTCACATGGTTGTTGCACCAAAGTCTACTCTTGGCAATTGGATGAAGGAAATCCAGCGTTTTTGCCCTGTTCTGCGAGCTGTCAAGTTCTTAGGAAACCCAGAAGAAAGGGTAAGTCCCAAATTATCTCAGTTGTTCTTATGAGCCTTTTGTGGAATATTATTAACATTTTTGTTCTATTTGGCCAGAATCATATACGGGAAGATTTGCTAGCTCCAGGAAAGTTTGATGTCTGTGTTACAAGTTTTGAAATGGCAATAACAGAAAAAACTGCATTGAGGCGTTTTAGCTGGCGCTATATTATTATTGATGAAGCTCATCGGATAAAAAATGAGAAATCCCTTCTTTCTAAGACAATGAGGCTTTTCAGTACAAATTACCGTCTGCTCATCACAGGCACTCCGATGCAGGTATACCAACATAAAGTCTTATCCCAATCTTGGTGCTATTTGAATTCTATGCTTCAAATCACGAAAATTGGTTTATTTTACGTGTATTCTGCGTAAAGCAACTTTACTGACGCAGATCTCTTGATTATGCTGCAGAATAATCTTCATGAGCTTTGGTCTCTTCTCAACTTCTTGTTGCCAGAAATATTTAGCTCCGCAGAGACTTTTGATGAATGGTTCCAAATCTCAGGGGAAAATGATCAACATGAGGTTGTTCAGCAGCTTCATAAGGTAAAATATGATGTTATAGAGATTTATATTCTCAGTTTTTTCCAAGAAATATCAATTGATAGCACATGCTTTTTCCTTTGCATAATTCATTGACCGTCATTTTTCTAGGTTTTGCGTCCATTTCTCCTAAGGAGGCTTAAATCGGATGTCGAGAAAGGTTTACCTCCAAAGAAGGAGACTATACTTAAAGTTGGAATGTCTGAGATGCAAAAACAGTATTATCGTGCTCTGCTTCAGAAGGATCTGGAGGTTATTAATGCTGGTGGTGAGCGCAAGCGCCTTCTTAACATGGCCATGCAACTACGGAAGTGCTGCAATCATCCATATTTATTCCAAGGTGCTGAGCCTGGCCCACCTTATACAACTGGGGACCATCTAATTGAGAATGCAGGTATTGTTTGTACATTGCAGTATTCGTTATAAATTTCTGGACCTTACTACTGCCATTGCACACATAACTCACACTCTTTGATGCTTTCTATAGGAAAAATGGTTCTGTTAGATAAATTACTTCCCAAGCTAAAGGCCCGTGACTCCAGAGTACTGATATTCTCCCAGGTAATGCCACTCTTTCTGTTACTCATGCACCTAGCTTGGCTGCTTTAGAAAGCATCATGACTGATAAAAATATGATACCAACCATGAACTGTGGCATTCTGCTGTGAGGTGGTTTGGCGTCCAAGCTATTCTTCGTAGAGTTTTGTGACATTTATCTTATACCCTATTTCCATGCATATTCCTGCCATTTGAGTATTTGAACACAATTGTATATCCCGCAGATGACCCGTCTTTTGGACATCCTGGAAGATTATCTAATGTACAGAGGGTATCAGTATTGCCGGATTGATGGGGATACTGGTGATGATGATCGTGATGCTTCCATTGAAGCTTTCAACAAGCCAGGGAGTGAAAAGTTTATCTTCTTACTTTCAACTAGGGCAGGTGGTCTTGGGATCAATCTTGCTACTGCTGACGTTGTGGTTCTTTATGATAGTGATTGGTAAAGTCTTCCCAGATAGTATTTCTTTTATAGTAACCATGGAGTTTGGGGGTTGAATTCTTCTGTTTCTCAGGAACCCTCAAGTGGATTTGCAAGCTCAAGACCGTGCACATAGAATTGGTCAAAAAAAAGAAGTTCAAGTCTTCCGTTTCTGCACCAAGGTTTTTAATTTATATTTGGAAATGGAAGGGTAGCAGTATATGATATTTGTATCTTACAGAGAATATTGCTTGCAGTATACTATTGAGGAAAAAGTAATTGAGAGAGCATATAAGAGGCTTGCCTTGGATGCTTTGGTCATACAGCAAGGTCGATTGGCAGAACAGAAAGGTTGCTTTTGTTTCTTCTCACTGCTTGTAATGTTAATAATTTTTAATGCTGAAGTGAAACAAGTATTAATAATATGCTTTTGTTGTTGTGTTCTTTATTAGCTGTTAGTAAGGATGAGCTGTTGAAAATGGTGAGATTTGGTGCTGAATTGGTATTCAGCTCCAAGGATAGCACAATAACAGATGAAGATATTGACCGCATTATCGCTAGAGGAGAAGAGGCAACAGCACAACTTGATGCAAAAATGAAGAAGTTCACAGAAGATGCTATTAAATTCAAAATGGACGACAGTATGACCCTCCCTCCTCCCCTCCCTGTGTAGTTTCTAGGTTTCGTGTAAACTTGAATGATGTTTCGGCCTTCATTCTATGAGGAGTGAGATGATTCTCAGCCGGATGAAAATTTTCTAGAAAAATGAAACTCAACTACTCGAAATACTCCATACTTCAGTTTCAGTATATGAAATCTGACTATGTTGCTGGTTGCTAGCTTTTTTTTAGAGTTCTGTATAGCTGTTAAGTTTATGGTTAGATGTGTTTGTACAAAATCATGGTTCTCCAGATAATCATCCACCTAACTTTTGACGTCATATGCATTGTATTGTAACTCAGCTCATGCATGTTATGTTTTTATGCAGCTGCTGAACTTTATGATTTCGATGACGACAAGGTAATCAATCAGTTTGAGTTTCTTGTTCATTTTTTACCACATATCTGAAGTTCAGTTCAATTAGTCATCCACTTGATATTATTGAAATATTCAATCATATTTAGCCCAAAATTTCATGACAATTGAACTTCTCTTTTGTGAAGGAGGAAGACAAGCCAGATTTTAAAAAGCTAGTCAGTGATAACTGGATAGAACCTCCTAGACGAGAAAGAAAATGGAAGTATGTTTGATGTCTCTAGTTTACTATTTCTAGGTATTTAAATTTGATGATGCTAAATTTGGTTACTCTTTTTTTGTAGCTACTCTGAATCTGAATATTTTAAGCAAGCACTTCGCCAAGGTGCCCCAGCAAAACCTAGGGAACCGAGAATTCCCCGAATGCCAAACTTGTATGCCTTTTCAGTTGCTCATTTCACACGATCAAGCCTAAATTTTAGATTCTTGGTCTTGGTGCTTAACGGGGTGTTTCCCTATGTCAGGCATGATTTCCAGTTCTTCAACACACAGAGGCTCAATGAACTGTATGAAAAGGAATTCAAATACCTCGTGGTAATTTCTCTACTAGAGCTGTCTTTTTTGTTTCACCTACACTGGAGTGCCGGCCTAGACTCTCCAGACTTGTCTCATAAGTCATAATTTACTTTCTTTTACTCCTTCCAATCCATATGAATTGTCGCTGCTTTAGTCAATTTGATTATGGTTGAGAAGCAGGACCAATCAATACCACATAATTTATGTGTTATTTTCATTATAGCTTTTCATTCATGGTCATGTAGATCCTCTAGTGTTAAAGAATTTGATTATGGGTGTATATTACCTATAAGCCTGATACTCCGTGGGACTGCTGTATGCATATACCGAAAAAGGCTTTCGCCCTGCTTTATAAATAAAGCAAACCGCCAAGAGCACACATACACGGACTAGTCCAGAACACACACACACCCAAGTCACACAACAATAAGTACAGAGGTTCTGCTGAGAGCACAGCTCAACAAGCCCAAAAAAAAAAAAAGACACGGCCGAGGCCGGAACTGGAAAGCATGCCGGGCGTCGGCCGAGGCTGTATGCATATCCAGGATGCCAACACTCGGATATGTATATCGCAGAGTATCGCACCACTTATATTTTAAAGATGAACAAAATAAATCCCACCTTTGTCTAATGGTTACCTTCAAAACATTTATTCAGCAAACAAATCAGAAAAAGGATACAATTGGTGATGGTGATGGTGATGGTGATGGTGAGGATGAAGGTACTACCAAGCCTTACATTTCTACTTGCACCGCAATAAGTATCTGATTGTGCTGATCAATGCATATTTTGTCATTTAGAAGTGGAACCTCTGACCGAGGAGGAGCAAGAAGAGAAGGAGCAGCTACTGGAAGAGGTTTGGATATACTTGTCTTTTAATTTGGACCTGCCCCCCTCTCTAATTTTCTTCCATCCTCTGTGCAATTTTAGGGCTTTTCAACATGGACGAGGAGGGACTTCAACACATTCATTCGAGCTTGTGGGAAATATGGTCGTGACGACATAAAGAGTGTAGCATCTGAAATGGAGGGGAAAACGGAAGAGGAAGTTCAGCGGTATGCTGAAGTTTTCAAGGAAAGATACACAGAATTGAATGGTATATGCTCAAAAACCCTATCCATTTCCATTTTTCTCTTTCTGCCCTTTCCTCAATTCCTTCTACAAATTAGATAAATGCATCCAGTGTTCTAACGGTTTCCTTCATGAGCTCACAATTTATGGCATGTGAGGTCTGTTTTGTCTAACCCACCGAGTATCTTCTTTCCTGTACCAGATTATGACAGAATTATTAAGAACATTGAGAAAGGAGAATCAAAGATCTCTCGAAAGGATGAGATTATGAAAGCCATAGCGAAGAAGATGGACCGCTATAAGAACCCATGGTTGGAGTTGAAAATTCAATATGGCCGGAACAAGGGGAAGCTGTACAATGAAGAATGTGACCGTTTTCTGGTAATGCCACGCCACAGTTCTTACCGAATAACTGCACTGTTTGGCATGATTAATGAACTGTTCCTTGTGTACAGTTGTGCATGGTGCACAAACATGGCTATGGAAACTGGAAAGAACTGATCGAAGTCGGACGTCCACATGTCTCCCTTGTTCGTGCAGTCCAGAACTACACAAGAGCTGGCTAGAAGGTGCGACACTCTCATCCGTCTAGTGGAGAAGGAGAACCAAGAGTGTGATGAGCGCGATAGACAGGCCAGGAAAGATAAGAAGGTTGGTTACTGTTCTCTTACCCATTTCCTGCCCCTTGCTTTGGTGTTCAACATCTCCTTGCTCTGCGTTATCCTTACTCCCTGTAAAGGAAATATTATGCAATTTGCACTAATCATCAACGTTTTTCTCCCTTTTTCTGTGACTTGCAGAACATGACACCAACAAAGCGTCCTTCGTCCAGTAGTCCAGCAATGGACTCTCCCATGCAGACCCCCTCCAAGAGGGGCCGGAGGGACGGCAGTGCAGCCTCGGTGAGTGCTTAGATGCTATCTTGTTTCTTGTCTTCTTTGTATGCTGTGGTGGTCTGAGTAAATGTGGTACTCACTTGCTATTGGTGTTCCTTCATTTGTTGCAGGGAAGACGGTCATCTAGTGTTCCCTGAGGAACAACCAAAGGGAAGCCCCAGACGTACCCCGTTATCTCATCCAGTGTGTTTGCGCCTAGTTATAGTGAAATCTGAACTCCTATGTTAAATAGATTCGAGTGACATGGTGAAATTTTGTATCGGTTAATGTACTGTCCCTGTGTTCGCGGATCAATTAGGTTGTTATTGAACCGGTTAATGCTTTGGGTGATCGAGCATGAGAAAATTACATTCCATTGGCAGTGTATGCTTTTTGCTTGTAGAGCCTTGGGCAGTTGCGTCGCCATCTGCTTTCGGGCTTGTTTGGTTCCTTGAAATTTGAAAGGGTTTGGAGGGATTAACCATGAAAGGGATTAAATCCCCTACAAGTCAAAATCCACCTCAATCCTCTCCAATCCCCTTGTGGGAGGGATTAATCAAACAAGCCCTTCATGGTCTGGGCACTCGAGGTTAGACCCTCCGAAGTCTAAAAAGCAAATTGTAGTTCAGATGAGAAAATTTATCAAGGAAGTATGCTTGGCTTGGCTACTTCCTGGTCACAGTACTTAGACAAGCCAATAAAAGCCACCAGCTATCAATTGGTTGGCTACCGACTCAGTTTGCCAAGCACACAGAACTTGGACGATTTTTGGCAGGTTTTGAGTGGTGAGCAATATTTTGTCCATCACTAAAATCTTGACGTAATATTTTGGCTTTGCCATTGACTATTTGGCAACTCTAGTTCATTCTAGTCGATCTTGGATAACTCATGGGCAAGCAAAAGTTTGACCAAAATATTGGCTAGCAAAATGTTTGGTAGGGTCAACTTGGGCTCAAAACAAACATGCCCCAAATGTTGTGTGTTCCCATTGGAACGATTTTATTTTTGACCAATCGGCAGGTCATCTGCCTAGCCGACGCTGAAACTACGAGAAAACACGAGGCATTGGCAGCTAGGTATGGCAACGCTTCCGACCAAAGCCGAAACTTGAGTTTTCACCCGGAGAGCTCTAAACCCGAACGACAAGAGGTGAAGGGGCACCTTGAAAACCCCTCCTATTAGGGCAATAGGACGTCATTCTCGCCGGCATTAACTGAGGTGTGAGGTTTTCACCTAGAGCTCACCAAACCCTACATCGTTGCGTCATGCCCAGCCAAATACCGAACCAAATAGCCATGCGTCCCCAACAACTCGGTGATGTCAAGCGGAGGAGACGGCAACAGGATCACTGCAACACCCTCAACAAAGGCGTGTTTGGTTGCCTTCTCGCTGCAGCCTGGCCCGTGGAGCCTGGTTGAATCGAGCCTGTTTAAAGGTATACAAGAAAAAACTAACATCTGCACCTAGTTTGGTTGCCTGCATAACCTCTCGCCTGCATGGGGTATAACGAAAGGTAGCATGTTTGGTTGTCCGCTTGTTTAGGCACAAACACAAGTCATGGTGTTTGGTTCCATGCAACACCTGTTGTCTGGTAACCTCTTCGGTGAGGTGGTGAGGTTACCAGCACACAACGGCGTGAAGAATAACCCATAGACACACAACAGAAGATAGTTCTAAACCATAGCATGCATTTTTAAATATAATGCCACACTTAAACATATCAGTTCTAAAGCAAAGCAGTACGATATGAAACTAAACCGGCTGGAGCATAGGAAGGGTTGTCCTAGATGTTCACGGCGAAGGCGTCGTCGTGCCTTTCGCACTTGGTCACCACTTCAATGCCCTCGTCGTTGAAGACGATGACCTTGAGCATGTCGGGAGTCAGCAACTCAAAGGTCACCATGTAACCGATCTTGATTTGATGGACGGCGGCAAAGGTGGCCCAACCCTGATCAAGGGTGACCTTGCCGTTCATCAGCGGGACAGTGACCCTCCATCAGCAGTCGGTGTTTGTCTTGAGCTTGAACTCCGTCAGCACGGACGGAAAGTGCTTCATGAAGTCCAAGGGCATTGGTATGGCCTCGAGCTTCGAGGCCATCATCACCTTGCAGAAGTGAGTTGGCTCACCCTCCTCATGGTAGTGGTCGTAGTTCCGGCGCTTGTCGCTAGGGGGCTCCTCCGAGACCTCCTCGTCGTCTGTGGGCGGCACCTGGACGGGCGTCTGGGGCACCACCTCCAAGGGTGGTACCAAGTCCTTGCCCTTGTCCTGCTCCATTGGCGGCACCACCTCCTTGACCTTGTTCTCTGTGTCGATCTGCATTATGAAGAGCACAAAGTTCAATGGTTGATCGCCATTAAAATCTATCGTCTAGAGCCCCTTTATTTATCCATCGTGACGATCACCACTTACCCACCACCTCAATCAGTTAACCCTCTCTGTCTCTCACTCTTCCTCCTACCCATCGCCATGAACTTCAACAACGACTCGAACCCCAACCCCGACAACAACTCCAAACCCATCCCCAACCCCTTCCCTTGGGGCATTGGATAGTTTCTTCCTAGGGTGCTCGCTCGGTGACCACACCAAGTTCGAGAACACCATGGAAGTCTTCTCAAACTTCAGCAGCATGGAAGACATGCATAAAGAGTCAGACACTATGGTGAAGAAGGCGACGCCGGAGGAGTTGAAGACGTTAATTCCTGACCCAGGGAAGGGCACATGCCATGAATCAGGCCCACTCCGACGACGCTCGACAGAGGGCAAAGTGGGCCAAGTGCAGAGAGTACATGTGTCCTCATGACCATCGTGTCGCAGCGTACTTCACGACAAGGACTATGGTGGCGTTGGGGGGGGAGGGGGGGGACAAGAAGCGGCGGCGATAGAGGTGGAAGAAGAAGAAGAAGTGGCAATGGTTGTAAGGGCGCCGGAGCCAGGACACTGAAGTATGACAATCGATCTGGACTCCGGCGAGGAAGAAGAGACGATGGCGCAACTCGAGGAGAAGAACAAGGCCAAGGGCACCCGCCGCTCCAACCGCCTCTAGGGTCACCGAGGATAGATCTGAGACTATTGTGTAAGATTAACCCCCAATCCCCATTCCCCTTGTACACAATCCGGATCGGGAACCTCAAATTCATCGGTACTACAAACTCATGACGATGTAATGATCACTCCTATGGCTATTTACCTCGATTCCCCATTCCCCTAACATGGATCGAACTTAAACGCAGATCGAATGCGAAATAGTACATGAGGAGGTGAAAAAAGTGCTTACCGCCATTGCCAAAGTGCTGCTGGTGATGCTGCAGATGCTGGTGAAGGGGCCGGAGGTCGCCTTGCTGTTCTCCGATCTGCTGAACGCCGGCGTCGCCATCGGTGAGAGTGGAGAGAGGGGAGAGAAAGAGCGGTGAGGGAATGTGAGGGTAATAACTGTCGGCGCTTCAGGAAGTAACGCGGTTTCTCGAGCATGGCTCCTCGCATGCAGCCCCCGCCGCCCACGTGCATCGCGCGAGCCTACATCTGGAGAAACTGTCGATTACAGCGTTCCCAACAAGACAGGCCGAAAGATACTTTGAGTTCCGTGCTATGCAGACCCAACAATGAACACAGGAAACCAAACGAGCCACAAACTTCCCGCGCGGGCCTGGTTGACCAATATGCAGGCAACCAAACTCGCCCCAAGGAGATTGTTGCACACAAGCTACACAGCTACAGCCTCCGGCCACAACCAGAAAAGGATTTCTCCCGCCGTACGCCGCACTCCAGCCACCCCTGGATCTGCAAGCTCACCGCCGCTCCACCACCAAGCGCCTGGCACCACGGCCTCCCTGGAGATGGAACAACACACAGGTAACGCCCCGACCACGCTCCGCATGCCAAGCCGCATAAATTTCAACCAACCATGCCTCAAGTGTTAACAGTTTGAACGGAACAAACAGAAGATTCTTATCTCAACTCAAACACAGAAGGAAGCTTCCGTTTTGTACATTATTGTTCTCATTCAATTTTCTTTTTTTTTTGAAGGCCTCATTCAATTTTCTTGACAACAGCAGTATATATGAACTCTGAACAGGCCTGGTGGTCGTGAGCATGAACCCCCTCCAACTCTTTTGTAAAGTCCATCCTATCTAACTAAATACCAACGTTGGCGTCGAGGCTTCTGTGTCAACGATGACGGAGGCGGACAAAGTCGGAGATGTGGCAATGGTTGAGGTAGTCGGCTCTTCTTCGGCGTGTTCGTGGGATTACCTCGGTTTGTTTTATTGCAGGAACTGCGGTGGCAGGACCCTGCAGCCGCAGGTGGTCTGTTCAATGATCTTTCACGGCGCCAACCTTGTATTCTCTTCGGAGCTCTCCATCAGAGTTGGAGTTGTGCTGCCCTCGATGCGGGGGGCTGAATTAGGCATGGGTCTTCTTGTGTTCCACGCGGCCTATACGGTGAGGGTTTGGTCAAGGCTCATCTTCGACGAAGTCGGCGTAGCTTGCTCGTAGATTAGGGAGGGCAATGACGTCTGTTGGGGAGAAATGATGAAAATGACGCCAGAGTGTATCTTAACGAGGCACTCTTAATAAAGGTGTGTGTGCGGTATCATGTGTGTGCCGCTCGGTGATTTGTGACTTGTTTAGCCCCGGTTTTTCGTAAATGGCAACTCTCTTCTACTTAATTAATGGATGAATCAAAAAAATTGCCTCCGTTTCGGAAAAAATGCAAGCTTCTTGTACATTTTTCTGGCTTCTATGAAAATATGAAACATCATTGGTGTGCTCTAGGGAAAAAAAAAGCTATTCTACATACAACAACAAGTTACATGTCTACTCGCCAGTTTATCAAGGGATTCAAAGTGGAATCAGTCCCTTTCATGGCTATATAATGAACGCAGATTGATGGTGATAGTGTTCTCTGAGAGTGCACAACACCAGATTAGTACCGAATCGGAAATCCATTTTGGCTCTAGGGAGCACATGCTCCTGCGTGTCAAAAATGGATTTACAAATATATCAAAAGAATAAAAAACTAGATGTATTCATTGTCACATTCAAATAGTACATGTAAATTTTCGGGGGGAAAACTTAAACATTTTGACCTGTGCAAAAAAAAAACAAGCATACGACAAATGTTATCTCCAAACGTTACATTTAATTTTGTTTTTTCACCAACGAAGCACTGCTATTCCATATGGCATGAAAATTATCAAGCACACTTGCTACACTAAAATGAACATCTAGAAAAGATCAGAATTTTTAAAATTCATTTATTATTTATTTTGATTTTACTATTATAGGGAGTATATGCTCCCCAGAGCCAAAAATCCGCGTCCCGGTGAATCAACAACACTATCAAAAAAAGAAACAAAGACTCTCAATCATAACCTGCACCCCTCAAAGATTTGCAATGGCATCTAGGTATTCAGATTTTTTTTTCCCATACGCCTTTCAGATTTGCTAGCGGGGTTGGGGTTGTAATCTATACCTTATATATATATTTATTATATTATATTATATATATATATATTTATATATATATTATATATATAATATTTATATATATATATATATAATATTTATATATAAATATTATATATATAATATTTATATATAAATATTATATATATAATATTTATATATATATATAATAAAATAATAAAATAAAATTATTATATATATATATATTTTTATTTTATTATTTTATTATTTTATATATATATATATATATATATATAATAAAGCACACAAGGTAATATTCTTGGTTTCGTCCCACGATTAGATTTTTTTTCGGCGACCCGTCCGTCTTATTTCTGTCACGTACGAGGTGGTACTAAACGTTGATGTCGGGTTCACCGTCACGTCTTTTTTTTAAAGCCCGTCACATATTTTTTTTTAAAGTCCTTCAATCTTTTTTTCTTTTTTGTTTTTCGTACAAATAAATAAAAAATAAGGGCCAAGGGTACTACTGGGATTCGATCCTTATATATATATATATATTTATTATTATATTTTCGTACAAATATATATCTATACCTTATATATATATTTATTATATTATATATATATAATATTTATATATATATATATATAATATTTATATATAAATATTATATATATAATATTTATATATAAATATTATATATAAAATATTTATATTTATATATAAATATTATATATATAATATTTATATATAAATATTATATATAATATATATATATATAATAAAATAAAAAAATAAAATAAAAAAATTATTTTATTTTATTATTTTATTATATTTTATATATATATATATATATAATAAAGCACACAAGGTAATATTCTTGGTTTCGTCCCACGATTAGATTTTTTTTCGGCGACCCGTCCGTCTTATTTCTGTCACGTACGAGGTGGTACTAAACGTTGATGTCGGGTTCACCGTCACGTCTTTTTTTTAAAGCCCGTCACATATTTTTTTTTAAAGTCCTTCAATCTTTTTTTCTTTTTTGTTTTTCGTACAAATAAATAAAAAATAAGGGCCAAGGGTACTACTGGGATTCGATCCTTATATATATATATATATTTATTATTATATTTTCGTACAAATATATATCTATACCTTATATATATATTTATTATATTATATATATATAATATTTATATATATATATATATAATATTTATATATAAATATTATATATATAATATTTATATATAAATATTATATATATAATATTTATATTTATATATAAATATTATATATATAATATTTATATATAAATATTATATATAATATATATATATATAATAAAATAAAAAAATAAAATAAAAAAATTATTTTATTTTATTATTTTATTATATTTTATATATATATATATATATATAATAAAGCACACAAGGTAATATTCTTGGTTTCGTCCCACGATTAGATTTTTTTTCGGCGACCCGTCCGTCTTATTTCTGTCACGTACGAGGTGGTACTAAACGTTGATGTCAGGTTCACCGTCACGTCTTTTTTTTAAAGCCCGTCACGTATTTTTTTTTAAAGTCCTTCAATCTTTTTTTCGTTTTTGTTTTTCGTACAAATAAATAAAAAATAAGGGCCAAGGGTACTACTGGGATTCGATCCCTGGCCTCGCGGGTGGATCGATGTACTGTATACCAACTCAGCTAGACTCCTTGGTGTGATTAAGGTTGACGCTTCAAAGAAAATAACTATATGTATCGACGGAGACTGTGGGCCGACCGCTTCAAAAAAGAATGTTTCCTCCCATGCTACTATTAATGTTTTGTGTAGAAGGCTGATTTAAAATAGTCCCACCTCACCTCTCAACACTAAATTTTTTCACCAAGTTGTTCTTAAGCGTAGGAAAAGAAACACTATTTGTTCTATCAAAGATGAGAATGAATTGATTCATTTTAAACCTGCTGCCATCACGAATACCTTTGTTAACTATTTTCATTACATTTTTTCTTCCTCCAACGACAATGCGGCTAGACCTTATCCTTTCACTCAATGGCCCAGTGATACTTTGGATCCCACTTACTCTCTTCCTGACAAACATGAGATTTTACAGATTCTTAAGGACATGAAACTCAATGCTTCCCCAGGGCCGGATGGTTTCAATGTTGAGTTCTATCTAGCTACTTGGGAGTGGATTGGGGAGGAGGTAACTCAGCTTGTGATCAATTTTTATCTTGATGTCGTCCTCCCCCCCCCCCCCCCAATATTAATGATACCAACACAACTCTTATTCCTAAAAACATGTCCCTCAAGTCCCCATGGACTATCGTCCTATTAGTCTTTGTAATGTTGTTTATAAAATCATTGCTAAATCCCTAGCTAATAGGATCAAACCTCATCTCCTAGATTATATTGATCCAGCTCAGCAGGCTTTTATTGAAGGTAGACGAATTAGTGATAATATTATTATTGCCCAAGAGATTGCTCACTCATTCTCTCTCAAATCTTGGAAACGTGGTGCCTTCATGCTTAAAATTGATCTTGCTAAAGCTTTCGGTCATTTAGAATGGGACTTCATTGTTTCTGCACTTGCACGTAAAGGGTTGCATGGTCATTTCGTTAATTTGGTACATGCATGCATCTCTTCTCCTACATTCTATGTGCTCATTAATGGACAACCCTCTCATAAGTTTACAAGTTTTTGAGATATTCGGCGGGGCTGTCCCATGTCTCCTTATTTGTTTGTCATTGCAATTAATGAGCTCTCTATTTTGCTCAATGAGGCTCTTCAGGCACATCATTTGCATGGTATTTCGCTTGGACCAAAGTGCCCCTCTGTGCATTCTCATCTTTTTGCAGATGACTTGTTGGTGTGTGGGCAGGCTACCTGTCAAGAAGCACAAACTATGGCAAATATCATCCAGCAAATTTGTGCTCTCTCTGGTCAGACTCTTAATTGGAGCAAATCTGCCATCCTTTTCAGCTCGCATGTCTCTCAGACCACTATGCATGACATTAAGCAAAATTTTCCTGTTGCCAACCTTGATGCTAATTTTACTCATCTTGGTCATCCTCTTATTCTTCCTGCTAAAAATAGAGGTGTTGCTTACAATTTTGTGTTAGATAAATTTTTGAATAAGCTGCCCTCTTACAAAGCGAATATGCTCTCTCATGCTGCTTGTCTTGAACCAATTTGCTCGGTTTTCTTAACTATTCCTGTTTATTACATGGCAAAGATTCTGTTCTCCAAAAAAGTTATTGCTAAACTCATGGCTATTATTAGGAATTTTTGGTGGACAGGTGTTCGAGAGACTGATTCGAAGAAGAGTCTTTGTCTTAGGGCCTAGAAGGATATTTCTAATTCAAAGGCAGAGGGTGGCTTAGGCATCAGAAATTTGAAAGCCATTAATGAAAGCCTCATCCTCACTGCAGCTTGGAGATTAGCCAAAAAACCTTCTTCTCATTTGTACCTTGTTCGTTAGGCCAAATATTTTCCTGGTACTTCCATTTGGAAAGCCACGGTTACTCCTCCTAAATCTGCTTTTTGGGCTTCGATTTTGAGAATGTTACCTAAGCTTAGAGATCATGCGTTTTACCAACTCACTCAAGGTAACATGTCGTTGTGGAGCATGCCTTGGTGTCATCTTTGGCATTCAATTCATGATTACCTCATTCCACAACAGGATGACTTTGTATATCCTTCTTTGGTAAGAGACCTTTGGTTGCGTGGACAGAAAAGCTGGAACCATCAGCTTATGTTTTTTCTTTTTCAGCAGCCTTTTGCCTCTCACATTGTCAGTACGAAAATTATAGATGATGATGGTTCAAATTTGCTTTGTTGGGGTCTCACTCCTAATGGCATTTGCTCCTCGAAATCTGCTAACAAACTTTGCTTGCAGGAGATATATGCTCATCCTAGAACTGCTCCTTTGGATGTTCCTTTGGATTTGAAAAACTTTCTTAAGCTCATTTGGAAACAAAAAAGTTTGCTTCCTAGAGTTCAAACCTTTGCTTGGAGACTTCTTAGTAGGGCTTTGCCTACGGGTATGCGAGCTGGTCGGTTTTCTGTTCACATCTCTCAGACCTGTTGCAAGTGTGCTTAGCAGGAGGATGTTTTTCATCTTTTTTTCCTTTTTGATTTTACTAGAGCAGTCTGGTTCTCTTCCCCTTGATTTCTTCGATCTGATCTTCTCATCCAAGGGCACTCGACTATGCATTCGATTCTCATTGATCTTGTTAGAATGGGTCATCCTCATGCTTCCTTACAAAATGTTCTCAATTTTTTCTGGTGCATTTGGAAAGCTAGAAATGATTTTTTGTTTGATCGGAAAAAGCATCTTCCTTATCAGGTTCATACTGTTGCTGCAAATTTGGATTATGGCTCTCAGGATGACCCTTCTCATTGTTGGAAATATGCCCTAGAGGCAATAATAAATTGGTTATTATTATATTTCCTTGTTCATGATAATCGTTTATTATCCATGCTATAATTGTATTGATTGGAAACTCAAATGCATGTGTGGGTACATAGACAACACTGTGTCCCTAGTAAGCCTCTAGTTGACTAGCTCGTTGATCAAAGATGGTTAAGGTTTCCTAGCCATTGACATGAGATGTCATTTGATAACGGGATCACATCATTAGGAGAATGATGTGATGGACAAGACCCAAACTGTAAACGTAGCATTTGATCGTGTCAGTTTATTGCTATTGTTTTCTGCATGTCAAGTATCTGTTCCTTTGACCATGAGATCATGCAACTCACTGACACCGGAGGAATACCTTGTGTGTATCAAACGTCGCAACGTAACTGGGTGACTATAAAGGTGCTCTACAGGTATCTCCGAGGGTGTCTGTTGGGTTGGCATGGATCAAGACTGGGATTTGTTACTCCGTGTGACGGAGAGGTATCTCAGGGCCCACTCGGTAATACAACATCACATTGAGCCTTGCAAGCAAAGTGACTAAAGAGTTAGCCACAGGATCTTGTATTACGGAACGAGTAAAGAGACTTGCCGGTAACGAGATTGAACTAGGTATAGTGATACCGACGATCGAATCTCGGGCAAGTAACATACCGAAGAACAAAGGGAACAGCATACGGGATTAACTGAATCCTTGACATAGAGGTTCGACCGATAAAGATCTTCGTAGAATATGTAGGAGCCAATATGGGCATCCAGGTCCCGCTATTGGTTATTGGCCGTAGAGGTGTCTCGGTCATGTCTACATAGTTCTCGAACCCGCAGGGTCTACACACTTAACGTTTGGTGACGATTAGTATAATTGAGTTGTTATGTTGGTGACCGAAAGTTGTTCGGAGTCCCGGATAAGATCCCGGACATGACGAGGATCTCCGGAATAGTCCGGAGGTAAAGATTGATATATGTGATAATAGTGTTTTGATCTCTGGAAGGGTTCCGGAGTTCACCGGAAGGGGTTCCGGATGTTTACCGAAGTGTTCGGGTGCAGCAACACTTTATATGAGCCAAAGGGATAAAGCCCACAAGGTATTGGAAAGTGCAAAAGTAGTTTTGCTGCCGCGTAAGCGGTACTACCGCTTGGTGAAGCGGTACTACCGCCCGAGCGGTACTACCGCTTGTATGAAGCGGTACTACCGCCCAAGCGGTACTACCGCTTGTGTGAAGCGGTACTACCGCTTGTGCGCGGCTGTGCACGGTTCGGCAGGGATCCGAGTTGGACTCTTTCCCTGCGGGCCAAACCGACCTTGTGCGGGCAAAACCGACCCGGAGGAGGCTTTTACTCCAAGTTTAGACCCCAAGGCTCAACATATAAATAGAGGGGCAGGGCTAGCACACGGGACACATCAGGATTTCCCAAGCCGTGTGCCGGCAACCCTAGCCCTCTAGTTCCTCCGTCATAATCTCCGTAGTGCTTGGCGAAGCCCTGCAGAGATTGTTCCTCACCACCATCACCACGCCGTCGTGCTGCTGGAACTCAACCACTACTTCACCATCGCTCGCTGGATCGAGGAGGTGAAGGCGTCATCAAGCCGTACGTGTGTTGAACGCGGAGGTGCCGTCCGTTCGGCACTAGATCGGAAGGATCGTGATTGGATCGCGGGACGCTCGGCGATTTGGATCGCGAAGACGTTCGACTACATCAACCGCGTTTATTAACGCTTCCGCTTAGCGATCTACAAGGGTATGTAGATTCACTCTCCCTCTCGTAGATGCTCATCACCATGGATAGATCTTGCGTGTGCGTAGGAAATTTTTTTGTTTCCCATGCAACGTTCCCCAACAGTGGTATCAGAGCTAGGTCTATGCGTAGATGAGATCTCGAGTAGAACACAAACGAGTTGTGGGCGTGGGTGTATACATATTGCTTGCCGTTACTAGTTGATACTTGATTCCGCGGTATTGTGAGATGAAGCGGCCCGGACCGACATTACGCGTACGCTTACGCGAGACTGGTTTCACCGCTGCGTGCACTTGTTGCATAAAGGTGACTGGCGGGTGTCTGTCTCTCTCACTTTAGTTGAATCGGTTCAATGAAGAGGGTTCTTTTAGAAGATCAAAAAGCAATCACTACACCACGTTGTGGTTTTGCGTAGGTAAGAATCGTTCTTGCTAGATACCCGTAGCAGCCACGTAAAATTTGCAACAACAATTAGAGGACGTCTAACTTGTTTTTGCAGGGTATGTTGTGATGTGATATGGCCAATTACATGATGAGATATATGTGATGTATGAGATGATCATGTATTGTATAGAATATCACGACTTGCATGTCGATGAGTACGGCAACTGGCAGGAGCCATAGAGTTGTCTTTAATTATTGTATGACCTGCGTGTCAATCATTAAGCGCTATGTAATGCTTTACTTTATCGCTAAACGTTAGCTATAGTCGTGGAAGCAACAGTCGGCGCGACAACCTTATGGCGACACGTTGATGGAGATCAAGATGATGGAGATCATGGTGTCATGCCGGTGACGATGGAGATCATGCCGGTGCTTTGGAGATGGAGATCAAAAGCACAAGTTCATGGCCATATCATGTCACTTATGATTTGCATGTGATGTTAATCCTTTTATGCATCTTATTTTGCTTAGGACGACGGTAGCATTATAAGGTGATCCCTCACTTAAATTTCAAGATAAATTGTGTTCTCCCCAAGTGTGCACCGTTGCGAAAGTTCGTCGTTTCGAGACACGCCGTGATGATCGGGTGTGATAGACTCTACGTTCGCATACAACGGGTGTAAGCCATGTTACACGTGCGGAACACTCGGGTTAAACTTGACGAGCCTAGCATGTACAGACATGGCCTCGGAACACAAGAGACCGAAAGGTCGAACATGAGTCATATAGTAGATATGATCAACATGAAGATGTTCACCATTGAAACCACCTCAACTCACGTGATGATCGGACTTGAGTTGGTGGATTTGGATCATGTTACACTCGAATGATCGGAGGGATGTCAATTTGAGTGGGAGTTTTTTAAAATATGATTAACTAAACTCATTATCTAAGAACAATAGTCTAAGTTGTCTTTGCTATATTTATGTTGTAGATCATGGCTCGCGCAGTAGCACCCCTGAATTTTAATGCGTTCCTAGAGAAAGCTAAGTTGAAAGATGATGGAAGTAACTTTGTGGACTGGGCCCGTAATCTAAGGATTATCCTTACGGCTTCCCAGAAGGCTTATGTCCTTGATGCACCGCTTGGTGATCCACCCGCTCCAGTTGAGTCTCTAGACGTTGTGAACGCCTGGCAGGCTCGTTCTGATGATTACTCAATAGTTCAATGTGCAATGTTGTATGGCTTAGAACCGGGACTTCAAAGACGTTTTGAACGTCATGGAGCATATGAGATGTTCCAGGAGTTGAAGTTTATCTTTCAGAAGAATGCCCGGATCGAGAGATATGAGATCTCCGATAAGTTCTATGCTTGCAAGATGGAGGAGAACGGGTCTATCAGTGATCACGTGCTCAGAATGTCTGGGTACTCCACCCGCCTGGCTGAGTTAGGGATGCCCCTTCCGCCAGAGGCTATCACTGACAGAGTTCTTCAATCATTGCCACCTAGCTACAAGAGCTTCGTGTTGAACTATAACATGCACGGGATGAACAAGTCAGTCGCCGAGCTGTTTGCGATGCTGAAAGCCGCTGAGTCTGAAATTCAGAAGGAGCATCAAGTGTTGATGGTCAATAAAACCACTAGTTTCAAGAAAAATGGCAAGGGTAAGAAGGGTAACTCCAAGCAGAGTGGCAAAGCAGTTGCTCCTCTCGTGAAGAAACCCAAGGCTGGACCCAAACCAGAAACTGTGTGTTTTCATTGCAAGGGAACTGGACACTGGAAGCGGAATTGCCCCAAGTATTTGGCTGACAAGAAGGCGGCCAACAACAAACAAGGTATATATGATATACATGTTATTGATGTGTACCTTACCAACTCTCGTTGTAGTGCCTGGGTATTTGATACCGGTGCGGTTGCTCATATTTGCAACTCAAAACAGGAACTGCGGAATAGACGGAGGCTGGCAAAGGACGAAGTGACGATGCGCGTGGGAAATGGTTCCAAGGTTGATGTGATCGCCGTCGGCACGCTCGCTCTTCGATTACCGTCGGGATTAGTGATGAACCTAAATAAGTGTTATTTGGTGCCTGCGTTAAGCATGAACATTATATCTGGATCTTGTTTATTGCGAGACGGTTACTCATTTAAATCAGAGAATAATGGTTGTTCTATTTATATGAGTAATATCTTTTATGGTCATGCACCCGATGTGAGGGGTTTATTCTTATTGAATCTCGATAGTAATGATACACATGTTCATAACATTGATGCCAAAAGATATAGAATTGATAATGATAATACCACTTTCTTGTGGCACTGCCGTTTAGGTCATATTGGCGTAAAACGCATGAAGAAGCTCCATGCTGATGGACTTTTGGAGTCACTTGATTTTGAATCACTTGACACATGTGAGCCATGCCTCATGGGCAAGATGACTAAAACGCCGTTCTCTGGAATAATGGAACGGGCAAGTGACTTATTGGAAATCATACATACTGATGTATGCGGTCCGATGAGTATTGAGGCGCGCGGTGGTTATCGTTACTTTCTCACCTTCACTGATGACTTAAGTAGATATGGGTATATTTACTTAATGAAACACAAGTCTGAAACGTTTGAAAAGTTCAAGCAATTTCAGAGTGAAGTTGAGAATCATCGTAACAAGAAGATTAAATTCCTACGATCTGATCGAGGAGGAGAATATCTGAGTTATGAGTTTGGCAGTCACTTAAGACAGTGTGGAATTGTTTCACAATTAACACCGCCTGGAACACCACAGCATAATGGTGTGTCCGAACGTCGTAATCGAACCTTATTGGATATGGTGCGATCTATGATGTCTCTTGCCGATTTGCCACTATCGTTTTGGGGTTATGCATTAGAGACAGCTGCATTCACTTTAAATAGGGCACCATCGAAATCCGTTGAGACGACGCCATATGAACTTTGGTTTGACAAGAAGCCAAAGCTGTCGTTTCTTAAAGTTTGGGGATGTGATGCTTATGTCAAAAAGCTTCAGCCTGAAAAGCTGGAACCCAAAGCGGAGAAATGCGTCTTCATAGGATACCCAAAAGAGACAGTTGGGTATACCTTCTACCTCAGATCCGAGGGCAAAGTGTTTGTCGCTAAAAACGGAACATTTCTTGAGAAAGAGTTTCTCTCGAAAGAATTGAGTGGGAGGAAGATAGAACTTGATGAGGTTGTTGAACCTTTACTTCAACCTGAGAGTAGCGCAGCGCAGAAAGTTGTTTCTGTGGAGCCTACATTAGCTGAAGAGGAAGTTAATGATGATGATCATGAAGCTTTGGATCAAGTTGCTATCGAACCTCGTAGGTCGACAAGGACGCGTACTGCTCCTGAGTGGTACGGCAACCCTGTCTTAGAGGTCATGTTGTTAAACAACGATGAACCTACGAGCTATGGAGAAGCGATGATGAGCCCGGATTCCGAGAAGTGGTTAGAGGCCATGAAATCCGAGATGGGATCCATGTATGAAAACAAAGTATGGACTTTGGAAGTATTACCTGAAGGGCGTAAGGCCATTCAGAACAAATGGATCTTTAAGAGGAAGACGGACGCGGACGGTAATGTCACCGTCTATAAAGCTCGACTTGTGGCAAAGGGTTTTTCACAAGTTCAAGGAGTTGACTACGATGAGACCTTCTCACCCGTAGCGATGCTTAAGTCCGTCAGAATCATGTTAGCAATAGCTGCCTTTTTCGATTATGAAATTTGGCAGATGGATGTCAAAACAGCGTTCCTTAACGGTTACCTTAAGGAAGAGTTGTATATGATGCAACCAGAAGGTTTTGTCGATCCAGAGAATGCTGACAAAGTTTGCAAACTCCAGCGATCCATTTATGGACTGGTGCAAGCATCTCGGAGTTGGAATCTTCGTTTTGATGAGGTGATCAAAGCGTTCGAGTTTATACAAGTTTACGGAGAAGCTTGTATTTACAAGAAAGTGAGTGGGAGCTCTATAGCGTTTCTAATATTATATGTGGATGACATATTGCTGATTGGAAACAATATAGAAATGCTGGAAAGCGTAAAGGAATATTTGAACAAGAGTTTTTCAATGAAGGACCTAGGAGAAGCTGCTTTCATATTAGGCATCAAGATCTATAGAGATAGATCAAGACGCTTAATAGGACTTTCACAAAGCACATACCTTGATAAGATTTTGAAGAAGTTCAAAATGGATCAGTCCAAGAAGGGGTTCTTGCCTGTTTTGCAAGGTGTGAAGTTGAGTAAGACTCAATGCCCAGTGACTGCAGAAGATAGAGAAAAGATGAGTGTCATCCCCTATGCTTCAGCCATAGGCTCTATCATGTATGCAATGCTGTGCACAAGACCCGATGTCAGCCTTGCCATAAGTATGGTCGGAAGGTTTCAAAGTGATCCAGGAATGGAACACTGGACGGCGGTCAAGAATATCCTGAAGTACCTGAAAAGGACTAAGGACATGTTTCTCGTTTATGGAGGTGATCAAGAGCTCGTCGTAAAGGGTTACGTCGATGCAAGCTTTGACACTGATCCGGATGACTCTAAGTCGCAAACCGGATACGTATTTATTCTTAATGGGGGTGCGGTTAGCTGGTGCAGTTCCAAGCAAAGCGTGGTAGCTGATTCTACATGCGAAGCGGAGTACATCGCAGCCTCGGAGGCGGCGAAGGAAGGTGTCTGGATGAAGGAGTTCATGACAGATCTTGGAGTAGTGCCTAGTGCGCTTAACCCAATGACTCTGTTTTGTGATAATACTGGTGCCATTGCTCTAGCCAAGGAACCAAGATTTCACAAGAGGACCAGACACATAAAACGACGTTTCAATTCCATCCGCGATTACATCAAGGAGGACGACATAAATATTTGCAAAGTACACACGGATCTAAATGTTGCAGATCCGTTGACTAAACCTCTTCCAAGGGCTAAACATGAACAACACCAGAACTGCATGGGTGTTCGATTCATTACAATGTAAATCACATAGTGATGTGAACTAGATTATTGACTCTAGTGCAAGTGGGAGACTGTTGGAAATATGCCCTAGAGGCAATAATAAATTGGTTATTATTATATTTCCTTGTTCATGATAATCGTTTATTATCCATGCTATAATTGTATTGATTGGAAACTCAAATGCATGTGTGGGTACATAGACAACACTGTGTCCCTAGTAAGCCTCTAGTTGACTAGCTCGTTGATCAAAGATGGTTAAGGTTTCCTAGCCATTGACATGAGATGTCATTTGATAACGGGATCACATCATTAGGAGAATGATGTGATGGACAAGACCCAAACTGTAAACGTAGCATTTGATCGTGTCAGTTTATTGCTATTGTTTTCTGCATGTCAAGTATCTGTTCCTTTGACCATGAGATCATGCAACTCACTGACACCGGAGGAATACCTTGTGTGTATCAAACGTCGCAACGTAACTGGGTGACTATAAAGGTGCTCTACAGGTATCTCCGAGGGTGTCTGTTGGGTTGGCATGGATCAAGACTGGGATTTGTTACTCCGTGTGACGGAGAGGTATCTCAGGGCCCACTCGGTAATACAACATCACATTGAGCCTTGCAAGCAAAGTGACTAAAGAGTTAGCCACAGGATCTTGTATTACGGAACGAGTAAAGAGACTTGCCGGTAACGAGATTGAACTAGGTATAGTGATACCGACGATCGAATCTCGGGCAAGTAACATACCGAAGAACAAAGGGAACAGCATACGGGATTAACTGAATCCTTGACATAGAGGTTCGACCGATAAAGATCTTCGTAGAATATGTAGGAGCCAATATGGGCATCCAGGTCCCGCTATTGGTTATTGGCCGTAGAGGTGTCTCGGTCATGTCTACATAGTTCTCGAACCCGCAGGGTCTACACACTTAACGTTTGGTGACGATTAGTATAATTGAGTTGTTATGTTGGTGACCGAAAGTTGTTCGGAGTCCCGGATAAGATCCCGGACATGACGAGGATCTCCGGAATAGTCCGGAGGTAAAGATTGATATATGTGATAATAGTGTTTTGATCTCTGGAAGGGTTCCGGAGTTCACCGGAAGGGGTTCCGGATGTTTACCGAAGTGTTCGGGTGCAGCAACACTTTATATGAGCCAAAGGGATAAAGCCCACAAGGTATTGGAAAGTGCAAAAGTAGTTTTGCTGCCGCGTAAGCGGTACTACCGCTTGGTGAAGCGGTACTACCGCCCGAGCGGTACTACCGCTTGTATGAAGCGGTACTACCGCCCAAGCGGTACTACCGCTTGTGTGAAGCGGTACTACCGCTTGTGCGCGGCTGTGCACGGTTCGGCAGGGATCCGAGTTGGACTCTTTCCCTGCGGGCCAAACCGACCTTGTGCGGGCAAAACCGACCCGGAGGAGGCTTTTACTCCAAGTTTAGACCCCAAGGCTCAACATATAAATAGAGGGGCAGGGCTAGCACACGGGACACATCAGGATTTCCCAAGCCGTGTGCCGGCAACCCTAGCCCTCTAGTTCCTCCGTCATAATCTCCGTAGTGCTTGGCGAAGCCCTGCAGAGATTGTTCCTCACCACCATCACCACGCCGTCGTGCTGCTGGAACTCAACCACTACTTCACCATCGCTCGCTGGATCGAGGAGGTGAAGGCGTCATCAAGCCGTACGTGTGTTGAACGCGGAGGTGCCGTCCGTTCGGCACTAGATCGGAAGGATCGTGATTGGATCGCGGGACGCTCGGCGATTTGGATCGCGAAGACGTTCGACTACATCAACCGCGTTTATTAACGCTTCCGCTTAGCGATCTACAAGGGTATGTAGATTCACTCTCCCTCTCGTAGATGCTCATCACCATGGATAGATCTTGCGTGTGCGTAGGAAAATTTTTTGTTTCCCATGCAACGTTCCCCAACACTCATCTCTCCAACAAACAACCTCTTTCTAATGATCATCATACAACTCATGTTCTTCCTATGCAAGGGCATACTCTCAAGTCTGATTTATTAGTTCTTGGAACTAAAATATTTTCTGATGCATCGTTCAGATCGTAAAAAATCCCAGGTCTAGGCCAAGGTCAAGTGGGGACAGGGGTGGGTGTCTATCTTTGCATACCTTCGAGCCAAGGTGAGATTAATATCCAGGTACAAGCTTTGGCGCCTCCAACCTCAACTCCTCTTCAGGCCGAAGCTGTTGCCCTTGCTTGTGCGGCTCAGCTCACTGCTCGGCTTAATCTTGATCATCCCACTTTCTTGATGGACTGTGTCTCACTCGCCTCTGCTGTTGCCTTAAGGAATATTTCAGACTCTGCTACTCCTTGGAATATTAGAAAAGAACTGGCTACCTTTGTTAAAAGTACGTCTAACCTAGCTCCTCAAGTGTTTCATGTTTCCAGGGAAATCAATGGCGTTGCACATAACCTTGCACGGCAGGTCTTTAGATCTATTGGAGAGGCGCAAGTTGCTTGTTTTGCTCATTCTCATTCAACTTCTCCATGTCCAGTGCTGGCTCTTCTTTCAAACTTTCAACTTGCAGGTATTCAGCTACACACAGTGCACTGCTTCTAAGACAAGAGAAGCCTCTCTTGTAGAAAATGATGAAAGAAGTTTCTTCTTCAAGGATATATTCACAGGACTAATTATTCTGAGGAGATCAACGGCTGCATTGCTTCCTGTTTTCAGATGTCTACCTTCTCTAGTCCTGCTGCTTTGTTTTAGCTTCAGATTGTTAATCTGCTTTTAATGATCATGTTGCTCAAGTCATTGTGCTCCTGTTCACTCTGCCTCTTGAGGATCCTTTCATCGGATCTCACTCATAGTTTCTGCTTCTTTTCTTCTTTGATCTTTGGCAGATCTATGTAACATACTTTGTACTATCTCTTTGAGCTGAATGAAAATTTGGCACCTTTTGGTGCCTTTGCTTGTTAAAAAAAACCTGGCCAAGTGGGCCAGCAAGGCCCCTGCCCACTACGGCGACGGTCTCGGTCCACATCATGCAAGATTTGGATCTGTGATTCCTAACATGTCCCGGTCCATGGCGGCCCCGTTATAAACAGGTTGTGCCATGATATTAAACCCATTCACACATCACTAAATGTAAATGGTTTCCCTAAAAAAACTAAATGTAAATGGTTCATTTTCCCCTCTTGTTAGGGTTTCTCTCTCCTCTCAGCGATGGCGGTGCCCTCCCATAGAGACCTGTTCTCTCCTGCCCTCCTCTTCCCGTTGGTGATCGCCGAGGCTCGTGGGCCTCGGTGGTTGTGCAGATCTAGGGGATCGATCGGGATAATACCGCTCGCGGATCACAAAAACCTCGGGCTAGAGAATCGTGGATAAGGCGGCATTGAGTTCATACCCGGCCACCTCCGATCTCGAAGCAATGATGGAGGAATTGGGCTTAAAGGAAAGCGATCTCCAGGACATGGTGGTGGACGACAGTGAGCTGCCGACGGAGGCAACCCGCTAGATGGCGCTCGCTAGGGTTCATACCGATAAACCCTACAGTCAATACTGGTTTTATAAGAATATGAGGGTGGCTTAGGATTTGGCACAGGAGATGAAGATTAGACCTCTCGAGGACAAGCTATACTCGATGCAATTCTCTTGCCTTGGTGATGGAGAAAGAGTGATGGATGAAGGACCATGGAACTTCAAAGGGAAAGCGGTGGTTATGGCACACTATGATGGATTCACCAAGCCCTCATCTATTGAGCTCAATAAAATAGATATATGGATGCAGATCCACGATCTCCCGGATGGTTTCTTCTCCAAAATCAAGGCTCTGTCAGCGACGGTGGGGGAATGCATATATGCAAAACCAAAATCACAAGATTTTGAAGGAAACTTTGCTTGTGTCCGGGTGAAAATTGATGTTACCAAGCCTCTCAAGAATGTTGTCTCACTAGTTGTCAGGAGGAAGGATACTCTGGAGCGAGTAATCTTTAGAGTCAGGTATGAAAGGCTACCTGATTAGTGCGCTGTGTGTGGATATCTAGGACACGAGTTCAAAGAATGTGGCGATGGGGTTCACCCTCCCAAAGAGCTGGTCTTCAAGGACCTCAAAGCAACTTGGTTCAGAGGCCCTAGCAGCGGGCCTAGCGAAGGCAACGGTCCAGGGCGGACGTGGCAGAGGCCTGATACGTCTCCAACGTATCGATAATTTATGAAGTATTCATGCCATATTTACCCATCTTTACAATACTTTTATATGGTTTTAATGCAATTTATATGATTTAATTGGAACTAACCCGAACTGACGTTGTTTTTAGCAGAATTACCATGGTGTTGTTTTTGTGCAGAAAATTAAAGTTCTCAGAATCGCCCGAAACTTTTTGACGATTTTTTCTGGAACAAAGTAATACTGGAGCGAAGAACCACCGGAGGGGGGGCCACCAGGTGCCCCAAGCCAACAGGGTGCGGCCACCCCCCTCGGCGTGCCCTGATACCTTGGGACCACCCCATGGCTCCGTTTAGCGTGATTCCAATGCTGAAAAATCCTATAGATACATAAACCCTTAGAAATAAACCTAGAACTTCCGCTCCGCCGCCGCAAGCCTCTGTACCAAAGAAATCTCATCCAGAACCCTGTTCCGGCACCCAGCCAGAGGGGGGAATCATCACTGGAGGCCATCTTCATCATCCCGACGGTCACCATGATGATGAGGGAGTAGTTCACCCTCGGGGCTAAGAGTTGATACTTGTGATCTGCGTTAGGTTTTTCTGTGAAGAGGAACGGATGATGCAGCACAGTATAGATAAGTATTTCCCTCATTGAGAATCAAGGTTATCGAACCAATAGGAGGACCACACAACTCCTGTCTTCAGCGCCTACACTAGAAAGAGCAAACACTTGCACCCAACGCGGGCAAGAGGGTTGTCAAGCCCCTTGAACTCGTTACTTGCAAGTAGGTAAGTAGTGTAGTTGGTAGTTGGATAAATATGAATTGCAAAATAAATAAATAAAGTAAATAATGGCAGCAAGGAAATAGTAGCGTTTGTAAATTTATAAGTGAATAGACCCGGGGGCATAGTGTTCTCTAGTGGCATCTCTCTCGAAGTAGGCATACAGTGGGTAAACAAATTACTGTTGGGCAATTGACAGAAAAGTGCATAGTTATGTGATATTCATGGCAATGATCATGTGTATATAGGCATCACGTCTATAAGAAAATAGACTGACTCCTGCTTGCACCTACTACTATTACTCCACGTTGAGAGCGCTGCTGTGCTTGCCTCTCTAAGTATTAAGTTCATGACAAACAGAGTAATGCTTGGAGAACGATGACATCATGTAGACAAAGAGAATCCAATCAATATGAATTAACCCCATCATTTTATACCTAGTGGCAACAATACAAATACGTGTCTTGTCCACTACTTTGTCACTGCGATATAGAGCACCACAAGATTGAACCCACTACAACCACCCCTCTCGCTGAAGATAGATTAATCCAGTTGGCCAAACCAAATCAATAGATCGGAGAGATTTACGAAGCTATAATAATCATGCAAAAAATAATCATAATAGAATTCAGAGAAGACTCAAATCTTTTTCATGAATAATCTGAACATAAACCCACAATTCATCGGATCCCAACAAATGCACTGCGCAAAGTGATTACATCGAATAGATCATCGCGAAGATGCGATGAACTTTGTATTAAAGAGCAAAGATAGAGAGAGAGCCATCTTGATACTAGCTAGGACCCGTAGATCTGTGGTAGACTACTCACACATCATCATGGGAGCGGCAAGGTTGATGAAGAAGCCCTCCGTGATCGATCCCCCCTCCGGCAGGGCACCGGAACAAGGCTCCAGATGGGCACACAGCGGAATAGAGACTTGTGGCGGCGAAAAAAGTGTTTCAGGAGCTCTCCTAGGGTTTTCAGAATATATGTGAATTTATAGGGTAGAGAGGGACGTCGAGAGACGCGAGGGGGGCACGAGGTAACAGGGCGCGCCGACCCCCCTAGGCGCGCCCCATTGCCCCGTGCCTCCCTCGTGCGGCCTCCGTATCCTTCTGAATCTCCCAGGTCTTCTTTTGGTCCAGAAAAAATCATCAAAAAGTTTCATGGCAATTGGACTTCGTTTGGTACTATAAACCTGAAAAGCCAAAAACATGCAGAAAACAACAACTAGCAGTGGGCACTAGGTTAATAGATTAGTGCTCAAAAATAATATGAATTGGCAAATAAATGCCCAAAAAGCATCCTAGAATGATAATATTATAGCATGGAACAATCAAAAATTATAGATACGTTGGAGACGTATCAGCATCCCCAAGCTTAATTCCTGCTCGTCCTCGAGTAGGTAAATGATAAAAACATAATTTTTGATGTGACATGCTACCCAACATGTAATCTATTGCAGGTGTGATCATTGAGAAACGATGAATTAACAAACATTAACATAGTAATATCCATAAACATAGGTAACATAATCATCAATGTTCAAAATATACGATCTTTAAAGAATGCTTACCCCCCATTCATTTTATCATATTACCATGGCATGGCTCCGTCTTCACCACATAAATACAAATGTCAAGCACCATGGTGTTAAGTCAGGCAATTGGATCATATTTTTTAACGCTCTTCAACTTTTTATTACTCACACAATACATGAGCATGAACCATGGATATAGCATATGGGTGGAATAGAATATGGTGCTAGGTATCAAAGGGGTAAAAAGTGGAGAATAAAGTCTCACATCAACTCGTGGGGTTTGGATGAGTCGGTGAAGTTTGCATCGATCCTCGAGGTGAGAATGGGCAATGCACGATACCGAAGAGGCTAGCAAATATGAAAAGGTGAGAGTGCATACATCCATGGATTCATATTAGTCACAAAGAACTCACATACTTATTGCAAGGTTTTATTAGCTCTCTCAAAGCAAAGTACTACTCGCATGCCCCTAGGGAGGAGGTTGGGAGGAGTTAACCATTGCACGCCTCCGACCTAAACAACACTAGGATTTCAACGAGGAATAAGAATGCTCACACATCATCACCATGCCATAACCAATATTTAGATGAACAACAAATAAACACCCTTTAACTATTGATATTTCTACTAACCAACAACCATGCACTCACGCCCTTTCATATTACCACATCAATACCATTAACCCATAATTTCTCTTTTATGTGCTACATGTGGTTTTGATTATGCACTCATTGAATACCTATTATTTTTGGACTAGTCTTGTAACCCATGAAAATTATCATCACTATTTATTAACTCTCAAACAAATATAAGTGAAGAACGAGAGTGCAATTATTTCTATAAAATCTATATGCCACCATGCTTTAAAGATATAAGTGAAGTACTAAGGCAACTGCTAAGCTGAAAATATATAAGTGAAGCACATAGAGTATTCTAACAAATTATGACGAAAGCGTGTCTCTCTCAAGTGGGTGTCTCCAGCAAACAATGATTGTGGAAAACTGAAACAAAATCAAACTAAAACAAATGACGCTCCAAGCAAAACTCATGTCATGTGACGAATAAAAATATAGCTCCAAGTGACATACTGATGGATTGAGACGAAAGAGGGGATGCCTTCCGGGGCATCCCCAAGCTTCGACGCTTGAGTCTTCCTAGAATTTGACTTGGGGTGCCTTGGGCATCCCCAAGATTAGGCTCTTTGCCACTCCTTATTCCTTCATCCATCGCGATAACACCCAAAACTTGAAAACTTCAGCACACAAAACTCAACAGAAACCTTCGTGAGATCCGTTAGTATAATAAACATATAAAATACTTTAAGTACTGTTATAAATTGATTCATATTTTATTATTGCATAAGGTACTATGTTCTAACTTCTCTATGGCTTATACCCCCCCCCCCCTGATATAATCCATAGCATCATCAAAAGAAGCAAACTATGCAAGCAAAAACATAATCTGTCAAAACCAGAAAAGTCTGTAATGATCTATGGAGAAACCATACTTCTGTAACTCCAAAAATTCTTACAAATTAGGAAAACCTGGGGAATTTTTATAGAAATACTGTGTAAAAAAATTAGATCACAAAGACATTCCAGTAAAATCATAGAAATTCTGCATTGGACGCTAAAGTTTCTGTTTTTGCACCGTATCAATGCTACTCATCATCAAGTCATCCCAAAGGCTTTACTTGGCACAAACACTAAGTAAAACATAAAAACACAATCCTTACAGTAGCAAAAATCATGTTATACAACCAAAACAGAAAGTAAAACAAGAAAAATAAGATAACTATTGGGTTGCCTCCGAACTAGCGCTATTGTTTTACGCCCCTAGCTAGGCATAATGCATATGATCAAGTGATATCATCCTTGGCACTCAATCCATAAGTAGACCTCATGATAGATTCATAAGGTGGTTTAATTCTCTTCCTAGGGAAGTTTTCCATCCCTTTCTTTAATGGGAATTGGAATCTTATGTTTCCCTCTTTCATGTCAATAATTGCAATAATAGTTCGTAAGAAAGGTCTTCCAAGTATAATTGGACAAGTAGGATTGCATTCAATATCAAGCACAATAAAATCTAAAGGCACATAATTTCTATTTGCAATTATGAGCACATCATTTATTCTACCCAAAGGTTTTTTAATGGTAGAATCCGCAAGATGCAAGTTTAGGGGACAATCTTGAATATCGGTGAGACCTAGCACATCACAAAGAGATTTAGGTATAGTTGAAACACTAGCACCAAGGTCACACAAAGCATTGCATTCATATTCTTTCAGTTTTATTTTGATAGTAGGTTCCATTCATCATGCAATTTTCTAGGTATAGAAACTTCTAGCTCAAGTTTCGCATCATAAGCTTTTATCATTGCTTCTACTATATGTTTAGTAAAAATCTTATTTTGTTCATAAGCATTGAGTGAGCTAATAATGGATTGCAACAAGGAAATAAATTCTACTAAAGAACAACTTTCATAATTAAAGTACTTGTATTCCAAGATAGTGGGCGCATCACTAGTTAAAGTTTTGACCTCTCCAAACCCATTTTTTTCAATTTTTTCATCAGATTCATCACCCTCTGAACAAACGGGATGCCTTCTAGCTGAAGTTGACTCATATACAGTCCCATTATCATCTATTTTCAAATTAGTGAACAAATATTCCATAGGAGAAGTACCAATTATTTTAAGATCTTCGTCATGATTACGGTAAAACCCGGGTGGTAGAGCTTTTCTAAGAATTCTCGCTTGGCTCTCAACCTCGCGGTCCTCTCCTTACTCTCATTAATAGATATTTGGATAGATTTAATAGTCTCATTAATATCTTGATTGGGTGGAAAAGTTTTATTTTTAAGAGTTTCCACATCAAGAGCAATTATATCCATGTTTCTTGCCAAATCATCAACTTTATGCACCTTTTCTTCTACCATAGTATTAAAAATATTTGAGAACTAATAAATTATTTAATGGTGTTCTCAAGATAAGAGGGTATCCTATTATTATTTGTAGAAGAATTTCCATAACAATTTTCATAAGAGTTTCCATAATTATTAGAGGAATTACCGGGATACGGTCTAGCATTGAAATTTCCTCTATAAGCATTGTTGTTGAAATTGTTTCGCGAGATAACGTTCACATCAATAGCATCATCATTTTGCTCAATCAAGGTAGACAAATTCATATCATTGGGATCAACATGTGTATTTTTACTAGCAACCATATTCATAAGAGCATCCACTTTTTCACTCAAAGTAGCGATTTCTTCAACAGAATTTACCTTCTTACCAGTTGGAGCTCTTTCGGTATGCCACTGAGAATAGTTTTTCATGATGTTGTCCATAATTTTGGTGGTCTCTCCTAATGTCACCTCCATGAAGGTACCACCTGCAGCAAAATCTAGAGGATTTCTAGACACAAAGTTTAAACCAGCATAGAAATTTTGTATAATCATCCATAAGTTCAAGCCATGTATTGGGAAATTTTTAATCATCATTTTATCCTCTCCCAAGCTTGTGCAACATGTTCTTGGTCATGTTGCTTAAAATGCATAATTTGATTTCTAAGGGAGATGATCTTAGCAGGAGGAAAATACTTGGTAATAAAAGCATCTTTACATTTATCCCATGTTCCAATACTATTACGTGGTAAAGATGAAAACCAAGTCTTAGATTTATCACTTAGTGAAAAAGGAAATAATTTTAATTTGACCAGATCATTATCCATATCCTTTTTCTTTTGCATGTCACCACGGAGGGCAGTGGAACACGACTCCAGATGGGCACACGGCGGAACATAGATTTGCAGTGGCGGAAAAAGTGTTTTGGGAGGCTCTCTAGGGTTTTTGGGATTTATTGGCCAGAGAGGGGCGTCGGGGGACGCCTGAGGGGGCCAGCACATAACATGGCGCGGCCACCCCCCTGGGCGCGCCCTGTTGTGCGCTCCCCCCTCGTGCGGCCTCCGGTCTCCTCCCGAAGCTTCCAGGCCTTCTTTTAGTCCAGAAAAAATCACAAAAAAGTTTTGGGGCAATTGGACTTCGTTTGGTACTGTAAACCTGAATAGTCAAAAACATGCGGAAAACAACAACTGGCACTGGGCACTTGGTTAATAGGTTAGTGCTCAAAAATAATATGAATTGGTAAAAAATCACCCAAAAGCATCCTAGAATGATAATATTATAGCATGGAACAATCAAAAATTATAGATACGTTGGAGACGTATGAGCATCCCCAAGCTTAATTCGTGCTAGTCCTCATAGGTAAATGATAAAAACAGAATTTTTGATGTGACATGCTACCCAACATGTGATCTATTGCAGGTATGATCATTGAGAAACGGTGAATTAATAAACATCAACATAGTAATACTTATAAACAAAAGCAACATAATCATCAAGTTTCAAAATATACAATCCTTAAAGAATGTTCACCCCCTATTCATTTTATCATATTAGAATGACATGGCTCCGTCTTCACCACATGAATACAAATGTCAATCACCACAGTGTCAAGTCAGGCAATTGTATCGTACTTTTTAACACGCTTCATTTTTTTATTACTAGCGCAATATATGAGCGTGAACCATGGATATAGCATAAAGGTAGAATAGAATATGGTGGTGGGTTTCAAAGGGGTAAAAGTGGAGAAGAAAGTCTCGCATCAACTAGGCGTATCAACGGGCTATGGAGATGTCCATCAATAGATATCAATGCAAGGAGTAGGGATTGCCATGCAACGGATGCACTAGAGCTATAAGTGTATGAAAGCTCAACTGAAGCTAAGTGGGTGTGCATCCAACTTTCTTGCTCATGAAGAACATGGTGCCACTTTGAGGCACAAGTGTGGAAAAAGAAATAGTAGAACTGTCCCTTCTCTCTTTTCTCTCATTTATTTCTTTTTTTTCTTTCTTTTCCCTTTTTATTTTTCTCTTTTTTATTTTTTTCTTTCTATTTTTTTCTTTTTCATCCGGAGTATCATCCCGACTTGTGGGGGAATCATTGTCTCCATCACCCTTTCCTCACTTAGATAGTGCCCTAATAATGATGATCGTCACACTTTTATTTACTTACAACTCAAAATGAAAAATTATAGTATGACTCTATATGAATGCCTCTGGCAGTGTACAAGGATGTGCAATGATCAAGCGTAACATGTATAAAAAATGATGAATGGTGGCTTTGCCACAAATACTATGTCAGCTTGTATGATCATGCAAAGCAATATGACAACGAAGGTACTAGTCATATGATGTACAGTGGAAGTTGTATGGCAATATATCTCGGAATGGCTATGGAAATGGCATGATAGGTAGGTATGGTGGCTGTTTTGAGGAAGATATAATAAGGCTTATGTGCAACAGAGCGTATCATGTCACGGGGTTTGGATGCACCGGCGAAAGTTGCACCGATCCTCGAGGTGAGAATGGGCAATGCACGGTACCGAAGAGGCTAGCAAATGTGAGGCGGTGAGAGTGCGCACATCCATGGATTCACATTAATCATAAAGAACTCACATACTTATTACAAGATTTTATTAGCTCCCTCAAAGCAAAGTACTACTCGCATGCCCCTAGGGAGGAGGTTGGGAGGAGTTAACCATCGCGCGACTCCGACTTAAACATCACTAGGATTATAACGAGGAATAAGTATGCTCACACATCATCACCATGCCATAAAAATATATTTAGATGAACAACAAGTTAACACCCTCTAATTCACAATATTCTTACTAAACAATGATCATGCACTCACGCCCTTTCACATTACCACATCAATATCATTAACGCACAATTTCTCTTTTATGTGCTACGTGTGGTTTTGATTATGCACTCATTGCATACCTATTATTTTTGGACTAGTCCTATAACCCCTGCAAATTACCGTCACTATTTATTAACTCTCAAACAAATATAAGTGAATAATGAGAGTGCAATTATTTCTATAAAATCTATACACCACTATGCTCTAAAAGATATAAGCGAAGTACTAGAGCAACTACTAAGCTTAACTGATATAAGTGAAGCACAAAGAGTACTCTAACAAATCATGGTGATCTTGTGTCTCTATCAAGTTGGTGTGTCCAGCAAACAATGATTGTGGAAAACTAAAACAAAAGCAAACTAAAGCAAACGACGCTCCAAGCAAAACTCATATCATGTGATGAATAAAAATACAGCTCCAAGTGACATACCGATGGATTGAGACAAAAGATGGGATGCCTTCAGGGGCATCCCCAAGCTTACACGCTTGAGTCTTCCTTTAATATTACCTTGGGGTTACTTGCGCATCCCCAAGCTTAGGCTCTTTCCATACCTTCATCCATCGTGATAGCACCCAAAACTTGAAAACTTCAGCACACAAAACTCAACAAAACCTTCGTGAGATCCGGTAGTTTAGTAAACATATTAAATACTTTAGGTACTGTTATAAATTGATTCTTATTTTATTATTGAATAAGTTACTGTATTCTAACTTCTCCATGGCTTATACCCCACGATACAATCCATAGCATCATCAAAACAAGCAAACCATGCAAGCAAAAAACAGAATCTGTCTAAAACGGAACAGTCTGCAAAGATCTGTACGGAACCTATACTTCTGTGACTCCAAAAATTCTGAAAAATTAGAAAAACCTTAATAATTTGTATATAAATATGGTGTAAAAATTTCAGATCAAAAAGACGTTCCAGTAAAATCATAGAAATTCTGCACTGGACGCTAAAGTTTCTGTTTTTGCACCATATCAATTCTACTCATCTTGTAAGTCATCCCGAAGGCTTTACTTGGCACAAACACTAATTTAAACATAATTATTACAGAGGCAATAATCATGTTATAACACACAAACATAAAGTAAAAAATCAATAAAATAAGATATCTATTGGGTTGCCTCCCAACTAGCGTTATTGTTTTACGCCCCTAGCTAGGCATATTGCATAGTTTCAAGTGTTTTCATCTTTGACACTCCACCCATAAGTAGCCCTCAGGATACATTCATGATGTGGTTTAATTATCTTACTAGGGAAGTGTTCCATCCCTTACTTTAATGGAAATTGGAACCTTATGTCTCCCTCTTTCATATCAATAATTGCACCTATAGTTCGTAAGAAAAGTCTTCCAAGTATTATTGGACAAGTAGGATTGCATTCAATATCAAGCACAATGAAACCTACACGCACATAATTTCTATTTGCATAATATGCACATCATTTGTTCTACCCAAAGGTTTCTTAATGGTAGAATCCGCAAGATGCAAGTCAAGGGAACAATCTTGAATATTGGTGAGACCAAGCACATCACAAAGAGATTTAGGTATTGTTGAAACACTAGCACCAAGGTCACACAAAGCATTGCATTTATATTCTTTCAGTTTTATTTTGATAGTAGGTTCCCATTCATCATGCAACTTTCTAGGGATAGAAACTTCTAGATCAAGTTTCTCATCATAAGCTTTTATCATCGCCTCTACTATATGTTGAGTAAAAGCTTTATTTTGTTCATAAGCATTGGGTGAGCTAATAATGGATTGGAACAAGGAAATACATTCTACTAAAGAGAAACTTTCATAATTAAAGTCATTGTAATCCAAGATAGTGGGCACATCACTAGTTAAAGTTTTAACCTCTCCAAATTCACTTTTTTCAATTTTATCATTAGAATCATCACCTTCCAAGCAAACAGGACACCTCCTAGCTAAAGTTCACTCATCTTCAGTACCTTTATCATTTAATTTCATATTAGTAAATAAAGATTCAATAGGAGAAGTACCGATCATTTTAAGATCTTCATCATGATTCCGATAAAAACCGGGTGAAGAGCTTTTTCTAAGAATTATCCCTTAGCTTTCAACTTAGCGGTCCTCTCCTTACTCTCATTGATAGATATTTGGATAGATTTAATATTATCATTAAAATCATGCTTGGGTGATAAATTTTTATTTTTAAGAGTTTCCACATCAAGAGCAATTATATCCATGTTCTTAGCCAAATCATCAACTTTATGCAGTTTTTCTTCTACCATAGTATTAAAAATCTTTTGAGAACTAATAAATTATTTAATGGTGTTCTAAAGATCAGAGGATATACTATTATTATTTGTAGAAGAATTTCCATAATTATTAGAGGAATTACTGGGATACTATATAGCATTAAAATTTCCTCTATAAGCATTGTTGTTGAAATTGTTTCACGAGATAAAGTTCACATCAATAGCATCATCGTTTTTCTCAATCAAGGTAGACAAAGTCACATCATTGGGATAAACATGAGCATTTTTACTAGCAACCATTTTCATAAGAGAATCCACTTTTTCACTCAAAGTAGTGATTTCTTCGATAGATTTACCTTCTTACCAGTTGGAGCTCTTTCGTTATGCCATTGAGAGTAGTTTGTTATGATGTTGTCCAGAAGTTTGGTGGCCTCTCCTAATGTCACCTCCATGAAGGTACCACCTGCAGCATAATCTAGAAGATTTCTAGACACAAAGTTTATTCCAGCATAGAAATTTTGGATAATCATCCACAAGTTTAAACCATGAGTAGGGCAGTTTCTAATCATCAATTTCATCCTCTCCCAAGCTTGTGCAACATGTTCTTGATCATGTTGTTTAAAATTCATAATTTGATTTATAAGGGAGATGATCTTAGTAGGAGGAAAATACTTGGCAATAAAAGCATCTTTACACTTATCCCATGTTCCAATACTATTACGTGGTAAAGATGAAAATCAAGCCTTAGCTTTATCTCATAGTGAAAAAGGAAATAATTTTAATTTGACCACATCATTATCCATATCCTTTTTATTTTGCATATCACATAATTAAACAAAGGTATTAAGATGAGCAACAGGATCCTCATTAGGACTTCCCGAAAATTGTTCATTCATGACAAGATTCAACAATGCAGCATTAATATTATAAAACTCCACACTAGTGGCGGGTGGTACTGGAGTAATAATAAAAACATTGTTATTAGTATTTGAGAAGTCACACAACTTAGTAGTATCTTGAGACATAGTGACCGGGCAAGCAAAGTAACAAGCAGAACAAGTAAACTAGCAAGCAAAGAAGTAAACTAGCAACTTGCAAAGATAAATATTTTTGTATTTTTGTTTTTTATGAAGAAAGCAAAATATAATAGCAAATAAAAAGTAGAAGAAGTGAATGATAATTTGTGCGAAGTTACTTGATAGTAGGTTGGTGATACTCCCCGGCAACGACACCACAAATCCTTCCTGATACTTGTGATCTGCGTTGGATTTTCCGTGAAGAGGAACAGATGATGCAGCATAGTATAGATAAGTATTTCCCTTGGTGAGAACCAAGTTTATCGAACCAATAGGAGTAGCACGCTACCCCCATCTGCAGCGACTGCACACAAAGAAGCAAACACTTGCACCCAACGTGGGCAAGAGGGTTGTCAATGCCCTTGGACTCGTTATTTGCAAGCAAATGAAGTGTGTAGATGATAGTTGAATAAAGTAAATTGCAAAATAAAATAAAAGTAAATAAATGGCAGCAAGGTATTGAAAGCTTTTGTAAATATATAAGTGAATAGACCCGGGGGGCTTAGTGTTCTCTAGTGGCATCTCTCATGTAGTAGGCATACGGTGGGTAAACAAATTACTGTTGGCAATTGATAGAAAAACGCATAGTTATGTAATATTTATTCACGGCAATGATCATGTGTATATAGTGAAAGGACGTGAATGTCGCCTAGAGGGGTTGAATAGGCGCTTTAAGATAATTACGGTTTAGGCTTGAACAAATGCAGAATAAAACTAACGTTTAATTAGTCAAGCACAAAATCTAAAACAACTAGGCTCACCTATGTTCACCAACAACTTATGCTAAGCAAGATAAACAACTAAGTGATAGCAAGATATATATCATGAAACAATATGGCTATCACATAGTAAAGTGCATAAGTAAAGGGCTCGGGTAAGAGATAACCGAGGCACGAGGAGACGATGATGTATCCCGAAGTTCACACCCTTGCGGATGCTAATCTCCATTTGGAGCGGTGTGGAGGCACAATGCTCCCCAAGATGCCACTAAGGCCACCGTAATCACCTCACGCCCTCGCACAATGTAAGATGTCGTGATTCCACTAAGGGGCCCTTGAGGGCGGTCACCGAACCCATACAAATGGCAACCCTTGGGGGCGGTTACCGTACTCGTACACTTTGGTAACCCTTGGGGCGGTCACCGGAACCCGTACAAATTGCTTGGGGCAATCTCCACAACCTAATTGGAGACCCCGACGCTTGCCCGGAGCTTTACACCACAATGATTGAGCTCCGAGGCACCACCAACCGTCTACGGCGCCAAGGCACCCAAGAGGAACAAGCTTTAGGGTCCTCAAACACCCAAGAGTAATAAGCTTCTCAAACTTCACTTCCACGTATCACCATGGAGAACTCAAACCTATGCACCAAATGCAATGGCAGGGGCACACAGAGTGCCCGAGTTCTTCTCTCCAAAATCCCACCACAACAACTAATCCTATGGAAGAAAATGAGAGGAAGAACGAAGAAGAACACGAAGAACTCCAAGATCTAGATCCAAGGGGTTCCCCTCACATAGAGGAGAAAGTGATTGGTGGAAATGTGGATCTAGATCTCCTCTCTTTTTTTCCTCAAGAACTAGCTAGAATCAAGGGATTGAGAGCTAGCAAGCTCGAAGAAAGTAAACAATGGGGGAAGAACACGAGCTCAAGAGATAAGAACCATAGGGGAAGAAGACCCCCTTAAATAGGTCTCCCCAAATCCAACCGTTATGTGCACAGGTCGTGCACAAGCGGTACTACTGCTCTGCTGAGCGGTACTACCGCTTAGTGCGGTAGTTCCAGGAAAAACAAGCAAACGGAAGAAATCTCAAGGCGGTGGTGCCACTGGAGCGGTACTACCGCTTAGTACAGCCGCTCTACTTCCGCTCGGGTGGCGCGGGGCATCAGACTAGTTGTCTGGTGGCTGGCGCGGATGTCTGAACCACCTGAGCGGTACTACTGCTTCATAGCAGCGATACTTCCGTTCAACAAGGGCAAAGGCACCAGAAGAATAAAGTAAGCAGTAGTAGCAGCGGTAGTACATAGCGGAAGTACCGCCAAAGCGGTATTACCGTGGTACTGAGCGGTACTACCGCTTGATCAGAGAAAAACTGCCCTCGCACTGAAACTGCCATAACTTTCACATACGAGCTCCTAATTGAGCAAACTCAAGCTTGTTGGATTCAGGACGACAAGAGTTATCTTAAGAAGAGGCAGTATGAAAATGCCAATGATATAGAGATGTGAAACCTCTATGAATGAAGAACCGGCAAAAACCCCAACATCGAAAACATCATAGAAGATGCATATGGACTCCGTTTTCGATGAACTCGAGCTTGTCATGAAGATGACCAAAAGCTCTAAGACCCACAAAGAGAAAATCCCAACAAGAAACAAGAAAGATGATGATGCCAAGAATGCAATGTTTTGAGCTCTCAACGAATGATATGATCAAGCTACTCACTTGAGAGCCCCCCTTGATAGTACGACTATCGATCCTATAACCCGGTCTCCCAACTACCACCATGAGACCGGTAAAATAGAAAACCCTATCAGGATCAAACCTTTGCCTTGTGCATAGTTTGCTTGAGCTAGATGATGACGATCTTGTCCTCCTCAAGATGGAACACCTTTCTTGATTGCGTTGGCTCGATGAAGACTAGTTGATTGCTCCCCCATACTCCACTATGGGTGAGCCACTCTTCGACACATCTTCAGAAGTCCATTGTCACCACAATGGACAGCAAGCTTCAAGCATGATCTCTTCGTGATGCTCCACTTGAACTTGCTCACCGAAATCTTGATGACGATCACCACTTGATGTCATCCTCCATGGGTTGTATGAGATCTTCCTCTTGATGCAAGCCCATGGAAACATACCTAACCCCACATAGAACTCTCACGTAGACCATGGGTTAGTACACAAAGCATAATGGACCTACTTACCGTACCATGAGATCACTTGATCCCTCTTGCTACATCTTGTACACTTTGTGTGTTGATCAACATGATTCACTCCTTGACTCAGTCTTGCTCAACCTTGTATCATATCTTCTCTCTTCATAAAGATGATGTCTTGAAGGTAAACATGAATGCTCAAAAAATCTTCTTCTTCAAGACATGCTTGCAATAAGGTAAACTCTCACATGACCAATCTTTGGATAAAACCTTGAATGCCACCTTGGTCACCATATAAACTCCTTGAAACCAACAGATGGACTTCAAGAAGTGCCTATGGACAAATCCTTCGAATATGACTCAAGGCAACCATTAGTCCATAGGGATTGTCATCAATTACCAAAATCACACATGGAGAAATGTGCTCTTACATATAGGCATCACGTCCATAAGCAAATAGGCCGACTCCTGCCTGCACCTATTACTATTACTCCACGTCGAGAGCGCTTATATGCTTGCCTCTCTAAGTATTAAGTTCATGACAAACAGAGTAATGCTTGGAGAACAATGACATGATGTAGACAAAGAAAACTCAATCAATATGAATTAACCCCATCGTTTTATCCTTAGTGGCAACAATACAAAGACGTGTCTTGTCCCATTATGTCACTAGGATATAGAGCACTGCCAGATTGAACCCGCTACAGCGCATCCCTCTCACTAAAGAAATATCAATCTAGTTAGCCAAAATATTTCAATGGATCGAAGAGATTTACGAAGCTATAATAATCATGCAAATAAGAATCATAACAGAAATCAGAGAAGACTCAAATCTTTTTCATGAATAATCTGAACATAAACCCACAATTCATCGGGTCCCAACAAGCGCACCACACAAAGTGATTACATCGAATAGATCACCGCGAAGATGCGGTGAACTTTGTATTGAAGATCAAGAGAGAGAGAGAGATAACCATCTAGGTACTAACTACAGACCCGTAGGTCTGTAGGGAACTACTCACACATCACCATGGGAGCAGCAAGGTTGATGTAGAGGCCCTCCGTGATCAATCCCCCCTCTGACAGGGCACCGAAACAGCGCTCCAGATGGGCACACAGCGGAACAGAGACTTGCGGCAATGGAAAAAATGTTTCGGGAGGCTCTCTAGGGTTTTTTATTGGAATTTATAGGCCAGAGAGGGACGTCGGGGGATGCCCGAGGGGGCCAACACATAACAGGGCGCGACCACCCCCCTAGGTGCGTCCTGTTGTGTGCTCGCTCCCTCGCGCGGCCTCCGGTTTCCTCCCGAAGCTTCCAGGTCTTCTTTTGGTCAAGAAAAAATCATAAAAAAGTTTTGAGAAAATTGGACTTCGTTTGGTACCGTAAACCTGAAAAATCAAAAACATGCAGAAAACAACAATTGGCACTGGGCATTGGGTTAATAGGTTAGTGCTCGAAAATAATATGAATTGGTAAATAATCACCCAAAAATCATCCTAGAATGATAATATTATAGCATGGAACAAACAAAAATTATAGATACGTTGCAGACGTATGAGGAGAGTACTAAATTTTCTATGCTTGTGTATCATGAATATTATGCTTTATGTGATATTTATATTGTGGAATTCCTTCATGATGCTACTGATAATTATTATGAGGGAGGAACATATTCTTGTAGGAATTGCAATAATACCAAGTTTCCTCTCCATGTGTTGAAAATCTTTAAGTTATGCTTGTTTTGCCTTCCTATGCTAGTTGATTCTTGCTCCCATAAATTGTTTGCTCACAAAATCCCTATGCATAGGAAGTGGGTTAGGCTTAAATATGCTTTTCATATGCTTCATGATGCTCCTATTGTGTTTCAATTATTTACTTTTATGTGAGCATCATTGAAATCATCATGCCTATTGATACGTCTCCAACGTATCGATAATTTATGAAGTATTCATAACATATGTGTCTATGTTTTTACTATGGTTTTATGATTTATTGGGACTAACCTATTAATGGTTGCAAAAGTTCACAAGTTCTTGTTTCACACTTTGATGTGCAGGAATTAATTGAAAATTTTCAAAAAAATACAAAAGGAGCCTTGTTGGAGGAGGACTCTAACTTTCCTGAAATCTGTCCATGAACAGTTTTTAGAGATTGTCAGTTTGACCCTCGAAGACGGCGTCAAATGGAAAAAGCTAAAAATAGGAAAGTGTGGGAAATTTTATGGCATTGATTCTGGAGTCCAAATTCGTCCAAAATGGAGTTCGTATGCGACCTATAGACCCGTTTTACGGGAGGAAAATATCTAAATACGGGATTACGAGAATTGATGACGTGATTGAGTCCAACTCTTATCATATCTGATGTACTCGGCCAAGCCACAACTTTGAGGACTCATGAGGGCTGTGAGGAGTCCCTAGGAAGGTTCTAGAGGTGCCCAAGAGCCATTGGATCAAGGGTCCATTCATCGGAGGGACATAGAGCACCACAGAGGCACATATAAGGAGAGAAAAACCCTAATTTCGGGAGAGCCACCAAGAGCCACGAATTTGCCTCTCCCTTGGCAGCCGCCAAGAAAGGGAGAGGCTCCTCCATTGCAGCACCAAGACCAAGGAAGAAGTGGGGCAAGGGGCCTCCGCCCGTCGCCACCGCCACCGCCCGTCTTCGGCGTCGTGGCTGCCATCTCTTTGGGGCTGCACCTCTCCATCAACAACCCTCTCTTTCTCATCATGATAATGTGTGAGTAATCCACCTTGGGGTTGAGGGTTTGTACCAGTATCTATGTGTTTAATCTCTCTCTCTCTTGTTCTTGAGATGGCACAATCTTGATGTATCACGGGCTTTGTTAATATAGTTGGATCATATGGTGTTTCCCCCTCTCTATCTTGTTGTGATGAATTGAGTTTTCCCTTTGAGATTTTTTTATTATCGGATTGAATACTTTTATGTATTTGAGAGCACTTGATGTATGTCTTGCATGCGGATACCCGTAGTGACATTGGGGTATTGAAGTGATTCACTTGATATATGTTATGGCGTCAACTTGCGGATTCCGATGACCTTGGGGATCTACGCATAGGGTTTGATTGCACGTTTTCATGCCTTGTTCTCCGATAGAAATCTTGGGGCACTCTTTAAGGTTCTTTGTGTTGGATTGAGTATTATGAATCTGAAATTGTTTGATGCGTATCGTATAATTAACTCATGGATACTTGTGGTGACATTGGAGTATCTAGGTGACATTAGAGTTGGTTGATGCATATCATATGGTGTTATTCTAGTACGAACTCTTAGATAGATCGATCGGAAAGGATAACTTGGTGTTATTTTAGTACGAACTCTTGGATAGATCGATCGGAAAGGATAACTTTAAGGTGGTTTCGTACCCTACAAATAATTTCTTCTTATGTTCTCCGCTAGATAAGAACTTTGGAGTGATTCTTCGTTGCACATTGAGGGATGGTTATGTGATCTAATTATATTAGCATTTTTGAGAGATTGCACTAGCAAAAGTACGGACCCTAGGCCTTGTTTTCAAGCATTGCAATACCGTTTGTGCTCACTTTTGTTACTTGCTACCTTGCTGTTTTTATATTTTCAGATTACAAAAACCTATATCTACCATCCATATTGCACTTGTATCACCATCTCTTCGCCGAACTAGTGCGCCTATACAATTTGCCATTGTATTGGGTGTGTTGGGGACACAAGAGATTTCTTGTATTTGATTGCAGGGTTATTTGAGAGAGACCATCATCATCCTACACCTCCCACGGATTGATAAACCTTAGGTCATCCACTTGAGGGAAAATTGCTACTGTCCTACAAAAATCTGCGCTTGGAGGCCCAACAAAGTCTACAAGAATAAAGTTGCGTAGTAGACATCACCTAGCAAAAAGTGCTTTAAAGAATAGTGCTTGTTGAGAGACAACCCAATATTTATCCTTTCGGTTTTTTTGTGTTCACATAATTAAGATACTGTAGTAAACATGTTTTGTGCCTTCTATTTCAATAATATGCCAAGTAAAGCCTTTGGGATAGTGTGGATACTTGTTGATTTGATTCTGTGCAAAAACATAAACTTTTTTCCTTCAGTATATAATTTCTCTGATTTTACTGGCTTGTCAAAATATTCTGAAATTTTTAGAGATAATTTTTATGCATATTCACTACGTTGTCCTAATTTTCAGAATTTTTAGAGTCAGGGAAGTATGAATTTCATTCAGATCTTCACAGACTGTTATGTTTTTGACAGTTTCTGTTTTGCATGCATAGTTTGCTTGTTTTAATGTTTCCATAGCTTATATTTAGTGATATAAATTATGGTAATGATAGAATATAGTAGGTATTATGTGAGAGCAATTATGAATCTTGTCTTGACAGTACTTAAGTGAATGATCTATTTTTATTATACCAACCCACCTCACGAAGTTCCATTAAGTTTTGTGTGATTGAAGTTTTCAAGTTTTGGGTGAGATACCGATATGAGGAGAATAAGTAGTGGCAAGACCCTAAGCTTGGGGATGCCCAAGGCACCCCCAATGTAGTATTCAAGGAATACTCAAGTGTCTAAGCTTGGGGATGCCCCGAAAGGCATCCTCTCTTTCGTCCTCAACACTATCGGTATATCTTACTTGGAGCTATATTTTTATTCGTCACATAATATGTGTTTTGATTGGAGCGTCATTTTATTTTATTGTTCTCAGTTGGATATTATTTATAATCATGTTTTTCAATAAAAATTACCAAGAATTGCCTTTTAGGATGCTTGAATTGATGTTTGATGTGTGATGTGTAAAAACAGAAAAAAAAATCTATAGTGTTTGAATTTTCATATTTTACTGGAACGTGGAAAGTTTCTGAAATTTTTACACAGTACTTTCATATAAATTATCTATGATTTCCTAAATTTTCAGAATTTTTGGAGTTAAATAAGTGCACTTTTTAAATTAATTGCTACAAACTGTCCTGTTTAGACAGATTGCTGCCATAGTTTTGTTATCTACTTGTCCTAGTGTTTTCATGACTTATATTGGTAGATATAAATGTTGGAAATGGTAGTATACAGTATATAATGTTTAAAAAATATTATGCAAGTTGTCTTGGTAGTACATAAATTGTTGGTTTATTCTTATGTGCACTAACCTATCTCACAAGTTCTTTTCAAGTTTTGTGTGGATGAAGTTTTTGAGACCTAGGTGAAACCGTGATATGAGAGGAATTAACGAGACACAAGAGCTCAAGCTTGGGGATGCCCAAGGCTCCCCAAGTCAACATTACAAGAAGTCTCAAGCATCTAAGCTTGGGGATGCTACGCATCCCATCTCTCTTCGTCAACAACTATCGGTTAGCCTATGTTGAGCTTAAGTTTTTATTCGTTCACATGATATGTGCTATTCTTGGAGTGCATTTTTGTGATTTTTGTTGTTTGAATAAAATACTCAGATCTGAAATCTTTATTGAGAGAGAGTCATCACATAGCTACATAGTTGTTTTACTACTCTTTGATTTTCACTTATATGTTTTTGAGAGTAGTTTTATTTTCACTCTTGTGCTTCACTTATATCCTAATAGAAAATGATGAATGAATTGAATGTCATAAATCTGAAATTATATATGCTTCGTATGATTGTCCCATGGTGAGTAATGACTTCACATACAAGAAGTATAAGCGGTAAAATTTATTGGAAGTTAACAAGCATAGCATTGGTCACTTGAACAATTCATGAAAGAATATTGAAGGAAGAGAGAGTTCACATATAAATATACTATCTTGGACATATTCTATGATTGTGAGCCCCCATTAATTATTTTCAAACTTGATCAAGTAGTTGATGTTGGACAAGGAAGACAACGTAATGGTTATGTTTGTTTATATTCACATAGAAGTTATATTGTCATGGATCCTCTAACATGTGGTGCTTGCTTACGTTATTTTGCTAGCCAAAAATTCGTACTAAGTAGAGATACTACTTGTGCATCCAAAAACCCTTAAACCCAGTTTGTTGCCATGAGAGACCACCATATCTACCTATGGATTGAATAAGATCCTTCAAGTAAGTTGTCATCGGTACAAAAAGCAATAAAAATTGATCCTAAATATGTATGATCTTTTATTGGAAGGGAAAATAAGCTTTGTACGAACTTGTGATGGTGAATAAATAAAAGCAACGGACTGCATAATAAAGGTTGCTATCACAAGGGGCAATATAAAGTGGCGTTCCTTTCCATTAAGAGCTTGCACATCCACAAATAAAAAGTGCATGACAACCTATGCTTCCCTCTGCGAAGGGCCTATCTTTTAATTTTTTTTGTATTTAATTTTTTGCATTTACTTTTATGCAAGAGTCAATAATGTTCATCCCTATTCCAATCTATTAATTCTTTTGTTGGCAAGCATCATGTGGTGGGGAAAGATCCAGGCACATATATCCAGTTGAATATAGGTGATCATGATTCATTATTGTTGACATTATCTTCGAGATAAATAAGTAGGGAGGCAGAACATTAAACCCCTATCTTCCTATGTGTTTGACTGAAACTGTTTGTTCTAAAAATATGCTTTGAGTGTCAGCAATCATGGAAGACTAAATGATAGTTGAGTATGTGGAATTTGCTAAATCAAAGCTCTTACATAGACCCTTCCTAGAAATAAGATGAATTGTAATTGTTTGATGACTCAAAACATAGTTTGTTGGTTTCCAAGAAAGTTTATGGTACGTACTTTAACATGTGAATAGCTTGTTACTTGATCATGAGAAGTTTTATGAGAAAAGAGTTGTTGTTTATGATGCTAGAAAGAGTGATTGGAATTATCATTGATCAAACTTATATACTATGCTAGCATTCACACCTCATAAATTACTTCTTTTATCATTTACCTACTCGAGGACAGATACGTCTCAAACGTATCTACTTTTCCAAACACTTCTGCTCTTGCTTTGGGACTCTAATTTGCATGATTTGAATGAAACTAACCCGAACTAACGCTGCTTTCAGCAGAACTACCTTGGTGTTAATTTTGTGCAGAAATAAAAGTTCTCGGAATTGGACGAAACTTTCTGTGACGCCCTGGTTTTGCGCTACAGTAATCTCTGTAATTAAGCTACAGTGATCCCACGCTAATGATGCCACGTCACCACGATTACTATTGTTAAACTCGCGTTGGAATCAAACCCCGTTCAAATTCAAATTTAAAATAAAGTCAAACGATAAAAGCTTTCAAATATCAAAACTAAAATGTTCCAGTTGTAGCAAATAAGTCATGATTAATATTGGTGAAGAAACCACACTTTTATAAAATGTTTAGATGCTAAAAAATAAATTAAACAGCAGCAAAAACAATTATTTTAATGCCTTTTATAATTTATAAAATATTAAACTATTTTTCTTGTGCCCAAAAGTTAAGGGGGCAGTAGCATATTTATTCACACTAAATTGGGAACTACTTCTAAAGTTTATAAAACAAAAACTAAAACAGAAAACTAATAAAAAAAGGAAAAAAAGTAAACGAAAGCCCTCCTGGCCCAACTGGGCCAAAGCCCAACCAGGCCGGACCAAACCGGGGCCATATACCCACCCCCCCACCACCACAGAAACCCTAACCCCCCACCCCACTCACCCCGACCCCCCCCCCACTCCTCTCTCCCTCTGTCCCGATCGGGATCGGGCGCTAGCCCCGTCGCCGTCGCGCCTCTGCGCCCTCCCCCACCGGCGCCTCCTCCTCGCCGGTCGCCACCGCACCGCCGCCGCCCCGCTGGTCCCCCTCACCGCCGCCGGCCGCCTTCCCACGCCCGCTGCCCTCCCCTGCACCCCGCGGTGAGCCCCGTCGGGCTCCTCCCTCCCGGCCTCCTCTCCCTCTCTCTGCGCCGGCCGCCGCGCCGCCTAGCTCGCCGCCGTCCACCCTGCGCGCCCACGGCCACCCCCCCCCCTCGCTCACGCCCGCTCCGGCCCTCGCTCGCCGCGGCCATGGCGCCACGGCCGCACCCCGCTGCGCCTCCCCCCCGTCCCGCTCGCACGCACGCGTGCGCCCCCGGTGCACCGCGGCGCTGGCCGCCGTCGCTTGTCGCTCCCACCATCGGCCACGACCACAGCCGCCGTGCGTGGCCTCGGCCTCGCCCCCGGCCGATTTAGTTAGTGGGGTTTAGGCCCCCACTAACCATTCCCCTCCCAGTGACAATGACAAAGGGGGGCCACCCCTTAAAACAAAAAAAAAGAAAAAATATAAATAAAAATAATTAACTAAATTAACTAATTGATTTGTTAATTAGTTTAATTAAAAACCTGATTAGGATTAACTAATTTGTTATTAAGTTAATCAGTGATTGACATGTGGGGTCCAGCCCCTTTAACAACTAATTAAAACTGTTTAATTAATTCTATTAATTAATTAGGTTTAGCAGAGAATGACAGGTGGGTCCCACCCCATAATTAATTTGTTAAATTAATTATTAAACCAAATTAAATTGTGTCAATGACACGTGGGACCCACTGGTCAGTTTGACCAGTCAGCCCCTGTTGACAGCTGATATCAGCATGACATCATGCTGATGTCATAATTGCATTAATCGATTTAATTTAATCTTTTTTAATTTCTGAATATTAATAAAACTTTGAAAATTAATATAAAATAATCTGTAACTCGGATGAAAATAATTTATACATGAAAGTTGATCAGAAAAATCCCACAAATCCGTTTACGCTGTCCGTTAGACTGTCACGTGCTCCTAGCATAGCAAACATGGAACTTTTCCATCGATTCCGCCTGGCCGGTAGTAGCCCGAGACCCGGGAAATATCATCATATATTCTTCCGACCTGTTTGCGACGTGTAGCCCTGCGTTAGTGCATGCCTAGCCCTGCATATTGCCATGCCATGCATCGTGATTCATTTGTCTGCTTTATATTCATTGTTTCTCCCCCCTCTTCTTACCGGTAGACCCCGAGGCTGACGGTGCTGCCGGGTACGACTACACCGTTGACGATCAGGCCTTTGCCGCAGAGCAGCAAGGCAAGCAAACCCCCCCCTTGAGCATTCCGATATCGCCTATTCCTTTCCCCCTTATTCTTGCATTAGATTTTTGCTACTGTATTAGTTAGCTCCTATTCTGATGCATAGCCTGTTTTGATAAACTGTTACTATACCTGCAATCATACCAACTGCTTAGTATAGGTTGGTCAGTGAATCCCCAGTGACCCCTTAGTCCCAGTTGCCCTTGCTTCTTCATCGACGACTCGAAGACCCGAAGACTCGGTCAATTGACCGACGAGCCAGGCCCCTCACATCACCGCACACCCCTTAAGTATGGCACTGCAGAGCTACTATCGAGTGCCGAGGGTGATACCTCAGTTAGCACTCCCGGTGTTAATTCTGTAGCGTAGCTAATCGGTCGTGGGTATCGAGGGTGATTCCTCCTTCCCATTTATCGATAGCGACTCTTGCCATACACATACCTCGAGTGGGATCCATCGAGGGTGATTCCTCGGATTTCCACTTGGTGTATAAACACACAGTTACTTTAACTTGACATTGTTTACATGTGAAAGACGGGACTGGAGGGACAGGCGGTACCACCCTGGTTGTGGTGGACCTGAGTTCCCGACAGTCTTGAGACGGGTCGGCCCCAAGGGTACCCTTGTGTGAGATGTGGTGGGATGCGCCGGTAAGGCATCCAAAAGGTTATGTTGAGGCGTGGACGGGCAGGAGAGGCCCTTGCCACACATCCTCGAGTCGGGGTGACGGGACCGCACTTTATGGGTCGCGCTTGCCCCGCATTAATAAAATGCTAATGGGTTGGGTATTTGATCTGAGTTGGGTCGTTGGCCTTTTTACGCACCAAACCATCGCGTGGGAGAAGTTATGGGTACTCAACGTCATTGTATCAGCCGAAGCTCTTCGGACGTCAGCAATGTAGCGGCGCGCGCCGGATTGGACTGGACGGTACAGCTCTTGGACTGGAGTGTGCCAGGTCTGCTTCCGGCCCCATACGCATCGTGCAGGAGCACGTAGGGCAAGTGGGCCCACGACCCCTATGTGCTTAGGATTTAGACCGGTGGGCTGGCCTCTTCGTTGAGCCTAGGTGGGGCGACGACGTGCTGCTATCCCGAAGCCGGGCATGACCCAGGAAAGTGTGTCTGGCCGGAGGTGATCAGGCATGTTGGAAATGCGGTGCACCCCTGCAGGGATGAATAATCTATTCGAATAGCCGTGTCCACGGTAACAGGACGACTTGGAGTTGTACCTTGACCTTATACAACTACAATTGTGATTGAAATTTGAGATGGATGTGGCTCCGAGATTGCTTCCTCGCAGGGAGTCGAGGAAGAATCTCTGGGCATGGTTACTTAATAAAATTGCTACAATAATATGATTATATATGTGATACCAGTCTACTCTCTTCTAATGCTGCAAGATGCGGAAGATGCTAGTCTTCGATAGGACTAGGCCTTCCCCCTATTCTTGCTTTCTGCAGTCAGCCCAGATATAACCCCATTCCTTGATACTGATGCATAATTAGCATAGTTCTGATGTCAGTCTTGCGAGTACTTTGGATGAGTACTCACCGCTGCTTTGCTTTGTCTTTCCCCCTCGTTACGATTCTGTGTTCAGACGATGGAGCCCAGGAGATGGAGTACGCCGGAGATGACTACTACACCGCTGGAGCCTACTACTACGTGGAGAGTGCCGACGCTCAGGAGTAGTTAGGAGGTTCCCAGGCAGGAGGCCTCGCCTCTTTCGATCCGTTGCTTATGTTTGTGCTAGCCTTCTTAAGGCAAAACTTGTTTAACTTATGTATGTACTCAGATATTATTTGCTTCCGCTGACTCGTGCTTGTCGAGCTTTGCATTCGAGCCCTCGAGGCCCCTGGCTTGTAATATGAAGCTGTATGACTTTAAATTGTGTCTAGAGTTGTATTGTGATATCTTCTAGTGAGTCCCTAATCTTGGTCGTACGCATTTGCGTGTATGATTAGTGTACGGTCAAATTGGGGGCGTCACAAGTTGGTATCAGAGCCGACTGCCTATAGGTAGCCCCCTTTCCAACTCCTTGGCCGAAGTTGAGTCTAGTCATTGAAAAACTTTTACTAACATTGCTGTGTGGCTTACGGGCCCACATCTCAATCGGGTGGTATTAGGATCTTTTATTCCTCATCTATACTCTGGGTTCTGATCTCTCTTCTCTTTTGGGTTAAAGATTTTATTAACTCTAACTCTAGGTTCTCGTAACTACTCCTTTCGGAGAGCCCCTCATTTCAGACGATGGCTCGATTCATCAGAAGACTTTGAAAATACTCTCCGATGTTCTCCCGAGAACTTGTGCTCATTGCTTTTGCGATTCCCTTCCACCGTCAACCCCTATGGATGACTACATGCAATTGTCGCTCATACTTTCGTATCCAGTTGCCCTTGTTATTACAAGGTACATCGAATTATCTTACCAGAGATTCGTTCTTCCTCGGTTGATCATGTGTTTCACAAAGTCATTCGAATCACTATTCGATCTTCCAAAATCCGCAGTAGCCTTTTGCTCTTGACCTTTCTCACCTGCTTGCATTATGGTTAATTCCATATGTCTAGCAATATTAAGTAAATCCTTTGTGGTTTTCATTTGATTTTATTGATTCAACCTGTGTGTGAATGCACGCAGTCATCAGTTGTTTATCATAAATTATCCGTCCGGCTCAGACGTCTTTCCAAACATGAGTTGGTTCCCGACAAATCAACCTTGATTGATTGCCCATCTAAGTCCTTTCATCTTACTTGTATTTGATCGGAACATCTGTTTCCGATACACCAATTTGGAAATCTTAATTCCTTTGGTTATTTAAGCATCAAATTATTTGGATGTTCTATAGTCGGATGCCTTGCATTCTTTCTCCCTCTGATTGGGTACCGATACTCACATCAGGTCCTTTGTGGACTGCCAGAACCATTGTTGGGTTAATGTCCGATAGCATCCTTCACATTCAAAATTCTTGTGATGGTCTTCCCCTGATACATGATGCTATTGGTAAATTGTGTCTTCTCCCTCTGATAAGTTGTATCCTATGCTTTTGTCAGCCATGCTCTGTTGTCGAGCATGTGTTAAATACTCTTGAAGCTTGTGGTATATGTTCCTAAGATGCCCCGATGGGTTGAACCTATGCCTTCCTTAATTCGTGTGAACTCAAGAGTTTTCACGAGTCCTACTCTTTTGGTGTTTTGCCGGATAATCTTTCAAAGCTACAATCTGATTTGATACTTTACAACCGTGGTTCCGACCATGACTGTTCTTCTTTGATCCCATTTTTAGACCAGTTTAAGCACTTGTCTTCTGTGGATCAATACATCGGTCCAAGCTTTAATTCTGATCTACATCCGAGTATTACCCCTGGTATCTCGAGAAAATCATGGAGCTACATAGCTTCTTATAAGCTCCTCATCAGCTATGTTTTCCTTCACTGATTCCACTTTCCTCGTGTTCTGAGTTGTTGGACACTCAAGGACACCGATAATTGAATCGAGCCCGCATTGCGATTCAACAACTCTTAGTAATCTTCTTTGCTTATGAGTTTGTGCTCGATCATGTCTTTCCAAGTTGTTTGGCTACATCATCATCGTCATGCTAAGGCTTGACCATGCTATTTATATCCTTCATCCCCGGAACACAATTCCAACAGTGCTCTAAGCTTACATCGAGTTTTCAACGTCATGTTGGTTGTCTTGAAAGGCAATTTCGATGCTGAGCTAGCACTCCAATCTGTGGTTCCGACTACTTGTCGCTTCACCATTTTCTTGCTTGATGTCGTCGCTGATCGATTACATCTTCAAGAGACTTCTCGGCCAATGTGTCGTGATCCTCATCAACATTCTGGGCTCTTCCAGGATATCAATTAAATTCATGATGAGGGTAGCATCCTTGTCCGTGGTAATTGGTGTTGTCGTTGGCGACATCCTTGCCATCACCTTTCATTTCTTTGTTCCCGTGTTGTTTCTAACCGGAATACTGACAAATGGAATGTGATGTGTGAATTCAACACTTATGGCATAGAAACTCTATTACCTGGGAGTTAATGAACAATAAGTCCATTCTTAGTGTGTTGGTTGTTGGATCAACATTCTAACATTGGTCGTGCTACTTAGTCCAGATTTTGGGAGCACCTTTCGATTAATGTTTAATTGTGGATGTTTCCTTCGGGCATACCTTAATGTATCATCTGGTTTTGTTCACTCAATCGTGAGATCCTTCTTTGTGGAAATCTCGACGAATTGTTGCTGAGCTCATCAGCCACATCCTCTTCTCCCTCGTGGTTCATGATGAACATTTAAGTTAGTGTTGGAAACCTTGAAAGCATTATCTTTGTGCCTAGTTCATAAAGAATATGTTTGATAAAGGAAGTGTTTCCTCTAAGTTCACGTGCATTTTACCGCCGTGATTACGAGAAAAATTGTCTCGCTTCCTCTGGAATCGTTCCAATTCATTCTTGCATGTGCGAAGTATCCTATGGCTTGATAGATTTGCTACCTTCACCCCATATGTAATTCCTAGCACGCCGAGCCACTGATTGTTTTGATCAAGGAAAAGAAGTTCCTCATAAGGGCTAATCCAAACTTACACATGGAACTTTGATATCCTCTATGATGGTCCCCAACCAGAACTTGATTACATTCCATTCTAGAAAACTTCCATGTGGGCGCGAGTGTCTTGACCTTGTGTTCATATTTCTTGTAGTCTGGCTAATGATTCAAGTCTTGCTTCTGTCGTTCATTCCGAGATTCTTGCAACATCATCTCGTAGGTCTGTGTTGCATCCTTTTCTCCTCAGGCCTTCTTTGTCTGAAGTATCCTGACACCAACCAGGTCTGAATCTCGGACAGATATGATGGTTGGAACATTATCAAGGATTATAACTTTGGTCTTTATTACTCGGTAAGGTGATGTTGTAGCTAGCACACCTGGCCGGATGACCTATTGTTATAATGCTTTGTTCAGCAAGGATTGCCATTCTTCCATGGGGAAATTAAAAGACTTATTTTATAAGTTGTTCCTACTGGATCCTTTGTGTATCCAAACTCCATCCTTTACTCGAAATACCATATCATTGCTATCCCGAAGCATGGATGTGGTATATCGATCATCAAAAGGAATAATGTAATCTCAATGCTAATTGTTTCTTGATCAATTATTCAAACCCCCATTGTATGGGCATGTCATGGATTTTCCTCGCCCCTTTTTCCTAAATGGTTATCTACTTGCTAATTTTGTCATGTATATCATGCTCTATTTTTCCTTGGGAAAGTTATACTCCTAAAACTTGAGTATAACCACATTTTCCTTTCCATTGGTCTGTTAATGTGATAGACACATTTTCCTTTCCATTGGTCTGTTTAATGTGATAAACACATTTTCCTATCCATTGGTCTGTTTAATGTGATGAACACATTTTCCCTTCCATTGGTCTGGTTGATCTAATAATCACATTTTCCTTTCCATTGGTCTGTTTGACCTTTCATGAGATTATATGATCTAAGCAGTAATAATTCTCTACTTAGGTAAATACCTCGGTGAACAAGTCTGTCAGTAAGATCCTGTTACTATTGTTGATAACATCCCGGTAACCGCCGGTGGACGAGAACTTTGCATATTGGTCCGCCTCGTTTCTACGAGTAGGAAAATGGTTCTATTCATCCCCCGCCCTTGGTACCGACGTTGTTGCCAACATATCTGACCAGCTATCCTCTGACACATCTTCTTTCATGACCGTGCAAGTTGTCACCGCTCTTCCTGCTCTTAACCACATGGTCGGCCCATAACCCTCAGTTCCACAGGATCGAAACTTGACTCTCCTGTACATCTTTGATTCCAAAGTATCCTTTGCACTTGGATTCATTTGTAATTCCCGAGCCACCGTCCAAGGGATGATCTATTCTAATATCAGATGCGATATCTATTCTCGTTGCTCTGAACTCCCCCCCCCTTCTCTTCATCTGATCAGGCATCGAATGATTGCCTACCCGTTTGAAACTTTTACACCGTCGCATTTTGCTCTTAGTGATTCCTCGAGTCTTAACTTGAGAAATAAATCTTGTGTTTCTCCCTGAGTTCGCCGTCAGATGCCCAGCTTTGTTTAGATTCGTTCTTCCAGAGTTTTCCCTCTAATCTCATTCGTAGGACGATGAAGATCCCGAAGAAAGGATGACGACTTCATCATGATGACCTGAAGCAGAAACATGAATATATCAACGAAAGGGATCAACTTCCTCGAGAAGAACAACAAAGACAAGGAGAACCGTTAGAATTTCGTAACCAGATTTCCCCCCCCCCTTACTTCTACCTCTTAATTCTCGGGACGAGAATTCTTTTTAGTAGGGGAGAATTGTGACGCCCTAGTTTTGTGCTACAATAATCTCTGTAATTAAGCTACAGCGATCCCACACTAATGATGCCACATCACCACGATTACTGTTGTTAAACTCGCATTGGAATCAAACCCCGTTCAAATTCAAATTTAAAATAAATTCAAACGATAAAAGCTTTCAAATATCAAAACTAAAATGTTCCAGTTGTAGCAAATAAGTCATGATTAATATTGGTGAAGAAACCACACTTTTATAAAATGTTTAGATGCTCAAAAATAAATTAAACAGCAGCAAAAACAATTATTTTAATGCCTTTCATAATTTATAAAATATTAAACTATTTTTCTTGTGCCCAAAAGTTAAGGGGGCAGTAGCATATTTATTCACACTAAATTGGGAACTACTTCTAAAGTTTATAAAACAAAAACTAAAACAGAAAACTAATAAAAAAAGGAAAAAAAAAAGTAAACGAAAGCCCTCCTGGCCCAACTGGGCCAAAGCCCAACCAGGCCGGCCCAAACCGGGGCCATATACCCACCACCCCCCCACCACAGAAACCTTAACCCCCCAGCCCACTCACCCCAATCCCCCCCACTCCTCTCTCCCTCTGTCCCGGTCGGGATCGGGCGCTAGCCCCGTCGCGCCTCCGCGCCCTCCCCCATCGGCGCCTCCTCCTCGCCGGTCGCCACCGCACCGCTGGTCCCCCTCACCGCCGCCGGCCGCGTCCCCACGCCCGCTGCCCTCCCCTGCACCCCGCGGTGAGGCCCGTCGGGCTCCTCCCTCCCGGCCTCCTCTCCCTCTCTCTGCGCGGGCCGCCGCGCCCCCTAGCTCGCCGTCGTCCACCCTGCGCGCCCACTATTGGAAATATGCCCTAGAGGCAATAATAAAATGGTTATTATTATATTTCCTTGTTCATGATAATTGTCTATTGTTCATGCTATAATTGTATTAACCGGAAACCGTAATACATGTGTGAATACATAGACCACACCATGTCCCTAGTGAGCCTCTAGTTGACTAGCTCGTTGGTCAATAGATGGTCATGGTTTCCTGACCATGGACATTGGATGTCATTGATAATGGGATCACATCATTAGGAGAATGATGTGATGGACAAGACCCAATCCTAAGCATAGCACAAGATCGTGTAGTTCGTCTGCTAGAGCTTTTCTAATGTCAAGTATCATTTCCTTAGACCATGAGATTGTGCAACTCCCGGATACCGTAGGAATGCTTTGGGTGTATCAAACGTCACAACGTAACTGGGTGACTATAAAGGTGCACTACAGGTATCTCCGAAAGTGTCTGTTGGGTTGGCACGAATCGAGACTGGGATTTGTCACTCCGTGTGACGGAGAGGTATCTCTGGGCCCACTCGGTAATACATCATCATAATGAGCTCAATGTGACTAAGGAGTTAGTCACGGGATCATGTGTTACGGAACGAGTAAAGAGACTTGCCGGTAACGAGATTGAACAAGGTATAGGGATACCGACGATTGAATCTCAGGCAAGTAACATACCGATGGACAAAGGGAATTGTATACGGGATTAATTGAATCCCCGACATCGTGGTTCATCCGATGAGATCATCGTGGAACATGTGGGAGCCAATATGGGTATCCAGATCCCGCTATTGGTTATTGGCCGGAGAGGTGTCTCGGTCATGTCTGCATGGTTCCCGAACCCGTAGGGTCTACACACTTAAGGTTCGGTGACGCTAGAGTTGTAATGGGAATTGTATGTGGTTACCGAAAGTTGTTAGGAGTCCCGGATGAGATTCCGGACATCACGAGGAGTTCCGAAATGGTCCGGAGGTAAAGATTTATATATGGGAAGTCCTATTTTGGCCACCGGAAAATGTTCGGGATTTTTCGGTATTGTACCGGGAAGGTTCTAGAAGGTTCCGGAGTGGGGCCCACCTGCATGGGGGGACCCACATGAACGTGGGTAGTGGGGGCAAGGCCCCATACCCCTGGTCAAGGCGCACCAAGATCCCCCCTTAGAAGGAATAAGATCATATCCCGAAGGGATAAGATCAAGATCCCTAAAAAGGGGGGATAACAATCGGTGGGGAAGGGAAAGGATGGGATTTCTTTCCTCCAACCTTTGCCAACGCCCCAATGGACTTGGAGGGCAAGAAACCAGCACCCTCCACCCCTATATATGGTGGGGAGGCACATGGGAGCTGCATCCCTTGCCCCTGGCGCAGCCCTCCCCCCTCCTACACCTCCTCCTCCTCCGTAGTGCTTAGCGAAGCTCTGCTGGAGAACCACGAGCATCACCGCCACCACGCCGTCGTGTTGCCGGAGCTCTCCCTCAACTTCTCCTCCCCCCTTGCTGGGTCAAGAAGGAGGAGACGTCCCTGGGCTGTACGTGTGTTGAACGCGGAGGCGCCGTCCGTTCGGCGCTTGGATCGGATCTTCCGCGATTTGAATCGCCGCGAGTACGACTCCATCAACCGCGTTCTTTGCAACGCTTCCGCTTAGCGATCTTCAAGGATATGAAGATGCACTCCCTCTCTCTCTCGTTGCTAGCATCTCCTAGATTGATCTTGGTGACACGTAGGAAAATTTTGAATTATTACTACGTTACCCAACAGTGGTATCAGAGCTAGGTCTATGCGTAGATTCTATGCACGAGTAGAACACAAGTAGTTGTGGGCGATGATTTGGTCAATTTGCTTGCCGTTACTAGTCCTATCTTGATTCGGCGGCATTGTGGGATGAAGCGGCCCGGACCGACTTTACACGTACGCTTACGTGAGAATGGTTCCACCGCCTGACATGCACTTGTTGCATAAGGTGGCTAGCGGGTGTCTGTCTCTCCCACCTTAGTCGGATCGGATTCGATGAAGAGGGTCCTTATGAAGGGTAAATAGCAATTGGCATATCACCGTTGTGGCTTTTGCGTAGGTAAGAAACGTTCTTGCTAAAAACCCATAGCAGCCACGTAAAACTTGCAACAACAATTAGAGGACGTCTAACTTGTTTTTGCAGGGTATGCTATGTGATGTGATATGGCCAAAAGAATGTGATGAAATATATGTGATGTATGAGATTGATCATGTTCTTGTAATAGGAATCACGACTTGCATGTCGATGAGTATGACAACCGGCAGGAGCCATAGTAGTTGTCTTAATTTATTGTATGACATGCGTGTCAATCAAAAACGCCATGTAATTACTTTACTTTATTGCTAACCGTTAGCCATAGTAGTAGAAGTAATAGTTGGCGAGACAACTTCATGAAGACACGATGATGGAGATCATGGTGTCGTGCCGGTGACGATGGTGATCATGCCGCGCCCCGAAGATGGAGATCAAAGGCGCAAGATGATATTGGCCATATCATGTCACTTTATGATTTGCATGTGATGTTTATCATGTTTTTACATCTTATTTGCTTAGAATGACGGTAGCATAAATAAGATGATCCCTCACTAAAATTTCAAGAAATGTGTTCCCCCTAAGTGTGCACCGTTGCGAAGGATCGTTGTTTCGAAGCACCACGTGATGATCGGGTGTGATAGATTCTAACGTTCGCATACAACGGGTGTAAGCCAGATTTACACACGCGAAACACTTAGGTTGACTTGACGAGCCTAGCATGTACAGACATGGCCTCGGAACACGAGAGACCGAAAGGTCGAGCATGAGTCGTATAGTAGATGCGATCAACATGGAGATGTTCACCATTGATGACTAGTCCGTCTCACGTGACGATCGGACACGGCCTAGTCGATATGGATCATGTATCACTTAGATGACTAGAGGGATGTCTATCTGAGTGGGAGTTCATTAAATAATTTGATTAGATGAACTACTTCTAAAGTTTATAAAACAAAAACTAAAACAGAAAACTAATAAAAAAAGAAAAAAAAACTAAACGAAAGCCCTCCTGGCCCAACTGGGCCAAAGCCCAACCAGGCCGGCCCAAACCGGGGCCATATACCCACCCCCCCACCACCACAGAAACCCTAACTCCCCACCCCACTCACCCCGACCCCCCCTACTCCTCTCTCCCTCTGTCCCGATCGGGATCGGGCGCTAGCCCTGTCGCCGTCGCGCCTCCGCGCCCTCCCCCACCGGCGCCTCCTCCTCGCCGGTCGCCACCGCACCGCCGCCGCCCCGCTGGCCCCCCTCACCGCCGTCGGCCGCCTTCCCACGCCCGCTGCCCTCCCCTGCACCCCGCGGTGAGCCCCGTCGGGCTCCTCCCTCCCGGCATCCTCTCCCTCTCTCCGCGCCGGCCGCCGCGCCCCCTAGCTCGCCGCCGTCCACCCTGCGCGCCCACGGCCGCCGCCCCCCCCCCCCTCGCTCACGCCCACTCCGGCCCTCCCTCACCACGGCCATGGCGCCACGGCCGCACCCCGCTACGCCTCCACCCCGTCCCGCTCGCACGCACGCGTGCACCCCCGGTGCCCCGCGGCGCTGGCCGCCGTCGCTTGTCGCTCCCACCGCCGGCCACGACCATAGCCGCCGTGCGTGGCCTCGGCCTCGCCCTCGGCCGATTTAGTTAGTGGGGATTAGGCCCCCACTAACCACTCCCCTCCCAGTGACAATGACAAAGGGGGCCCACCCCTTAAAACAAAAAAAAAGAAAAAATATAAATATAAATAATTAATTAAAATAAATAATTAACTAAATTAACTAATTGATTTGTTAATTAGTTTAATTAAAAACCTGATTAGGATTAACTAATTTGTTATTAAATTAATCAGTGATTGACATGTGGGGTCCAGCCCCTTTAACAACTAATTAAAACTGTTTAATTAGTTCTATTAATTAATTAGGTTTAGTAGAGAATGACAGGTGGGTCCCACCCCATAATTAATTTGTTAAATTAATTATTAAACCTAATTAAAACTGTGTCAATGACACGTGGGACCCACTGGTCAGTTTGACCAGTCAGCCCCTCTTGACAGCTGATATCAGCATGACATCATGCTGATGTCATAATTGCATTTATCGATTTAATTTAATCTGTTTTAATTTCTGAATATTAATAAAACTTTGAAAATTAATATAAAATAATCCGTAACTCAGATGAAAATAATTTATACATGAAAGTTGATCAGAAAAATCCCACGAATCCGATTACGCTGTCCGTTAGACTGTCACGTGCTCCTAGCATAGCAAACATGGAACTTTTCCATCGATTCCGCCTGTCCGGTAGTAGCCCGAGACCCGGGAAATATCATCAGATATTCTTCCGACCCGTCTGCGACGTGTAGCCCTGCGTTAATGCATGCCTAGCCCTGCATATTGCCATGCCATGCATCGTGATGCATTTGTATGCTTTATATTCATTGTTTCTCCCCGCTCTTCTTACCGGTAGACCCCGAGGCTGACGGTGCTGCCGGGTACGACTACATCGTTAACGATCAGGCCTTTGCCGCAGAGCAGCAAGGCAAGCAAACTCCCCCTTGAGCATTCCGATATCGCCTATTCCTTTCCCCCTTATTCTTGCATTAGATTTTTGCTACTGTATTAGTTAGCTCCTATTCTGATGCATAGCCTGTTTTGATAAACTGTTACTATACCTGCAATCATACCAACTGCCTAGTATAGGTTGATCAGTGAATCCCCAGTGACCCCTTAGTCCCAGTAGCCCCTGCTTCTTCATCGACGACTCGAAGACCCGAAGACTCGGTCAACCGACCGACGAGCCAGGCCCCTCACATCACCGCACACCCCTTAAGTATGGCACTGCAGAGCTACTATCGAGTGCCGAGGGTGATACCTCACTTAGCACTCCCGGTGTTAATTCTGTAGCGTAGCTAATCGGTCGTGGGTATCGAGGGTGATTCCTCCTTCCCATTTATCGATAGCGACTCTTGCCATACACATACCTCGAGTGGGATCCATCGAGGGTGATTCCTCGGATTTCCACTTGGTGTATAAACACACAGTTACTTTAACTTGACATTGTTTACATGTGAAAGACGGGACTGGAGGGACAGGCGGTACCACCCTGGTTGAGGTGGACCTGAGTTCCCGACAGTCTTGAGACGGGTCGGCCCCAAGGGTACCCGTGTGTGAGATGTGGTGGGATGCGCCGGTAAGGCATCCAAAAGGTTATGTTGAGGCGTGGACGGGCAGGAGAGGCCCTTGCCACACATCCTCGAGTCGGGGTGACGGGACCGCACTTTATGGGTCGCGCTTGCCCCGCATTAATAAAATGCTAATGGGTTGGGTATTTGATATGAGTTGGGTCGTTGGCCTTTTTACGCACCAAACCATCGCATGGGAGAAGTTATGGGTACTCAGCGTCATTGTATCAGCCGAAGCTCTTCGGACGTCAGCAATGGGGCGGCGCGCGCCGGATTGGACTGGACGGTACAGCTCTTGGACTGGAGTGTGCTAGGTCTGCTTCCGGCCGCGTACGCATCGTGCAGGAGCGCGTAGGGCAAGTGGGCCCACGACCCCTATGTGCTTAGGATTTAGACCGGCGGGCTGGCCTCTTCGTTGAGCCTAGGTGGGGCGATGATGTGTTGCTATCCCGAGGCCGGGCATGACCCAGGAAAGTGTGTCCGGCCGGAGGTGATCAGGCGTGTTGGAAATGCGGTGCACCCCTGCAGGGATGAATAATCTATTCGAATAGCCGTGTCCACGGTAACAGGACGACTTGGAGTTGTACCTTTGACCTTATACAACTACAATTGTGATTTAAATTTGAGATGGATGTGGCTCCGAGATTGCTTCCTCGCAGGGAGTTGAGGAAGAATCTCTGGGCATGGTTACTTAATAAAATTGCTACAATAATATGATTATATATGTGATACCAGTCTACTCTCTTCTAGTGCTGCAAGATGTTGAAGATGCTAGTCTTCGATAGGACTAGGCCTTCCCCCTATTTTTGCTTTCTGCAGTCAGCCCAGATATAACCCCATTCCTTGATACTGATGCATAATTAGCATAGTTCTGATGTCAGTCTTGCGAGTACTTTGGATGAGTACTCACCGCTGCTTTGCTTTCTCTTTCCCCCTCGTTACGATTCTGCGTTCAGACGATGGAGCCCAGGAGATGGAGTACGCCGGAGACGACTACTACACCACCGCTGGAGCCTACTACTACGTGGAGAGTGCCGACGCTCAGGAGTAGTTAGGAGGTTCCCAGGCAGGAGGCCTCACCTCTTTCGATCCATTGCTTATGTTTGTGCTAGCCTTCTTAAGGCAAAACTTGTTTAACTTATGTCTGTACTCAGATATTATTTGCTTCCGCTGACTCGTGCTTGTCGAGCTTTGCATTCGAGCCCTCGAGGCCCCTGGCTTGTAATATGAAGCTGTATGACTTTAAATTGTGTCTAGAGTTGTGTTGTGATGTCTTCCAGTGAGTCCCTAATCTTGGTCGTACGCATTTGCGTGTATGATTAGCGTACGGTGAAATTGGGGGCGTCACACTTTCTGTGAATTATTTCTGGAATATATGAAGAATTATGGAGTGAAGAACCACAAGAGTGGGATGCCTATGGGCCAAGAGCCAACAGGGCGCGCCCTGTTAGCTTGTGGGGCCCACGTGGCTCCCCGACCCTAATTCCAGTCCTATAAATTCACATCTTCGGAGAAAAAAATTAGAGAGAAGATTCCATCATGTTTTACGAGACGGAGCCGCCGCCACCTCCTGTTCTTCCTCGGGAGGGCTGATCTGGAGTCTGTTTGGGGCTCCGGAGAGTGCAGATCATCGTCATCATCACCAACCCTTCTCCATCAATAATTCCATGATGCTCACCACTGGGAGTGAGTAATTTCTTTGTCGGCTTGCTGGACGATGATGGGTGTGGATGAGATTGATCATGTAATCCAGTTATTTTGATAGGGCTTGATCCCTAGTGTCCACTATATTCTAAGATTGATGTTGCTATGACTTTGCTATGCTTAATGCTTGTAACTAGGGCCCGAGTGCCATGATTTCAGATCTGAACCTATTATGTTTCCATGAATATGAGAGTGTTTTAAATCCTGTCTTGAAAGTTGTATGCATTTATTATGTGTCATGATCCGCATACCCCAAGGTGACAATAATTGGGATTCTTTTAGGTGATTGCCGTAGTTTGAGGAGTTCATGTATTCACCATCTGTTAATGCTTTGTTCTGGTTCTCTATTAAAAGGAGGCCTTAATATCCATTAGTTTCCTTATGGACTCCGCTGCCACGGGAGGGTAGGACAAAAGATGTCATACAAGTTCTTATCGCAAGCACGTATGACTATATACGGAATACATGCCTACATTATATTGATGAATTGGAGTTAGTTTTGTGTCGCTCTAGTGTGTAACTATTACATGATGAATGTCATCCAGATCTTTCCATCGTTGATCCATGGCCTACACTTTTCATATACTTAATCTTACTAAGTTACTATTGTTACTCCTACTGTTACAATCAGTACAAAACTGCTGCTGCTATTGTTATTGTTACTACTGTTGTTCTGCTTTGCAACTAAACTTTTGCTACAGAAAGATACCCTTGGTGTGGTTGAATTGACAACTCAACTGCTAAGACCAATAAATATTCTTTGGCTCCCCTTGTGTCGAATCAACAAATTTGGGTAAAATACTTCCCTCGAAGACTGTTATGATCCCCTATACTTAGGGGTTATCAAGACTGTTTTCTGACGCCGTTGCCGGGGAGCATAGCTCTATTTATTGTGTCCACCAAGGTTATCCAATTGTCACTATGAAGAATCTGAAAGACGCTAAAACCAAGATCGTCCGCTCTCGTACGAGAGCAGGTAAGGAACTGCCATCTAGCTCTGCTTTTGATTCACCTACTGTTTTGAATCAGCTTATGACACCACCACTTGATACTCGTTCTGATATGTCACAATTACTTGATGATGCTACTTCTGAAACTTATGATGATGCTACTGCTATGCTTGATAAAAATAAATTTGTGACACTGAATGAATTACTTGATGCTCATGTTGCTAAAGCTAGAGAACTTGAAAATGTTGAAATTGATGAAGATTATGAAGCACCTATTACTCCTAGCTCTCCTAATAGATATGAATTGCTTGATGTACCTGAGGGTTATGTTATGGACGGAGAGATAGCTAGAGACTTTCTTGCTTGTAATGATAGAGATGATGTGAAGAAACTACTATGAAAATTGAAAGAAAATTCTATGATGGAGAAAATGAAACATGATCCTAAATTTGCTACTTCTTCTATATGTGTTACTGATAAGGACTATGAATTCTCTGTTGATCCTGAGTTAATCACTATAGTAGAATATGATCCTTTCTATGGCTATGAAACTGAGACTGTTGTGGGACACCTCACTAAATTAAATGATATTGCTACCTTGTTTGCTCATGAGGAAAAGATGCGTTACTACTATGTCCTTAAGCTTTTTCCTTTCTCGTTAAAAGGTGGTGCTAAGAAATGGTTCCTCACTCTTCATCCTGGTTGTGTGCGTAGCCCCCAGGATATGATATATTACTCTCTGAAAAATATTTTCCCACTCATAAAAAACAAGTTGCCTTGCAGGAAATATTTAACTTTGTGCAAATTGAAGAAGAGAATCTCTCTCAAGCTTGGGGGAGGCTTCTCCAGTTACTTAGAGATTTGCCTGATCATCCTCTTAAGAAAAATGAGTGCTTGATATATTTAATAATGGACTAACCGATGCTTCTAGGGATTTCCTAGATAGTTGTGCTGGTTGTGTTTTCAGGGAAAGAACTGTTGGACAAGCTGAAGAATTATTGAATAACATATTGCAAAATGATGATGATTGTACACTTCCTAAACCATCACCGGAACCTATTCAGAAGAAGAGAGGTATTCTATTCCTCGGCCATGAAGATATGCAAGAAGCCAAGATATGTATGAAAGAAAAAGGTATTAAAACTGAAGATGTCAAGAATTTACCACCTATCGAAGAAATACATGGACTTGACACCCCGACACAGATAGTAGAGGTGAATTCTCCCCGTACCTTTAATGAAAGTGAGATACCTTATACTAAGACTCCTAGTCAATGAATGGATGAATTTGACGATTACATTGTTAAGCAAGAACATTTCAATAATTATGTCAAAATCAATTAAGACGCAATGCCATGATGATAAACCGCTTAACTGACTTGATGTATAGAATTTCTAATGATGTTAAAGGTCTAGGTAAACATGCTTTTATGGTTCATACCCAACTAAACCAAGTTGCTAAGTCACAAAATGATTTGCTTGATGAAATAAATGATAATATGAATGATTATGTTGTTAGAGTAATGACTAGAGGAGGAAGAATGACTCAGGAACATCTTTATCATGAAGGTCATCCTAAAAGAATAGAACAAGATTCTCAGAGAATTAATGATGATGCACCTATTCCAACTAAAAAGAAAAAGAAAAATGATAGGACTATTCATGCTTCTAGTGAACCTGTTATAGAAAAACCTGCTGAGAATCATAATAATGTTTATATTTCTGATGCTGAGACACTTACTGGCAGTGAGCATTTTCCTAGTGATAATGAAAATGCTCATGTAGATGCTCCACCAGATAGTAATAAAGAACCTGATAATGATATGGAAATAGAACATGTTGAAAACCTTGATAACCCACATCCTAAAAATAAACGAAAAGAAAGATTTTGTTGCTAGAAAACATGGTAAAGAAAGAGAGCCATGGCTTCAAAAACCTATGCCATTCCCTCGTAAGCCTCTAGAAGTAAAGACGAGGAGGAGTTTGAACGCTTTATTGAGATGATTTGACCTGTCTTTTTGCGCACTCGTTTGACTGATATATTAAATATGCCTGCGTATGCTAAGTATATGAAGGACATTATTACCAACAAAAGGAAGATACCTGAAACTGAAATTGCCACCATTCTAGCAAATTATTCTTTTGATGGTGGAGTGCCTAGGAAGTTAGGAGATCTGGGTATACCCACAATACCTTGCTCTCTTAAAGGACATTATGTTAAAACTGCTTTATGTCATCAAGGTGCCGGTGTTAGTGTTATGCCTTTCTCCTTATATAAAAGACTTGATTTGAATAAGCTTAAACCTACTAAGATATCTTTGCAAATGGCTGATAAGTCCACTGCTTTACCTATTGGAATTTGCAAGGATGTTCCTGTTGTGGTTGCAAATCTTACTATCTTAATAGACTTTGTTATTCTTGATATGCCCGAGGATAACAACATGTCGATTATCCTTGGTAGACCCTTTTTAAATACTACAGGGGTTGTTATTGATTGCAACAAGAGCAAGGTTACTTTTCATGTCAATGGTAAAGAACATACGGTGCATTTTTCGAAGAAGCAATCTTCGGTGAATAATATTAATACCATTGAACCAATTGCCACAATCACTATTGGAGGATTTAATTTTCCTCTTCCTACTGCCAAGAAGAAATATGATATTCTTATTGTTGGGGCTATGCAAATCCCCATTGAGGTAACTTAGTGTTATACGAAAATTCTTCGGTTTCATGTGAATCAAAAACGGTTATTAATAAGACTTGATCAACCTTATTAATGGATCCTTTTTGAAAGACATGGAGTTGATGAATTTAGTAAACTCAACTCTCGGTATCATTAGTTTACACTCTTCTAGTTTTAGTTAAATAAAATTGAAATGCCATTAGTTCCCTGTTTTTGGAAATTCCCGTGCAATAAAAATGAACCAGAAATAAAAATGTCTGAGATTGCCTCCAAATTTTGACATGATTTTTTTTGAATATTTTAAAAAATTGATGTTGAAAACACGCCAAGGGGGTGCACCTGTGGGCCACGAGCCAACAGGGCGCGCCCACCCCCTGGGCGCGCCCTGTTAGCTCGTGGGGCCCATAGGGGCCCCCTGCCTTATCTCTTCAACTGATGCCATCCCTTACCTCCAGCAAACATTCATAGACGCTCTCTCCCTCTCGTGTTCTTGTTCCCGAAACTAAAATTTTCGTTCTCTTTGCTTGGAGCTCCGTTTCCGAAACTGTTTTGGGGGATATCCTGGTATGTGAATCCTCCATTCATCCAATTAGTTTTTGCTTTAGTGGTTTATATTTTGCATATTTTGCTGCACTTGGTGCTATTAAAAATGAGCTTGCATGTTGAATTCTTTGAGTTCCAAAAAGGAGCCCCTCCGAGATTGGATCTCCCTCTCTGTTCTCTTCTGTTTCGCGTTCCTGTTTTCTGGCCGAAAACCGTTTCTTATATTCCCGGAGATCCGTAACTTCGATTGCGCTGAGATTTTAACACGGTTTTTTTCCATATATAAGCTTCCTTGCGCCCGAAGTAGAGCTCCAACCGACTTACGAGGTGACCACAACCCACCATGGCGCGCTTGGGCCCTGGGGCACGCCCTGGTGTCTTGTGGGGGCTGTGGACTTCCTTTTGCGTTGATTCTAACTCCCAAAAATCACATATATTCCAAAAAAAATCTCCATAAATTTTTATCGCATTTGGACTTTGTTTGATATGGATATTCTGCGAAACAAAAAACATGCAACAAACAAGAACTGACACTCGGCACTGGATCAATATGTTAGTCCAATAAATCATATAAAATGTTGCCAAAAATATGTGAAAGTTGTATAATATTGACATGAAACAATCAAAAATTATAGATACGACGGAGACGTATCAGCATCCCCAAGCTTAATTCCTGCTCGTCCTCGAGTAGGTAAATGATAAAAAAGATAATTTTTGATGTGGAATGCTACCTAGCATAATCTTGATCATATATCTAATCATGGCATGAATATTAAGACATGAGTGATTCAAAGCAATAGTCTATAATTTGACATAAAGACATTAATACTCAGGCATCCCAACAAACAATCATGTCTTTCAAAATATCAAGGCTAAAGAACGACATCCCTACAAAATCATATAGCCTTGTCATGCTCTGTCTTCTTAACACAAGGTATAAATCATGTACTACCCCGGTGTGAGCCAAGCAATTGGTTCATACTTTTTAATGCGCTTCAGCATTTTCAACTCTCACGCAATACATGAGCGCAAGCCATGGATATAGCACTATGGGTGAAATGAAGTATGATGATAGGGGTAAATATAGAGAAGACAAAAAGGGTAAGAAAGTCTCACATCAAAGCGGCTAATCAACGGGCTATGAAGATGCCCATCAATTGATATCAATGCGAGGAGTAGGGATTGCCATGCAACGGATGCACTAAGAGCTATAAGTGTATGAAAGCTCAATATGAAAACTAAGTGGGTGTGCATCTAACTCTATAATGAAAAATTCCCAGCAGTATATGAAAGTGACAACATAGGAGACTCTCTATATGAAAAACATGGTGCTACTTTGAAGCACAAGTGTGGAATTAGCATGCTAGCTATCTTACGACCATTCCCTTCTCTCTTTGTCTCTCTTTTTTTTTATTTGTCTGAAGCCTCATCCCGACTTGTGGGGGAATCATAGTTTCCATCATCCTTTCCTCACTGGGACATGCTCTAATAATGAATAATGATGATCATCACACTTCTATTTACTTACAACTCAATATTACAACTCGATAGTAGAACAAAGTATGACTCTATATGAATGCAATGATCTAGCGTAGCAAAGATATAAAAAACGGACAAGCCATGGAAACATCATGCTAGCTATCTTACGACCATGTAAAGCAATATGACAATGAATGCTCAAGTCATCAAAACGGAAGCGGTGGAAGTTGCATGGCAATATATCTCGGAATGGCTATGGAAATGCCATAATAGGTAGGTATGGTGGTTGTTTTGAGGAAGATATAATAAGGCTTATGTGTGATAGAGCGTATCATATCACGGGGTTTGGATGCATCGGCGAAGTTTGCACCGACTCTCGAGGTGAGAAAGGGCAATGCACGGTACCGTAGAGCCTAGCAAATTGCGGAAAGGTAAGAGTGCGTATAATCCATGGACTCACATTAGTCATAAAGAACTCACATACTTATTGCAAAAGTTTATCAGCCCTCTAAGCAAAGTATTACTACGCATGCTCCTAGGGGGGAGGTTGGTAAGAGTTAACCATCGCGCGCCCCTGACCTTCACACAAAGATAGACAATCAAGGATAAATTGTGCTCCAACTTGCTGGCATAACGAGAGACTATACATGCATGCTTCGGGAATCACAAACCTTAACACCAATATCTTACTAAACACGATCATCCACTAGTACCTCCCACATATTATCATCTCTATATCGCAAAACTATTGCAAGGAATCAAACATATCATATTCAGTGATCCATAAGTTTTATGTAGGATTTTATGATTAACCATGCAAATGACCAATTCCTGTTGACTCTCTAAATAGATATAAGTGAAGCAAGAGAGCTTAATTCTTTCTAAAAAACACCATGCTCTAATAAATATAAGTGAGCAAAAGAGCATTCTACAAATAACGGTTTTCTATGTGAAGAGAAACAGGCAATCCAAACTTCAAATGATATAAGTGAAGCACATGAAGCATTCTATAAAGCCATACTCAAAAGATATAAGTGAAGTGCAATGATCATTCTATAAATCAACCATGTACTATCTCATACCAGCATGGTGCACAAAAGAAAAGTGAAAACTAAACACAAAAGACGCTCCAAGATTTACACATATCACATGAACGAAACGAAAACGAAAACATACCGATACTTGTTGAAGAAAGATGGGATGCCTTCCGGGGCATCCCCAAACTTAGACGCTTGAATCTCCTTGGATATTTACTTGGGGTGCCTTGGGCATCCCAAAGCTTGAACTCTTGCATCTCCTCCTTCTCCTCATATCGAGACCTCCTCGATCTTTGAACACTTCATCCACACAAAACTTAACAGAAAACTTGGGGTGCCTTGGGCATCCCAAAGATTGAACTCTTGCATCTCCTCCTTCTCCTCATATCAAGACCTCCTTGATCTTTGAACACTTCATCCACACAAAACTTAACAGAAAACTGGTGAGATCCGTTAGTATAATAAAGCAAATTACTACTTTAAGTACTATTGCAAACCCATTCATATTTTATATTTTCATTATCCCTGATGTATTATAACTTCTCCATCACTTATACCACCGATAAAAACGATAGTTTCATCAAAACAAGCAAAACAATGCATCAAAAACAGAATATGTCTTAAACAGGACAGTCTGTAGTAATCTGAACTTTGACCATACTTCTGTAACTCCAAAACTTCTAAAAAATTAGGAATAAATAAAAGTTTTGTATAGCAATACTGTGTAAAAATTTCAGAAACTTTTGATGTTCCAGTAAAAAATGAAAATTCACGCACAACAGCCAAAGTTTCTGTTTTTAGACCGCACATACCAACAAGCAATCTAATCATCCTAAAGGCAAATCTTGGCACATTATTTTTATAATACAATGGATTTGTACAAGGGGGTAATTATTTTTGTTGAAAAGTTTCTGTGATTCAAGATTCACAAAGTTTCCATGGGCATGAACAAAGTTCAAGGCTAGCCCCCACTTCAAAGATGCTCATCATCTCTCTCACTTTCACCTTTCTTTTTGTGAAGTTTTAGGTTCCCCTCTATATTTTTTTTGTTTTTAAACTTTATAAAAGCACTCAACAAAATAAAATGACTCTCTAAAACTTCCGGGTTGTCTCCCTGGTAGCCCTTTCTTTAAAGCCATTAAGCTAGGCATAAAGTGCTCAAGTAATGGATCCACCCAGATCCCAAGGTATATCAAAGCCAATTTTAATTAACAATGATTTGTAATTTAGTAGTGAGCACAAAGCAACATATATCATGCAATGATGAAATCTAACTCTCTTCCTATGCATCGGCATGTCATAAAAGAACAATTCATGCACATCAAGTAAAGGCCAATGCATAGTATAAACAGTTTCTTGCAATTTTATCGTATTGGAAACATAAAGAGGTGGAGATGTAGTTCCTCTCTCATAATAATTGCAAGTAGGATCAGAAAGCACATGCATATTATATTCATCAAAATCATCATGCGTAGTAGCTAAACGCAACCCATCAATATAATCCTTAATAAGAGCAAACTTCTCCGATATAGTGTAGTTGGGAGAATTCAAAAAGATAATAGGACTATCATGTGTGGGTGCAATACAACAATTTCATTCTTAACATAAGGAACTATAGCAAGTTCATCTCCATAAGCATAATTCATATTGGCATCATGGCCACAAGCATAGCAAGCATCAAGTTCATCAAAAAGGGATATTTCAAATGAATCCAAGGGATCATAGTAATCATCATAGCATTCATCATAGCATTCATCCTTCGGTATGTGCGAAGGGAAATTAAACAATGTATGAGTTGAAGAGTTACTCTCGTTAGAAGGTGGGCAGGGGTAGCTAATCCGCTCTTCCTCCTTTTGTTCTTCGCTCTCCTCCTCATCTTTTTCATCTAATGAGCTCACAGTTTCAACAATTTCTTCTTCCATAGATTCCTGCAAAATATTAGTCTCTTCCAAGGCAGTGGTCATTCTTTCGAGAAATTCAATAATATCATAATTGTATTCATAATTATCATATCAATATTGAAGTATGGATAAATTTTCAGATTTGTAAGGAACATCATCATACTTTTCTAGCAAAGAAGCAATTTTATAAGCACCTTTAAAAGCAACAAATTCTTCTATTCATTCCACATCATAGTAATCATAAATACCTTTAGCATAAGAAGCCAAGGTTTCATTATCGTTAAATTTACATTGAAAGGGAAGGTGTGGAGCCTTTATCTTAGAGCAACAAGTAAAATCACATCTCAAGCATGCATCCCAAGCAAACCATTGCAATATTCTAATTTGATCCCATAAGTGTTCCCCTTTTTGAGACAAGCGATAATCCCTAAAGTACTCACATTGATCCAACGTGTCTCCCATTATAAAGTTTAATGATGATTTCTCAGGATTATCAAAGGAGTAATCAACGCGTCCCACATAACGAGCATCGAGGGTTTTAGGAAGTTCCCCATCTCCATGAGTAGCAAGTACAACTAATTTTTTTGGTGTTTCGTGTTCCATATCCATAACTAAAGATATAAAACATCTAATAACAGAAAATAAAAATTACTTAGTGATAGAGCAAACAAGCACACACGAGAATATTCACCCCACGCCATTGCTCCCCGGCAACGGCGCCAGAAAAAGGTCTTGATAGTCTGCATGAATAAAACTAGAAGTACTTTGCGGGAATAAAACTACGAGTAAAAAGCAAGATAATAAAAGTTAATTGTTTAGTAGAAAGCTTTTGTCAAACAAGAAGTTTATTTGTCCCTAGTCAATTGATTACTAGACCGGTAATCATTCTTGCAATTTTATATGAGGGAGAGGCATGAGCTAACATACTTTTCGTACTTGGATCATATGCACTTATGATTGGAACTCTAGCAAGCATCCGGAACTACCAAAGATCATTAAGTTAAAGCCCAACCATAGCATTAAATATCAAGTCCTCTTTACTCCCTGATACGTCTCCGTCGTATCTACTTTTCCTCACACTTTTGCCCTTGTTTTGGACTCTAATTTGCATGATTTGAATGAAACTAACCCGGACTAACGCTATTTTCAGCAGAACTACCATGGTGTTTTTTTTGGTGCAGAAATAAAAGTTCTCGGAATTGGACGAAACTTTTTGGAGATTTATTTTAGAATAAAAAAATACTGGAGCCAAGAACCACCGGAGGGGGCCCCCTGGCTGGGCAAGATACACCAGGGCGCACCAGCCCCCCCAGGCGCGCCCTGGTGGGTTGTGCCCACCTCGTGGCCCCACTGACCCTAATTCTGGCACTATAAATTCCTATTTTCGGAGAGAGAAATCAAAGAGAAAGTTTCATCACGTTTTACGATACGGAGCCGCCGCCACCTCCTGCTCTTCATCGGGAGGCCAGATCTGGAGCCCGTTTGGGGCTCCGGAGAGGGGAATCTTCGGTCTTCGTCATCATCAACCCTTCTCCATCGCCAATTCCATGATGCTCCCCACCGGGAGTGAGTAATTCCTTCGTAGGCTTGCTGGTTGGTGAGGAGTTGGATGAGATTCATCATGTAATCGAGTTAGTTTTGTTAGGGCTTGATCCCTAGTATACATTATGTTCTGAGATTGATGTTGCTATGACTTTGCTATGCCTAATGCTTGTCACTAGGGCACGAGTGCCATGATTTCAGATCTGAATTGTTTATGTTATCACCATTATATCTATGTTCTTGATCCGATCTTGCTAGTCATATGCACCTATTACGTGTTCTGATCCGCAAACCCCGGAGTGACAATAGGCAGGATACTTTCTGGTGATGACCGTAGTTTGAGGAGTTCATGTATTCACCGTGTGTTAATGCTTGTTCCGGTTCTCTATTAAAAGGAGGCCTTAATATCCCTTAGTTTCCTTATGGACCCCGCTGCCACGGGAGGGTAGGACAAAAGATGTCATGCAAGTTCTTTTCCATAACCACGTATGACTATTTACGGAATACATGCCTACATTACATTTATGAACTGGAGCTAGTTGTGTGTCGCCCTAGGTTATGACTGTTATATGACGAATATCATCCAACGAGTTCACCGATCCAGTGCCTACAAGTTTTCCACTTATTGTTCTTGCTAAGTTGCTATTGCTACTGCTACTGTTCCAACTGCTACAAAACTATTGCTATCACTGCTACCATTAGTCTGCTATCAAACTATCATACTACTGTGCTACTGATCACTCTACTGCAGATATTTAATCTCCAGGTGTGGTTGAATTGACAACTCAACTGCTAATACTCTCAAATATTCTTTGGGTCCCCTTGTGTCGAATCTATAAATTTGGGTTGAATACTCTACCCTCGAAAACTGTTGCGATCCCCTATACTTGTGGGTTATCAAGACCTTTTTCTGGCGCCATTGCCGGGGAGCATAGCTATATTTGTTGAGTCACTTGGGATTTATATCAATTGATCACTATGAAGAATCTGAAGGATCCAAAGACTAAGATTTTTTCCTCTAAGACGAGGGGAGGTAAGGAACTGCCATCTAGCTCTGCACTTGATTCACCTTCTGTTATGAGTAAGCTTGCAACACCAGCACATGCTAGTAATCCTGATATGTCGCAAGTTATTGATGATGCTACCTCTGCTATGAATGATGCTTATGATGATGCTAGTACCATGCTTGATGATAATGTGCCACTAGGAGAATTTCTTGATGAATAAATTGCTAGAGCTAAAGAGAATGAAACTACTGAAACTGATGAGATTGTTGAAACTGATGATGACTATGAAACACCTATTAGTCCTAGCTCTCCTAGGTTTGAAATGCCTAAGGTACCTGAAGGTTATGTTATGGACGAGGAGGTAACTAGAGAAATTATTTCTTGCAAGGATAGAAACGATCTTAAGAAATTGCTACACAAGTATAAGGAAAAGACTTTGAATGCTAGAATGAAATGTGATCCTAAGTTTGCTACTTCACCCATCTTTGTTACCGATAAGGATTGTGAATTCTCTATCGACCTAGAGTTAATTACTTTGGTTGAATCTGATCCTTTACATGGCTATGAAACTGAAACTGTAGTGGCACACCTTACTAAGCTAAATGATATAGCCACCCTCTTTGCTCATGATGGGAAGATTCGCTACTATTACATCCTTAAGTTATTTCCGTTCTCATTAAAGGGTTATGCTAAGACATGGTACAATACTCTTACTCCTAGTTGTGTGCATAGTCCCCAGGATATGATTTACTACTTCTCTAAAAAATATTTTCCTGCTCATAAGAAACAAGCCGCCTTACAGGAAATATTTAACTTTGTGCAAATTGAAGAAGAGAGTCTCCCACAAGCTTGGGGGAGGCTTCTCCAATTGCTTAATGCTTTGCGTGGTCATCCTCTCAAGAAAAATGAAATACTTGATATCTTCTATAATGGACTAACCGATGCTTCTAGGGACTTCCTGGATAGTTGTGCTAGTTGTGTTTTCAGGGAAAGAACTGTTGAACAAGCTGAGGAATTATTGAATAACATATAGAAGAATTATGATGATTGGACTCTTCATGAACCGTCGCCTAAACCCACTCCAAAGAAGAGAGGTATCTTATTTCTCAGTCCTGAAGATATGCAAGAGGCAAAGAAATCTATGAAGGAAAAAGGTATTAAAGCTGAGGATGTTAAGAATTTACCACCTATTGAAGAAATACATGGCCTTGACACACCACCACCTCCACTGGTGGTAAAGGTAAATTCTTTATTAAAGTTTGACGAAGGTGATATCCCTTACAATAAACATCCTAGTCAGTGCTTATATGAGTTTGACAACTATATTATGAAGCAAGATCATTTCAATGCACATGTCCTGAAACAATTGAAATATAACTCTGATATGATTGCTCGCTTGAGTGACTTGCTATTTAGAATCAGTAATGATGTTAGAGGTGTAGGAAAGCATGCCTCTATGGTTCAAACTCAGTTAGAACAAGTTGCTAAGTCTCAAAAAGAATTGCTTGATGAAATGAATAATAATATGAATGATTTTGCTGCTAGAGTAGTAACTAGAGGGGGTAGAATGACCCAAGAACCTCTTTATCCTGAAGGTCATCCTACAAGAATTGAACAAGACTCTCAGAGAATTAATACTTATGCACCTAGTCCTTCTAGAAAGAAAAAGAAAAAGAAAAATGATAGGACTTTGCATACCACTAGTGAACCTGAGACACAAAAACCTCCTGATAATAATGATGTCTCTATTTCTGATGCTGAAACTCAGTCTGGTAATGAACATTCACCTAGTGATAATGAAACTGATAATGATGGTGTTCATGAAGATGCTCAACCTAACCATGATAAAGAACTAGATAATGATGCTGCTGACCTTGATAACCCACAACCTAAAAATAAACGTTATGATAAAAGAGACTTTGTGGCTAGGAAACATGCACTACTGCAGGATGTTACTAACGCGACACATCAATCAGATACCCTTCGACAAAACTGTGTGCGATGACCAAATCGCAAACGATATAGTTATAGCTTCGTCGCTAATGACGTAAACTGTGTGCGATGACGGGTCCATCAAATACGATCTAAAAAATAGTTACGTGTGCGATGTTTGGCAAACAGTTGGCCTAGATAAACTGTTTGAGATTGGATAATATAACACAAATGCTTATAAAAATACAAGTGTGTGCGATGTATGGCATACAGTTCACCCCGATAAACTGTTTGCTTTGATCAAGCAGAACACAAACAATTGTCCAGATGATCACGTGTGCGACAGACCGCATACAGGTCACTCGGATGAACTGTTTGTGATGAGGTAAAATAACATAAACGGTTACATAGATCAAGATGTGTGTGATAGACGGCATACAGGCCACTGGGATGAATTGTGTGCGATAAGCAAAAATGACACAAACGATTTCTCAAATCAAGATGTGTGTGATGTACACAGGCCACTCGGATGTGTTGTGGGCAAACTGTTCCGGATAAAGAACTGTCAGGGACTGATGAAATCATCACCGACGGTTTTGGTTGTTTATTCCGTATGCGATGTGATTTGCTCAATCTGCCCACAAACATCTATGTTCTGTTTAGAAGAACATGATTGCATAACCAAATTAAGCATCCAATACACACATAACATTGGTGCACACCTTAATAAACTATTACATGCATAATAAACTTATCCCTCTAAAACTACGAATATTTCTGCATAGAGGGAGTATGAGAATTGAGAAACGATCATCAAATCATCTACTTCTTGTGACGCTTGATGCCAGCGCTCTGCTTGTGGCTCGATCCCTCGTTGTCTTCAGGTAGGAGGCACTTCCTCATGTCAACGATCCACCTGAACATCTCGTAGCATGTGTACGCTTGCTTGGCCGCGGTCTGGAGATGATATTCATCCAGTTTCTTCACCCAGCCCCTGTGCCAGACAGGCTTGTTCTTGTTGCACTCAGCCTTCATGTCAGCATAGTAGGGGTCGATGATGGCCTCGGCCAGGTCAATATGGGAGTCCATGTCCTTCTTGCGGCCCCAGACCCTGTAGTGGCCGCGGATGTCGACAAGCTTCTGGCAGGCCAAGCCCGAAGTCTTGAGCACCTTTGGATCATCGGTGGTGTCCACCGTAGCGAACCTGTAGTTGGGGCTGTTGACAAACCTGGTGAAACGCTCGCAAGGCACTATGGCCAGGCAGTAGTGGTAGAGGAGGACATGATGGCCGACGCACAACTGGGCGACGGCAACCTTCTGATCATGCCCGGCACGACCGCCGGTGTAAGCTAGGTCGAAGCCGACCACTTTGTACTTGTCATCTGCATCAAGCAGCCGCTCCATGGTGTCGATGGAGTCCTCCACCATGCCCGGGTCATTGGTGTACACCACCGTGAGGTCCGTCTTCCACATGTGGGTCTCCACATGATGCACGCCGAACTCCATTGGAGCGCCGCTGGACATCCTCTCTATATGCGTCGTCCAGGGTGCGCATATTGTGTTGTGGGGTGCGATCGAAAGCATGAAGAGACTATGGTTAATGGCTGTGGGTATAAATGAAAGCCGGACATCCTGGAAAACCGGCACGTCCGGATGGCAGTTTTTGCAGCGCGTGATTCAGTCGTGGAGCACGTAACAGCATGGGGCGACGCGCGTGGCGCAACCGCATGCATATGGAGCCCCGAACGTGATCGTGGGCCGGCCCCAACCGCTGGCAGAGCGTGCGCGGAGGGGCGCGAGAGCAGAGCACGCATAGGGGCGAGAGAGCAGCGCACGCGCAGGGACGCGAGAGCAGAGCACGCGGTGGGACGCGAGGTCGAACCAGACCACTATGTACTTGTCCTCGTCAAGTAACAGGTCCATGACGTTGGAGTTCTCCATCCAGATCGGATGTTTGGTGTACACCACGAACAGACAGGGCGTGTCCACTACGGCATGCATGGTGAACTGGCGCTCGTCGTCGGCAGCCACTGGGAGCGCCATTGGAGCCGCGCAGGATACCCTCGGTCGTGGTTCTGCTTCTTAAGGTCCGGATATTAATCGTCAATTGCATATTGATGTCCAGATATTAATCGGCCATTGCATACTAAGGAAAAGATAGTACTACCAAAATAAGAGTCTCCCTCATAAGATGTCATTTGCATGGTTGTATGTGATACCCGGCAAACAGGTCGTTTGGACGAACTGTTTGTGTTGATCAAAAGTAACACAAACGATTCTGCGTAACAAGATGTGTGTGATACCCGGCAAACAGTTCAATACTCGGAATTGGGTGGGAAGACCGATAAAAAGACAGACGATTCCTGATAACAAGGTGTGTGTGATGTGGCCTATGGGCAAACAGTTGCTCGCACCCAATTGTCTGTGATTGTTGAAATCATCACCGACGTGTTCGTTTCTATAATCGTAAGCGATGTGATCTGCTATGTCTGCATATAGCATCTATGCTCTGTCTACAGAACAACATCATGATTGCATAACCTATATAAACATCCAATTACATTACTGACTACACATAACATTTGCACACATCAATTAACAAGTACATACATACTAAACTAGTAGTGACGATCATCAAATATTTCATCTATAGTTCTTGTGACGAGGGGTGCCGATCGGCGCAGGACGGAGGCACTTCCTCATGTCAACGATCCACCTGCACATCCCGTAGCTTACGTACGCATCCTTGGCCGCGTACTTGATGTGATCTTCATCCAGTCTTCGGACCCAGGCGCGGTGCCAGGCAACCTTCTTCTTGCAGACATCCTTCATGCCTCTGTAGTAGGGGTCGATGATGGCCATGGCGAGGTCAACCAGGGAGTCCTTATGCTTCTCCTTGCCACCCAAGATCTTGTACATGCATTGGATGTCCACAAGATTCTGGCAGGCCAAGCCAGTCGTCTTGAGCACCTTTTCATCGTTGGTGGTGTCCATCGTACCGAATATATAGTCGGGGTTGTTGACAAACCTGGCAAATCGATCGCAAGGCCTTGTGGACAGGCAGTAGTGGTAGACGAGGACGTAATGGCCCACGCATAGCTAGGTGACGGCAACCTTCTGATCATGCCCGGCACGACCGCCGGTGTACTCGAGGTCGAAGCCGACCACTTTGTACTTGTCATAGACAAGTAACTGCTCCATGGTGTGGATGGAGTTCTCCACCCAGATCGGATCGTTGGTGTACACCACCGTGAGGTTCTTGAACCTTACGTGGGTGTCCAAGTAGGCACGAATGGTGAATTGCCGCTCGTCGTCGGCAGCTGCTGGGAGCTCCGCCATTGGAGCCGAGCAGGTATCCTCTCTGTATTTGGAGTGTGGGTGTGCTTCTTGCATTATGGGGAAAGGTTGAAGAGAGAGAATAGGTTAAATGAGCGGTGGAGTAAATGGGGGCTGGATGGGCTGTAATTGGCACGTCTTGTCACCGCGTTCCCGGCGGAGGATTGCTGTGCAAGCTTAACGAGCGCACGAACAAGCGTTCCCGGCGGTTCGTTTGGTCACGTGGCGGCTCGAAGTGCCGCCAACGTATAGACGTGGCTTGGACTGTGTCGGTATTTCCCCAAAGAGGAAGGGATGATGCAGCACAGCGACGGTAAGTATTTCCCTCAGTTATGAAACCAAGGTTATCGAACCAGTAGGAGGATCACCACCACCCAATAAGCAGCACCTGCACACAAATAACAAATACTTGCAACCCGACGCGACAGAGAGGTTATCAATCTCTCTACGGTAAATAGATAGATTAGGTAGTTATAGATAGGAGAGATAGATCTCTGAAGAACACAAATAAAAAAAGTAAATATGCAGCAATATGTTTTTGGGTTTTTGGTTTTGTAGATCTGAAAACAAAGATTGCAAAAAACGTAGATCGGAAAGCAATATGATAGGAAAAGTAGACCCCGGGGACGTAGGGTTCACTAGTGGCTTCTCTCATGAGTATAGCGCACGGTGGGTGAACAAATTACTGTTGGACAATTGATAGAAAATCAAATAGTCATGACGATATCCAAGGCGATGATCATTATATAGGCATCACGTCCAAGATAGATAGACCGACTCCTGCCTGCATCTACCTCTATTACTCCACACATCGGCCGCTATCCAGCATGCATCTAGTGTATTAAGTTCATGGAAAAACGGAGTAATGCAATAAGAACGATGACATGATGTAGACAAGATATATTCATGTAGGAATAGACCCCATCTTGTTATCCTTAATAGCAATGATACATGCGTGTCTTGCTGCCCCTTCTGTCACTAGGAAAGAACACCGCAAGATCGAACCCATCACAAAGCACCTCTTCCCATGGCAAGAAAAATCGATCTAGTTGGCCTAACTAAACCAAAGATTCGAAGAAGAAATACGAGGCTATAAGTAATCATGCATATAAGAGATCAAAGAAGACTCAAATAATATTCATGGATAGAAACTGATCATGAACTCAAAATTCATCGGATCCCAACAAACACACCGCAAAAGTTTACATCAAATAGATATCCAAGAGACCATTGTATTGAGAATCATAAGAGAGAGAGAAGAAGCCATCTAGCTACTGCCTACGGACCCGTAGGTCTATGGTGGACTACTCACGCATCATCGGAGAGGCACCTATGAGGAAGATGAACCCCTCCGTGATGGCGTTTAGATTGGATCTCGCGGTTCTGGAAATTGCGGCGGCTGGAATTGTGTTTCGTCGACTCTCCTAGGGTTTTTGGATTTCCAGGGAATTTTTAGGCACGATAGTCGGTTGAGGGGGTGCCCGAGGTGCCCAGCACCCACCAGGCCGCGCCAGGGGGCCTATGGCGCGCCCTGGTGGGGCCTGGCCACCCTGGGGCCCCTCTTCTGGTGTTCTTTGGCCCATCTGGTTTCTTCTGGTACGTAAGAAATCCACAAAAATCCCTGCAGCATTTCATCTCTGTTTGGTACTGAATTTCTGCGAAGTAAAAAAACAAGCAAAAACAACAACTGGCACTTTGGCACTATGTCAATAGGTTAGTCCCAAAAAATGATATAAAGTTGTAATAAAATGATTGTAAAACATCCAAGAATGATAATATAACAGCATGGAACAAGCAAAAATCAAAGATACGTTGGAGACGTATCAGCATCCCCAAGCTTAATTCCTACTCGTCCTCGAGTAGGTAAATGATAAAAACAGAATTTTTGATGTGGAATGCTGCCTAACATGTTCATCATATTCTTTTCTTCTTTGTATAGCATGGACATTTGGACTTGTAAATGATTCAAAGCAATAGTCTAGTTTTAACATAATGACTTCAATACTCAAGCATGTCAACAAGCAACCATGTCTTTCAAAATATCAATACTAAAGAAAGTTATCCCTAGCCCATCATGCTCAATCATTGATCCATTCATGAAACACACTCAAATATTAGCTATGCCCAATGCTCAAGTACGATCATAGTGCCCCCTAGTTGGTGCTTATAAGAGAAGATGGAGACTCAAAGCAAAAATAAAAATTGCATAAAGTAAATAGATAGGCCCTTCGCAGAGGGAAGTAGGGATTTGTAGAGGTGCCAGAGCTCAAAGTTTTAAATTGAGAGAGAAAAAATATTTTGGGTGGCATGCTTTTCCTGTCAACGAAAACGACAAAGTAGCTCACAATACTTTCCATGCTAGATATATCATAGGCGGTTCCCAAACAGAAAATAAAGTTTATTCCTTTTTCCACCAAACTTTCACTTTCCATGGCGGGCCGTATCCACGGTTGCCTTCCATACCAACACTTTCCAAGGAATTTATTATTTCACAACATAAAGTAAATATTTTTTTCTTTTTCATTTCGGGAATGGGCATCCCTATTACCGCCGCACTCTCGTGCAATGACAAGTGAATAAACACTCATCTTGAGAATAACACATCTAGCATGGTAAAATATTGGACACTCCCCACCGTTTCATGAGTGGTACGGGCACACAAAATAGAAAATTTATTTTGAAAATTTAGAGATGGCACATACAAATTTGCTTGGAACGGCATGGAAATACCGCATATAGGTAGGTATGGTGGACTCATAAGGCAAAACTTGGTTTAAGGATTTTGGATGCCCAAGTAGTATTTCTACTTAGTACAAATGAAGGCTAGCAAATAGATTGGGAAGCAACCAAACCGAGAAACGAAAAATCACATAAGTGAGCATTGAACATAACTAACACCGAATCATGCACCACAAGTAGGATGTAACTTCATTGCATAACTATTGACTTTTGTGCATGCATAGGGAATCACAAACCTTAACACCAATATTCCTACTAAGAATAATTACTCATTAACATGACTCACATATTACTATCATCATGTTTCAAAACTATTACAAGGAATCAAGTTTAATTTGTCCAATGATCTTCATGAATGTTATTATTATATCCTCCTTGGATATCTATCTCTTTGGGACTAGTTTCATATATTGCCATTGCTTTTTGGCAAGCTCAAACAAATTTAAGTGAAGCACATGAGCATAAAGTTTTCATCTCTCAAAAAGGTATAAGTGAAGCATGAGAGGATTTCTTCAAAAATTAACTAACTCTCAAATTAATCTAAGTGAAGCATGAGTGTATTTCTACAAAAGTTTTCCAAGCACAGCGTGCTCAAAAAGATATAAGTGAAGCACTAGAGCAATTCTATAGCTCAAAAAGTTTAAGTGAAGCACATAGAGCAATTCTAACAAACCATAGAATGATTTTGGATGTCTCAAATAGGTGTGTACAGCAAGGATACAAAGGAAAAACTAACAAACAAAGCAAGCAAAGATACAAGACGCTCCAAGCAAAACACATGATATGTGACGAATAAAAATATAGCTCCAAGTAAAATACCGATTGTCGTTAGAAGAAAGAGGGGATGCCACTCGGGGCATCCCCAAGCTTAGTTGCTTGTTACTCTTTGGATATATCTTGGGGGTTCTGTAGCATCCCCAAGCTTAGACTTTTGCTACTCCTTATTCCTTCATCCATCGTGGTCTCACCCAAAACTTGAAAACTTCAATCACACAAAACTCAACAAAATCTTCATGAGATCCGTTAGTATAAGAAAGCAAATCACTACTTTAGGTACTATTCTAAACCCATTAATATTTTATAATTGCATTATACCTACTGTTTTTTAACTTTACCATGGCTTATACCCTCCAATACAAACCATAGATTCATCAAAACAAGCACACAATGCAACAAAAACAGAATCTGTCTCAAATTGAACAGTCTGTAGTAATCTGTACCATACCCATACTTATGTAACTCTAAAAATTCTGAAAAATTAGGAAAACGTAAGGAATTTGTATAGAAACACTTTGTTAAAATTTCAGCTCCAGATCACGTTTCAGAAAAAAAAATGAAAATTCATATACTGGACGCAAAGTTTCTGTTTCAGATTCAGCATCACTTCTACTCATCCTATGAATCATCCTAATGGCTCTACTTGGCACAAACACTAAATAAAACATAAAAAACACAATCATAACAGAGGCATAATTGTGTCAACACTCAAAAACAGAAAGGAAAAAGCAAAAAAATTATTTATTCATTGGGTTGCCTCCCAACAAGCGCTATCGTTTTACGCCCCTAGCTAGGCATATTGGATAGATTCAAGTATTGTCATCTTTGGTTTTGGATCCATAAGATGCCCTCATGATTGATTCATATGGTGGATTAATTCTTGTTCTAGGGAAGTGTTCCATACCCTTTCTCAAGGGAAATTGAAAACGAATATTGCATTCTTTCATATCAATCACGGCACCTATAGTGCGTAAAAATGGTCTACCAAGTATAATGGGACAAGACGGATTGCAATCAATATCAAGCACAATAAAATCAATGGGCACATAATTCCTATTTGCAAGAATAAGAACATCATTAATTCTTCCCAAAGGCTTTTTAATAGTAGAATCCGCCAAGTGCAAATTAAGAGAACATTCTTCCATGTTGGTAAGACCAAGCACATCACATAGAGATTTCGGAATCGTGGAAACACTAGCACCCAAATCACACAAAGCAAAGCATTCATAATTTTTAATCTTGACCTTAATGGTAGGTTCCCACTCATCATGTAATTTTCTACGAATAGAAATCTCCAACTCCAACTTTTCTTCAAAAGATTTCATCATGGCATCAATGATATGTTTAGTAAAAGCTTTATTTTGCTCATAAGCATGGGGTGAATTCAACATAGATTGCAACAAAGAAATATATTCAATCAAAGAGCAGCTATCATAATTAAAATCTTTGCAATCCAAGATAGTGGGCACATCACTAGTTAAAGTTTTGACCTCTTCAAACCCACTTTTATCAAAATTTTCATCAAGATTTTCACCCTCCAAATTATTGGGACGCCTTCTAGATAAAGTTGACTCTACTTCAGTCCCTTCATTATCAATTTTAACATTACTAACAAGGAATCAATAGAAGCACCACCAATCACTTTAAGATCTACATCATTTTTGTAACGACAATCACTAGAAGACGATTTTTCTAAGATTTCTCTTTTAGCTCTAAGCATAGCGGTTCTTTTCTTACTTTCATCCATAGAGACATATAAAGCTTTAATAGATTGATCAATCTTAGGCACAAAAGCTTTCAACTTGAGATTTTCAACATCATGAGAAATTCTATCAATGCTTCTAGACATATCATCAATCTTATTTAACTTTTCTTCTATCGTAGTATTGAAAGCCTTTTGCGCATTGATAAATTCTTTAATATTACTCTCAAGATCAGAGGTGTTCCTATTATTATTGTAGGAATAATTACCATAGGAATTACCATAATTATTCAAGTAATTTCCAGGAAAAGGCCTAGGATTAAAATTACCTCTATAAGCATTGTTATTGAAGTTGTTGCGCGAGATAAAATTCAAATCTACGGATTCACTATTTTGCTCAATCAAAGTAGACAAAGGCACATCATTAAGATCAATAGGAGCATTTTTACTAGCAACCAATTTCATCAAAGCATCAATTTTATCACTCAAAGTACTAATTTCCTCTACCGAATTAACTTTTTTACTAGTAGGTGCTCTTTCGGTATGCCATTGAGAATAATTAGCCATGATATTATCTAGCAATTTAGTAGCTTCACCCAAAGTAATCTCCATAAAAGTACCACCCGCGGCGGAATCTAAAAGATTTCTACAGAAAAAATTCAACCCCGCATAGAAATTATGTATGATCATCCAAAGATTCAAACCATGTGTAGGACAATTTCTTACATCAACTTCATTCTTTCCCAAGATTGGGCAACATGTTCATGCTCAAGTTGCTTAAAATTCATGATTTGCATCCTAAGGGAAATAATTTCTGCGGGAGGAAAATACTAAGTGATAAAAGCATCCTTGCACTTATTCCAAGAATCGATACTATTCCGAGGCAAAGATGAAAACCAAATTTTTGCACGATCCCGCAAGGAAAAAGGAAATAGTTTCAACTTGACAGTATCATTGTCCACATATTTTTTCTTTTGCATATCACACAATTCAACGAAAGTGTTTAGATGGGACGCGGCATCCTCATTAGGATTATCGGCAAATTGATCTTTCATGACAAGATTCAACAAAGCGGCATTAATATCACAAGACTCCGCACTAGTGGCGGGAGGAGCAATAGCCGTACTAATAAAATCATTGTTATTAGTATTGGAAAAATCACAAAACTTGGTGTTCTCTTGAGTCATCATGACTACGCAAACAAGATTGCAAGCAAGGAAGAGATCCGGCAAGAAAAAGGGAAAATGAAAAAGAGGGCGAAGAAAATGGCAAATTGGTGAAGTGGGGGAGAGGAAAACGAGAGGCAAATGGCAAATAATGTAATTGCAAGGAGATGAGATTTATGATTAGGAACCTGGTAGATGATGATGGAGTCCCCTCGGCGCCTACGATGGGCACGTAGAAGAGACCGCTTCCTCCCCGGCAACGGCGCCAGAAATTCCTTTGACGTGGCTTGGACTGCGTCGGTATTTCCCCAAAGAGGAATGGATGATGCAGCACAGCGACGGTAAGTATTTCCCTCAGTTATGAAACCAAGGTTATCGAACCAATAGGAGGATCACCACCACCCAATAAGCAGCACCTGCACACAAACAACAAATACTTGCAACCCGACGCGAAAGAGAGGTTGTCAATCTCTCTACGGTAAATAGATAGATTAGGTAGTGATAGATAGGAGAGATAGATCTCTCAAGAACACAAATAAAAAGAGTAAATATGCAGCAATATGTTTTTGGGTTTTTGGTTTTGTAGATCTGAAAACAAAGATTGCCAAAAACGTAGATCGGAAAGCAATATGATAGGAAAAGTAGACCCGAGGGCCGTAGGGTTCACTAGTGGCTTCTCTCATGAGTATAGCGCACGGTGGGTGAACAAATTACTATTGGACAATTGATAGAAAATCGAATATTCATGACGATATCCAAGGCGATGATCATTATATAGGCATCACGTCCAAGATAGATAGACCGACTCCTGCCTGCATCTACCTCTATTACTCCACACATCGACCGCTATCCAGCATGCATCTAGTGTATTAAGTTCATGAAAAAACGGAGTAATGCAATAAGAACGATGACATGATGTAGACAAGATCTATCCATATAGGAATAGACCCCATCTTGTTATCCTTAATAGCAACGATACATGCGTGTCTTGCTGCCCCTTCTGTCTCTGGGAAAGAACACCGCAAGATCGAACCCATCACAAAGCACCTCTTCCCATGGCAAGAAAAATCGATCTAGTTGGCCTAACTAAACCAAAGATTCAAACAAGAAATACGAGGCTATAAGTAATCATGCATATAAGAGATCAAAGAAGGCTCAAATAATATTCATGGATAGAAGCTGATCATGAACTCAAAATTCATCGGATCCCAACAAACACACCGCAAAAGTTTACATCAAATAGATCTCCAAGAGACCATTGTATTGAGAATCATAAGAGAGAGAGAAGAAGTCATCTAGCTACTGCCTACGGACCCGTAGGTCTATGGTGGACTACTCACGCATCATCGGAGAGGCACCTATGAGGAAGATGAACCCCTCCGTGATGGTGTTTAGATTGGATCTCGCGGTTCTAGAACTTGCGGCGGCTGGAATTGTGTTTCATCAACTCTCCTAGGGTTTTTGGATTTCCAGGGAATTTATAGGCACGATAGTCGGTTGAGGGGGTGTCCGAGGTGCCCAACACCCACCAGGCCGCGCCAGGGGGCCTCTGGCGCGCCCTGGTGGGGGCTGGCCACCCTTGGCTCCCTCTTCTGGTGTTCTTTGGCCCATCTGGTTTCTTCTGGTCCGTAAAAAATCCACAAAAATCCCCGCAGTGTTTCATCTCTGTTTGGTACTGATTTTCTGCGAAGTAAAAAACAAGCAAAAACAACAACTGGCACTTTGGCACTATGTCAATAGGTTAGTCCCAAAAAATGATATAAAGTTGTAATAAAATGATTGTAAAACATCCAAGAATGATAATATAACAGCATGGAACAAGCAAAAATTATAGATACATTGGAGACGTATCACGTATCGTTGGTGAGCCTGTTACCGCGCGCAAACGCGCACAGCCTCCCGCCCAGCTCGGTTGGCCACGCGTCGGCTGGAAGAAGCTCCCATTATTGGGGGCGTTAAATGGCAAACGGTTAGTAAAAACGATGCGTGTGCAATGACATAAAGCAGCGTACAAGTTCACCACTAAGCAGCAGTGTGGAATATGCAGTGCAGGTGCGACTGGGAAGGACGGTGCGGGTTTTGTTAAGCGGGGACGATGGTGAGGGTTTTCTCGGCCAGAATAATAATGTGCTTCGGAGGCGACGGTTCAGTAGACACAGCCGTTTGCGATTAGTGTAACTACGGTGTAAATGGACTGTCGTGGTCCGTCTAAATCCTACTGCCGCAGACGTTCGATGCGCGGGAATGCGTTCTGGACAATCAGGACACACGCGTGTCGCGACACAATGTTAGTCCTCGCACCCAGTTACAATCCGGGAAAATAACCAAGTTTTTGGGTTCCAGATTTCATCTTTTCGTGTGACACCTGGATTTTTTACCGCATTCAACAAGTTTGCAAGTAAGTCAAGCTTTTTTTTACCGTAATATGCATAGTGTAAAAAAACTGCCAATACTAAAACGTAGCTGTCCGTGCTGTGGGCAAACAGTTGCTAGTAGTAAATTGTGTGGGGGCTCTAAGATAAGCATAAATATTCCATCAACCAAACTGATTGCAGCTCAAGACTGCAATTACATTGCTCTACGTATTAGTTCATAAAACAGAGTCTCACCGACATCTAGATCAACACATAATAAACATACTCAAGCAGAGATATAAGATGCACAAACTATAGATAGCTAGGGTAGTGCTGGCATCAGGACATGTATATATAACTCAATCCTAATCGTACCCACCAACAACGTAAACTTTCTCCAGGTACTCCGCTTACGCGGCGTGCGCCACCCTCCGAATACTTCTGCTTGAAAGAGCCAATGGCTCATCCTCTAGCATGCGCCAGAACACTTGCAAACACGGGGTTAAGCCTTTGGGCGCAGAACGGGCATCCGAAGCCCCCATTCCGGGTCCTGATACGACGATTATGCGTTTCCGCATAGAGCTCCTTGAGCTTTTGCTTCTTGTACCTTCTCTGGTCGTACTTATCGCTGCCAACGTCGTCAGATAGCACCTATACATATAATAAAAAATCATGACATTCATGAATAAAATGCATAAAATGATATCACAAACAACTTAGTGCAACAAAATTATTAACTAATGACTGTAAATGCATGAACCGATTATTTTCAAACAAACAAGGAACTTTGAAGTAAGTACTACTCCACATTATCACTAAAGTAGTGATCTACATGCTCTTATACAGTGCTTATTTACAAATGGGTACATGTACAATCATCTATGTAGACAGATTATTAGCAAAATGATCATTTGTAGAGGTCAACCATTAAATCACTGTAAAACCTTAGACATAATACTAGCATAATCGTATGTACGGTTGTCACTTATTCAAGTCACTTATCATTTACCTACCAAACAATCAATACGTGCACACTAACACGGATCTATCGAATCTTACTCTGATCACATGGATTGAAATAACATGAACCCCGGACGAATTACAAAAAAAGGCGGAAAACAGAACTAATCAGAGATGCCCTATGATATAGTTACCAAAATAGGGGGGGTCTAACCTGTTCTTCGTCGTCGTCGGAGTTGTCGCCGTCGGTGGAGTGGTCATCAGAGAGGTCGTAGTAGTCTCTGTGCAGCACCGCCTCCTGCTGGGGAGGCACGACGGGTCTTACGACGTCATTGTCGTGCTTCTGTCCGCGCGAGACCTCATCGTCCGGGAGGGCAACCTCGTCGCCCAGCATCAAGAGATGCTTAGTTGCTTCGCCGGCCCCGGCTTCGACCCCCGCGTCACCACTCCCTCCGATGGTGCGCTTGGTCGCCATCTGATACACTTCCGAGAGCGATTACGACTGGGAATGGCGGCGAGGATGCAGGCGCGGTGTGTGGAGAGAGGGGAGTGTGGCCGCCTGCTATAACCAGCGGCACAGGCACGATTAATATAGAGTGGTTGGGAGCTAGGCAGGAGGCGGGTAAACGGATCACCTCCCGGTGAGCCTGCGCAGCGGTCTTCTCGCATGCCTCATCCCTGCTCGCACGTCTCCCGTCTAGCCAGCGCAGAGGACTGATCGCACGTCTCCCGGTTAGCCTGGGGAGAGGACTGCTCGCACGCGTCCCATCAATTCACACACCAGCTCGCACGTCTCCCGGTGAGCCAGAGCGGCCTGCTCGCACGCGTTCGGTCAATTTACACACCTGCTCGCACGCCTCACGGTCAGACTGAGCCGCGGACTGCTCGCATCATGCGTCCCGTCGACTCACGTCCGCTCAGACGGCACAAGGGGCTCGTGGTGGTACATAATATTTTGTTGGGATCAACGCACACGGTTCAGTACTGTAATCATTCATGATGGTAACGTGACAAGTGTGTGTACCAAGCACCAACCTTTAATAAGCTCCCGTTTGTAAGAAAAGTGTATCAAAAATTTGTCTCTAATTAAGCCAGAAATTAGCACACTATATATATGTGTGTGTGTGTCTATATATATATATATATATATATATATATATATACATATATGTATATATATGATATATATATATATATATATATCATGAAACGGAATCCCAAGTTTCATGATTTTCAGTTGATTTTTGGATTCACTTCGATTTAAAATGATTTTTCGATGTTTGAGGTCCCTTACTATTTATTGCATGGCGACTAAACACATGAACCCAAGGGGACATATGATTTCCCCCAATGAATTCCTGGAAACTCAATTATTGCATATTTTTCGAATGATATATGGACATTTTATAATTATAACACGGACTGATGTGTCACATGTTTTCTGCATAAAATAGTTTGACGCGCCTTGAAGTGGTGTTACCGGTGGTGGCCGCGCGCGGGGGGTGGGGGGCTCTTTCCGTTTCACTTGTTTGCACTAGCCTGTGTGTGTGGGATTGTCCGTTTTGTGAGGCAGTGCCACCCCAAATTATCAAAATTGTGCATTGAAATGTTTAAAACAAGGCACGTCATGCCTATGTTTAGGACACATGAACACGATGGTGGTGGTCCCTCGGACAATAATCCTTCGTGCGTTACTAGTGATCCCCACATTCGTGGGTCCATGCATGTGGTCTATCACTTTTGAGCCGCATCGGTAGTGGTTTGACCAAGGTGGGTTAAGTTAATCTGCTCTGTGTTGCGTTAGATCATGGTGAGATTCCACACCAAAGATTGACGTGACGTACTCATGAGTACCTCCTAGCGCTCAAAGTTGAGGGGGTGCGTGGGAGGAGACATACATATTGCACGCAGTTTTCTTTAGCGTGGGGACTTCCCAATTTGTGAAGCACGCACTGTATCAAAGTCATGCAGTTGGCATTTTGAATCAAAAAAGCATACCCATGCATATGCTTGTGTCACATATAATCTATGGTGGTCCTAAGTGTGGCTCCCTCACATGGTAATCGGTGATGCGTCAGTCTATGGGGCCCATGTGTGCCACCTATATTGTATATTGTTTTGACCAATGTGGATCCTTTTCGTTATGCGTACGTGTGGCCCTGTTTTGGATACTCTAACTTAGCTAGAGATTGGAGTTAGTTTCTAGCTCATGACTAACCCTAAACTAACTCTAGCCAAAGAGGTGTTTGGATGACAGGGTTAGATTGACAATAGATGCACTTGATGGAGAGAGAAAAGTGATTTTTCAGTGAGCCCCACGAGAACTAGCTCCAATTAGCACCTCTTGGCTGGTGGGATAGAAAGGGTCCCATGAGAACTAGCTCCAATTAGCACCTCTTGGGTGGGATAGTTTTTTTGTGTGGGTTAGATGCAACTAGCTACAATCTAACCCTCATGTTTGAATACTTTAGGGCTATTTGAGCCCCAACTAGCTCAAACTAACTCTAACCCATGGATCCAAACAGGGCCTATGTGCGTTGTGATCGATCCTCTTCGTAAGTCGACTTACAGTTTCTAAGGCAAGTGACATTAAAGTTCCATTGGTTACTAACTAAACAAACACTTAATTACATATATGTGTGGGCCTCATGGAGTGGGCGTTTGTTTTGTCAAACACTCTCTCACGTGGTCATCGGCATCGTCACACCGACACAACCATGTCCATGTGGGTCGTCACTTTGACACGTGTCTGTAGAGATGTTTATTTGACCAAGGTGGATTCTTCTTGTTGGTATATGTGTATATATTATACGTAGTTGATATATGCATCAACATTTCAATTCTAACAAGAAATCAAATGCATCATACACATTGAATCCCTCCTATCGGATCGAAGTGTGGGCGCGCTTGGGGCTATATATGCATGGGTCGTTAACCTCAGTACGTGGCCATTCTGGTTCGAGAGACACACATGTGGCGGCGAAAGTTGTGCGTTTGGTATTTGAAAACATCGCACAACGCTTTCATACATATGTGCCTGGGGCCATGCATGTGCGTTGGTGTTGTCTACACACACTCCCTCGCATGGTTATGGACGACATGCCAAATTTGTGGACCCATGTGGTCTATCACTTAAACCTGCCCATATATACTACAGGTAATTTGACCAATGTAGATATAGTCCTCTCATTATTTGTTACGATATAGTTCATGGTGAGATACGAGACACAAGTTTGAGCGGATACATATATATATATATATAGGTCATGGTGTTTATTCGAAGCATGTGTGTGCGTGGGGCAGGGCGGGGGCGGAGGAGGGGCATCACAATAGTACCACGTATACATGAAACCTATTTATGAGGTCAGGTACTACATCCCGTTCAACTTTTGAGCCACATCAAAAAGTTTTGCACGCACGAAATATCACACCACCTTAAGTAATTAGTTGAGCCACACACATGTGGTTGCGGTCTCACCCATCTTGTGAAGTTTCCGAGACGCGCCCATCAGTGGGCCCGTGCAATCTACCCTCAGAACTAAAACACGGGGGAGGGGGTGATCATGATGGATTTCTATTGGTTTTGTGTTATGGTAGGGTGAATTGCACTTGTAGTATAAGTTTGTAAGTTCATATATATACTGAGCTACCATCCCCCCGCCGACTCGAAGGCGCGCGTGTGGGGGGGCAGGGGGCATAAGCCAACATTGTCGTGTGCTCTGCAGGACATTGTGTGTCACATGAAAGTTGTGCATTCCGTATTTGAACACCACAACAACCTTTCCATACATACATTTGGTCCACAAGCATGTCTGTTTGTGCGATGACCCTAGATTTATCGTGTTTAATTTCCAATGTTGTTATATAAATGGTAGGGTAGTCTTTTTTGAAACTTAAACAATAGACGAGTCGAAGGAGACAACTGTGTGCGATTGTGTACGCAGTAGAGTAGTAGACACGGTTCCCGCATGCTAACTGTGTGCCACGCCCGGCCCATGGTTGTCACATAACTACAGACCACCTTGCACCAACCCGCATAGAGAAATCTTAAAAATAGTTACCCACCTTGATCAATTTAAAAATTGATGGTTTCGTGGGTTTATCTCTTTGAATTGCACACAGGTATTATGCTCGGGCCGTGTGCGATGTTTGTTCCTCCGGCGCCACTTCAAACCCTTCATAAAAATTTCAGTTTGTCCCGGCTTTTCATTCCCTCCAAGTAAAATTTAAAGTAGCCGCGGCATTTCCTCAAACACCACCTAGGCCCCTCCCACCCCCAACCCCACACAACTCCCTCGCTTGAACCCTAGCTACCTCGCCGTCGCCGCCGCCGCCGCCCCTGATCCTGCTCTGCGTTCCACAGTCAACCTCTCCTGCTCTCCACGTCCAGGTTACGAACCCATCTCCGTACCCTCGCCGCCTTGAATTTCTTAGATGGCACCTACCAAACACCCCCTTTCCTCACATATCTGCACTGATCCCACCGTAGACCGTTGCAGCCAAATCCCAGCTACACTTGCAGGTGAGCTCGAGGAGCGAATGGCCAAAAGGAGGTATATCGCGGCCTTTCCGATGGACGATGCCGAGGTGGCCGCCGAGGCTGCCGGGGAAGCTGTCTACGATGACGAGGTGCCCGCCGGGATCGCCGGGGAAGCTGACTACGATGACGAGGTGTCCGCCAAGGCCGCCGAGGCCGCCGGGGTAGCTGACTACGATGACAAGGTGTCCGCCTAGGCCGCCGAGGCCGCCGGGGAAGCTGTCCACGATGACGAGGTGGCCGCCGAGGCCGCCGGGGAAGGTGACTATGATGACGAGGTGGCCTCCGAGGCCGCCGGGAAATCTAACGAATACAAGGCTGTAAGACAGCGGGTTCCCGTATGGATGCATATCAACGCAGCCAGCTACGATGTCGAGCTCGTCGACAGTGACGGCTTGTCGCGGGCTATGTCACGGGTTAAGTGGACCTACCCCGACCCCTCGGGTTCAACCCCCGTCGACCTCATGCAAGGCCCAGCCGCTGATCTACTCTGCTTCGCTCTCAAGAATTTGCCTTCCTTCATCTCCATGGAGCCTCTTTTGTCATTTCTGAAGGACACGTTCTATGGCGGTGGCTCGGCATCGTCAGCTGCCAAGTCAGACCTCATCGACGACGCCGATGCCGATGCCGACAACGGCACCCTATCCGTCTCTTCCAAGGGGAAAGAGCCCATCCGTGACATCAGGGAGGTCACCCTGCATCCCTGCTCTTCCAAGGGGAAAGAGCCCATCTGTGACAAGAGGGAGCACACCCATAATCCGCGCTCTTCTAATGGGAATGAGCCCATTTGTGACAGGTGAGGAAACCCATCTCATGTTAAATTACTTCACTCATGCTAAATGTCTCAAGATCCATATATGGTTCCTGTTAAACCTGGTGCAGTTAACACGTTCACTGTTTATTTCAGTTCTTTCGCATGTGATGTTCAGTTATACAATTTCATGTTTAAGCACCGGCTACGTTCTATGAAATTTCAACAGTACAGTTGGAATGACTATTTTTGGTTGCTATCAAGACTGTTGCAGTGAGCATATGCCTTTTTAAACTATTTTTCCTAGCTTGGTTGTTTGTACTGGGCATATGTCCTGGTTCAATTGCTATATAGTATGTCTTGTTTATTTCAGTTATTCACGTTGTGAAGTTCTATATCTGCAAGTATGTACTTTCCAGTTCAATTTCATCATACCAGTTTCAACGGCCATATGTGGTTCCTATTAAGCCTGGTGTAGTTAACACGCCCACTGTTTATTTTTGTTTTTTCACAATGTGATGTTCAGTTATACAATTTGATGTGTAAACACGAACTACATTCTATGCAATTTCAACAGAACCACTATGAATCACTATATTTGGTTGCTGTTAAGCTTGTTGTAGTGAGCACAAGCCTTTCCATTTTTATGTAACTATAACTAGTGTGCTTAAACGTGCACAATACCAGTTAGAATGACTATATTTGGTTGCTATTAAGCTTGTTGTAGTGAGCACAAGCCTTTCCATTTTTATGTAACTATAACTAGTGTGCTTAAACGTGCATAATACCAGTTAGAATGACTATATTTTGTTGTTGTTAAATGCTAAGCCTATTGCAGTTAACACGCATCTCCACTTATTATTAGCTTAGCTAGCATGCTTAAACCTGCACACTGAAGCTATCATTTTGTGATCATGTTATTTACCATGCATATATTTGGTTGATGTTTAGCCTGTCAGTACTTAACATGCCTTTCGGTGTACTTACCCAGGACAATATCGTGAACAGCTGTTGTTTTTCATCGAGGTTAGTTTCATCACATGGCTTATATATATACTCCATCCGCCCCAAAGTATAAGATGTTAATACATCAAATATGTGAGTATTTTGGATGTAATAAGATCTTATATACTGGGACATGGAATACTGTACTACGTCATTGTGCAATTTCTGTTTACCTTCTAATACTAACTTGTTGCTTGTGAGTACATATGTCACTGGTAAAGATCCGCGTGTCGACCCTTTTTGCGTATGGGGCAATGAGATATTCATGAACTAGCATCAAGTGAGGAAACTTATAAAGGTTGTTAATAAAATGGGACAAAATATGGCAATTAAACTATTTCTTTACACCTTATCCAAGACAATAGTGAACTCCAGGATGGTAACTACGAACTTTGTACCCTTCTTTTTTACTGTCCATAATGAGTTGATAGCTTACAAATTTACAATGTCTGAATCTATTTTGTTTGTAGTGGTTCTCAAAGCAGTTTATTCAGGATTACCTATCAAACTACATGATTGGTGGACGTGCAAACGTTAAAGTATATCTACCAGGCCATGATGACTACATACATGTCCTCATCAACACAGAGAAGGACGGGCGGTCCGCCATCACAAGGGGCTGGCCTAGAGTCGTCCGTGCATTCTGCATGGAGGAGGACACAATATGGGCATTCCGCTTCACCTTGTACAACTGCCAGAGTGTCTTTCGCGTCTTCCTTTACCGTATTTAATACAAGTATGCAGCCATGGTTCATCATTATTTATCTGGTCCTAATGTAATTATTATTTCTTGATGTAATTCTTGAACATATGTACCTGTGAATGGAATAATGCATTGGTTGTTGAACCTATGTCTATATAAGATGGATATGAAAAATGCAATAGCCTACTATCAAATTCAAATCCTGTAGAATTTTAAATTGTGGCAATTAAAATAGCCGAAAAATAAGCTCTGCAGGTCATTACACCGCACACGGTTTTTAAAGCAGAACGTGTGTGATATACCTCATGATTCGACATGTTTCAGAGAGAGAAACCGTGTGCGACAATGCACACAATTGCCGTCTGCAAACCGTGTGTGATGTTAGATAATATCAGAAACGGTTAAGCAGACCTAAATATTTTGTGACAGTCTCCTTATCATACACGATTTACAATGTTTAACAGTTTGTTATGTCGTATGCATCCAACATGAGTATGACAGTTGGAGCGTTTGCGAATCTTCGTATATTGCAAACGACGCTGTAGGACAAAATGTGTGTGATTGTCTCCTTATCGTACACGCTTTACAATTATGAACTGTTTGTGATTCGGTACACATCGTAAATGGTGCGCTACAGAATTACGCGTGCGATGTTAGTGTGATCTCACACGAGTTGCAAGGATGGGCCATATGGGAAGGATGCCATATCTCAAACGGGTGAGAGGTGACTCTCGTTTGTGATAGATACGGAAATCCCATACATTTCGTTTTGCTAAATGTTTGCGTTCGTTGGCCACCATCGCCGACGATTTTGCCGTGTCGTGTGGGATGGACCCCCCCCCTATCGCCCACACAGGCAAGGCGGCGGTTTAGAACTACGTCGCGGAAAGGGGTTAAAAACCGTTTGTATAGCACGTCGCTGCACCAGTGATGGTAAAGAAAGAGAGTCATGGGTTTAGAAACCCATGCCATTTCCACCTAAGCCATCTAAGAAAAAGGATGATGAAGAATTTGAACGCTTTGCTGAAATGATTAGGCCAGTCTTTTTGCGTACCCGCTTGACTGATATCCTAAAGATGGCCCCTTATGCAAAGTACATGAAAGACATCATCACTAATAAAAGAAAGATACCCGAAGCTAAAATCTCCACCATGCTTGCTAATTACTCTTTTAAGGATGGAGTACCTAAAAACCTTGGAGATCCTGGAATACCAACTATACCTTGCTCCATTAAAAGAAACTATGTCAAAACTGCTTTGTGTGATTTGGGAGCCGGTGTTAGTGTTATGCCTTTCTCCTTATATAAAAGACTTGATTTGAATAAACTCACACCTATCGAGATATCATTGCAAATGGCTGACAAATCAACTGCCATACCTATCGGTATTTGTGAGGATGTGCCCGTTGTTGTTGCAAATGTTACTATCTTAACGGACTTTGTTATTCTTGAGATGCCCGAGGACGACAACATGTCGATTATCCTTGGTAGACCCTTTTTGAATACTGCAGGGGCTGTTATTGATTGCAATAAAAGCAAAGTCACTTTTCATATCAACGGTAATGAGCACACGGTGCACTTTCCGAAGAAATAATTCCAAGTGAATGGTATAAATGTTATTGAAGAATCTCCGACCATCACTATTGGAAGCTTTGAATTACCTCTACCTACCGCCAAAAAGAAATATGATATACTTATTGTTGGGGATATGCACATCCCCATTGAGGTAACTTAGTGTTTTACGAAAATTCTTCGGTTTCATGCTAATTGGAAGTGGTTGTTAATAAGACTTGATCAACCTTATTAATGGATCATTTTTGAAAGGTATGAAATCGATGAATCTAGTAAGCACAACTTTCTGCTCCCACCTTTTATTTCCTGTTTTAGTTAGTCAAATAAAATAAAATGCCATGATTATCCTGTCTTCTGTTTTCTCCGTGCAATAAAAAATGACCCAAAAATAAAAGTTCCCAGAATGTTCTAAAAATTTGATACGATTTTTTCCGAATATTTCTGAATTTCTGGTGCAAATAATACCATAGGGGGGTGCACCTGGTGCCCACAAGACACCAGGGTGCGCCAGCACCCCCAGGCGCACCCTGGTGGGTTGTGGCCCCCACGTGGGCCCCCTCACTTATCTCTTTAGCCCACATCATCCCCTACATCCAGAAAAAAATCACCACAGCCACCATTCCCATGTTCTTGCTCTCAAACCCGCGGATTTCAATCTCTTTGTCGAAGTTCCGCTTCTGAAACCATTTGGAAGGATTGCTACTTGGTATGTGACTCCTCCATTGCTCCAATTAGTTTTTGATTTAGTGGGTTATTCTTAGAGTAACTAGCTACTTGACGTGGTTTGAGACGGCGTCGGTATTTCCCCAAAGAGGAAGGGATGAAGCAGCACAGCGACGGTAAGTATTTCCCTCAGTTATGAAACCAAGGTTATCGAACCAGTAGGAGGATCACCACAACCCAATAAGCAGCACCTGCACACAAATAACAAATACTTGCAACCCGACGCGGAAGAGAGGTTGTCAATCTCTCTACGGTAAAAAGATAGATTAGGTAGTGATATATAGGAGAGATAGATCTCTCAAGAACACAAAATAAAAAGGGCAAATAAAAAGTGCAGCAAGGTATTTTTGGATTTTTGGTTTAGTAGATCTGAAAGCAAAGAGGCAAAAAGATAGATCTGAAAGCAATATGTTGGAAAAGTAGACCCGGGGGCCGTAGAAGATCAAATAATCATGACGATATCCAAGGCGATGATCATTATATAGGCATCACGTCCAAGATAAGTAGACCGACTCCTGCCTGCATCTACCACTATTACTCCACACATCAACCGCTATCCATCATGCATATAGTGTATTAAGTTCATGGAAAAACGGAGTAATGCAATAAGAATGATGACATGATGTAGACAAGATCTATTCATGTAGGAATATACCCCATCTTGTTATCCTTAATGGCAACGATACATGCGTGCCTTGCTGTCCCTTCTGTCATTGGGAAAGGACACCGCAAGATCAAACCCATCACAAAGCACCTCTTCCCATGGCAAGGAAAAATCGATTTAGTTGGCCTAACTAAACCAAAGATTCGAAGAAGAAATACGAGGCTATAAGTAATCATGCATATAAGAGATCAAAGAAGACTCAAATAATATTCATGGATAGAAACTGATCATGAACTCAAAATTCATCGGATCACAACAAACACACCACAAAAGTTTACATCAAATAGATCTCCAAGAGACCATTGTATTGAGAATCAAAAGAGAGAGAAGAAGTCATCTAGCTATTGCCTACGGACCCGTAGGTCTATGGTGGACTACTCACGCATCATCGGAGAGGCACCTATGAAGAAGATGAACCCCACCGTGATGGTGTTTAGATTGGATCTCGAGGTTCTGGAACTTGCGGCGGCTGGAATTGTGTTTCGTCGACTCCCCTAGGGTTTTCCAAATATTTGAGAATTTTTATAGGCATCAGAGGCGGTGGAGGAGGGGTGGCCGTGGAGGGCACAACCCATCAGGGCGCGCCGGGGCCCCCCTGGCGCGTCCTGGTGGCCTATGCTCTCCACAGCCCACCTTCCTGGCTCTTCTTTGGCCCACTGGGTGTCTTCTGGTCCAGAAAAAATCTCCAAAAAGTTTCATCGCGATTGGACTCCGTTTGGTACTGATATTCTGCGAAGTAAAAAACAAGCAAAAACAGCAACTGGCACTTTGGCACTATGTCAATAGGTTAGTCCCAAAAAATGATATAAAGTTGTTATAAAATGATTGTAAAACATCCAAGAATGATAATATAACAGCATGGAACAAGCAAAAATTATAGATACGTTGGAGACGTGTCACTACTCTTGGTGCTATTGTAGATGAGCTTGCATGTTGAATTCTTAGAGCTCTAAGTAGTTTGAAAGCTTAATATGGCCTCTATGCATGCTTAGGAGTAGTTGTTATCCATTTCACGAAGTTTTGTTGACAAAAATTTTGTAAGCTAATTTTTTTAAATATTTTATTATAGGAATAAGATGAATTTCTTTAGGAAGTTTTCCTCCATGAAAAGTGCCAAAGGAGTCATTGGGTAATCATCGGATAATGACATTCACACTCCACGAAGGGTGGAGGTGCGGCCGTGCGAATGGCCGCATGATGCCTTCATGGAGGAGGCCGGGTTCCATCAAGAGTTCGCTCAATTTGTTGCAAACGTTGGGTTGACCGAGTTCCTCACAGCTAAGTGTGACCAATATCACATCCTTACAAATTCCTTTGTGCAAAGTTTTCATTTTCTGAGAAAGAATAATCCCCCTTAGGTGCAGTTTAACCTTTATGCTGAAACTTACAAAATGCCGCTAACTGACTTTTGCGACATATGCTTGATCCCCTCTGATGGGGAATTGAGAGAACCTAGAGCAGCGGAGTTTGAGGACTTTCTCCTCACCTTAACAGTGGGTGAGGATAGAGGCGTGTCAAACGCTACTGCTACCAGTTTGCAGTTTCCCTCGGTGCATTACTTTGCTTTGTTCATCGCGAAGTGTTTAACAGCTAGGGATAAGGTTGGCGCACTCAGTGCCCCCGACTTTGCTATTTTACGCCGTGCACTGTATGATGACCACACCTTTAGTATGGGGGCTATTATTGCACGTCGCTTACACCTTACCAGGACTAAGGGAAAGATACATGGTGGAATTTATGCTACTCGCTTAGCGAGACACTTTAATGTTCAGATTTGCCCACATGATTATCTCTTGGCCCAAGTGTATCTTGATCACAGGTCGTTGCAGGACCACCAATTTATTGAGGCAACTGATTCTTTCCGTGACATTCATTACAACCTAGTATTCAGCGTAGAAACTCGTGATGTTATTTCATTGCCTGCACCTGCTATGTTTGATTCTATTGCCAGGAACGGATACAGGATCATGCCAGATGACATTCAGCCTACCGGAACAACCTAGCAGCTGCTGAGGAGGAGCCCCGGGGGTGGGATGCTCAGGTGTCGCCTCCACCTCAGTTTGACATGGGACCGGATGGTTTCTACGGATGGTGATTACCAAGCTAGGCCAAAACCTAAGCTTGGGGAAGTACGTATTACCACCGACATTACATTCATGTTCGCCCATTTCATTCCAGTTGTCGGTGTTCACACTTTTTCATTGTAATATCCATGCTAGATTTGTTTTCTCGCTTTCTTCTTGTGTGTTTAAAAAACGTTGAGAAAACCCAAAAATATTTCCTATTTCTTTTTAGTTTTCTTTCTAGCTTAGTTTAAATTATAGTATCGAAAGAAAACCCAAAAATATTTCTCGCTTCTTCTTTTACTTGTTGGGAGCTTTCCCGTGTAAATAATTTTTCTTGTTTTTGTTTTTCCTCTTTAATTTGCTTTCCTCAAGAAAAAACAAAAACTCCAAAAATATTTCAGTGTGTTTCTCTGAATTTGTTTTCTTTTTGTTTGAGTCATACCAAGGGGAAGACCACGATGAAAATGTTGAGTGGCTCTCATATGCATCATTGTTGATCTAACAAAGAGTCCATGTTACCTTGTCTTCTCCTCTTGAATAAAATGTTGTAGATTCCAGCTTAGTCCACAGCACTCTTGCACTATTATTATCTTCTTATCATTCGGTCGTGCAAGTGAAAGGCAATAATGACGATATTTGATGAAGTGAATGTGGCAGAGAAAAGCGGGTATGAACTCAACTTGTTTTTTGTTTTTGTAAATATGTTTAACCTAGTATCCTTGATTCAGCATATTATGATCAAATATGTTTGCAATGACCATTAGAGATTATAGTTGTTCATTCCATGCTTAAGTAGCTAGGAGTGGATAATGTTTTATCTTGGACGTCAACATGCATTAAGATGGTTGTGATGCGGTATGATGATATGGTATCCTCCTCTGAAATGTTTCAAGTGGCTTGACTTGGCACATGTTTACGCATGTAGTTGAATCAAAACCAACACAGCCTTCATGATATTTATGTTCATGGTGTCCATATCCTACTCATGCTAGTAGTCAATGTTTATTATATGTAATGCATGTTCATGACCGTTTTCGCTCTCTACCTGGCCGCTTCTCGATCTATTTGCTAGCCTTCGCCTGTACTAAGCGGGAATACTGCTTGTGCATCAAAACCCTTAAACCAAAGTTATGCCAGATGAGTCCACTATATCTACCTATATGCGGTATTACCCTGCCGTTCCAAAGTAAATTTGCATGTGCCATCTCTAAAAAATTAAATGAACATCTGTTTTGTATGCCTGGACCGCTCATGGAGCGGCAGGGGGCGGTCAGTATCTTCCATGCCAAGCGGGTTATTCTCATGATGAGTATTTATTCATTCGTCCTTACACGAGAGGGGCGGTAATAGGGATTCCCAGTCCCGAAATCAAAAATCAAAAATAATTAAACAAAACTCCCCCAAGAATGTTGTTGGTTTGGACGGTACCCGTGGATGCGGCTAGCCGTGGAGTGTGATTGTTGGTGGAGGGGGAGTAAACCTTTACTTTTACCGCTTGGGAACCGCCGCTAATTTGTTTAGCATGGAAGATATTGATAACTCTTGGTCGTAACGTTGACAGGAAGGGTGTACCTCCCAAAATTACATCTATCTCTGTTTTAAGCTTTGAGCTCTGGCACCGCTGCAAATCCATGCTTCCCTCTGCGAAGGGACTATCTATTTACTTTTATGTTGAGTCGTCACCTTCTCAAATAAGCGCCAGACCTGAGAGCACTATTGTCATCCTCATGCATTGTGTATAGTTGATGTTGGGTGCAGCATGACTGGATCTTTTCTACCATGAATTACAATGTTTAGTCGCTGCTTGAACTTTGGAGGTGCTCTGCATTTATGTTGTGCGGTCTTAGAAAGGGCTAGCGAGATACCACTATTGTCATATTGTATCATGATTGTTTTGACAAAGTGTTGGCATTTGAGATATCTTATTATTGCTCGCTATTTGCTTATGTTATTGACATGAGTTAATATAATTTCTAAGAGTTATTTTTGGCATGGTTAGTCATAATCTTTGCTGAAAACCTGGGTGCTACTTAAGCATATATATGTAAACAAGAACAAAAGAGTTCGTAAAAGTTTTTCTTTATCACTTTCAGTTTGTCAACTGAATTGCTTGAGGACAAGAATTGGGTTAAGCTTGGGGAAGTTGATACGTCTTCGTCGTATCTACTTTTCCTCACACTTTTGCCCTTGTTTTGGACTCTAATTTGCATGATTTGGATGAAACTAACCCGGACTAACGTTGTTTTCAGCAGAACTACCATGGTGTTGTTTTTTGTGCAGAAATAAAAGTTCTCGGAATTGGACAAAACTTTTTGGAGATTTATTTTAGAATAAATAAAAAATACTGGAGCCAAGAACCACCGGAGGGGGGGGGGCCTGGCTGGGTAAGATACACCAGGGCGCGCCACCCCCCCCCCCAGGCGCGCCCTGGTGGGTTGTGCCCACCTCGTGGCCCCACTGACCCTAATTCCGGCACTATAAATTCCTATTTTCGGAGAAAAAAATCAAAGAGAAAGTTTCATCGTGTTTTACGATACGGAGCCGCCGCCACCTCATGTTCTTCATCGGGAGGCCAGATCTGGAGCCCGTTTGGGGCTCCGGAGAGGGGAATCTTCGGTCTTCGTCATCATCAACCCTTCTCCATCGCTAATTCCATGATGCTCCCCACCGGGAGCGAGTAATTCCTTTGTAGGCTTGCTGGTCGGTGAGGAGTTGGATGAGATTCATCATGTAATCGAGTTAGTTTTGTTAGGGCTTGATCCCTAGTATCCATTATGTTCTGAGATTGATGTTGCTATGACTTTGTTATGCCTAATGCTTGTCACTAGGGCCCGAGTGCCATGATTGCATATCTGAACCGTTTATGTTATCACCATTATATCTATGTTCTTGATCCGATCTTGCTAGTCATATGCACCTATTACGTGTTTTGATCCGCAAACCCCGGAGTGATAATAGTCGGGATACTTTCCGGTGATGACCGTAGGTTGAGGAGTTCATGTATTCACCGTGTGTTAATGCTTTGTTCCAGTTCTCTATTAAAAGGAGGCCTTAATATCCCTTAGTTTCCTTACGAACCCCGCTGCCACGGGAGGGTAGGACAAAAGATGCCATGCAAGTTCTTTTCCATAAGCACGTATGACTATTTACAGAATACATGCCTACATTACATTTATGAACTGGAGCTAGTTGTTTGTCGCCCTAGGTTATGACTGTTATATGACGAATATCATCCAACGAGTTCACCGATCCAGTGCCTATGAGTTTTCCATTTATTGTTCTTGCTAAGTTACTATTGCTGCTGCTACTGTTCCAACTGCTACAAAACTATTGTTATCACTGCTACCGTTACTACTGCTATCAAACTATCATACTACTGTGCTACTGATCACTCTGCTGCAGATATTTAATCTCCAGGTGTGGTTGAATTGACAACTCAACTGCTAATACTCTCAAATATTCTTTGGCTCCCCTTGTGTCAAATCTATAAATTTGCGTTGAATACTCTACCCTCAAAAACTGTTGCGATCCCCTATACTTGTGGGTTATCACTCCCATATGCAACAACCCACCTACTGGGGTAGGTGTATTTTGTCACTCACGCCACCCACCATAGGCAAATCATGAACACATTGCAACACCCTACAGCGGGGATCCCCCATGTTTGCGCGAGACGGAGGGCACCACAGGACATCACCATAATAAAATATACACTCATGCCAACCACGATCATCAATTAGCCCGTAGGACAAAACAGATCTACTCAAACATCATAGGATAGCCAAATATCATTGGGAAATAATATATGGAGTTGAGCACCATGTTTAAGTAGAGATTACAGCGGGGAAGAGAGGTGTTACACCGCTGCATAGAGGGGGAGAGAGTTGGTGTTGACGATGGCGAAGTTGTTGGTGTAGATTGTCGTCACGATGATTGCCTCGGTGACGTTCCGGCGCCACCGGGAGAGAGGGGGAGAGACCCCCCCTTATTCTTATTCCTTGGCCTCCCCCCTAGATGGGAGGAGAGTTCCCCCTCTGGTCCATGGCCTCCATGGCGGCGTAGGGGCAGGAGCCCCTCCTAGATGGGATCTCCCTCTCTGTTCTCTTCTGTTTCGCGTTCCTGTTTTCTGGCCGAAAACTGTTTCTTATATTCCTGGAGATCCGTAACTCTGATTGCGCTGAGATTTTAACACGATTTTTTTCTGGATATAAGCTTCCTTGCGCCCGAAGTAGAGATCCAACCAACTTACGAGGTGACCACAACCCCTAGGGCGCGCCCTGGTGTCTTGTGGGGGTTGTGGGCCTCCTTTTGCGTTGATTCCAACTCCCAAAAATCACATATATTCCAAAATAATTCTCCGTAAATTTTTATCGCGTTTGGACTTTGTTTGATATGGATATTCTGCGAAACAAAAAACATGCAACAAACAGGAACTGGCACTGGGCACTGGATCAATATGTTAGTCGAATAAATCATATAAAATGTTGCCAAAAATATGTGAAAGTTGTATAATATTGGCATGAAACAATCAAAAAATATAGATACGACGGAGACGTATCAGGGTTCTTCAAGCCGGAGTTCCAAAGGAGTTATTGGGAAGACCCAGCATCAAGACATCCACATCACTCGCAACACGGATGTGAGGCCGTGTGAATGGACACACACACGTTTCATGAGCGAAACAGGTTTTCACCAAGAGTTCATGCAATTCATTGCAAATGCCGGGCTGACCAACTTCCTCACAGATGAGTGTGATCAATACTATCTCCTTACAAATTCATTTGTGCAAAAAAATTATTTTGATAATAGGCTCGATGCTCCCGTGGTGCGTTTCGATTTATACGCAGAACATTATGAATTACCACTCTCTGAATTCTGCGAAATATGCTTGATTCCCTCTGACGGGGGAACACGTGAGCCTAAAACTGATGAGTTCGAGGACTTCTTCCTCACCTTAAATATGGGAGAAACTAGCGGCATGTCAAAGGCCAGGACCACTAGTTTATATTTTTCCCGATGTGCACTACTTCGCTTTATTTATAGGCAAATGTTTAACTGCTATGACTAAGGGTGGTGGTCTCAGTGCCCCCATCCTCGCTATTTTGCGTCGCGCACTTTATGGAGATAGCACTTACAACATAGGAGCTATTGTCGCACCCCGCTTGCATATTAATCGCACTAAGGGCAAGATTCACGGTGGTATTTATGCCACCCGCTTAGCGAAGCGCTTTAGTGTCAACATATTCCCCACTAATTACTTCTTGCCTAAGGCTTATCTTGATCCCAGTCTATGATAGATCACCAGTTTATTGATGAGCCTAAGCCCCCGCAGCACATTCGCTATAACGTAGTATACAGCGAGATAACTCGCGATGTTATTGTGTTGCCTGCACCTTCTTCTTTGTTTGATCATCATGTGAGGCACAAATATACTATCATGCCAGAAGATATAATTGCTTACCGGAACGAGTTGGCTGCAGCGGAGGCCGAGGCCCAGGCATGGGACACTCAGGTGCCTCGGCCTCAATACTTTCCCGGACCAGATGGTTACTACCAGTGGTGATCACCAAGCTAGGCCAAAAGCCTAAGCTTGGGGGAGTACGTATTTCTCACCGACATTATATTCATGTTCACACACTTCATATCAATTGTCGGTGTTCATCCTCTTTGATTGTATATCCATGTTAGCTTTATTTTTCCGCTTTCTTCTTGTGTGTTTGAAAAACTTTGAAAAATCCAAAAATATTTCTCATTTCTTTTCAATTCATCTTTCCCGTTTAATTAGTTGTAAAAGAAAACCCAAAAAGATTTCCTTTACTTGTTGGGAGCTTTCCCGTGTAAATAGTTTTTCTTGTTTTTGTTTTTCATTTGTTTGTTTGCTTCCTTCGAAAAAACAAAAACTCCAAAAATGTTTCAGTGTGTTTCTCTGAATTTCTTTTCTTTTTGTTGAGTCGTTGAAAGGAGAAGACCACGATGAAAATGTTGAGTGGCTCTCATATGCATTAATGTTAATCTAACAAAAAGAGCCAATATTACCTTGCCCTCTCCTTTATTTAAATGTTTGCAGATTCTAGCTTAGTCCACGACATGCTTGCATTATTATTGTCACATCATTCGGTCGTGCAAGTGAAAGGCAATAATGACGATATTTGATGAAGTGATCGTGGTAAAGAAAGCTGGTATGAACTCTTCTTGTTCTCCATAGTTGTAAATATGTTTAGCTCGTTCGATCTTGATTCAACATATTATGAGTAAACATGTTTATGATGAAAATTAGAGATTATAGTTGCTCATGCCATGCTTAAATAGCTAGGAGTGAATAATGATTTATCTTATGTGTCAACATGCATTAAAATGGTTGTGATGTGGTATGGCTGTACGGTATCCTCCTGTGAGTAATTTGAGCGGCTTGACTTGGCCCATGTGCAAACATGTAGTTGATACAAAACCAATGCAGCCTTCATGATGTTTAAATTCAGAGTGTCCATATCCTACTCATGCTAGTGTTCAATGTTAATGGTAGGAACAGCTAGGATTCTACCAAGTCTAGGGCGGAGGTTGTAGGGGAGGAAGCGAGGTTGCCGAGGGCTGTAGCGCGGCTGCCGGCGGCGGGGCGCCATTGCGCGCAAGAGGGAGGCGGCGGCTGTGAAAGGCGGCGGCGCAGCTAGGGTTCCGGCTCCTCTGGGAGCCGGGCAATAGAGATATGTCTATATTGCTTAATTCCAAAAGAGTTGTTTACATCGGTTTATATGATCTCACGGCTGACTAAGATAACTTGGAAACTAAGATAACTTGGGCTAAGCCCATAACTAATCCTGCCCATTGGGCCTCCTCCTTTGGTACGTAGTACCGGTCATAACATCTCTCCCCGCCTGCGCAAACAGCTCGTCCTCGAGCTGGAAGTCTGGATAGTGCTGACTAAAGTCGTCACGCTGCTCCCAAGTCGCGTCCTCCTCTGGAAGGCCTTCCCACTGGATCAACAAGTACCACACCCCACGACGAAGCTGGGCCTGCAACACCTTCTCTGGTCCTGGAAGGAGGCGCCCGTCGGAGGTCGGAGGAAGCGCGGGGGTGGCCGCCGGTGGCTCCCCACGGAAGGGCTTCAACAGCCCCACATGGAAGACGTCGTGGATGCGAGCACCGGCCAGAAGCTGAAGGCGATAGGCCACCTTCCCGATGCGCTCCAAGATAGCAAAGGGCCCGGCGTAGCAGTGCTTGGCCACAGCCAAAGGGACCTTCGCACGTGGGTCCAGGGACTGCGTAGAGCGGTGAAGGAGACGCAGCCACACCCAATCGCCCACCGCGAACTCCGCCTCGCGATGGTGGCCGTCGTAGTAGTGCTTGGCCAGCTGCTGGGCCTGAATGAGGCGTTGCCGTACCTCCGCAAGCATCTCGTCGCGGCTGCGAAGAAGATCACCGGCCGCCGCCGTCCGAGCCGTCACCGGGTCAACCGGCAGGATGGGCGGGGGCGGTCTGCCGTAGACCACCTCGAATGGCGTGGCGCGCAGGGCGGAGTGATAGGAGGTGTTGTAGCAGTACTCCGCCCACGCGAGCCAATCCACCCACGCGCGAGGACGATCACCTATGACACAATGCAAATACATGGCAATCACCTTGTTGACGACCTCGGATTGGCCGTCCGTCTGAGGGTGGAAGGCCGTGCTCAGGCGGAGCTTCACGCCCGCCATCCGGAAGAGATCGCGCCAGATATGCCCCGTGAACACCGGGTCTCGATCGCTGACGATCGAAGAGGGAAACCCATGGAGGCGGACGATGCCGTCGAAGAAGGCCCGGGCCACGGACGCGGCAGTGTAGGGATGGCCGAGCGCGATGAAGTGAGCATACTTGGAGAAGCGGTCGACCACCGTGAGGATGACGGACTTGCCGCCCACCTTGGGAAGGCCCTCAATGAAGTCCATGGAGATATCAGCCCAGACCTGAGATGGCACCTCCAAGGGCGGTAGCAGACCAGCCGGCCGTAGTGTCTCCGTCTTGTTGCGCTGGCACGTCACACAAGACCGCACCCAGTCCCGGACCAGGGCCCGATCACCTGGGATGTAGAAGTCGGCGCGGAGACGATGGAGGGTTTTCTGCACACCCTCGTGGCCTGCCGAGTGGGCCAACAGCAGAACCTGGTGACGGAGGTCGTCGTGCTCCGGCACGAAGATACGGCGCCCATGCAGGAGCAAGCCGTCCGCTAGGCGCCATGGCTCCTCCAGGTTGCCCGCAGCAAGCCGCTGCTGAAGGAGCAGAGCGTCCGGCGCGGCCGCGGTGGCCCGACGGATGTCGGCGAAGAGGGCAAAAGAGGGCCCCGAGCGGATGCAGAGCGCCACCCCCTCGGAGTCGCCGATGGCGGTGTCGTGGTCGGCGTCGCGGGGAGACAGGGCGTCGGCCACGGTGTTAAGGCGGCCCGGACGATACTCGACGGTGAAGTCGAAGCCAAAGAGCTTGCTGATCCACTGATGCCGCGGCACGGTAGACAGCCTCTGGTCCAATAAGAACTTGAGGCTGTAGTGATCCGTGCGAATCCGGAACGACCGGCCCCAAAGATAGGGCCGCCAATGGCGCACCGCCTGCACCAAGCCAATAAGCTCCCGCTCATAAGCCGCGAGCTTAAGATGGCGCGCGGCGAACGGCCTGCTGAAGAAAGCGAGGGGTCCATCGCCCTGATGAAGTACGGCGCCGAACCCTGCACCGGAGGTGTCGCAGTCCACGACGAACGGGCGGTCGAAGTCAGGCATCTGAAGAACAGGGCCCGTCGTGAGGGCCCCCTTGAGGGCCTCGAACGATGTTGTCACCTCCTCATCCCAGGCAAAGGCGTCGCGACGCAGCAGGCACGTGAGTGGGGACGCGATGAGGCCGAACTCCCGGATAAATTTCCGGTAGTACCCCGCGAGGCCCAGGAAGCCACGAAGAGCCCGCGGTGAGTGTGGTGTCGGCCAGGCCGCGACGGCCGCCACCTTGTCGGCGTCCATAGCAACCCCCTCGGCCGAGATGACGTGGCCGAGGTAGGCGACTGAAGGCGTCCCGAACGAGCACTTCGAGCGCTTAAGATGAAGATGGTGCGCTCGAAGCTCGTTGAAGACGATGGCGACGTGCTGGAGGTGCTCCGCCCACGAGGCACTGTAGATAAGAATATCATCAAAGAAAACGAGCACAAACCGGCACAAGTAGGGTCGGAGGACGTCGTTCATCAAAGCCTGGAAAGTCGCCGGGGCGTTGGAGAGGCCAAACGGCATCACCAAGAACTCGAAGTGGCCATGATGAGTCCGAAACGCCGTCTTGGCGACATCATCCGGGTGCATCCGCACCTGGTGGTAGCCCGACCGGAGGTCGAGCTTGGTGAAGAAGCGCGCCCCATGTAGCTCATCCAGGAGCTTGTCGACCACCGGAATAGGAAACTTGTCCTTGAGCGTCATGGCAATAAGGCCGCGGTAGTCGATGCAGAAGCGCCACGTGCCGTCCGACTTGCGGACGAGGAGGACCGGCGCTGAGAACGGCGACGTGGAGATCCGGATGATTCCCAAGGCGAGCATGAGCGCGCACTGCCGCTCCAACTCGTCCTTCTGCAGCTGGGGATAGCGGTAGGGCCGCACGGCAACCGGCGCCGTGCCCGGCAGGAGATGAATGCGGTGATCATACACTCGGGCTGGCGGAAGACCCTGGGGCTCCTCGAAGAGGTCGCCGTGCTGCTGCAGGAGGTGATCCAACAGTGGGTGCTCGGGCCCGGTGGTGGTCGTGGCCAGCTGAAGCTGAGGCATCGCTGGTGAGGCGCCCCCAACGCCCTCCCACCGGACGCGGCGGCCGAGACGCCAGAAGGTCATCGTCAGGGCATCGAAGTCCCAGAGGATGGGTCCGAGAGTCCGTAAGAAGTCGACGCCGAGGATGAAGTCGAAGCAGCCCAAGTCGATGCCGGCGCACGTGATGGTGAAGTGCTCGTCGCCGATGGTGATGGGAACGTCCCGCACAAGCCCATGGCATCAGAGACGGTCGCCGTTAGCCACGGTGATCCGAAGCTGCTCCCCGCCCGTCGGCTGAAGCGCCAAACGGCGCATGGTCGACTCGGGCAGGAAGTTATGCGTGGAGCCCGTATCCAGGAGAGCCAGGAGGCGCTCGCCATTAATCATCACTGGCAAGAGCATAGTCTTCTCCGCTCGTATACCCGCGAGGGCATGGAGGGAGACCACGAGAGCGGTCGCCGGTGCGACCTCCCCAGCAGCTGGGTCGGGCAAGTCGCCCAGCCCATCGGCGGGCGTGTCCTCCTCGACGTAGTCGGCCGCCTCCAAGTAGAAGAGGCGCGGGCAGACGTGGCCCGGCACATAGGGCTCGTCGCAGTTATAGCAAAGCCCCTGGCGACGGCGCTCGAGCTGCTCGGCCGGGGAGAGCCGGCGGAAGTGCCGCGTTGGGGCCGGAGGGGTAGTCGCGGAAGGGATCGGGGGCGGGCGGCCCGGCACAACCGGAGCCTGGGAAGCCCGGGCCGGCTGTCGGCCACCCCGAACCGGTGTCGTCTGCTGCAAGGCCTGCGCGCGACGCTCGAAGGCGCGAGCATAGTACATGGCCGTCTGGAGGTCCTGGGGTCCCCGAAGCTCCACGTCCACGCGGATGTGATCCGGCAGACCGCCGACGAAGAGCTCGGCCCGCTGCTGAGCCGTCACGCCGGGCGCGTGGCACGCCAGGGCCTGGAACCGGTCGGCGAAATCCTGCACCGTGGAGGTGAAGGGGAGTCGGCCGAGCTCCGCCAGCCGGCTCCCCTGTATCGGAGGCCCGAAGCGGAGGAGGCAGAGCTCGCGGAAGCGCTCCCATGGGGGCATGCCGCCCTCGTCCTGCTCGAGGGCGTAATACCACGTATGTGCGGCGCCTCAGAGGTGATATGAGGCGAGCCAGGTGCGGTCCGACGCGAGCGTGCGTTGCCCCCGGAAGAACTGCTCACACTGATTGAGCCAGTTGAGGGGGTCCTCTGTACCATCGTAGGTGGCGAAGTCGATCTTGGCGAAGCGCGGCGGCGTCGGAGGATGCCCGCCGTGGCCGTACGGCTCGGCGGTGCGGAACGGCGAGGGTGTCGGCGCCAGGTCGGTGGTCACGGGAGGTCCCCCGGGGAACGGCGGCCCGTGGGCGCCAGGGTAGGGGCCCGTGGAGCTGGAGGACTCGCCGTTCTGCCTGATGGTCGCCGCCTGCTCCGAGGCCGTCGTGTAGACCGGCGGCGGCGCTGACCCGGCCAACCATGCCGGAAGCGGGGACGGCGAGGGCGGAAACCGGACGTGTTGGATCGGAACGCCGGCCGGCGCGGTGGAAAGTGGCCTAGGGCTAATTGGCGGAGGGCCCGGCAGCTGCAGCGGCTGAGCGGGCAGGGCCGATGCCGCGGGAGCCAGGGCGGCCAGGGCAGCCAGGGCTGGGTCATCGCGAGTGGCGGCGGCAGCTGCAGCGGCCCGGCGATCGCCGCGGGGCTCGTCGGGTGGAACTGCTGCCATGGCAGCATCGGCGGCGCAGGGGGGCGGCCAGGAACTGGCGAATCCCCTGGACCGCGGTGGCGAGGTCATGGAGGGCAACCGTGATCTCTGCCAGGGTGAGGACGGCGGGGGCCGACGCGGCGCTGGTGGCCGGCGTGGTGGGGGCGCCCGACGTGGCAGCCAGCGGCGCGGTGGTGCCGATCGGCGATGGCGCGGTGGTGGCGAGCGGGAGGGCGGTGGTGGGTGGCGGCGATGAAGACATGATCGAACCCAAGCTAGCTGATACCAAATTGGTAGGAACGGCTAGGGTTCTACCAGGTCTAGGGCGGAGGTTGTAGGGGAGGAAGCGAGGTTGCCGAGGGCTGTAGCGCAGCTGCCGGCGGCGGGGCGCCGTTGCACGCGAGAGGGAGGCGGCGGCTGTGAAAGGCGGCGGCGCGGCTAGGGTTCCGGCTCCTCTGGGAGCCGGACAATAGAGATATGTCTATATTGCTTAATTCCAAAAGAGTTGTTTACATCGGTTTATATGATCTCACGGCTGACTAAGATAACTTGGAAACTAAGATAACTTGGGCTAAGCCCATAACTAATCCTGCCCATTGGGCCTCCTCCTTTGGTACGTAGTACCGGTCATAACAGTTAATTATTCTCAATGCATGATTATGACCGTTTTCGCTCTCTAGCTGGTCGCTTCTCAATCTATTGCTAGACTTCACCTGTACTAAGCGAGAATACTGCTTGTGCATCCAAAATCCTTAAACCCAAAGTTGTTCCACATGAGTACACCATATCTACATATATACGGTATTACCCTGCCGTTCTAAGTAAATTTGCATGTGTCACCTCTAAACATTCAAATAAACATCCATTTTGTGGGCTCGTACCGCTCATCGGGCGACGGTGCGGTCAGTATCTTCCATGCTAAGCGGGTTATTCTCAAGATGGGCGTTTATTTGCCTGTCATTGCACAAGAGAGGCTGGTAAAAAGGATGCCCAGTCCTGCATAATCAAAAATAATTAAACAAAACTCCTGGGACAATTGATATGTTGGCACACACCCGTGGATTCGGTCAGCCATGGTTTGTGTATGTATGATGCAAGGAGTAAACTTTACATTTCTGCTTGGGAACCGCCAATAATGTGTTTAGCATGGAAGATATTGAAAACTCAGTCGTGACGTTGACAGGAAAAGCACACCACCCAAAATTACAATTTCATCTCTGTTTTCAACCATGAGCTCTAGCACCTCTGTAAATCGATGCTTCCCTCTGCGAAGGGCCCTTCTACTTACTTTCATGTTATTTTCTTTTTATTCTTGAGTCATCATCTTCTTACTAAAGCACCAGACCAGAGAGCACTATTGTCATTTTTATGCATTGGGTCTTGTTAATGTTGGATGTGAGCATGACTGGATCTTTTCTACCCTGAATTATAATGTTTAGTCACTGCTTGAACCTCAGAGGTGCTCTGCATTTATGTTTTGCAGTCTCAGAAAGGGCTAGCGAGATATTATATCATGATTGTTTTGACAAATTGTTGACATGTGAGATATTTTATTATTGCTCACTAGTTGGTTATGTTATTTCCATGAGTAAATATAATAGCTAAGTGTTATCATCGATATGGTTATTTATGATTTATGTTGAAAACCTGAACACTAGCTAAGCATATGTATAACAACAAGAACAAAAGTGTTTGTAAAAGTTTTTCTTTATCACTTTTAGTTTATCAACTGGATTGCTTGAGGACAAGCAATGAGTTAAGCTTGGGGGAGTTGATACGTCTCAAACATATCTACTTTTCCAACCACTTTTACTCTTGTTTTGGACTCTAATTTCATGATTTGAATGAAACTAACCCGGACTCACGTTGTTTTCAGCAGAACTACCTTGCTGTTATTTTTGTGTAGAAATAAAAGTTCCCGGAATTGGATGAATCTTTTTGTGCATTATTTCTCGAATATATGAAGAATTATGGAGCGAAGAACCACCGGAGGGGGCTGTCTGTGGGCCATGAGCCAACAAGGCACACCCTGTTAGCTCGTGGGGCCCACGTGGCTCCCCCGACCCTAATTCCCGTCCTATAAATTCACATCTTCGGAGAAAAAATCAGAGAGAAGATTTCACCGCGTTCTACAATATGAAGCCGCCGCCACCTCCTGTTCATCCTCGGGAGGGCTGATCTGGAGTCCATTTGGGGCTCCGGAGAGTGGAGATCGTCGCCGTCGTGAGCACCAACCTTTCTCCATCAACAATTCCATGATGCTCACCACCGAGAGTGAGTAATTCCTTTGTAGGCTTTCTGGACGGTGATGGGTGTGGATGAGATTGATCATGTAATCGAGTTATTTTGATAAGGCTTGATCCCTAGTATCCACTATGTTCTGAGATTCATGTTGCTATGACTTTGCTATGCTTAATGCTTGTCACTAGGGCCCGAGTGCCATGATTTCAAATCTGAACCTATTTATGTTTCCATGAATATGAGAGTGTTTTAGATCCTATCTTGCAAGTTGTATGCATCTATTACGTGTTATGATTCGCATACCCCAAGGTGACAATAATTGGGATTCTTTTCGGTGATTGCCGTAGTTTGAGGAGTTCATGTATTCACCATGTGTTAATGCTTTGGTTTGGTTCTCTATTAAAAGGAGGCCTTAATATCCCTTAGTTTCCTTATGGACCCCACTGCCATGGGGGGTAGGACAAAAGATGCCATACAAGTTCTTATCGCAAGCACGTATGACTATATACAGAATACATGCCTACATTATATTGCTGAACTGGAGCTAGTTCTGTGTCGCTCTAGTGTGTAACTGTTACATGATGAATGCCATCCATATCTTTGCATCGCTGATCCATGGCCTACGCTTTTCGTATACTGAATCTTGCTAAGTTACTATTGCTATTGCTATTGTTACAATCACTACAAAACTGTTGCTACTAGTGTTACTTTTACTATTGCGATTCTGCTTTGCTACTAAACTTTTGCTACAGAAAGATACCCTTGGTGTGATTGAATTGACAACTCAACTGCTAAGACCAATAAATATTCTTTGGCTCCCCTTGTGTCGAATCAACAAATTTGGGTAAAATACTTCCCCCGAAGACTGTTACGACACCCTATAGTTGTGGGTTATCAAGTAACTTTGAGGTGGTTCTAGTGCCTTCAAAAATTTCATCTTATGTTCTCCGCTAAGTATGAACTTGGGAGTGATTCTTTGTCGCACGTTGAGGGATGATCAAATGATTCTATTATGTTGGCATTGTTGAGAGGTTGCACTAGTGAAAGTATGAACCCTAGACCTTATTTCCAAGCATTAATATACCGTTTTGCTCACTGTTTACTACTTGTTACCTTGCTGTTTTTATTTATTCAGATTATAAAATCTATTTGTACTATCCATACTACACTTGTATCACTATCTCTTCGCTGAACTAGTGCACCTATACAATTTTCCATTGTATTCGGTGTGTTGGGGACACAAGAGATTTCTTGTATTTGATTGCAGGGTTGTTTGAGAGAGACCATCTTCATCCTACACCTCCCACGGATTGATAAACCTTAGGTCATCCAGTTGAGAGAAAATTGCTACTGTTCTACAAAACTCTGCGCTTGGAGGCCCAACGGAGTCTACAAGAATAAAGTTGCGTAGTAGATATCAAGGCCGTGCTGGAATAGGTGGAGGCTAGGCAAGATCACAGAACAATGCTTTCAATAACCAGGACTATGAGGGTTCAAAGGTCACTGAACATGATATAACTATGGAGGAAGCAAACATGAAATAGGAAGAGGGGTGCGATAGTTGCATATTCGAAGACCACCCAGAATGTACCAACTTCTATAGGCCAAAAACAATTGATGTTGCCCCCAGTGGAGGTTCCCAACAACCCTTCCTCAAAGCAGGAGTAAAAAAGAAACAGGCTGAGTCCACCTATGAATGAAACAACTCTGGCAAAGAATTTTGTCCCTAACAAAAACTCTGATGCGCGTTTGGCGGGCCTCCAAGGGGGGTCCCGCCTAGCGCAATGGGTCTCTTTTGCTCGAACTGCCATGGAATTGGCAAAACCGCGACAGTTCGAGAGCTTTGTGAACTAGTGAGGCAATTTTCCCCTCTATCCTTTGTATCCTGGAAACACAAATAGAGGGTTCGAGAGTTGAGAACTTGGTAGAAACTTTGGGTTACGATAAAAGCTCTGCTGTAAGCAGTCCTGGTAGAAGCGGTGGTGTTGGTATTTTTTGGAAAGATGAAATAAAAGTTGAAGTTATTGGATACTCCAAGTACCACATTCATGTTTTGATAGATGAGTTGTTGGATATGCAGGTCAGGGTGACCTTTGTGTATGGTGAAGCATAGGTGCCAGAGAGATATAAAACGTGGGATACCCTTCGAGGGATATCTGAAACACAAAACATGCCCTGGGCGGTTCTAGGCGACTTTAACGAAGTATCACACATCCATGAGCATGATGGGATTGGTAACCGGAGTCAAGCTCAGATTGACAGGTTCAGAGATGCTATTGACACGTGTGGATTATCAGATATATGATATACAGGAACAGATTGGACCGTTGAAAAGATTGTGGGAGGCACTCTCACAAGGGTGAGGCTGGACAGGTGCCTAGTTAATCTAGAATGGTCTATGGCCTTACCCTCGACAAGCCTAGCTCACAAAACCGCATCGAGTTCTGATCATGTTCCTCTTTTGCTCACGTTACGTGAAGTGCATGCATGCAGCATGGGACCGAGGTCCTTTAAATATGAAACGATGTGGGAGAGAGAAGAATCATTATTTACCACTTTGAGCGAGCGGTGGAGCATGCATGCTGCAGATTCTGTCGATTCCCTGCGCGCAAAACTAGGGGGGCCTTGGGATCGCACCCAGTTTGGATCGGTAAAGACAGAAATTCGCCAGCTGAAAACTGCTCTGGAGCACCGGCGCTCTGCCCCAGGTAGATCTAGAACTACTCACGAGGAGACCAAGATAGCAGACAGAATGATTGAGCTCTTACGCCGAGAGGAGATGTTGTGGCGTTAGAGGGCGGATTGGTTTGGCTTGTCCATGGAGATAAAAACATGTATTTCTTCCACCTCAGGGCCAGCCATCGGGGTCATAAAAATCAAATAAAATAGCTCCAAATGTCGGGTTGTCAATTGACTCAGAACAATACAGAGATGGAGGCCTTGACCATGGACTTTTACAAAACACGTACACCCCGGAGGGTGTACAAAATATGGATCAAGTCCTAGACACGGTACCAACAAAGTTAACACCGGCCATGAATGGCATTCTCAATGCACTGTATAATCAACAAGGGGTCAAGCAGGCCTTGTTCCAGATGTTCCCTATCAAGGCACCGGGCCCTGATGGTTTCCCAGCCCATTTCTTCTAGCGTCACTGGGAGGTTTGTGGGGATGATGTTACAAAGGTGGTCCTTAAGGTTGCTGACGACTCCGAATCAGCTGCATGCATTAATGACACCATCTTAGTTTTGAACCCAAAGGTAAAAAACACACTTCTCTCACAACTACGGCCTATCAGTCTATGTAATGTGCTTTACAAGATAGCATCCAAGGTTGTCTCCAACAGACTGAAACAAATATTACCAGATTTAATTTCTGAGGAGCAATCAGCTTTTGTCCCTAGCAGATTAATTACTAATAACATCATAACTGCTTATGAGTGTTTGCACTTTATGAAGCGGAACAGGGCAAAGAAGCATCAATCTTGTGCTTTGAAGCTAGACATGATGAAGGCATATGACAGGGTTGAGTGGGCTTACCTTCGGGCCATCATGCTTAATTGTTATGAGCCTGTTCACTTCGGTAAAATTCTCAGTCATGTTCAATGGGAAGAAGCTCGAGGAATTTCAGCCTTCACGAGGGATCCGCCAAGGGGACCTGATATCTCCATACTTGTTCTTCTTAGCAGCAGAGGGCCTATCGTGCCTATAAAAATCAAAAGGTGAGTCATCCAACTTGAGTGGGATACAGGTGGCACCTACGGCGTGACGTGGCTTGGACTGAGTCGGTATTTCCCCAAAGAGGAAGGGATGATGCAGCACAACAACGGTAAGTATTTCCCTCAGTTATGAACCAAGGTTATCGAACCAGTAGGAGGATCACCACCACCCAATAAGCAGCACCTGCACACAAACAACAAATACTTGCAACCCAACGCGAAAGAGAGGTTGTCAATCTCTCTACGGTAAATAGATAGATTAGGTAGTGATAGATAGGAGAGATAGATCTCTCAAGAACACAAATAAAAAGAGTAAATATGCAGCAATATATTTTTGAGTTTTTGGTTTTGTAGATCTGAAAACAAAGATTGCAAAAAACGTAGATCCGAAAGCAATATGATAGAAAAGTAGACCCGGGGGCCGTAGGGTTCACTAGTGGCTTCTCTCATGAGTATAGCGCACGGTGTGTGAACAAATTACTGTTGGGCAATTGATAAAAAATCGAATAGTCATGACGATATCCAAGGCAATGATCATTATATAGGCATCACGTCCAAGATAGATAGACCGACTCCTGCCTACATCTACCTTTATTACTCCACACATCGACCGCTATCCAGCATGCATCTAGTGTATTAAGTTCATGGAAAAACGGAGTAATGCAATAAGAACGATGACATGATGTAGACAAGATCTATTCATGTAGGAATAGACCCCATCTTGTTATCCTTAATAGCAACGATACATGCGTGTCTTGTTGCCCCTTCTGTCGCTGGGAAAGAACACCGCACCTCTTCCCATGGCAAGAAAAATCGATCTAGTTGGCCTAACTAAACCAAAGATTCGAAGAAGAAATATGAGGCTATAAGTAATCATGCATATAAGAGATCAAAGAAGACTCAAATAATATTCATGGATAGAAACTGATCATGAACTCAAAATTCATCGGATCCCAACAAACACACCGCAAAAGTTTACATCAAATAGATCTCCAAGAGACCATTGTATTGAGAATCATAAGAGAGAGAAGAAGCCATCTAGCCACTGCCTACGGACCCGAAGGTCTATGGTGTACTACTCACGCATCATCGGAGAGGCACCTATGAGGAAGATGAACCCCTCCGTGATGGTGTTTAGATTGGATCTCGAGGTTCTGGAACTTGCAGCGGCTGGAATTGTGTTTCGTCGACTCCTCTAGGGTTTTTTGGATTTTCTGGGAATTTATAGGCACGATAGTCGGTTGAGGGGGTGCCCGACGCGCCCAGCATCCACCAGGCCGCGCTAGGGGGCCTCTGGCGTGCCCTGGTGGGTGATGGCCACCCTGGGCCCCCTCTTCTGGTGTTCTTTGGCCCATCTTCTTTCTTCTGGTACGTAAAAAATCCACAAAAATCCCCGCAACGTTTTATCTCCGTTTGTTACTGATTTTCTGCGAAGTAAAAAACAAGCAAAAACAGCAACTGGCACTTTGGCACTGTGTCAATAGGTTAGTCCCAAAAAATGATATAAAGTTATAATAAAATGATTGTAAAACATCCAAGAATGATAATATAACAGCATGGAACAAGCAAAAATTATAGATACGTTGGAGACGTATCAGCATCCCCAAGCTTAATCCCTACTCGTCCTCGAGTAGGTAAATGATAAAAACAGAATTTTTGATGTGGAATGCTGCCTAACATGTTCATCATATTCTTTTCTTCTTTGTATAGCATGGATATTTGGACTTCTAAATGATTCAAAGCAATAGTCTAGTTTTAACATAATGACTTCAATACTCAAGCATGTCAACAAACAACCATGTCTTTCAAAATATCAACACTAAAGAAAGTTATCCCTAGCCCATCATGCTCAATCATTGATCCATTCATGAAACACACTCAAATATTAGCTATGCCCAATGCTCAAGTACGATCATAGTGCCCCCTAGTTGGTGCTTATAAGATAAGATGGAGACTCAAAGCAAAAATAAAAATTGCATAAAGTAAATAGATAGGCCCTTCGCAGAGGGAAGTAGGGATTTGTAGAGGTGCCAGAGCTCAAAGTTTTAAATTGAGAGAGAAAAAATATTTTGGGTGGCATGCTTTTCCTGTCAACGAAAACGACAAAGTAGCTGACAATACTTTCCATGCTAGATATCAAAGGCGGTTGCCAAACAGAAAATAAAGTTTATTCCTTTTTCCACCAAACTTTCACTTTCCATGGCGGGCCGTATCCACGGTTGCCTTCCATACCAACACTTTCCAAGGAATTTATTATTTGACAACATAAAGTAAATATTTTTTCTTTTTCATTTCGGGAATGGGCATCCCTATTACCGCCGCACTCTCGTGCAATGACAAGTGAATAAACGCTCATCTTGAGAATAACACATCTAGCATGGAAAAATATTGGGCACTCCCCACTGTTTCATGAGCGGTACGGACACACAAAAGAGAAAATTTTATTTTGAAAATTTAGAGATGGCACATACAAATTTGCTTGGAACGGCATGGAAATACCGCATATAGGTAGGTATGGTGGACTCATAAGGCAAAACTTGGTTTAAGGATTTTGGATGCACAAGTAGTATTTCTACTTAGTACAAATGAAGGCTAGCAAATAGATTGGGAAGCAACCAAACCAAGAAACGAAAAATCACATAAGTGAGTACTGAACATAACTAACACCGAATCATGCACCACAAGTAGGATGTAACTTCATTGCATAACTATTGACTTTCGTGCATGCATAGGGAATCACAAACCTTAACACCAATATTCCTACTAAGCATAATTACTCATTAACATGACTCACATATTACTATCATCATGTTTCAAAACTATTACAAGGAATCAAGTTTAATTTGTCCAATGATCTTCATGAAAGTTTTTATTATATCCTCCTTGGATATCTATCACTTTGGGACTAGTTTCATATATTGCCATTGCTTTTTAGCAAGCTCAAACAAATTTAAGTGAAGCACATGAGCATAAAGATTTCATCTCTCAAAAAGGTATAAGTGAAGCATGAGAGGATTTCTTCAAAATTTTACTAACTCTCAAATTAATCTAAGTGAAGCATGAGAGTATTTCTACAAAAATTTCCAAGCACAGCGTGCTCAAAAAGATATAAGTGAAGCACTAGAGCAATTCTATAGCTCAAAAAGTTTAAGTGAAGCACATAGAGCAATTCTAACAAATCATAGCATGATTTTGGCTTTCTCAAATAGGTGTGTACAGCAAGGATACAAAGGAAAAACTAACAAACAAAGCAAGCAAAGATACAAGACGCTCCAAGCAAAACACATGATATGTGACGAATAAAAATATAGCTCCAAGTAAAATACCGATGGTCGTTAGAAGAAAGAGGGGATGCCACTCGGGGGCATCCCCAAGCTTAGTTGCTTGTTACTCTTTGGATATATCTTGGGGGTGCGGTAGCATTCCCAAGCTTAGGCTTTTGCTACTCCTTATTCCTTCATCCATCGTGATCTCACCCAAAACTTGAAAACTTCAATCACACAAAACTCAACAAAATCTTCGTGAGATCCGTTAGTATAATAAAGCAAATCACTACTTTAGGTACTGTTGTAAACCCATTAAAATTTTATAATTGCATTATACCTACTGTATTTTAACTTTACCATGGCTTATACCCTCCAATACAAACCATAGATTCATCAAAACAAGCACACAATGCAACAAAAACAGAATCTGTCTCAAACAAAACAGTCTGTAGTAATCTGTACTCTACCCATACTTATGTAACTCTAAAAATTTTGAAAAATTAGGAAAACGTAAGGAATTTGTATAGAAACACTATGTTAAAATTTCAGCTCAAGACCACGTTCCAGCAAAAAATGAAAATTCATATACTGGACGCAAAGTTTCTGTTTCAGATTCAGCATCACTTCTACTCATCCTATGAATCATCCTAACGGTTCTACATGGCACAAACACTAAATAAACCATAAAAACACAATCATAACAGAGGCATAATTGTGTCAACACTCAAAAACAGAAAGGAAAAAGCAAAAATTTATTCATTCATTGGGTTGCCTCCCAACAAGCGCTATCGTTTTACGCCCCTAGCTAGGCATAATGGATAGATTCAAGTATTGTCATCTTTGGTTTTGGTCACTTTTGTGAGGGCCTTCTCGAATCCGGGGGGCTCTTTCCGCTTCCCCAAATTTTCAGGAGAAGAAACCATCTTAAGATCCAAAATATCCAAACGCTTATTGCAAAGGGTAATTAAAGTGTTCAAGCGATTGAGGTTCCCACTGATATGTTTGAGGGGTTCATGATATTTTTGTAACTCGACCATGTGCTTATGTAAGTCACTCAATTTGTCAAGAATTTGAACTCCCTCTTGTGAAAAAGCAAGCCCCTTTTTTGGTGGGGAAACCCCCAAAATCCCTTCCAAAACTTCATAAGCGGCATTTGCATCAAGTTCAATAAAATTGCCTTTTGAGGCGAAATCCAAAAGCTCTCTATGATGCAAAGACAATCCAATAAAAAAATTCTAAGCAAAACTTTTGCGTCTCCTTTTAGATTGGAAATACGATAAGATTCCATTAGCCTATACCAGGCATCCTTCAAATTTTCCCTTTGTTTTTGTTTGAAGTATAGAACTTCAAAATCTGGTGACAAAGGGGGAGTAGTAACGCTAGTCATATCAACAAGCGAGAGATTTGGCGAGAAAAAGGAAAATGAAAAAGAGGGCGAATAAAACGGCAAATTGGTGAAGTGGGGGAGAGGAAAACGAGAGGCAAATGGCAAATAATGTAATTGCAAGGAGATGAGATTTGTGATTAGAAACCTGGTAGATGGTGGTGGAGTCCCCTCGCCGCCTACGATAGGCACGTAGAAGAGACCGCTTCCTCCCCGGCAACGGCGCCAGAAATTCCTTTGACGTGGCTTGGACTGCATCGGTATTTCCCCAAAGAGGAATGGATGATGCAGCACAGCGATGGTAAGTATTTCCCTCAGTTACGAAACCAAGGTTATCGAACCAATAGGAGGATCACCACCACCCAATAAGCAGCACCTGCACACAAACAACAAATACTTGCAACCCGACGCGAAAGAGAGGTTGTCAATCTCTCTACGGTAAATAGATAGATTAGGTAGTGATAGATAGGAGAGATAGATCTCTCAAGAACACAAATAAAAAGAGTAAATATGCAGCAATATGTTTTTGGGTTTTTGGTTTTGTAGATCTAAAAACAAAGATTGCCAAAAACGTAGATCGGAAAGCAATATGATAGGAAAAGTAGACCCGAGGGCCGTAGGGTTCACTAGTGGCTTCTCTCATGAGTATAGCGCACGGTGGGTGAACAAATTACTATTGGACAATTGATAGAAAATCGAATATTCATGACGATATCCAAGGCGATGATCATTATATAGGCATCACGTCCAAGATAGATAGACCGACTCCTGCCTGCATCTACCTCTATTACTCCACACATCGACCGCTATCCAGCATGCATCTAGTGTATTAAGTTCATGGAAAAACGGAGTAATGCAATAAGAACGATGACATGATGTAGACAAGATCTATTCATGTAGGAATAGACCCCATTTTGTTATCCTTAATAGCAACGATACATGCGTGTCTTGCTGCCCCTTCTGTCAGTGGGAAAGAACACCGCAAGATCGAACCCATCACAAAGCACCTCTTCCCATGGCAAGAAAAATTGATCTAGTTGGCCTAACTAAACCAAAGATTCGAAGAAGAAATACGAGGCTATAAGTAATCATGCATATAAGAGATCAAAGAAGACTCAAATAATATTCATGGATAGAAACTGATCATGAACTCAAAATTCATCGGATCCCAACAAACACACCGCAAAAGTTTACATCAAATAGATCTCCAAGAGACCATTGTATTGAGAATCATAAGAGAGAGAAGAAGCCATCTAGCTACTGCCTACGGACCCGAAGGTCTATGGTGGACTACTCACACATCATCGGAGAGGCACCTATGAGGAAGATGAACCCCTCCGTGATGGTGTTTAGATTGGATCTCGAGGTTCTGGAACTTGCGGCGGCTGGAATTGTGTTTTGTCGACTCCTCTAGGGTTTTTTGGATTTTCTGGGAATTTATAGGCATGATAGTCGGTTGAGGGGTGCCCGAGGCGCCCATCACCCACCAGGCCGCGCCAGGGGGCCTCTTGGCGCGCCCTGGTGGGTGATGGCCACCCTGGGCCCATCTTCTGGTGTTCTTTGGCCCATCTTCTTTCTTCTGGTCCGTAAAAAATCCACAAAAATCCCCGCAGCATTTTATCTCCATTTGGTACTGATTTTCTGCGAAGTAAAAAACAAGCCAAAACAGCAACTGGCACTTTGGTACCATGTCAATAGGTTAGTCCCAAAAAATGGTATAAAGTTATAATAAAATGATTGTAAAACATCCAATAATGATAATATAACAGCATGGAACAAGCAAAAATTATAGATACGTTGGAGACGTATCACGGCGCCACTAGTGAACCATCTCCTAATTGTTGATGACAACCTTTTGTTCTTCAAGGCAAAGGGTGTGGGTGCTACCGAGGTGAACCGTGTGTTGGAAATCTACAGCCAAGCATCAGGTCAGCAAATGAACTATGCTAAGTCTTCTATATTTTTCAGCAAAGGTGTTCCTGACAGTGTGCGTACTGAGATAAAAAGGTCTTCTGGATGTCTCAAATGAAACTCTTAATGAGAAATATCTTGGAATGCCATCTGACATTGGGAGATCATAAAATGGTACCTTCAAATACCTCAAGGATCGGTTATGGAGTAAAATTCAATGCTGGATTGAGAGGACTATGTCCACAGTTGGGAAGCAAGTTTTGGTCAAAGCGGTTGCGCAGGCTGTGCCTGTCTTCTCTATGTCTTGCTTCAAGCTACCTAGAAACCTTTGTGATCATCTCAATATGTTGATAAGAAAATTTTGGTGGGGAAGCAAGAATGGACAACGCAAACCTCACTAGGTATCATGGCAAGCAATGACGCAACCAAAAAGTATGGGAGGATTGGGTTTCAAAGACTTCGAACTCTTTAATATGGCAATGTTGGCTGGACAGGCCTGGCGCTTGTTACAACATACATAGTCTTTGAGTGCCTGCTTATTGAAGAGCATTTACTTTCTAAATACAACTATCCTGCATGCAACTCTAGGGAATCACCCAAGCCAGATCTGGAGGGCTATAATTGAGGGTCGTGATACACTTAAACAATGGCTGATCAATCACATTGTGAATGGGGAGAACAGTTGTAACACCAACATATGGGAAGATAATTGGCTACCCCGAGAGGAGATGATGAGGTCGTATGGATGCATCGCAGCAAATCCTCCTACTTTGGTCTCAGAACTGATGTATACTACTTCTGCTGTATGGAATAAGCAACAGCTAGACGCCACCTTTATGCCTTTTTATGCAAAGGTCATTGCGGGCATCCCTTTATGTACTATGAACATGCATGACTTTTGGGGTTGGACACACGAGAGAAGTGGTCAATTTTCAGTTAAGTTAGCATATAATATGCTAGTTGCGACGAAGCAAAGAAGGGAGGCATGGCTAAATGGATCTGCGGGATCCTCAAGCACTCGCCGAGAAGAGGGGTCATGGAAAGCACTGTGGAAGACCGAGGTGTCGTCAAAAGTGCATATGTTCCTTTGGAGGTTATCGAAACAATCATTACCCATGGAGGATGTTAGGGCGCATCGTCACATGTCATCATCAAGCACCTGTGGTTTGTGCGGTTTGCCAGATCCATGGCTCCACTCCCTCCTGGAGTGTACGGTTTCTAAATGCACTTGGGCCCTTGTTGACGAGGACTTGGGCTGCACCTTGGTGGCGACTACAGAGACGAGAGTGAAGAGCTGGTTCTTTAGCCTTCTTGATTCACTTACTCATGAAAAATTTGTACTCACGACAATAACCCTATGGGCGATTTGGTCATCTAGGAGAAGGGCCATACACAAAGCAATCTTCCAATCACCACATGCGACACAAGCGTTCATCACTCACTGTATTGCTGACATGGATATTGTTCGGGTTGCTAAACCAACGAGGTCCATTGTGCCGAGTGCAAATTCAAATGTTCAGAGGCCGAGCCCCCTAGCTAGCTATACTAAGGTACATGTAGACGCTGGTGTGCGGATGAACAGAGGAGGAACGGCAGTAGCAATCTGTCGGGATAGCGATGGGGCCTTTCTAGGCAGTTCGGCTCTAGTGATTGGAAGGATCGATCGAGCTACACTTGAAGCCATTGCATGTCGCGAAGCAATTGCCTTGACTGAAGATCTTGATCTCCAACGTTTTTATTGTCTCTTCTAATTACAAACAAGTCATTGGTGACATTGCCAAAGGAAACCAGGGGTCCTACGGAGCTATTATTAGTTAGATTAAGTCTAGAGCAGTACCATTCTCTTGTAACTTTATTTTGTGAAGTCGTGTAGTTAACTTTGAAGCTCATAGGCTAAATTTGCTTTGTCTTTAGCATTGGGTCGTCATGTATGGCTTTGCCAGCCACATGACCAAGTTTGTATCCCACTCTCTGTGGAATTTGAGTAATAAAGTGGCTTTTCCCTAAAAAAACACATCACTAAATGTGGACACTGCCGTATCTAATGGTTCTCATGGTGCGGTGGCAGTTGTTGGCACAGATCAGGGAGGCAACTTCATAGGAGCATATGCAATTACCTTCAAATACATTACAGAACCAACCACACTTAAGGCCTTGGCGGTACGGGAGGGTTTGCCAGTGCAGAGGATCTTTATGTTCCACATATTCAAATCGCGTTGGATTGCCTGGTGGTGGTGAAAGACATCAAGCATAAATCATCAGGGACTCATGGAGCTATAGTGCGTGAAATAATAGAACGATTGAGGGGTTTCTCTTCTTGTAATACAGTCCATGAATTTAGGAGCTCAAATTTTGAGGCTCACGGTTTTGCTAAGCATGCTTTAACCCTTGGGGTTGGCCGCCATGTCTGGTTAGGCCAACCGGGGGAAATTCCTTTCATACCTCTAAACGTTCTGGATGATCAATAAAGCTTAGCAAGAGTGTCTAAAAACATATATGAGAGAACCCTAAAAAATCACATATGTGAGATTTGCCTAAAAAATCACATATTTATCTCAAAAACTTTAATTAGAAGGTATCCTCCCGACAGAAATCAGAGGTCATTTTTTGGTGGGCTGGAAGCATGTCACTTGGTGCGTTCCCCCACCGTCATGTGTCGCACGATGGGTGCATCTGCATTTTTTACTCCACGAGTTTTTGGTTTATGTTTTCTCGTCTTTTGCTTGGTTTTCCCTAGATTTTGGCGGGATGTTTTTTTTTGGGGGGGGGGGGTCTGGAAGAAGTGCTTTCCTTTAGAAGCATAACATGTGCTTCCACGAGAAGCACAACTATGCTTTCCAAAAGGAGAAAAACACAGTCGTGCTTCCACAAGAAACACATAAGTGCTTTCCAAAAAGAGAAAAAACACAATATGTGATTCTCGAAAAAGGAAAACACAACTTGTGCTTCCATGAGAAGCGCAGTTGTGTTTTCCGAAAAGGGAAAACCACATCATGTGTTTTCCTGAGAAGCACAATGTGCTTACCAAAAAGGGAAAAACACATGTGTGCTGAGTGAAAGGCCCAATTGTGCTTTCGGGTTTAGTTTTTTACCGGTTTCATTTTTTTTCGATCTTTCTTTTGTTTTTTGTTTCCTTTCCGGTTTTGATTACTTGGTTTTTGGTTTTTTATTTTTTTGCCTCTTTTATGAAAAAAAATCTACAAAAACTATTTTGAAAAGTTTTACAAAAGTTCTACAAAATATAGTTTCGAAGATCTCGATGCGAGAAATCCAACAGTGTAATCAATTCATGATTTGGACGCATGGTTCAAAAGATAAAATATTCTCAGAAAACAAATCTATGAAAAAAGACAAAACTCCCCAATAGTGATAAGTGGCGCACATGTAATGTGCCACTTGTCACCACCAGAGAAGCTAAGAGTGACATCTGCAAAGGATACCCTTTAATTAATGATATCACATATGTATTAAAATTTTCGTATGTGGCTTTATTTACCCCTAATAGGCCATTTCTCCCTAACGGGCCATTACGGCCAAAATACTTGAAAATATCAAAAAACTGAAAAAAAATACAAAAAATAGGATAATAAACCCCAAACAACTAATTTGTTGCAACATAAAGCATCTTAAAAAACCTAGTCAATACTCCAACAACATGCCAAGTTGCAGGAGTGGTTAGTCGTGATCCGTAATTTTGCATTAATGAATCACGAATGCATCTTTGTTTCGAAGAAGTGACTTAAGCATCATATATATAGAGTTCGATTTAACATACATGTTTTATTATACTTGTGAGGAGATGCTCCTATAGCGATGCAATATCTCCTGTAGCTTGTAATTAGTTGTTTAGAGTTATTGAGATAAGGAACCGTAGTGCGCAAAGTTTCAATGTGTGGTTTGCATTTCTTTAAAGCACACTCAACAACAAGATTGATTATATAGCAAGCACAACGTTGATCCTGTAAAAAAAGATGCAACATATACAAAAATCTTGCCGCTAACGATCAGATTTAACTTTGCAATTTATCAATCTATCACTATCAGATTTAATCCTTGCCACTAACGAGTACAAGGGGATTAACAACCCTCTTGCCCGCGTTGGGTGCAAGTATTTGTTCTTTTGTGTGTAGGTGTTGCTGAAGGTTGCTTGCTTGGTGAGGGAGTCCGGGATTAAGGGGTCCTCGGACTACCGGCTTATTCCTTATGGGCCGGACTCGTGGGCCACTCGTTGGAGGATCGGACTGACCGAATACCCCATGACCAGGGGGAAACCTCAGGAGGCGTGGCGTGCCCTTCAAGCTTAAGATGATAGAATAGGCATGTTTATTCCTTCGATAAGCAACCGACTATGTGTAACCCTAGGGACCCCTGGTATCTATATAAGCCAGAGGGTTTAGTTCGTAGAGGCACGTGAACTCATCTAGGGTTTAGCTACTTGATCTCGAGGTAGATCGACTCTGTAATCTTCATACACATCAATACAACCAAGCAGGACATAGGGTTTTACCTCCATAGGAGGGCCTGAACCTGGGTAAACATCGTCTCCTTCGTCCCCTGTTACCCATCGATTCTAGATCCACAGCTCGGGACCCCCTACCCGAGATCCGCTGGTTTTGACACCGACATTGGTGCTTTCATTAAGAGTTCCGCTGCGCGATCGCTAGAGGAATCGATGGCTCGCCTTATCATCAGCGATGAAGTCTGCAGCAAGGACGTCTTCGTTCCTGGTCAGATTTTCGCGTTCGGCAGCATCGTGTCGCATGCCGATCCAGCCGGCCATCTTGGCCAGGTCGGAAGTTTCATCCCCGATCAGGAAGTTAGATTCGGGAACCTTGAGTTCATCGCCGACTCCCGGGGAGACCTCGTTTTAACAAAGCTCTCAGCTCTCATGGAGGAGCCCGCAGGCCCCGGCGTCTTAACGCCGGAGGCAGCAGGTCCCACCGCTGAGGTGGCCTCTATCCCTGGGTCGGCCATAACGCCCAACCCAGCTGATATGCCCTGATCTGCCGCGGCCGAATACAACCCGGGCACATCGTCGAGCGACCCTGGGACAACGGCGCTGCGGATCGACCCCATGCGCTCCAGCGACATGGACCCCGCCGACATCTCGTCATTAAACGAGTTACTTGGTCGGATTCAAACCATGGGCGTGACCGACGGCCAAACCTCAGTCCACAACCGGATCGGGTTTAAACCCGACGATAGGGAGATTCATACCCCACCGATCACTCACTTAGTCGCCACCGTCGAGTGTCCGGCCGGAGGATCGTCCTCTCAACTACCGGAATTAAAAGCACTTTACATCCCGGTCTCCGACCGTCAGGATCTCTCCTACAATCCGGAATCCGGAACCCACACCAAAAATAGTTCGGGATCGGCCGCCGATCTAGCGCGCGACCTAGAACCCGCGCAGAGGGGTCCTGTTGATAATATGGACTCCGAACCCGTCACGCCGGATCCCGCGATGACACGGGAGGCAAACGCCGTGATCCCGGACTCACATCCTGGCGAGAAACTAAAATTTTCCCCGCCCACCACCCAAGTCGAGCACTCCTCAAGCAGCGCAGGAGAGCCCAAGTTATCGGGCTTATGGGAAGTTCAACAACAGCCAGGGGAATCAGTCCATCATTTTTGGGCTAGACTCCTCCTTATTAAAGACAGAGTACCAAACTCTAGTGGCCAGGAGATAATAGTAACCTTCAGGCACAATTGCCACAATGAAGGAATCCTCAATGCCCTAGCCCGTCGTCACATTCATGACTTCACCGAGCTATCGGACCTGGTACAAAAATATTGCGCCATGGAAAGCACCTGGCAAGCCGAACGTTTGTTTTCGGAGTCAGTCCCTGCCGAACACCCTAGAGGAGCTCGGAAAAAGCGAACACCTCCGAAACGGCCGGCCGAACACGAACCCGCCGAGAAAAAGAATAGACCCCCTACGGGAGTCAGAACTGTCCTTGACGGACTATTAGACAAGCCATGCCCTATACACTATGTATTACTAAACACAAGCCCGACCCACAGCCTTAGAGCTTGCTGGGTCGGCAGGTCGCAAAAAGCGGAGAGGCCATCCTCGAGGCCCTATCTCCAGGCAGACGTTCAACAGCGCCACCAGAATGCAACGCCGAGATCCTAATGATCTACGAAACATTTTCCTCCAGGAATAAGAGGAAGAGAGCTCTTCGAGAACTCGAACAAATCTATCAGGTGGCAGCAACAAATTCATGGACAGACACACCGATCACCTTCGGAGAAGCTGATCAACCAATCACCCACCTCGGCCGAACACCTGCCGTACTGGTCCTCAACCCTATCGTCGATGGTTTTAGGTTACAAAAGGTGCTAATGGACGGCGGCAGTGGTTTAAACCCCATTTACGAGGATACCTTGGAAAAAATGCATTTCGACCGATCCCGCATCGAACATAGCAACACAACCTTTCGTGGGATCATCCCTGGGAAAGAGGCACGTTGTTCCGGACGCATTACCCTCGATGTGGTATTCGGCACGCCCGAGAACTACAGATCCAAAGAACTTCTCTTTCATATCGTGCCCTTTCACAGTGGTTACCATGCTCTGTTGGGGCGTGACGCTTTCACAAGATTTCAGGCTATACCACATTACGGGTATATGAAGCTCAAAATGTCGGGCCCAAACGGGGTGATCACAATCACAAGTGACCCGAATAGAGCCCTTCGAGCCGAAAACAGAACAACAACGCTCGCCCTCGAGGCACTAGCTGAGACCTTTGCAGCAGAGGAATTGACCTCACTCAGGTCAACAGTGGACAAGGATGATGTGGTCCTTAGCAAGAGGCCCAAACCCACGTCCTTTAAACCTGCAGACGAAATCGTCAAATTTTAGGTACATCCAACGGACCCCAATAAAACAGCGTCCATCGGAGCTCAGCTGGACCCCATGGTGGATGAAGCACTGCGAACATTTTTACGAGAAAACTGGGATATCTTTGCCTAGCATCCTTCAGATATGCCAGGAATCCCACGATGGCTAGCAGAACACAGTCTAAACATAATCGCAGGCTTCAAGCCCGTCAAACAGGCTCTACGCCGATTTTCCGAACCCAAGCGACAAGCTATGGGCGAAGAACTAGCAAAATTGCTGGAGGCCGGATTCATAAGAGAAATAAAACACCCCGAGTGGTTGGCAAACCTGGTGATGGTACCGAAGAAAGATAAATCCTGGCGGCTGTGTGTCGATTTCAAAGACCTTAATAAAGCTTGCCCCAAGGACCCTTTCCCCTTACCACGCATAGACCAGATTATTGATGCCACAGCCGGACACGACTCATTGTGCTTCCTCGACGCTTATTCCGGATACCATCAGATCAAAATGAAGGAATCCGATCAAGCTGCAGCTGCATTCATCACCCCCTACGGGCCATTCTGCTTTAACACAATGCCTTTCGGGCTAAAAAACGCAGGTGCTACATACCAGCGTATGATTCAGACATGTCTCGAAAAACAAGTCGGTAAAACAGTCAAGGCATACGTGGACGACGTGGTCATTAAGACCAAACACGTCAGCCAGCTGATAGACAACCTCAGGCAAACTTTTGCTAGTCTACGGGAATATGATATACGGCTCAATCCGGACAAATGTGTCTTCGGAGTTCCCGCTGGTAAACTACTCGGATTCATTGTTTCCCATAGAGGAATAGAAGCGAATCCTGCTAAGATCCGCGCCCTATCTCAACCTGCGATTCCTACAGAGCTAAAGCACGTCCAAAGGCTGGCGGGCTGCATGGCGGCTTTGAGCCGCTTTATCTCCCGCCTTGGTGAAAAGGCTTTACCGCTCTACAGGCTGCTAAAAGGACCAAAAACTTCGAGTGGACCGATGAAGCAGCGGCTGCACTAGAAGAAATTAAAACATTGCTGGCCAGCAACCCCATACTCACGGCGTCAGGCGCCGGTGAACCAATGTTACTGTACATCTCGGCCACCAATCAAGTGGTTAGTGCGGTGCTCGTCGTCGAACGAGAGGACGAGGGTCACAAATTCTGGGTGCAAAAGCCAGTCTACTATGTGTCAGAAGTGCTAACGCCATGCAAGTCCAGATATCCGCACTACGAGAAGATATCCTATACAATGTTTATGGTATCACGAAAGCTCATACACTACTTTCAAGAATGTTCGGTCACGGTGGCATTCGAAGTACCCCTGAACAATATAATCAATAACAGGGACGCCACCGGCCGCATAGCCAAATGTTCCATCGAACTCCTTCCTTTCGAAATTGCCTATAAGCCACGACGAGCTATTAAATCTCAAGTGTTGGCCAATTTCCTTGCCGAATGGACAGAGGCCGAGCTCCCCAGAGAATATAGTACATACTCCCATTGGACGATGTACTTCGACGGATCCAAGACACTGGCCGGACTGGGGGCTAGAGTTATCCTCACATCTCCCATGGGAGACAACGTCCGGTACGTGTTGCAGATCATGTACGCTGATTCCAACAATGCGGCCGAATACGAAGCACTATTGCACGGGCTTCGGATGGTAGCATCGATGGGCATACAACGGCTTGAAGTACGGGGAGATTCTAATCTCGCCATCTCTCAAATCAACGGCGAATTCGATGCTAAAAACCCAAAGATGGCAGCATACAGAAACGCCGTTCTTAAAATATCCGCATGGTTCGAGGGGCTAGAATTCCACCATGTCGCTAGAGACAGCAATCAGGCTGCTGACATACTCGCCCGTATGGGGGCCAAGCGCGACCCCGTCCCGAAAAACACCTTCCTTGAACGGCTTTTCAAGCCATCGGTGGTATGGCAGGACGAGAATAAGGGCGCTGGAGCCATCAGTACGGAAGAGATTGTCCCTCCTATAAATGAACCAGATGAGCAAATCATCGGCGGTTCCATAATTGAAGAAACGCCTTCGGCTCATGAGGTCATGGCAGTAATCGCACCATGGACCGAGCCCTTCCTTGCGTACCTTCTCCACCAAGAACTCCCCGACGACCAGACGGAGGCGAGACGCATAATTCGGCGATCCAAGGCCTATAAGGTCCACGAGGGTGAGTTATATAAGAAAAGCACTACCGGGATACTCCAACGGTGCATATCTGAGGAAGAAGGAAGGCATCTTTTGGCCGAAGTCCATGCTGGCATGGGCGGCCACCACGCCGCATCACGGGCCTTAGTAAGCAAAGCCTTTCGAGCCGGATTCTTTTGGCCCACCGCTCGAGCAGACACCCAAGCACTTGTCCAACATTGTGTTGGATGTCAACTATTCGCAAATCAAAGCCACATGCCCCCGACAGCTCTTCGGACTATTCCGATCACCTGGCCTTTCACGGTCTGGGGGCTGGATATGGTCGGACCACTTAAAGGGGGGACCAAGAAAAATAAATATCTACTGGTCATGGTCGACAAGTTCACCAAATGGATCGAAGCAAAACTAGTAAGATCAGCTAAGTCCGGACCGGTAGTCGACTTTATATCCGACGTGGTACATCGTTATGGTGTCCCGCACAGCATAATAATGGACAATGGATCCAATTTCACCGCCCAGGAGGTGAAGGACTGGTGCGCAAACATGGGCATCAAGCTCGATTACGCCTCGGTGTATCACCCACAGACCAATTGACAAGTCGAACGGGCCAACGGCCTAATCATGAGTGGCATCAAACCACGTCTGGTCCGATCTCTTCATGAATCTGACTGCAATTGGGTAGAGGAGCTTGACTCTGTTCTGTGGGGTCTGCGTACCACCCCGAATCGATCAACGGGATACACACCGTTTTTTATGGTCTACGGGGCAGAAGCAGTCCTTCCCTGCGATATCATTCACGACGCACCTAGGGTGCGCATGTACGAAGAAAAGGAGGCCGAGTTAGATCGGCAGGACGACTTAGACGCCTTGGAAGGAGAGCGCGATATAGCTCGGGCCCGCTCTACTTTCTATCAACAGCAGGCTCGACGCTACCAAAGCAGTGAGGTTAGAGCGAAGGCATATAATGTGGGCGAACTCGTCTTACGACTCCCAGAGAAGCAGAGGCATAAACTCAATCCCAAGTGGGAGGGCCCTTTCATAATTGACGAAGTACTTACAGGAGGGGCTTATCACCTCCGCAACCCGCCGGACAACCGCTTCGAACCAAACCCATGGAACGCAGCTCGTCTTCGGCGCTTTTACGGTTAGACCGGTGTCATCATATTTCTTACCTTTCTTTTTTTCTTTTTTTTTCTTTCATATTCTTTCCCTTCCATTTTAGCTTTACAGGATTGGATATCATTTCCCAGCATGTGTTCGGCTAAACCGAGCTTGTGTTAAGTTTTTCGGCATACATCTTCAAATGTCCTATCCGAAAAAACACCTGGGGGCTTCTTCTCGAAGCCGATTATTATATATTATGTGCACCGATTCACATGTATTGTGCATGCACACTTCCCTTATCGTTTTTAAGCCAGTATATGCATCAATTGGAGCTAAGATTTTGGCCAAGCTGGGTTGCCTCGCTCCTGTGCTTACCCTCTACATTCCCGATTGTTCGACTAGAGGGTAAAGGGAGCACCTCTGCGATTGTTATGACCGGATCATCCGGATACGTACCTCAGACGGGTGGAGCCGAAAGCTAGCTATCTTAAGAAGAAAATTGGTCGGCTACGACGGAAGTAAAAAACTTATGGTGGTTATCACCATTACCTGGGATTATTTTCCCAAAAAAGCCATTATCCGCATACTAGTAGTATACGGTCATGATATCTACGATCTACGTAGCAACCTGAAGGAAGGTACCGATAGAGGAACTATTTTCTTCGAAAGATGTTTCTTACGTTAAGCAGTAATATAACATATCTCCCTATGCACGTTCTGTCTGTTCACACCGAATGGCCGGATTGCCTGGTTCCCCGAAATAAGTTCCTTTTATCGGAGGACATTCAATACGGAACACTCCCAAGCTCTTAGCGAGGGAGGTCAAAGCCGATGGCCGGTTAAGACAACGTTTACATCATAGACGGAGCAGTTTTTGATTTAAAGTACATAGTTACATAGAATCAAACACCTGGCTGCTGGTCAAGATTATCTATTAAGGTATCCAGGGTGCAATCTTCTTGCGAAAGACGAGCGGCGGGCATCACTTGGTCGTAAACCAAATGAAGTGGCACTTCTTGCCCATCCAGCCCTACCGGCCCAACCCGAGCCATATGCTCTGGGTTAAGTTTGGTAAAGCGGGTCTTGACCATTGCCCACGCCTCCCGCGCTCCCTCTCGACAAGCCGATGTCTTCCATAACTCAAAACGACATCAGGCTTCTTTAAACCGATCAGCCAGTTCGGACATCCCTTCCGGAGGCGTCTCGACAGGCCAGAGTGCTCTGGTCATGCTCCTCATGGCTCTCCGAGCCCGCTCATGTACGACGGACAGTTCCTTCAGTAGGTTCCCTCGGAATGATCCGATTTCTTCCTCGGGCCGCCCGGTCAGGAGACCTAGACACAAGACGAAGCATGTCCCTTACACTTGATATAATAAAGGTACTTTTCGGAATTACGAAGATATAAGTGCACTTACAGAACATGCCCCTCTGTAATCTCTGGTTCTCTTCTTGGACTTGAGCCAATTGAGTTTTCAAACCCTCAAGTTCTTTGGCTTGCCGCTGGTTTTCCGCCTTAAGCTGGTTCTTTTCCTCAAGACTTCGGTTCAACACACGGCGGCCAGCCTCATGCTGAGAGTCGGCATACCTCTGAGATTCTCGGGCTGTATCCAAATCTTTCTGCAACTGCCCTATGGACTTAGCTGCTATAAAGTACTCTCTCATCAGTACGGAAATGTCGAATAATTCGGCAAATTGACATACTCACCGTGCGCCTCTCGGGTGAAATTCTTCACTTGCTCAAGCTCGGCCTTCACAGTTTGTACCTGTGTTCGGCTCACCTCGAGTTCCTTGGCCAACTTCTTATTTTGTTGCCTTGAAACCTACATTATAAATAAAACAATATTCAGATCCTTCACTCGGCCGTTCCGACCAAATCAAGGCTCGGGGGCTACTGGATTAATATTTGTGTTCGGTTGTTAAAACCGATTACTCACCTCCAGGCTGGACGATATCAGTTTGGCGGCTCCCTCAAGCCCAGCTCGGGCAGCTCCGATGTATGCGTCCACCAAACTTAGGGCATTAAACTCTTGTTCGGAAAACGCTTGGTGGCGCAGGGCTTCCTTTCGCCACCGGTGATTCATCACACTCTCTACCTCGGAGTTGGTGACCGAGACGTCCCCGGAATCTTCAGGGGGCTGATCCGTCATAGGGGCCTCCGCGTCAAGTTCAGCCTGAGCAGAAGACCTTGATTCATGATGGTTGCCTGGCGCCTCGGCGACGTTCCCGGAAGAAGGTGGCTGTACTCGTCTCCTGAGTATTTCGACACGAGATTTTGTGAGTACTTATTGCAATCATGACAATGGCCGAACTAAACGGTTAAATAAAGTACCTCTTGGTTGAGTGCACGGTCGAGGTGGTCCCCGCGGTTGGCTCACGAGGAGGATTCCTGTTGTTGCTCGGTACGGGCCCTGCTGCCGTAGACGACGTTCGACGCGTGGACCGACGACCCTTGGGAGTAGAGATCGGCAAACTCGGGTTGGCAGGGGTCGCTCGCCCTTTACGGGAAGAGACCTTCTTTTTACCAGTGGTGGAAGAAGGAAGTGGTCCGGGGTGATCAGCTAGAAGAGCCACCTTGGAGCCGTCAAGGCTCTCCTGGTAAAAGACCCCGTCCTCGTATTCAATTGATAGCTCTGGATCGTCATGGAATCCGGGATCATCGTTGTGAGAATAACTCTTTGGTTGAGGCGCCGGACAGCTGACTGTCTCGACCCAGCGCCTCCAACTCTGTTCGGACAGATTGAAAGTTTCGATCAGAAGGATTATACATAAATATCCGAACTCAGAAAAAAAAGCCAAAGGCTTACCCATTCGATGGGGTTATGACTCGAATAGCCATCCTTGGCTGACAGTCGAGCAAAATCTTCTTTTTCTCCTTTGAAAAGATCGGCCAGTATGGCCGCCATTGCCGCCTGATTGGAAGGACCCTGCCGTTGGGAACGGGTGGTGTCATTTGTTCCGTTGTAATGCCACAGGGGGTGTGTCCTTTGCTGAAGGGGTTGAACGCATCGAGCAATGACGGCTGCCATCACGTCGATGATGGTTAACTTACTGTGAACTAGTAGCCTCACTTGGGTGGCTAGGCGTTTTACTTCGGCACTTTCCTCTTGGGATGGACTCTTCGGTCGCCAGTTGAACCTTTTCTTCAAAGGAGCGTCGGAGTATTCAGGCAGACCCCTCCGAGCTGGGTCGAACAGGGGAACGTCCTCAATATAGAACCATTCCGAGGTCCATTCTTCGGACTCTTTCTTCGGAGTCCCCATGGGATACCCCGTCCCGGCTATACGCCATACTTTGTCTCCGCCCACTCCCCGAATTGTCCCGCCCCGAGTACGGGGGACAAGGCAGAAGTACTTCCTCCATAAACCAAAATGGGCCTCGCAGCCCAAGAACATCTCGTAGAGGGCAACAAAGCCCGAAATGTGCATGATGGATCCAGGGGTGAGATGATGGAGTTGGATCCTGTAAAATTCCAATAGTCCCCGTAAGAGGAAGGACACGAAACATACCCGCTCTCCCTTGCGTGGAACAGTGAAATTCTCTGCGAAGGCCTCGTCGTTCGAAGAAGTCAATCCGGCGCGGGTAAACGCCAGATCCGAGGCGGGAAGATAACCCTGGGTCTCAAGGTTGCGCAGCTGGAGGAGAGATACCGAACAACTTGCCCAATCTCCGGGAAGGGGGCCGTAAGGACGCGAGGAGGAGCCAGGGATGCTCGCCATATTCTCAAGTTATCTCGCTTGGGGCTTTTCGATGGTGAGGAAGAGGAAGGGGTTGCCTAAGCCACGATTCAACCTGCTTAAATGGGCGGTTCCTCCCCTTCGCTTGCGGGAAGGGCAGTCCTGTAAAAGGCTGCTGGGCCGCCCATCTCCCATTGGCGCACAGGGATCGAGGGGCGTCGTTAATTCTGGACGGCGAAGTTAATGCTGTGGGCCCCCGCGACGTCTCGACGATCGAGAGCTCACTAATGACCGGATTATTGTTTACCAAACAGAGAGGAGGAGAAGAACTCGCCTCGCAAGCCGAAGACTTTGGGAGCGCAGGACCGTCCGGACTACATACCTCGGCATTGGAGGCTAGTTCGGGGGCTACTGAGGGAGTCCGGGATTAAGGGGTCCTCGGACTACCGGCTTATTCCTTATGGGCCGGACTCGTGGGCCACTCGTTGGAGGATCGGACTGACCGAATACCCCGTGACCAGGGGGGAAACCTCAGGAGGCGTGGCGTGCCCTTCAAGCTTAAGATGATAGAATAGGCATGTTTATTCCTTCGATAAGCAACCGACTATGTGTAACCCTAGGGACCCCCGGTATCTATATAAGCCAAAGGGTTTAGTTCGTAGAGGCAGGTGAACTCATCTAGGGTTTAGCTACTTGATCTCGAGGTAGATCGACTCTGTAATCTTCATACACATCAATACAACCAAGCAGGACGTAGGGTTTTACCTCCAAAGGAGGGCCTGAACCTGGGTAAACATCGTCTCCTTCGTCCCTTGTTACCCATCGATTCTAGATCCACAGCTCGGGACCCCCTACCCGAGATCCGCCGGTTTTGACACCGACACTTGGTTCTACTATTGGTTCGATAAATCTTGGTTCTTAACTGACGGAAACACTTTTCGCTACATTACTACATCACCCTTCCTCTTCGGGGAAATCCCAATGCCATCACAAGTAACAATCATCCACCTCAACTATTTATTCAATGAAGTGATCCCACACGTTAGAGGTTTTCGAGCGAGCCCTTTTTGCACCGGTGGTGGAGGAAGTGTAAGCACGAGTGGAATCACCGGATTGTGAATGTCGTGTATTGTTGTTGGAATGAGGGTAGGTGGTGGTACTGTGGGCATTGGGATCGGCATAGCCGAATATTTCAGTATTGAAATCACTTGCTTTGAAGCAAATGAATTGGTTGGGTCATCCATGTTTCAGTGTGGGAAACGAGAGGGGTGGGCAGCCTTTTTATAGCAGATTTTTTTTTGTCAATTTTCGGACCAATCTACCACTCCAACGGTTAACTTTTTAGGAAAAAAAATCATCCAAACCTATTAATATAAGGTCCAATTTTGAATATGACGCGAGAAACACAACAATGAAAATGGTTTGTGATGTGGACGCACGGTTCAAAGAAATCATTTTGAAAAAATGGATGAACGAAAAAATAAAACTCCCAATTGCGACAAGTGTCGTCTAGTGACTTTTTAAAGGACACCCCTTACTATGATTTCGAACTTTCGGCTAGGGTTTTACTCACTCACGAGCCGAGCAAGCACTCCATTAGCAGGAATAATTGCTGGATTCTCCGGGGACCGACTCGCGAAACTCCCCTCCAGGCCTCCACTCCCCCCTGTTTCTTTCCCCGTCTGTTTCATACATCCGCCCGCGCATCCACAAAGCGTTCGGCGAGGCAGGCAAACCCCCGCCCCATAAATCCCCTCCCTCCCCAAATTCCAATTCCGCCACCGATCTACCGCCCTCCCCGCCCCCCCTCTCGCCCTCTCCCCATCCCCTCGCCCCCCGAGATCTCGCGAAACCCTAGCCCTCCTTCCACCCCCTCCCCCGATGGGGAAGCCGGCTGAGTACGAGGACGAGGAGGACGAGGAGCTGTCCAGCTCCGGCGACGCGGAGGGCGAGGAGCAGCCGCAGCAGGAGGAGGAGGGATCGGATGAGGGCGAGGAGGAGGAAGAGGAGGATGATGATGAGGAGGAAGAGCAGGTGCCGGAGGGTGAGCAGGCGGCGGGGGATGGTGGGGAGGATGAGGAAGAGGTGGACGAGGAGGAGATTGTGGCCGCCACCACCGGCGCCGGCGCTGATGACGACGACGACGACGGGGGTGACGGCGCTGGCGCGGCGGAGGAGGCCGAATCCACCGAGGACGACGCTGCCGCGGACGAGGGCGGCGATGAAGATGTCGACGAGGTGCGTGTGGATTTTTCTGGCGTTGCCCGTGTGTTTAGTTACCTTGAAGTATACTGGTCATTGGTCTAAAACTGGCGATGGGTCTAATGCTGTTATGGGCATTTGAGGGGTGATCTAGGGTTCTAACCCTAGGAATTTAGCAGTTGCCGGTTAGGTCTCTCTAGGAATAATGTGCCTCCATTGCTATATTATTAGGTCGTTCGTACTGCATGTTTTAGTTCATCTTCTGTATATCTATTTTTCTTGGATCACTACAGTTCACCAAAATGTTGAAGCATTGCAGTACATGTTTGCTAGTTTACATTCACCAACGGGGCAGTTGATTTCAGTGTTATTGTTACTCAACACTGAGTTGTTTGCCATCTTTAAATGCAGTCTGAAGACGCCACTGGAAAGACAGAGATTGGCAAGCGGGAACGAGCCAAGCTCAGGGAAATGCAGAAGCTCAAGAAGCAGAAGATCCAGGAAATATTGGATAGCCAAAACGCTTCCATTGATGCTGACATGGTATGTTCTGTACCCTTGTTGTCCTACCATTGAGATAAACCTGTTAACATGAATGAGTGTCTCATTATACAAATGATTTATGGTTGTCTTGTTTGAGCAGAACAAGAAGGGAAAGGGGCGACTGAAATACCTCCTGCAGCAGACTGAAATATTTGCTCATTTTGCCAAAGGAAGCCAATCTGCGGAGAAAAAGAACCGTGGAAAGTAAATATATGTTTCTTTCATCTGATAAAAGCATCTATTTTTCCTTTAACATAACTTGATATGTAATCATCTGTTACAGTACTAAGAAGTTTCTTTTTATTACATGTATAACTAAACCATGTTATCTGTTTTTGAGATCTGATAGTTGTGCATGCTTCTTCTCTTTCACATGACCTTGAAAGGCTACACTATTTCATAAGAGGCAACCACATAACCATAATTATTCAACAAACTATTTTCTGTTCCAGTGTAGCTGCATATTTGAATTAATTTAAATGAACGAGTTATTAAAATGAGGCAGGATGTCATATCATGAACCTATGTAATGTTTATAAATTATTATTGCCTCAATTATCAATTTATAATGCTAAAATTATCTGATTTTTGTTGATTACATATGACTATTAGCATTCTTTCTGCACTAAGGCTACCTGACTAAAAAGTCACATGCTGAGCTTTAACTGAGGGGAAACTACCTTGCATGGTATTTGCAACTCGTTTTTCACAATTTGCATCGTCACTACTAACTATAGTATCCAGTTATTTGCTTGCTTACTGTACAATGTAGTTTGTTGCCTGGTGTGCCTTTGTTGTTGCTAATGTGGTCAGAACCTATAGGGGTCGTCATGCATCAAGGGTGACAGAGGAGGAGGAAGATGAAGAATACCTCAAGGAGGAAGATGCCCTTGCTGCAGGAGGAACACGCTTGCTTGTACAACCATCATGTGAGCGTTTGCTTGATGATTCTATTGAATATTTTATTTCACTTGCCAGTTTATATAGTGGTGATGTAAAAATCACTGTTTGTTGCACGGTTGAAGGTTCAGTCGTTCTAATGCAAAATGCAACAGAATGCTTTTCCTAATTTTATTATTCTCACTGTGCATGCTGAAATAATCAGCATTTGCTATTACATTCTTACCCAGTTCATTTGCATGTTTGTTTCCATAGAGATCTGGTCCATCTGGATGGTTTGTGGAGTTTCAACCAGTTAGTTTTGGGTTTCATTATATGTTTTTCGTTTTTCTAAATGTAAGCTGTTGCAAGAGAGTACAGTGAGTTATATTCGGGCATCCCATGGTCTTGGTACATTGATGCTTACCACTCCAATTGTCAATCCAAGCTTCCAACTTCAGATGGTATCCGACTGGCAGGAAATAGATGTAGCATCTACAACCATTATTTTAGTTTTAGCAAATCTTGATGGCAGTATTGAGAAGAGTGAGTGACAATTGATGATGATATGTAGGGCCTGGCCTGTCATACTAATTTGGATCTTCGTGTTGCTGTTTTAGTGGACAGGATGCATATGAAGTAGCAAGCTTCTGAATAGTGCTACTTCGAAACCAGTGACCATCTTCTTTTTTCCTGAATCAGTCCAATCAGACACCTACATCCAAGTCAGATCCCAACACCTGTTCGGCTAACATTTCCGTGTCCACAGTTTTTTCTTTTGCCAAATCAGATACCTGAATTCGAGTCGGTCTCATGCACCCACGTCTATGCCCGAGTCCCAACAGAAGTAGGATGTTCTTGCCCACGTGGTTACTAGGTCCATCCTCATCCAAATATAAAGTTGTTTCAATGCGATGCAACCGACAACAAACTACCATTAGAACATAGGGATTGTCTTGAGTTTGTAACAATTTTCATGTCTCTGATCACTAACAAATAAAACTCATAGCCATGGTTTTTAAGGCATCGCCTAGGCGACGCTTAGGCGTCAGAGCGCTCGGCAATGTCAAGGCGTTGTTCTCGCCTTAGTTTTCTGTCTAAGGCGTCCGACTTGGGTTGTTGAGGCGTCCAGGGCGTCGCCTAGGCGGAGAAGGTGTCGCTTTGGCCAATTCTGGACGCCCTGGACATGTGTGGGCAGGTCGAGCGGGAATCAGAAACTGGCGGCGGGAGAAAGAGAAATTGGCGGGGATGGAAGAGAAATTGGGCGGGAGAGAGAGGGTAAACAGAGGCGGGAGATAGAGGGAAACACACCTGGGACACCAATCGAGGGGAAAAAGAGAGAGGAGCTCTCTCCTCCCACGCTGCCGGCCCAGATCCGCTCCTCCGCCGGCCTCCCCCTCTCCGGCCAAGCTCCTCCTCCGACGGCCCTTCCCCTCTCCGGCCAAGATCCTCCTCCACCGGCCCTCCCTCTCTCCGGCCAAGCTCCTCCTCTGCCGGCAGCCCTCTCCCAAGGTACGGCTCCTCCGCCAGGCAGCCCTCTCCCATATTAGTCCCCCTAGCGCCTAATAAAAATTGACTAAGGCGTCGCCTCGCCTCGCGCTTTGAGCGCCTAGGCGTTGAGGCGCCCCCCAGCGCCTTAAAGCGCCTGGACGCCTTAAAAACATAGCTCATAGCACAAATGAGTATTGTCAAAATCACATCCTTTACTAACAAAGTGGACTTGTTTTCCCCAAACATACTCTCTAGTTGCAATCCTTACTATAAACACGATAAAAATGGTTTTCTCGATGCCTCCACTTAGACTTGCTTTTGCAAAACATACTTAGGAAATTTGAGATTATGATGGTTAAATGGCATAGTTGGTCCTTTGTATAAGAGAGCATATTTGGTCCATATATTCAGCGTGGACTCATTTTGGTATTCTTACTACAAAATAGCCGCTATGAAGTACTCCCCCCGTTCCACACTTTAGTCGTAGATTTTTTTTTTCAAAAGCCAAACCTTGTAATGTTTGACTAAGTTTGTAGATAGAATATCAACATCAATAATACCATATAAATATGATATAAAATAAATTTCACGATGTATGTAATGCTGTAATGGTATTTATTTGGCATTTTAGATGTTGATATTTCCCCCCTATAAATTTGGTGAAACTTTACAAAGGGACTATGCAGCACGTATATAACAGGAGCAGAATGACCTTAGTTTCAGTCACCGAACCACTTTGTGTGGTGAATATGAGACCGTAACACCCATATCACTAGAATGTCGAAAGACCTATGTATGTGAATAATTCTTTTAGAATGTCAGTCCTTTTTCTTAGTTCATTCTCATTATTTTATTAGATGGGGACCCTTGGCGCAGCGGTAAAGCTGTTGCCTTGTGACCATGAGGTCACGTGTTCGAGTCCTGGAAATAGCCTCTTGCAGAAATGTAGGGAAAGGCTGCGTACTATAGACCCAAAGTGGTCGGACCCTTGCCCGGACCCTGCGCAAGCGGGAGCTACGTGCACCGGGCTGCCCTTTTATTCTCATTCTTTTATTAGTTCTTATTTCGATACTTTCCTTTGCCTACATATTAGCTCTATTCAATTCAATATGATAATTTGCACGCTCGCTCATGCTGGAGTGGTGTTTGTAGCATACTGAGGTGAGTAAGCAGCAGAGACAATCTTTACTCCATCGAAAATGGTCACTGAATGCGGATAAGATAGAAATCAAGGAGAAAAAGATTTTGTTGCAGGCCAAGATGTCTTTTTCCTGCATTATCCAAAGTTAGGTCACCAGCTGTCAGCTGTGCAGTGTGGTTCTTGGCAGTGTTACTTGGACATGGACTGGTGTCGTTATCTGACTTGGGTTCGGGTGTGTGATTCAACAATTTCTTTTAGACAGAAATATTACTTGGACATGGGCACGGGCGGAATTTACTTGGGTTTTGGAACCCAATGCTAGTATTCTTGTTTTGGTATTGTTAATTTCTTTCCTATGTAATATGTAAAAAATGTCACAATAAATGCCTGGTGTATGGTTTCGTTATAAATGTTCATTATTTATATGTTAAATAGTAAATGCTTGTAATATTCTAATTTCTTCACTTGGCAGGCATAAATGGGAAAATGAGAGATTACCAACTAGCTGGACTTAACTGGCTCATACGCTTGTATGAAAATGGCATCAATGGGATATTGGCTGATGAAATGGTATGTATTGTGCTCGCCTTGCCCTTTGTACTTAGCCTTCACTATTTTCCGTGCATAAAGATAATATGGTTATTATGCTTAATTCGCCTTCAAGAGCTCATATTTGGCATGCCACACCTTCTCATTTAGGGTCTCGGAAAAACTCTCCAAACTATCTCCCTGCTTGGATATCTGCATGAGTTCAGAGGAATAACAGGTCCTCACATGGTTGTTGCACCAAAGTCTACTCTTGGCAATTGGATGAAGGAAATCCAACGTTTTTGCCCTGTTTTGCGTGCTGTCAAGTTCTTAGGAAACCCAGAAGAAAGGGTAAGTCCCAAATTATCTCAGTTGATCTTATGAGCCTTTTGTGGAATATTATTAACATGTTTGTTCTATTTGGACAGAATCATATACGGGAAAATTTGCTAGCTCCAGGAAAGTTTGATGTCTGTGTTACAAGTTTTGAAATGGCAATAAAAGAAAAAACTGCATTGAGGCGTTTTAGCTGGCGCTATATTATTATTGATGAAGCTCATCGGATAAAAAATGAGAACTCCCTTCTTTCTAAGACAATGAGGCTTTTCAGTACAAATTACCGTCTGCTCATCACAGGCACTCCGCTGCAGGTATACCAACATAAAGTCTTATCCCAATCTTGGTGCTATTTGAACTCTATGCTTCAAATTACGACAATTGGTTTATTTTACGTGTATTCTGCATAAAGCAACTTTACTGACGCTGATCCCTTGATTATGCTGCAGAATAATCTTCATGAGCTTTGGTCTCTTCTCAACTTCTTGTTGCCTGAAATATTTAGCTCTGCAGAGACTTTTGATGAATGGTTCCAAATCTCAGGGGAAAATGATCAACATGAGGTTGTTCAGCAGCTTCATAAGGTAACATACGATGTTTTAGAGATTTATATTCTCAGGTTTTTCCAAGAAATATCAATGATAGCACATGTTTTTTCCTTTGCACAATTCATTGACCGTCTTTTTCTAGGTTTTACGTCCATTTCTCCTAAGGAGGCTTAAATCGGATGTCGAGAAAGGTTTACCTCCAAAGAAGGAGACTATCCTTAAAGTTGGAATGTCTGAGATGCAAAAACAGTATTATCGTGCTCTCCTTCAGAAGGATCTGGAGGTTATTAATGCTGGTGGTGAGCGCAAGCGCCTTCTTAACATAGCCATGCAACTACGGAAGTGCTGCAATCATCCATATTTATTCCAAGGTGCTGAGCCTGGCCCACCTTATACAACTGGGGACCATCTAATTGAGAATGCAGGTATTGTTTGTACATTGCAGTATTCGTTATAAATTTCTGGACCTTACTACTGCCATTGCACGCATAACTCACACTCTTTGATGCTTTCTACAGGAAAAATGGTTCTGTTAGATAAATTACTTCCCAAGCTAAAGGCCCGTGACTCCAGAGTACTGATATTCTCCCAGGTAATGGCTCTCTTTCTGTTACTCATGCACCTAACTTGGCTGCTTCAGAAAGCATCATGACTGATAAAAATATGATACCAACCATGAACTGTGGCATTCTGCTTGTGAGGTGGTTTGGAGTCCTTGCTATTCTACGTAGAGTTTTGTGACAACTATCTTATACCCTATTTCCCTGCATATTCCTGCCATTTGAGTATTTGAACACAATTGTATATCCTGCAGATGACCCGTCTTTTGGACGTCTTGGAAGATTATCTAATGTACAGAGGGTATCAGTATTGCCGGATTGATGGGAATACTGGTGGTGATGATCGTGATGCTTCCATTGAAGCTTTCAACAAGCCAGGGAGTGAAAAGTTTATCTTCTTACTTTCAACTAGGGCAGGTGGTCTTGGGATCAATCTCGCTACTGCTGACATTGTGGTTCTTTACGATAGTGACTGGTAAAGTCTTCTCAGATAGTAATTTTTTTATAGTAACCATGGAGTTTGGGAGTTGAATTCTTCTGTTTCTCAGGAACCCTCAAGTGGATTTGCAAGCTCAAGATCGTGCACATAGAATTGGTCAAAAAAAAGAAGTTCAAGTCTTCCGTTTCTGCACCGAGGTTTTTAATTTATATTTGGAAATGGAAGGGTAGCAGTATATGGTATTTTTATCTTACAGAGAATATTGCTTGCAGTATACTATTGAGGAAAAAGTAATTGAGAGAGCATATAAGAAGCTTGCCTTGGATGCTTTGGTCATACAGCAAGGTCGATTGGCAGAACAGAAAGGTTGCTTTTGTTTCTTCTCACTGCTTGTAATGTTAATAGTTTTTAATGTTGAAGTGAAGCAAATATTAATATGCTTTTGTTTTTGTGTTCTTTATTAGCTGTCAATAAGGATGAGCTGTTGCAAATGGTGAGATTTGGTGCTGAAATGGTATTCAGCTCCAAGGATAGCACAATAACAGATGAAGATATTGACCGCATTATTGCTAGAGGAGAAGAGGCAACAGCACAACTTGATGCAAAAATGAAGAAGTTCACAGAAGATGCCATTAAATTCAAAATGGACGACAGTATGACCCTCCCTCCTCGCCTCCCTGTGTAGTTTCTAGGTTTAGCGTAAACTTGAATGATGTTTTGGCCTTCATTCTATGCGGAGTGAGATGATTCTCAGCCAGATGAAAATTTTCAAGAAAAATGAAACTCAACTACTTGAAATAGTCCACACTTCAGTTTCAGTATATGAAATCTGACCATGTTGCTGGTTGCTAGCTTTTTTTAGAGTTCTGTGTACCTTTTAAGTTTATGGTTAGATGTGTTTGTACAAAATAATGGTTCTCCAGATAATCATCCACCTAACTTTTGACGTTATATGCATTGTATTGTAACTCAGCTCATGCTTGTTATGTTTTCATGCAGCTGCTGAACTTTATGATTTTGATGACGACAAGGTAATCAATCAGTTTCTTGTTCATCTTTTTACCACATATCTGAAGTTCAGTTCAATTAGTCATCCACTTGATATTATTGAAATTTTCAATCATATTTAGCCCAAAATTTCATGACAATTGAACTTCTCTTTTGTGAAGGAGGAAGACAAGCCAGATTTTAAAAAGCTAGTCAGTGATAACTGGATAGAACCTCCCAGACGAGAAAGAAAACGGAAGTATGTTTGATGTCTCTAGTTTACTATTTCTAGGTATTTAATTTTGATGATGCTAAATTTGGTCAATCTGTTTCTGTAGCTACTCTGAATCTGAATATTTTAAGCAAGCACTTCGCCAAGGTGCCCCAGCAAAACCTAGGGAACCGAGAATTCCCCGAATGCCAAACTTGTATGCCTTTTCAGTTGCTCATTTCACTCGATCAAGCCTAAATTTTAGATTCTTGGTCTTGGTGCTTAATGGGGTGTTTCTCTATGTCAGGCATGATTTCCAGTTCTTCAACACACAGAGGCTCAATGAACTGTATGAAAAGGAAGTCAAATACCTCGTGGTAATTTCTCTACTAGAGCTGTATTGACTCCAGACTTGTCTCATAAGTCATAATTTACTTTCTTTTTACTCCTTCCAATCCATATTAATCGTCAATGCTTTAGTACAATTTGATTATGGTCGAGAAGCAGGACCAATCAATACCACATAATTAATGTGTTATTTTCATTATAGCTTTTCATGGTCATGTAGATCCTGTAGTGTTAAACAATTTGATTATGGGTGTATATTACCTATAAGCCTGATACTCCGTGGGACTGCTGTATGCATATCCAGGATGCCAACACTCGGGATATGTATGAGTATCACACCACTTATATTTTAAAGATGAACAGAATAAGTCCTACCTTTGTCTAATGTTTACCTTCAAAACATTTATTCAGCAAACGAATCAGAAAAAGGATACAATTGGTGATGGTGATGGTGAGGATGAAGGTACTACCAAGCCTTACATCTCTGCTTGCACTGCAAGAAGTATCTGATTGTGCTGATCAATGCATTTTTTGCCATTTAGAAGTGGAACCTCTGACCGAGGAGGAGCAAGAAGAGAAGGAGCAGCTACTGGAAGAGGTTTGGATATACTTGTCTTTTAATCTGGACCTCCCCCCCCCCCCCCCCCCCCCCCCTCTAATTTTCTTCCATCCTCTGTAATTTTAGGGCTTTTCAACATGGACGAGGAGGGACTTCAACACATTCATTCGAGCTTGTGAGAAATATGGTCGTGATGACATAAAAAGTATAGCATCTGAAATGGAGGGGAAAACGGAAGAGGAAGTTCAGCGGTATGCTGAAGTTTTCAAGGAAAGATACACAGAATTGAATGGTATATGCTCAAAAACCCTATCCATTTCCATTTTTCCCTTTTTGCCCTTTCCTCAATTCTTTCTACAAATTAGATAAATGCATCCAGTGTTCTAACGGTTTCCTTCATGAGCTCACAATTTATGGCATGCGAGGTCTGTTTTGTCTAATCCACCGAGTATCTTCTTTCCTGTACCAGATTATGACAGAATTATTAAGAACATTGAGAAAGGAGAATCAAAGATCTCTCGAAAGGATGAGATTATGAAAGCCATAGCGAAGAAGATGGACCGCTATAAGAACCCATGGTTGGAGTTGAAAATTCAGTATGGCCAGAACAAGGGGAAGCTGTACAATGAAGAATGTGACCGTTTTCTGGTAATGCCACGCCACAGTTCTTACTGAATAACTGCACCGTTTGGCATGATTAATGAACTGTTCCTTGTGTACAGTTGTGCATGGTGCACAAACTTGGCTATGGAAACTGGGAAGAACTGAAGTCGGCCTTCCGCATGTCTCCCTTGTTCCGTTTTGACTGGTTTGTGAAGTCCAGAACTACACAGGAGCTGGCTAGAAGGTGCGACACTCTCATCCGTCTAGTGGAGAAGGAGAACCAAGAGTGTGATGAGCGCGATAGACAGGCCAGGAAAGATAAGAAGGTTGGTTACCGTTCTCCTACCCATTTCCTGCCCCTTGCTTTGGTGTTCAACATCTCCTTGCTCTGCGTTATCCTTACTCCCTGTAAAGGAAATATTATGCAATTTGCACTAATCATCAACGTTTTCCTCCTTTTTTCTGTGACTTGCAGAACATGACACCAACAAAGCGTCCTTCGTCAAGTAGTCCAGCAATGGACTCTCCCATGCAGACCCCCTCCAAGAGGGGCCGGAGGGACGGCAGTGCAGCCTCGGTGAGCGATTAGATGCTATCTTGTTTTTTGTCTTGATTGTATGCTGTGGTTGTCTGAGTAAATCAGGGACTCACTCGCTGTTGGTGTTCCTTCATTTGTTGCAGGGAAAGAGAAGGCGGCGGTGATCTAGTGTTCCCTGAGGAACAAACTTGTTTGGTGGTCGACAACCAAAGGGAAGCCCCAGACGTACCCTGTTATCTCATCCAGTGTGTTTGCGCCTAGTTATAGTAGCTCAAAACCTATTAGAGGAGGTCACTCAAGTCTGAACCAAGTTAAAAAGACAACTGCAAAGTCTGAACTCCTAAGTTAAATAGATTCCAGTGACATGGTGAACTTATGTATCGGTTAATGTACTGTCCCTGTGTTCGTGGATCAATTAGGTTGTTATTGAACCGATTAATGCTTTTGGTGATCGAGCATGAGAAAGCTACATTCCATTGGCAGCGTATGCTTTTTGCTTGTTGAGCCTTGTGCAGTTGTTGCCATCTGCTTTCATGGTCTGGACACTCGAGGTTGGATCCTCTGAAGTTGAAACAGCAATTTGTTGTTCAGATGAGAAAAATTATCAAGGAAGTATGCTTGGCTTGGCTACTGACCTGTTCACAGCATTCAGACAAGCCAATAAAGACCACCAGCTATCAATTGGTTGGCTACTGGCCAAGCACACAGAACTTGGACGATTTTTGGCAGGTTTTGAGTTGCCTTGGATGGTGACTAATACCTACTCTACCGACATTAGGCCATGACTAAAATGTTGATGTAATATTTTGGCTTTGCCATTGACTCTGTGGCAACTCTAGTTCATTCTAGTCAATCTTGGCTAATTCATGGGCAAGCAAAAGCTTGATCAAAATATTGGCTAGCGAAATGTTTGGTAGGGTTGACTGGGCTCAAAACAAACATTGCCCCAAATGGTGTATGTTACCATTGGAACAATTTTATTTTCGAGCAATCGGCGGGACCACTGCCCTGCCTAGCCTACGTCGAAACCATGAGAAAAAGGCATTGCCAGTTAGGTATGGCAACGCTGCTGCCCACTTCGACCAAAGCCGAAACTTGAGTTTTCACCCGGAGAGCTCTAAACCTGAATGACAGGAGGTGAAAGGGCACCTCGACAACACCTCCTATTAGGGCAACAACGTCCTAGACGTCATTGTTGCTGGCATTAACCGAAGTTGGTGCGAGGTTTTCACCTGGAGCTCACCAAACCCCACGTCGTTGTGTCATGCCCAGCCAAATACCATGCCACAATAGCCATGCGTCCCCAACAGCTCGGCGCTGCCAGCAACCACCACCAGAGCCGCCGAGATGCGTCCCCAACAGCTCGGCGCCGCCAGCAACCACCACCAGAGCCGCCGAGATGTCTAGTGGAGGAGACGGCTACAGCCTCCGGCCACAGCCAGAGAAGGATTTCTCCCGTCCTAAGCCGCACTCCAGCCACCCTGGATCCGCAAGCTCACCGCCGCCCAACCACCAAGCACCACAGCCTCCCCGACCACGCTCCGCATGCGAAGCCACATATATTTCAACCAAGCATGCAAGTGTTAACAGTTTGAACAAAACAAACAGAAGATTCTCATCCCAACTCAAGCACACAAGGAAGCTTCCGTTTTGTACATTATTGTTCTCATTCAATTTTCTTGACAACAACAGCAGTATATATGAACTCCGAACAGGCCTGGTGGTCGTGAGCATGAACCCCCTCCCAACTCTTTTGTAAAGTTCATCCTATCTAACTAAATACCAACGTGAAAACAAAGTGACCAAAACTGATATACTGCCAAGTCCGAGCCCTAACTAAAGCTCACTATTCTTCTCTCAACTTGCCGTCGGAGCATCGCTCACATATGGAGCTTATTGAGTTCTGAACTCGCCGTCGAAGTGTCGCCCACGTGTCTCGGGTTCCTGTGGGCTTCAGGGTCCTCCCTGGAGAGGACCTGAACAGCAGGCCGCGCTCGCGCTGCTGCTGCTGCAGGGCTAGAGCTCGCCGCCGCATTTGGCCTAGCTGAGCACACAGGGATAGAAGTTCGGACCGTAACAGGGGCCGCCAACCAAGGGGGCCGCTGCTGGTATAACAAACCTGATGAACTCATAGGAGTCGCAGCTCCATATCTCGCTGGAGCTTCCATGTCAAAAGACCATAACTCAGGTGATCTCGCCCTGCTGAACGGAAGATTACTTCTGTGGATGGGCTCGCCGTGCTGAACAGGACTAGGATGACCCTGTCGCTGGACAGGTCTTTGTACCACAGATGATCCAGCACGAGACAATGATGGCTTTGGTGGCTGTTCTGCTGGCTTCTTCGACTCTTTATCATCTTGATTTGGTTCCGACTTCTGTGACGGTGAATTTGCTGTGGAGCTTGACATAGTCTGAGGAGCTTTATTCTCTTCCATGGAGGCAGCACTACTCTCTGTATACACCTCTTTCCCATTTTCAGGCCATTGTTGAACCTGACTTGGACCGACATTTTCTGGAGTACTAGAGGAATCTAGAGCAGTGTATCCGGATAACACTGCGGCATCAAGAAGCTCAACGGTCTCAGTATACCCTTGCCTTTCCCTGTGCATTGTGTGTACAGTAACTGGCAATGGACTTCTTGGTACATATGTGGCAGGGTAAGGCGAGAAGTACCGAGGAAGGACAGGAGCAGTTTCAGGAAAACATGGCAGAAGAGCTAAAGCATCTTGGCTGGCCGGCACGGCGAACTGCCTTCTAGGTGGAGGAGGGTACATGGAGAGCATAGTTGGTGGCGGTTGAAACCTTGTGTTGCCCATAGTTTGAACCATCGGAAAATGGGGCTTCTGCTGTGTTGCTTGCACTTGGTTCCACATATGGTACATTGCTTGCTCTGGTGCAACATTTGGGTACATCTGATTTTGTAAGTGTGACCCGTAAAATGACACATACGGTTTGGGATAAGATCTCTGAGATTGTTGGCGGTTATTGCTTTGCTGTTTTTCCTTTTGATATGATGTCTTGCCTTCATTTTTCCGGTTCAAGTTTTCAAGAGTGCGGGCAACTGTGGCCTGTTCCTTCTCCTTATCATGATCAGATGGAGAAGATGAAGATGCTGCCTCACCCTCACCTACTAGAGGCACAGTTGGAAAAATTTGAATGGTCAGGAAACAAGCTGAGCGAAACCGACATGATAGTACAACAAAATTAATAAGAGCAAACACTATGGAGCTAATACAACCAGATGCATCAACTAGCAGATATGCTAAAATCATACAGTAAGAAACCAAAGGTGGTAAGAAGGCGAGAAAATACTCACGCTGCTTCAATTCAGACCAGGCTGCCATAGCAGCATTTTTTTGGGCTTGTTTCTTGGTCTTGCCAGGATTGCCAGTGAAGATCCTTCCTGCTAACTCCACTGTACATGTGAACGTTGGTGTATGCCCTGGTCCAGATCTAATAGTAGTGTACATGGGCAGCTTTAAACCAGCCCGATGAGCAGTTTCTTGGAGCAGGTTCTTGTAGATCCCAGTTTCATCCTGTGGAGTGAAACATCATTAGCACCTCAGCTTTGAGGACATTCCTGAGGTTGTGTTGCCAAACATGAGCTCAGCACAGTTGCAGTATAAACCAGAAATTATAACATAAACGTAACAAATTATGTACTACTATCTCTGTCCCATAATATAAGAGCGTTTTTTACACTAGATGTAGTGTCAAAAACACTCTTATATTATGGGACGGAGGGAGTAATAAGCACACTCACAAAAGAAGTATAAAAAGAGTTCATATAACCTCTAGTCCAAATGCTGAATCTAGATGGCATTAATGAACATGGACACACAGTAGAGATGTGCTACAAGGGTAGAAAACTACATACCACATGACAACCTTAAATATCTCATCTACTTGGATTTGTTTTTACTGCACCAGCAGGCATGAAAATGGGACAACTGGGCAAGTCAACATCAGATATCATAAAAGAACTGAACCTTCCCAACCAATACATCATAAATAATACTGTTTTCGCTTTGACTTATTGCAGTGGGAATTATCAAGAACAGTGAATATTAAATATACTTTGTCATGTAGGTAGATCCACAGTACAGATGAAATTTATTGTTCTTTGACTGAAAGAGAGGCCGGCTTGCTATACATACCGAGTGAATTTCAAAATATCCATCGACATAATAACTAGAATGGTACTATAATATTGTTGATGGAAAGGGTAAAAGCTGTGACAGCAAATTAAGCAATCATGATTTGTGCAATGAAGGATAAGAATTGCATGAGCATTTTCGCAGAAGATCAAGATGAAGGATGATGGATAATAATGACACTCACTTGCATATTAAGTATTCGAAATGTAGCTACAATTTTATTTGTCTTTGTCTACATTAAAACAGGCTGCAAACATTTGGGTAATCAACAACAGGTGATATTTGGTACAGTATTTAACCTTTAAGTGCTGTAAAAAAGGAAAGGAGATTCCAAAGTTAATCTGAGCAGAATAAGCAATATCTAGGGGCATCAACGAAACCAACCAGGACTTTTGCAGCAAGCGATGATGAAGGTCCCCTCTTCGACAACTCATTGAGCGCCACCTCAGCCGCCGCATGCTCTGCCTGCCGCAAGGTGGAATAGAACCCGGGGCTCTCAAATGATTCCCCATTAAAAGTAACCGTGGCCTTAAACCGGGGCGCATGATCTGGCCCCTCGCGGATGCACGCGTAGGACGGCAAGTTGAAGCAGCTCCTCTGCGCAAGCTCCTGGAGCTGGTTTTTAAACATGCCTGCGTCAAGATCAAGAATCAGAGATGCACCCGGTAAACCACATCACCGTTGGAGCGAAGTTCATAAGGGGTGACAAAGATCATCACAGCAACCGCCTAAACAATATGATCTTATGAAGAAAACCTTAAACAACGGCGTCAAGAAATGCATACCTTCGATACAGAAGTATCAATCACGCAGTCTATGAAGCTATGTTTAGAGTCGAGAAGAGCTTCTTCTGTCCTCAGCGTCCTGTAACCCTTGCTTGATATCCTCTTATTGCAGTAGATAAGAAGAGGCCTCGGATTATTAATAGCCAGTGCTGTACTCCCAGTCCTGCAGAGGAACAAATAAGTCCCGGATCGAATGAGAGCAATAAACCTAATGCTGGCTTTGGCAGCGGCAGCCATACGAACAATGAGTAAAACTAGTGGAAGCAATAAACTGCAGTCCTGAGAGGATTCATTGGTACTTTTATGAGGATTCACTGGTACTAGTAGAGCAGAGCAGGGGAGGCAATGAAGCGCGCAAGGACAACGATAGCAGCTGATTCCCATTAAAAAAAAAAAAAAGCAGCTGATTCAGCTCGCTGCCTCGTCTAATTAATGCACTGCCGCAGTAAATCTAAGAAAGATATCGCACCCAATGAGTAAAACAAATCCAGCAACCTCTGATTAACTGACACGGAGAGGGAAAAGAAAGAGAACGCATGGAATGACATGAACCAAACATTCGGGACTGGCTAATAACCTAATCGCATCCAACTGGAGAGTGGCCGGAGCCAAGAAAGAGACCCCGCCCCGCCGCGCCGGCGAGATCGACCGAACCACATCGGCGGGAACCCGACCCCAGATCGAACCAACCCCCACGAGATCAAGAGATGAGCAGACCAACCTGCGACGGGGTACCGCCGGCTCTTCCTTCACCTCGACCCCTTCTGCCTTCCAATCGCGGCAGGAGGCGAAAGGGAAAAAGGCAGCGTGCGAAGAGACGAGCCACCGACAGCCGCGACAAAAATCTTTCCTTTTTCTGTTAGCCGCTGCCTCCGCGTGGTCGCTTGGTTTGGCCGCGACTGCGAGGGTGGGCTCGGCTACGCCATTAGGCTAGGGCGGCGGCGGCGCTGCAGCAGCGGGCGGCGGCCATCAGCGGCGAGATTGGGAAGGGAGGCGTGTTGCTTTCCGGCGCTTTTCGTCTGCATCCTACTACTACTCATTTTCTCGGGTTTCTTTCCTTTTTTTTTCCTTGGGAGATGGGAGAAGGAGACTCCTCCGAGTCCGTGTGTCATGTGCACGCAACGGCGATCATTATTGCCGGCCACGAGGAAAACAGGCATGGTGGAGTGGAGTGGAGTGGAATGGCTGATTAAGGCATGTTTGGTTGGCCATTAATATTGCTCCACTTGGGGTGCTAATTCCCTGGACCCGTCTCTCAAAACTTGAGATCCACCTTCATTGATAGTACATTTACAAAGAAATACAGTAGAAGATCTTGAGTATTATTTGAAAATTTTGAAGAATTGCATGGAGGGGCCGGACCATTGAGCAACTCGAAAAAGCTCAGATTCGATTACATAAGTCGCATTGAAACGTCGCCTAAAATCATTTTCTGTGACGTTCCACCGTCACCAGGTGTTTGCCTCCCCGGGCAGCGCCCTCGACAACTTTGGTGATGTTCTAGCATGATTTTGGGCGGCGTATTTGGTTGTCATTAGGCATGTGCATATTCTGCGATGATTTGTAGTGTCACGGAAAATGTTGAACACACCCCTAAAAATGTTGAACCTGTCAATTTCTTGTAATATAATAAGAAGAAAAACTGATTGTTTTTAAGCTCACTTATCTGAGTAGGGCGTTTTGGAGCTCGGGCTCCATGGAGCCCTTTATTTTTGAACAATTCAAAATTCAAATTTCTTGATTTCAAAAAAATCTGAAAAAAAAATGCAAGTATACAAGGATGAAATGTGTATGTGTGCAAAAATTCAGGATGAAATACCTTGAGATGCGATCTGTGCAAAAAGAACAAATTCATGAACTTTTGGGATGAATAGTATCATGTGTTAAAAAGCCACAAATTTGTCTTTTTTGCACAACCCTCGTTTTAATGAATTTCATTCTGAAAATTTACACACATGTGTGTTATGCCTTCATGTACATCTGTATTTTTTTTCAGATTTTTTTGAAATGTAAAAATATGAAATTTGATGAATTTTGAACTTTTCAAAAACCAGCCTCCATGGAGGCCGAGCTCCAAAAGGCATTTTCGCACTTATCTAGTGTTGAAACTATAAATACATATTTTCTAGAAGTGGTCAATCTACTTTCTCATAGTGTTCCTCAAAATTTTGGAAGTGTTTACACTATTCATCAATGAATGTTCATAAGCAAACATGAACAAACCACACGTGCATTAATACATATAAAAACACACCACACGTAAATAAATTAATACATATTCAAACGTGATTGGCGGACCCCTACTATGTAATTTAAAATGGACAAAATAAATGTGTGTTTCCCGTGGCTTGAGCGCAGGAAGTGAAGCATGCAATACATATTGCAATGCCAGTACGGTATTGATCAGTTATCGATCAAACTGTTGGCACTCCTTTGCTTATAGGAAGTCTATCGGTCCGCGCCTATCATCTTATTGCCCGATGAAGGCAAACGCCATGTTTCAATGCTGCGGGATGGAGATTAATGGCGTCCAGCCGTGTGCCAACAACCATCGGCCATTCACGCCACTTTTCACCTCCGTCCGCCAGCTTTTACCGCCACTTTGCTCGCCCGGCACCCGTCGCCCGCGGCTATAAGAAGACCCTCGCCATGACCAAACATCTCATCCTCTATCCGAGCAGCCTCCACATCCCTTCACATTGCCATGGTCGAATAGATGATCGCCCATGACCAATTAGCTCACTCTCTTTCAGCCTCCCCCAACCCACTCCATTGTCATATCTGAATAGCTCACCGTGACCTTGGTGCTTAGCCTCCATAAGATGGGCGTGAAGGAGGATCCCTTCGCCATCTTGCCGCGTCACCACAGGAGACCTGGCGCTCATTACTCTTTTCGGGCACCACCAGCTCGCATGTTGCACTGCGTAATCGAGCCAAATGAGGTGCAGGGAATGCATCATTTGGCCCCATTACGCGGAGCAACAAGCACACTTGGTGGGTAGACAAGGAGGCAACTCGTTACATGTGCATGCCCCATGTGTAGCATTCACCGTCGCCATGGTCACAAGCACAATAACGAGTGCCATCACTTTTTTGGATTGGTACACAGGCGTTGTTACATCTTCGAAGGGCCTAAAAACAATTATAACTTTTCGGCGATGTTCGTTTTATGGGAGGACACGTTACTGTCGACTATCGGGTGTATGTATATATGCATGAATGTCTGTGTCTGTACTGTATTAAAAAAAGTTGTGCAGTCACTTTGTTTAGTGAAACATTTTAGCAAAGTTTGTACTTGATGCTCAAGGTGTTGCGTGTAATTATGAGAGTGCTTAATTTAATTTCTTGTAATGATCCCAACAAAGTACAATAGTGATCAGAGTATTTATTCATTAATGCACCTCATCTACTACCCCTATAAAAGGACCAGAGGGGGCAGATCCAAACAATCTCAACCGTTTATCTACGAAATCTAAAAATCTAAAATTCTCCGATGTTTAACACAACAAGCCACGAATTCAACTCATTCCATCGATCGCCCACTAATTCCCCTCGTACCCCTTTGTTGTAATCGAACTTCCCTTCCCTCGGTTAAAAGAATAACTGCCCTCCCCTGAGCATACGACACGACGCACCACCTCTTCTACACCCTGTTGAGGCCCTCGCCGCTCCACATCTGCTGCCCAACCGACGGGGGCGTGGGTCGCCGTCGACGCTAGTCGCTCCTCCTCTGCTCCCTGATGGACGTGAGCGCAGGTCTCCGGCCGGCGGGCGGCGACACCGACACGAGCGAGGACTCAAGCTGAGCGCCGCGGGTGGTGGATTGGGCATGAGGACGACGCAGAGCACGAGCAGCGGCTAACTGCGCTCGCGACGGTGATGGTTGTAATCGTTTATTCAATCAGTGTTGTAATCGTTTATTCAATGTCCCCTGTAAATTCTGACGTGCGTGCATGATGCTGCCAGCGTGCTGTGCGTGTTGGATGGATCACTGAGGGCATGCGCGGCTAGCCGGCCGGCCGGCATGTGTGCTGTGCATGTGTGTTGACTCAGGTAATCAGACGTTCTTGTGTTTGCGTCAATGCCTGGCTGAAAACTGTTGTTTCAACCTTTGCATTTTAGTTCTGAAATAAGAAATCACTAGCGCCTTCTATTTTTAATCATTAGCACCTTTTTATCCTGGCAGTGTGAAAGTGTTTTATCAGGGCCTTGTCTTAAATATAATTGCATTGTAGGAATTGCACACTTACACGAGCCATTGCCTAACTCTGATATCCAAGTTAGCTGTTAGAAGTGTTCCCTCTTCAAAACATATCTTTTGGCGCGAGGCTTCCCTGCGTTACCTGAACCTCCCTTCCATTTCAACCAATGATGTTTTTTGCTTTCTTTATCTACAAATTAGGGATGAACCAATAGACATTTATACGATGATGCAGCTATTGACATGCGTGGTAAAGATGCTCTTATCAACTTTGAACCAAATTTCTGATGATGACATCCCAACGATTGTGGTGTCATGGTCGGGTACTATGACTTCTTTTGTTGATTCAATTTAAAGTTTTTGTGTGTGAGTCATTAACGTGTAATGTCTTAGATCTGGAGAGTAATGGAGTCATGTAAATTCGAGCTCTGGTTCTTATGTGATAGCGTACTGCTATGCATCACTTATGCAGGCGAAAACACGATAGAAACAAAGGTATCTTGCTGATATCAGTTATTTGGGAAACAACTGTTTTATATAGAAGCTTCCTTTCACTTAGCCAAGAGAGGAAAATGGTTTCTAATTTTAGTTCAAAATATTGTGGTGTCAATTCATTGCTTCACCGAATCAAGAGATCTTTTCCAAGAGGATGGATCTAGCCTGGTCATGTTGTCACGTAAATATATGGGATTTTTTAGGGCCTATTGCTAGGTCTCTTCTTCATGGCCATGCCATCGTCGCCCCAAGCCCAGGTGAACTATTTATCCTTTTGATTTCTTTACCTCCAGTTCTCCACTTCAGTTTCCATTCTTTTCCTCCATGTACACACCTCAAGCTGGGGGTTGGGAAGCACTGATGGGACAAAAATCTGCCACAATGCTCCGTGAACAACTACGCAGAGTTCAGAAGCAAGAAGGTAACTCATTCGAAATTGTGCAGTTGTAGATATGCACTAATTTGTGATTTAGCACTCTGACTCTGTAGTTGAAAATTTGGTATTAGCTTTTGATATGCACTAATTCCTACTCGAATCAGTTTTGCATAGGAGGTGGAGGATTGGGCCAAAATCTTCCTCTTTGGGACTTCTATGTTTGGAACCATAGTGCAAGTTGGGGATATTTATTTCTATTCAAATAAAATTACTCGCAACTGTATTCTCACGTGTTTCATTATTTTTATGCATTGTGTATTCATCAGGTACTACAAAAGATTTTGTTGTGATGATGCAAAGCATGATTTAATAATCTTCTACCCTGCACATTTTACATCTGGTTTCATAAACATTGTGCTTTTCTCCATGTCAGCTACATGGTCAGCTTAATAGAGTCAATGGCTGTAAAATATTTTGGTGATGATTTTGGTGAATGACCGAAGGCCCACTCTATCTCTATCAATTGTAGGACTGGTAAACCTCTCATCCGTGGAGTGATATTGACCTGTCGAGAGCTATCGAAAGGTTTGCTGCCCAATTTAACCACCTTCATGCTTTATAGTTGCAACACTTACAAAAGCGAAATAAAATTTAGATGGATAGCTGACGTGGCTTGAGACTGCGTCGGTATTTCCCCAAAGAGGAAGGGATGATGCAACACAGCGACGGTAAGTATTTCCCTTAGTTATGAAACCAAGGTTATCGAACCAGTAGGAGGATCACCACCACCCAATAAGCAGCACCTGCACACAAACAACAAATACTTGCAACCCGACGCGAAAGAGAGGTTGTCAATCTCTCTATAGTAAAAAGATAGTTTAGGTAGTGATAGATAGGATAGATAGATCTCTCAAGAACTCAAAATAAAAAGAGCAAATAAAATATGCAGCAATATGTTTTTGGGTTTTTGGTTTTGTAGATTTGAAAACAAAGATGCAAAAAGATAGATCTGAAAGCAATATGTTAGAAAAGTAGACCCGGGGGCCGTAGGGTTCACTAGTGGCTTCTCTCATGAGTATAGCGCACGGTGGGTGAACAAATTACTGTTGGGCAATTGATAGAAAATCGAATAGTCATGACGATATCCAAGGCGATGATCATTATATAGGCATCACGTCCAAGATAAGTAGACCGACTCCTGCCTGCATCTACCACTATTACTCCACACATCGACCGCTATCCAGCATGCATCTAGTGTATTAAGTTCATGGAAAAACGGAGTAATGCAATAAGAACGATGACATGATATAGACAAGATCTATTCATGTAGGAATAGACCCCATCTTGTTATCCTTAATAGCAACGATACATGCGTGTCTTGCTGCCCCTTCTGTCAGTGGGAAAGAACACCGCAATATCGAACCCATCACAAAGCACCTCTTCCCATGACAAGAAAAATCGATCTAGTTAGCCTAACTAAACCAAAGATTCGAAGAAGAAATACGAGGCTATAAGTAATCATGCATATAAGAGATCAAAGAAGACTCAAATAATATTCATGGATAGCAACTGATCATGAACTCAAAATTCATCGGATCCCAACAAACACACCGCAAAAGTTTAAATCAAATAGATCTCCAAGAGACCATTGTATTGAGAATCATAAGAGAGAGAGGAAGCCATCTAGCTACTACCTACGGACCCGTAGGTCTATGGTGGACTACTCACGCATCATCGGAGAGGCACCTATGAAGAAGATGAACCCTTTCGTGATGGTGTTTAGATTGGATCTCGAGGTTCTGGAACTTGCGGCGGCTGGAATTGTGTTTCGTCGACTCCCCTAGGGTTTTTGGAATATTTGGGAATTTATAGGCATCAGAGGCGGTGGAGAGGGGCCCCGAGGAGGGCACAACCCATCAGGCCGCGCCGGGGTCCCCTTGGCGCGCCCTGGTGGGTTGTGGTCTCCTCGGCCCACCTCTCCGGCACTTCTTTGGCCCACTGGGTGTCTTCTTGTCCAGAAAAAATCTCCAAACAGTTTCGTCGCGGTTGGACTCCGTTTGATATTGATATTCTACGAAGTAAAAAACAAGCAAAAACAGCAACTGACACTTTGGCACTATGTCAATAGGTTAGTCCCAAAAAATGATATAAAGTTGTTATAAAATGATTGTAAAACATCCAAGAATGATAATATAACAGCATGGAACAAGTAAAAATTATAAATACGTTGGAACATTTGTATGTACCTGAATTGTAGTTTGGCATCTAAATAGATTGGCTCATAGCTTTAGATGTCATATACTGCCTGCTGAAATATGGAATTGATATTCTACCAATTAGTCAATGCTCTTTATAGTTGCTAAGAGATGGACGTGGGCATCTTAATTCGTAAAAGACAACATTTCCAGTCATTTTTATGACTCCGGAATTAGGAATTATGCGTACTTTACTTTACATGAGATTTGTTTTTTCAAAACAGTAGGTTTATTTAATGAGAGAACTAAAGACCGAGCTAGGCGCCGGTCGACCATCCCAAGCGCGCAGCCGCTCAATTTTAGTGATTGCAGCCGTTGGAATTTGTGTCCCTGTTTCGTTCACCTCCCCCGCACACGGATTGACTCTGCCCTGGCTCCGCCTCCGCCTCCCCATGCACCTCCCCGTCCCTGCCTACTTCAACTCCGGTGGACACCACTCGCCATCGACGCCATCGTGCCCGGGCGCAGCGTCGTCGTGCTAGTTCCAACATTTGTGACACATGGTTGAAGCATCAGCTCCCGTCGGCCACAACATTTTGCGACGCGCACACCTACTGCTCCCTCTCGGTAGAAGCCCCGCTAGCTGACAGTTCTAGCTCTGCTTAGGTTGATTGTAGCAAAAACGATTGCTGGTTCCAGCAAAACATGGCAGTCACCGTCCATCGCTGCCCCAACAACATCCTCTCAATTTGTAGCAAAATCGAAAGCTGGTTCAAGCAAAAACCAAAGTGGTTCCAACAATAATGTAACAAAAATCATGGCGGCATCGGCACCACCATCGTCTCAGTTTGCAACAAATTCAAAAGTTGATTCCAGCAAAAAATTAATGTGTCTAGACGACGGCACCACCATCCTCTCATTTGTAGCAAATCGAAAGATGGTTCTAGGAAAAATCAAAAGTGGTTCCAAAAAAATGAAGTCGCCGTGTCGCGCGATGCGCCATAGCCCACGACCTCGCGGTCGCCAGTCGCACTTAGGTCATGACGTCAGCCTTTTGAAGGACAGCTTCGCAGCAGCCGGCTTCTCCTCGTAGCAGTGACCATCGCTGATGAGGGATAGGCTGAGGAGGTGGAGAAGCGCATGGATAAGAGGAGGAGCTTCTTGCCGACATGGATCCAGTGGAGGGAGAGAGTAGGGTTCGTGCCTGGTGGTGCAGCGGCCGCCTCGCCGGAGTACATCCTGGGGGTGTTGAGCCAGGGTAAAAGAACGGGTGAATCATACGGATAATATGGTGAGAGCGAGTAAAACAAGAGGACGAGAGATATGGTGATTTAGAAGATGACGCCAGACACACGATCTCTCATAATCCACCGCCCCACCCCGTGCGCGATCGGCTTACTTAGCCGGTCGGCCGGGTAGAAATCGTTTGCCTAGAATTAATGTACTGTAGCTGATACGTGCGTTGCACATGCAAGCTTACTAGTATTCATAAAGTGCTAAAACAATTGCTCATAATATTTGTCAAACATACACACGTAAGTTAATATACACATACAAACACTAATGTTCTCTGGAATTAAGAAATATAAGGAAGGTAATTCGCAGGCAAATGTAAGAAAAGATATGATGCGATTGAGATATTTTTCTTGCAAGTGATTTATTGCTATTGCCGATTTATTATATTACTGTTGATTGCTTTGCACGAGATTTCTTTCCGCGGAAACGAGAAGGTGGGCTGGTGGGGGTTGGTACACACAATTGCATGCATATTGAAAACGTGCTTCTCCACAATTGCATACATATTAGGACAAGAATTTCACATTTTTAAAATACTTTATTATCCAAATAAGCAACACATTTGAAAGATGATGCTAATATCTAATTTGAAACATATGAGTTCCTTGTCCTAATTATTCAACGATTTCCTTGGTGTGTGGCCTCTTTCCACAACGTTTGAAGAGATCCTTCTCCTTTGCCTCACATTTGGCGAGGTGTTGATCGGCGCGTCGCCGACACGCTAGCGCAAACCTACTGGTCAAATAATCTGGCGCCCATAGGTACTCTTCGTTGCTAGCAGCGTACACCAGATCTTTGTACTTCTAGGCGTAAATGATCCGCATGGACCCTTTGGCTTCCATGTGTTGGGGAACGTTGCATGGGAAACAAAAAAATTCCTACGCTCACCAAGATCGATCTAGGAGATGAACACCTACGAGAGGAGAGATTGCATCTACATACCCTTGTAGATCGCTAAGCGGAAGCGTTAAGAAACGCGGTTGATGTAGTCGAACGTCTTCGCGATCCAATCACGATCCGTCCCGCGAACTCCCGATCAAGTGCCGAATGGACGACACCTCCGCGTTCAACACACGTACGGCTTGTGACGCCTTCACCTCCTCGATCCAGCAAGCGGTGGTGAAGTAGTAGCTCATGTCCTCCGGCAGCACGACGACGTGGTGGAGGTGGTGGTGGAGGAATCTTAGCAGGGCTTCGCTGTGCGTCTATGGAGAGGAGAAGGGCTACGAGGGAGAGGAGGGGAAACGCCGTAGCACATTAGGGTGCGGCTGCCCTCTCTCTCCCTCTCTATATATAGGGGGAAGGGAGGAGGGGGGCGCCCTAGGGTTTCCCCTAGGGACCGGCGGCCACAAGGGGCGGCTAGGGTTAGGGTGGCGCCCCCTAGGTGCCTTGCCTCCCAAGCATAGGGGTCGGCGGCCCTAGGGGGTGCGCCCACCTCCTTGGCCGAATTGGGCTGGGGTTTGGGTGGCGCCCAGCCCCCTAGTGGGCTGGTGCGCCCCTCTCCTTGGACCATGAGGCCCCCAACTCTTGCAGGGGGCCCCCGAAACCCCTTTCGATACTCCGTTGATTCCCCGGTACACCCCGGAACACTTCCGGACTCCGATACCCTTCGTCCTATATATCAATCTTTACCTCCGGACCATTCTGGAGTTCCTCTTCACGTCCGGGATCTCATCCGGGACTCCGAACAACCTTCGGTCGCCAACATAACAACTCGACTATACTTATATCATCACCAAACGTTAAGTGTGTAGACCCTATGGGTTTGAGAACTATGCAGACATGACCGAGACACCTCCACGGCCAATAACCAATAGCGGGACCTAGATGTCCATATTGGTTCCTACATATTCTACGAAGATCTTTATCGGTTGAACCTCGATGTCAAGGATTCAGTCAATCCCGTACGCAGTTTCCTTTGTTCATCGGTATGTTACTTGCCTGAGATTCGATCGTCGGTATCTCCATAGCTAGTTCAATCTCATTATCGGCAAGTCTCTTTACTCGTTCCGTAATACAAGATCATGCGGCTAACTCCTTAGTCACATTGCTTGCAAGCTCATTATGATGTTGTATTACCGAGTGGGCCCTGAGATACCTCTCCGTCATACGAAGTGACAAATCCCAGTCTTGATCCATGCCAACTCAACAGACACCCTTGGAGATACTTATAGAGCATCTTTATAGTCACCCAGTTACATTGCGACGTTTGATACACACAAGGTACTCTTTCGGTGTCAGTGAGTTGCATGATCTCATGGTCATAGGAACAGATACTTGACATGCAGAAAACGACAGCAATAAACTTGACACAATCATATGCTACGTTCATAATTTGGGTCTTGTCCATCACATCATTCTCCTAATGATGTGATCCCGTTTTCAAATGACAACTCATGTCTATGAACCAGGAAACCATGGCCATCTTTGATCAACGAGCTAGTCCGGTAGAGGATCACTAGGGACATGTTGTTGTCTATGTACCCACACATGTATTTGAGTTTCCAATAATTACAATTATAGCATGGATAATAAACGATTATCATGAACAAGGAAATATAATAATAACCACTTTATTATTGCCTCTAGGGCATATTTCCAACAGTCTCCCACTTGCACTAGAGTCAATAATCTAGTATTACATGGTAATGAATCTAACACCCATAGAGTTCTGGTGTTGATCATGTTTTGCCCGTGGAAGAGGTTTAGTCAACGGATCTGCAACATTCAGATCCGTGTGCACTTTGCAAATGTTTATGTCCTCCTCCTTGATCGCATCGCGGATGGAATTGATGTAGGAGATATGCCCTAGAGGCAATAATAAATGTTATTGATTATCTCCCTGTTCATAATTAAGTTTATGTTCCATGCTATAACTGCAATGATTCTCGAGTCTACAAATAAAACGAGGCTTGGAGGGAAACTCATGTGCACGTGTGGGATAATAAACGGTAAAATGTATTCCTGGTCAAGCCTCTATGACTGGCTCAAGTATTGCATGATGATCCTGTTTTCCTGATCATGGGCATGGCTATGCCGGCAATTTTGAGGGCACAATTGTTGGTAGAACACTTGTGTTGAATCGACCCGAATTGATGTTATGCTATGAGATACATTCGTCATAAGTTAATGGTTAATAACACAAAGAAGTTAATGTTTGCATAATTCCTTAGACCATGAGAGTATCGAGTTTCTTCATGCTTGCTTCATGAACTTTGGGGTTTGTTAAACGTCATCCGTAAATGGGTGGCTATTACGGCGGCTTACGGGTTCATGGAAAAGTATGTCAAGTAACTTGATAGCTCAAGATTGGGATTTGCTCCTCCGACGATGGAGAGATATCTCTGGGCCCTCTCGGTGTTACGGTATCCATCATCGTCTGGCCAGACACTTTGTGATTTGATCACGGGGATACCGGAACACAGAAACGAGAAAAGAGAACAATACCGGTAACGAGGTAACTGGCATAGTGGACAAGGTGTTGATCCACGGGGATGCCAACATGTCTCACCTCGGGTAATTGTAACATATCGCGAAGCAACAGGAATAGCACACGGCAACTGGAGGTTCGCTCGAATATTCATTCGTGTGGGTATAGGGGTCAATATGGGTGTCCACGGCTCCGATGTTGATCATTGATCGGAAGGGGTTCCGGGTCATGTATATGCTTCACCGAACCTATAGGGTCACACGCTTAAGGGTCATCTATCTGTTGAATACTAGACAGGGAGTCTGAGAGAAAATCACCGAAAAAGTTTCGGACGCCGGAAAAGTTTCGGACAGCGGAAAAGTTCCGCAGAGAGGTCACCGGATGAGTTCCGGTGAAACTGAAAAGTTGTTTCAGGGGATACCAAAAAGTCAAATTGGTTTTGGCACATGCCTGATAATTCTTGGAGGATGCCAGAATCATTCTGGAAACTTTCTGGAATTTTCCGGGATGAAAACCGGAAATGTTCTGGAGCTGCCGAAACCGCTTCAGATGCTTTTCGCAGATGAAAATCACTAAACCGGAATTGTTCCGGCTCGCGTTGAAAATTATTTTGGTGGGTACTGGAAATGTTCTAAGCCCACATGAATATTTTCAGTTCGATCAGACGCTGAAATATGTCGTCATGAATAGTGAAAGTGCTTTTTGGGATATTTTTGGAAAAGTACCTTTTGGGATATTTTCCCAAAAGGCTTCTAGAAGGGATGGATGGACGGGGACCACCTTGGGGGGCCCCCACAAGGGTTGTGGCCGGCCAAGAAGTGGGCTCCACCTTGGAGCCCCACTTGCCCACTTGCTTTCCCATTTTGCCCTTGGAAAGTGTTTCCTTCATGGGCAAGTTTTGGTATTTTTGAAATGCCCATCCTAGCCCTTGGTTTTCCTATAAATAGAGGTGGAGAGGGCTGCCATCTCTTCATCCTTACTCTCATACACAAGCCATGCATGATCTGGCATTCTCTCTCCCTCCCAGCGAAATAGTTTCGTAGAGCCGAAAGGCTGTCTGGGTTCCGGCAGGAACTAGTTCTGGACGACGAAGCCCTGCCGGATAGATGACACCGTATGTGTGCAACTCTGTAGAGAGATCGTAGTTTCGGTCTTAGTTTGAGAGTGCCTCCCGAAGGGCTGTCCGTGTGACCGTCCAAGTTTTGGAGGTCCTCCCGAAGGGCTGTCCGAGTGACAGTCCGAGTTTCGGAGGTCCTCCCGAAGGGCTGTCCGCGACACCGTCCGGGGGACTGTGCGACCGCCTCCCGGAGGGCTGTCCGCGGGGCAGATGAGGGTATACATCCTCGCGGTTGGGAGGTTGTAAAATCCTAGCTGCGGGGATCTGCACCGCCGTTCGTCATCGACTCTACTTCCGCTGCGCTACGAGTCGGTAACGAAAGAGATCAAACCTTGTATGCAGTCTCTATAGTGGTCCTGGGCTGGTGCGTAGGTCGGAAATTTTTTGTTTTCTGCTGCGTTACCTTACAATTGAAGCGTCGCTTTATGTGTCTGGTCCTCTTGTGAAACCTTGGTTCCTTGGCCAGATCAATGGCACCAGTGTTGTCACAGAACAGAGTCATCGGGTCCAGTGCACTGGGCACAACTCCAAGATCTGTCATGAACTGCTTCATCCAGACACCTTCCTTTGCCGCCTCCGAGGCAGCTATGTACTCCGCTTCGCATGTAGAAGCAGCTACCACGCTTTGCTTGGAACTGCACCAGCTTACCGCTCCCCCCATTGAGAATATATACGTATCCGGTTTGAGACTTAGAGTCATCCGGATCAGTGTCAAAGCTTGCATCGACGTAACCCTTTACGACGAGCTCTTGATCACCACCATAAACGAGAAACATTTCCTTAGTCCTTTTCAGGTACTTAAGGATATTCTTGACCGCCGTCAAGTGTTCCACTCCTGGATCACTTTGAAACCTTCCGGCCATACTTATGGCAAGGCTGACATCTGGTCTTGTGCACAACATCGCATACATGATAGAGCCTATGGCAGAAGCATAGGGGATGACACTCATCTTTTCTCGTGCAGTCACTGGGCATTGAGTCTTACTCAACTTCACACCTTGCAATACATGCAAGAACCCTTTCTTGGACTGGTCCATTTTGAACTTCTTCAAAACTTTATCAAGGTATGTGCTCTGTGAAAGTCCTATTAAGCGTCTCGATCTATCTCTATAGATCTTGATGTCTAATATGAAAGCAGCTTCTCCTAGGTCCTTCATTGAAAAACTCTTGTTCAAATATTCCTTCACGCTTTCCAAAAATTCTATATTATTTCCAATCAGCAATATATCATCCACATATAATATTAGAAACGCTATAGAGCTCCCACTCACTTTCTTGTAAATACAAGCTTCTCCGTAAATTTGTATAAAGCCAAACGCTTTGATCACCTCATCAAAGCGAAGATTCCAACTCTCCGAGACGCTTGCACCAGCCCATAAATGGATCGCTGGAGTTTGCAAACTTTGTTAGCATATCTCTGGATCGACAAAACCTTATGGTTGCATCATATACAACTCTTCCTTAAGGAAACCGTTAAGGAATGCTGTTTTGACATCCATCTGCCAAATTTCATAATCGAAAAATGCAGCTATTGCTAACATGATTCTGACGGACTTAAGCATCGCTACGGGTGAGAAAGTCTCATCGTAGTCAACTCCTTGAACTTGTGAAAAACCCTTTGCCACAAGTCGAGCTTTATAGACGGTGATATTACCGTCTGCATTCGTCTTCTTCTTAAAGATCCATTTATTCTGAATGGCCTTTCGCCCTTCAGGTAATACTTCCAAAGTCCATACTTTGTTTTCATACATGGATCCCATCTCGGATTTCATGGCCTCTAACCATTTGTCGGAATCCGGGCCCACCATCGCTTCTCCATAGCTCGTAGGTTCATCGTTGTCCAACAACATGACATCTAAGACAGGGTTACTGTACCATTCAGGAGCAGTACGTGTCCTTGTCGACCTACGAGGTTCGATAGTAACTTGATCCGAAGCTTTATGATCACCATCATCAGCTTCCTCTTCAACTGATGTAGGCTCCACAGAAACATCTTTCTGCGCTGCGCTACTCTCTGGTTGAAGTAAAGGTTCAACAACCTCATCAAGTTCTATCTTCCTCCCACTCAATTCTTCCGAGAGAAACTCTTTCTCGAGAAATGACCCGTTCTTAGCGACAAACACTTTGCCTTCGGATCTGAGATAGAAGGTATACCCAACCGTCTCTTTTGGGTATCCTATGAAGACGCATTTGTCCGCTTTGGGTTTGAGCTTTTCTGGCTGAAGCCTTTTGACATAAGCATCGCATCCCCAAACTTTAAGAAACGACAACTTTGTTTTTTTTGCCAAACCACAGCTCATATGGTGTCGTCTCAACGGATTTAGATGGTGCCCTATTTAAAGTGAATGCAACTGTCTCCAACGCATAACCCCAAATTGATAGTGGCAGATCGGCAAGAGACATCATAGAACGCACCATATCCAATAAGGTTCGATTACGACGTTTGGACACACCATTACACTGTGGTGTTCCAGGTGGCGCCAACTGTGAAACAATTCCACATTGTCTTAAGTGATTGCCAAATTCATAACTCAGATATTCCCCCCCCCTCGATCAGATCGTATGAATTTAATCTTCTTATTGCGATGATTCTCAACTTCACTCTGAAACTGCTTGAACTTTTCAAACATTTCAGACTTGTGTTTCATTAAGTAAATATACCCATATCTACTCAAATCGTCGGTGAAGGTGAGAAAGTAACTATATCCACCGCACGCCTCAATGCTCATCGGACCGCACACATCAGTATGTATGATTTCCAACAAGTCACTTGCCCGTTCCATTGTTCCGGAGAACGGGGTCTTAGTCATCTTGCCCATGAGGCATGGTTCACATGTGTCAAGTGATTCAAAATCAAGTGACTGCAAAAGTCCATCAACATGGAGTTTCTTCATGCGTTTTTACACCAATATGACCTAAGCGGCAGTGCCACAAGAAAGTGGTACTATCATTATCAACTCTACATCTTTTGGCATCAATGTTATGAACATGTGTATCATCACCATCGAGATTCAATAAGAACAAGCCCCTTACAATGGGTGCATGACCATAAAAGATATTATCCATATAAATAGAACAACCATTATTCTCTGATTTAAATGAGTAACCGTCTCGCATTAAACAAGATCCAGATATAAGGTTCATGCTCAACGCAGACACTAAATAACAATTATTCAGGTTCATCACTAATCCCGATGGTAATCGAAGAGCGAGCGTGCCGACGGCGATCACATCAACCTTGGAACCATTTCCCACGCGCATCGTCACTTTGTCCTTTGTCAGCCTCCGTCTATTTCGTAGTTCCTGTTTTGAGTTGCAAATGTGAGCAACCGAACCGGTATCAAATACCCAGGCACTACAACGAGAGTTGATAAGGTACACATCAATAACATGTATATCATATATACCTTCTTTGGCGTTGGCTGCCTTCTTGTCGGCCAGATACTTGGGGCAATTCTGCTTTCAGTGGCCAGTTCCCTTGCAATAGAAGCACTCAGTTTCCGGCTTGGGTCCAGCCTTGGGTTTCTTCACGGGAGGAGCAACTGCTTTGCCACTCTTCTTGGAGTTACCCTTCTTGCCCTTGCCATTCTTCTTGAAACTAGTGGTTTTATTGACCATCAACACTTGATGCCCCTTCTAGATGTCTGACTCAGCGACTTTCATCATCGCAAATAGCTCGTCGACTGATTTATTCATCTCGTCATGTTATAGTTCAACACAAAGCTTTTGTATCTAGGTGGTAGTGATTGAAGAACTCTGTCAGTGATCGCCTCTGGCGGGAGCACAACTCCCAACTCAGCCAGACGGTTGTAATACCCAAACATTCTGAGTATGTGTTCACTGACAGACCCGTTCTCCTCCATCTTGCAAGTATAGAACTTATCGGAGGTCTCATACCTCTCGATCCGGGCATTCTTCTCAAAAATAAACTTCAACTCCTGGAACATCTCATATGCTCCATGACGTTCAAAACATCTTTGAAGTCCCGGTTCTAAGCCATACAACATAGCACACTGAACTATTGAGTAGGCATCAACACGCGTCTGCCAGGCGTTCATAACGTCCACAGACGATGGAGCGGGTTGGTCACCGATCGGTGCATCAAGGACACAAGCCTTTTGGGCAGCCGTGAGGATAATCCTCAGATTACGGGCCCAGTCTGCAAAGTTACTTTCATCATCTTTCAGCTTGGCTTTCTCTAGGAATGCATTGAAATTCAGGGGAGCTACTGCGCGAGCCATTGATCTACAACATAAATTTGCAAAGATAACTTAGACTGTTGTTCAAAATAATGAGTTTAGTTAATCATATTACTTAAAATTCCCACTCAAATTGACATCCCTCCGGTCATCCGAGTGCTACATGATCCAAATTCACCAACCCAAGTCCGATCATCACGTGAGATGATGTGGTTTCAATGGTGAACATCTCCATGTTGATCATATCTACTATATGACTCATGTTCGACCTTTCGGTCTCTTGTGTTCCGAGGCCATGTCTGTACATGCTAGGCTCGTCAAGTTTAACCTGAGTGTTCCGCATGTGCAAAACTGGCTTGCACCCGTTGTATGTGAACGTAGAGTCTATCACACCCGATCATCACGTGGTGCTTCGAAACGATGAACTTTCGCAATGGTGCACACTCGGGGAGAACACAATTTTATCTTGAAATTTTAGTGAGGGATCGCCGTATAATGCTACCGTCGTCCTAAGCAAAATAAGATGCATAAAAGGATTAACATCACATGCAAATCATAAGTGACATGATATGGCCATGAACTTGTGCTTTTGATCTCCATCTTCAAAGCACTGGCATGATCTCCATCGTCACCGGCATGACACCATGATCTCCATCATCATGATCTCTGTCGTGGTTTTGTCACGGCAGATGCCCGAAGGCTTAGGTTCGAGGCCAACGCCATGGAAGTGGACTCAAAGGGGTTAAACGGGACAAGGGACACGAGTTTACCCAGGTTCGGCCCCTCACGGTGGAGGTAAAAGCCTACGTCCTGCTTGTATTGTATTAACTGGTGTATCGATTACAAGGGGCGGCTTGCTTGCCTTAGCTCTCGACTGCTTGGTCTCTCTCACCGTAAGGCTTGTCTGTCTGTCTTAACCTCTCTAACACGCCGCAGGGGCTCACCTTTATATACATAGGTCGAGGCCCTGGGCTTACACGAGTCCGGGTCGGGTTATACAATGTAACCGATCCTGGTTCCAACTCCTTAGTCTTACAGAACAAGTCATCTTATGGCGGCTTACATCTTCAGGCCTTTTAGTCGCCTCCAGGTCTTGGGCCATCAACCGGCCTGCTCAAGAACCGCCATCTTCATGTCTCTGGGCCTTAGTCTTGGCCCGCCTGGTAAGTCGCCTTGTAGCTTAGCCTTCCATCTTCTGGCCCATCTTACGGGTCTTAACTATGAGACGCCAAGCCTGTGGACGAGTCATTGGTGACTCGCCAAGTCCTGGCCGGGTCATATCCTGGCCGGGTTATATCGCGGGGTTATATCCCTGACAATCTCCATCATTGTGTTGCCATCGGGGTTGTCACGCCAACCATGCTTCTACTACTATTGCTACCGTTTAGCAATAAAGTAAAGCATTGCATAGCGCTTAGTGATTGACACGCAGGTCATACAATAATTAAAGACAACCCTATGGCTCCTGCCGGTTGCTGTATGCATCGACATGCAAGTCGATATAAACTATTACAAAACATGATCATCTCATACATCAAATATATTTCATCATGTCTTTTGGCCATATCATATCACAACATACCCTGCAAAAACAAGTTAGACGTCCTCTAATTTGTTGTTGCATATTTTACGTGGCTGCTATGGGTATCTAGTAAGAACGATTCTTACCTACGCAAAACCACATCGGTGATATACAAGTTTCTATTTAACCATCTACAAGGAACGCCTTTGTCGAATCTGATTCAACTAAGGTGGGAGAGACAGACACCCGCCAGCCATCTTATGCAACAAAGTCACATGTCAGTCGATGGAACCGGTCTCATGTACGTGGACATGTAAAGTTGGTCCGGGCCGCTTCATCCCACAATACCGCTGAATCAAGAAAAGACCAAGGAAGGAAGCAATCTGAATATCAACGCCCACAAACACCTTTGTGTTCTACTCGTGATGTAATCTACACAAAGACCTAGCACATGATGCCACTGTTGGGGAACGTTGCATGGGAAACACAAATTTTCCTAAGCTCACCAAGATCGATCTAGGAGATGAACACCTGCGAGAGGAGAGATTGCATCTACATACCCTTGTAGATCGCTAAGCGGAAGCGTTAAGAAACGCGGTTGATGTAGTCGAACGTCTTCGCGATCCAATCATGATCCGTCCCGTGAACTCCCGATCAAGTGCCGAACGGACGGCACCTCCGCGTTCAACACACGTATGGCTTGATGATGCCTTCACTTCCTCGATCCAGCGAGTGGTGGTGAAGTAGTAGCTTGAGTCCTCCGGCAGCACGACGGCATGGTGGAGGTGGTGGTGGAGGAATCTCAGCAGGGCTTCGCCATGCGTCTATGGAGAGGAGAAGGGCTACAAGGGAGAGGAGGGGCAGCGCCGTAGCACGTTGGGGTGCGGCTGCCCTCTCTCTCCCTCTCTATATATAGGGGGAAGGGAGGAGGGGGGAGCCCTAGGGTTCCCCCAAGGGGCCGGCGGTCACAAGGGGTGGCTAGGGTTAGGGTGCCCCCTTAGGGGCCGACGGCCCTAGGGGGTGCGCCCCACCTCCTTGGCCGAATTGGGCTGGGGTTTGGATGGCGCCCAGCCCCCTAGTGGGCTGGTGCGCCCCCTCTCCTTGGCCCATGAGGCCCCTCAACTCTTGCTGGGGCCCCTCGAAACCCCTTTCGGTACTCCGTTGATTCCCCGGTACACCCTAAAACACTTTCGGACTCCGATACCCTTCGTCCTATATATCAATCTTTATCTCCAGACCATTCCGAAGTTCCTCGTCATGTTTGGGATCTCATCCGGGACTCCGAACAACCTTCGGTCACCAACATAACAACTCGACTATACTTATATCGTCACCAAACATTAAGTGTGTAGACCCTGCGGGTTCGAGAACTATGCAGACATGACCGAGACACCTCCACGGCCAATAACCAATAGCGGGACCTGGATGTCCATATTGGTTCCTACATATTCTACGAAGATCCTTATCGGTTGAACCTCGATGTCAAGGATTCAGTCAATCCCGTACGTAGTTCCCTTTGTTCATCGGTACGTTACTTGCCTGAGATTCGATCGTCGGTATCTCCATACCTAGTTCAATCTCGTTACCGGCAAGTCTCTTTACTCGTTCCGTAATACAAGACCCCTTGGCTAACTCCTTAGTCACATTGCTTGCAAGCTCATTATGATGTTGTATTACCGAGTGGGCCCTCAGATACCTCTCCGTCATATGGAGTGACAAATCCCCATCTTGATCCATGCCAACTCAACAGACACCCTTGGAGATACCTATAGAGCATCTTTATAGTCACCCAGTTACGTTGCGACGTTTGATACACACAAGGTACTTTTCCGGTGTCAGTGAGTTGCATGATCTCATGGTCATAGGAACAGATACTTGACATGCAGAAAACGATAGCAATAAACTTGACACGATCATATGCTACATTCATAGTTTGGGTCTTGTCCATCACATCATTCTCCTAATTATGTGATCCCGTTATCAAATGACAACTCATGTCTATGACCAGGAAACCATGGCCATCTTTGATCAACGAGCTAGTCTGGTAGAGGATCACTAGGGACATGTTGTTGTCTATGTACCCACACATGTATTTGAGTTTCCAATAAGTACAATTATCTCATGGATAATAAACGATTATCATGAACAAGGAAATATAATAATAACCACTTTATTATTGCCTCTAGGGCATATTTCCAACACCATGGCCATCCATGGCGTCTTCCTCCACCCTCTCGGCCTTGGAACGAGCATCCCTCCAAAGCCTCATTTCAATTTCTCTCTAGACGGCCACACGGGCCTCCCAGGCCGCTAGACCCATGGCTAACTCCTCCTCCTCGGCCTTCATGGTTGCCTCTCTCTCAGCGCACACAGCTTGCGGCAATGCCTTCCATAGTGCGACCTCCATTAGTTTCCATAGCCCACTCCCCGGTCAGGGCAGACGCTCGGGGCGGCGAGGCATTATCCTCTGCTATGTGTGCTAACGCGTCCTGCTTGGCTAGGCATGGGGATGCATCCTCCTCCGAGCAGGATGGCGAGCCACATCGAGCAGTGATCAATGACGCCATGGCGGGAACGGGGGTTTGGACGGAATGACGAGGGCAAGCGCGAGGAATGGTACGAGATGAATGTGACTGTTGTGCCTATCGCTGTGGGCGGCACAATACTTTAGTCGGCCAGAATTTGGAAGGGCGTCAGAGTGCCAAGGAGACGGTTGCGGGAGTGTCACGGCCTACCTTTTTAGGCATACAGTCTCCGTGTGTTACTATGCCAACCCCTGGATCGAATCGCCGGCATACACGGTAACGATATTGTATCATACACAAATGTGTCATCCATTACATCGTATGAACCAGAAAACTAATAGCCTTACAGACTCTAGCCAGTGGGTAGTCAAATACATAGTCTTACAAAGCAAACATAGATCTCGATAAGTGGAAACGAAAGCAATCTACGATACTAGTCTCGGTAAGCTCCATCAACGCCACGAGGAAGCATGTCGAGTGGAGGCACGAAACCCTATGTAAGTCACTCCTCATAATAGTCACCTACAACATCATACATTGCAGCCACTAGGGTCAATACATTGAATGTATTGGCAAGTCCATAGTTAATGGAATACATATTCACCTACATGCACTTTGGCTGTTGGGGTTCAAGGCTCTTTGCATAAAACATAGTTTTGTCCTACATATTATAAAGTGGTCTACTCTAATAGCGATGTGACACTTCCGGTACACCCCGGTCATAGTCTTGAGGCACTACGGTAAACCCCGGTCGTAACCCCAATGCACTTTGATCATGTGGACTACTGGTACACCCCAGTCATCCCAAGCATCTCTCTAGACCCTGGTAAACACCAGACCTCTGAGATCAGCTCCAATACTCCCCTTTGGTTCAACCCATTGCTTTTAGATGAAAGAGGTGAATGAGATAAAGCTGACAATTCTCAGATGAGTTTCTCAAAGTTGTCCATAATTGGGGACACGACTAATCATGATCAGTTTTATACACTCTGGAGAGGTTTGTGTACTTTACCCGTGATTCCCGATCACACCCTTCTACCACTAAACTTTACATGTGAAGTAGCTAGCTAGATCAAGACAAGACTTTTGGGAAGTAGTTGCCCTCTCAGAAAAGACAGACCCAGTCCAACCTACACACCTACATCTGCTGGTCTGCCGCAGGAGGGTTCCCACAACTTACTCGATCCTAACAGAGTCCATATTGTCTCACGGGCACACATGGAAGCTACTCAACTTTTGAACTCGTACAATCTCTGGTGACTGGGTGGCATTCCCCACCAAATACTACACTCCGATGACCCAATCAAAGCCAGTCCACCCAGATCGATTCATTAATCAAATAGTAATAGTTAAGTAGTCAACCATGCAGTTGTATGGTGGAATAGTAATTGATGTTTTCCTAATCCTCGTCATAGCAGCTAAGCAACTAATTGATGGTTACAAGGTTAGGGTAAGTTTGGACCTAAGTTTTCAACTACTGGGTTGCACATAATTTAGCATCCTAAACTCACACACGTATCATGGCAAAACTACGATGCAATAAATTACCGGGTGTTATGATCAAGTGGAACTTGCCTTGGTGGTTGTTGTTGTCTCCGGTGCACTCTTCACAGTCATAGGGGTTGCACTCCTCGTAATCTAACGTCAACAAACAATGACACATAACAATCATAAGCAATCAATTCATGCTAAGGGAAAACTTGCATGGATGCAAATATCACACAATAAAAGTGTTGGGTTTGTGGTTTGGTTTGGGATCAATTGTGTTTCCAATTGGTTTTCAAATTTTGGTTTTGAATTTCTTATAGAATTTACTTAATTCCATAACTTAGTTGGATAAATTCAACATTGAGTTGCTTTGGTCAACCCAACTATTTCATTCAAATTTGAAAAGGGTTTGAATCTTACTTGACCTTGAGTTTAATTGATTTCATTCAAACTATATTTAATTGGTCCAACTTTATTTGAATTATTTGATTTAAAGGTTTGACCTAATTTGATCTGAATTTGAAATAATAATTTAATTAAAAACATATGAATTGTGTTCATTTGAAAGGTTTTGACTTATGTCCGACTTGCATTTATTTGAACGTATTTGGTTCAAGGTATTTTGAACTAAATTTGAAAAATAAATTTTAATTTGCATATTACTGAAAATAATTCAATCATATTATATCATTAAATGATTCTGATTTAATTTATTTACAAAATTTGAATTAAATTCAATGGTTTAGATATGCCTAACTGAATTCAATTCAATTTCAAATAATGTTCAAATTATTCTCAGAATAATTTGGGCATGTCCCAACATGCCACACTTTGGCATAACACCGGTTAGAATTGTTTCTAATTTATTTACAATTTTTATTTCATTTAGAAATTCAAAATCCCTTTGTATTTGGAGTCTATATGTTTCTGTTCAGAAACTATGTTTAAATAATTTCTAAATTTTAACTAAATACACCAATTTGACCTACAATTTACTAATTCCAATTTGCAAACAGAATCAACTCATTTGGATTTCGAAATTAAAAGATATGACCTAATTGGTATTTGAATTAATCTGTTTGAATTTCAAATTTGATTTCTCTAAACCTATTCTGAAACTACATTTCATAAGGGTTCATTTGCAAAAACATTGACCCAATTTGGACTTTTGGATAATTATTTATGTTGGTTTTAAGTTCCATGAACTTTTCTGCAAATGTGTTTTTCTTTTTAATTTCCAATTTCTCTAGATTTAAACTAACGGACCGGGATGTGACACGTGGCGTGCTACTATTGGACAAAGGGTGTCCACGGCTAGCTCAAATCGGTGGATGATAACCCACAAGTGTAGGGGATCGTTTGTAGTCTCTTTCGATAAGTAAGAGTGTTGAACCCAACGAGGAGCTAAAGGTAGAACAAATATTCCCTCAAGTTCTATCGACCACCGATACAATTCTACGCACGCTAATGCTTGCTTTACCTAGAACAAGTATGAAACTACTTTGCGGGAATAAAACTAGAAGTATTTTGCAAGATAATAAAGAATGTGGAAATAAAAGTTAGGTGATGTTTTAATAAAAGAACAATAAAACTAAATAACTTAGTAGAAAGCTTTTTGTGTAACGCAAGAGAAAGATTGTCCCTAGGCAATTGAATATAATATGAGAGATACTTGTTATATGCAATGAGGGAGAGGCATACGCTAACACACTTTCCGTACTTGGATCATATGCACTTATGATTGGAACTCTAGCAAGCATCCGCAACTACCAAAGTTTATTAAGGTAAAACCCAACCATAGCATTAAGTATCAAGTCCTCTTTACTCCCATACGCAACAACCCACCTACTCGGGTTTATGCTTCTGTCACTCAAGCAACCCACCATAGGAAAATCATGAACATATTGCAACACCCTACAGCGGGGATCCCTCACGTTTGCGCGTCACGGAGGGCACCATAGGATAGCACCATATCAACATACAACTCACATCCATAACATCATACCACAATTAACCCATAGGACAAAAGAGATCTACTCAAACATCATAGGATAGCCAAATATCATTGGGAAATAATATATGGAGTTGAGCACCATGTTTAAGTAGAGATTACAGAGGGGAAGAGAGGTGTTACACCGCTGCATAGAGGGGGAGAGAGTTGGTGTTGACGGCGGCGAAGTTGTTGGTGTAGATCACCCTCACGATGATTGCCCCGGCGGCGTTCCGGCGCCACCGAGAAAGAGGGGGAGAGAGCCCCCCTCCTTCTTCTTCCTCCTTGGTCTCCCCCTAGATGGGAGAAGAGTTCCCCCTCTGGTCCATGGCCTCCATGGCGTCGGAGGGGCAGGAGCCCCTCCTAGATTGGATCTCCCTCTCTGTTCTCTTCTGTTTCGCGTTCCTGTTTTCTGGCCGAAACCCGTTTCTTATATCCCCGGAGATCCGTAACTCCGATTGGGCTGAAATTTTGAGGGGATTTTTATCCAAAAATTAGCTTCCTTGCGCCCAAAGGAGAGCTCCAACCGACTTACGAGGTGGGCACAACCCACCAGGGCGCGCCTGGGCCCCCTGGCCGCGCCCTGGTGTCTTGGTGGGCTGTGGGCCTCCGTTTGCGTTGATTCCACTTCTCAAAATTCACAAATATTCCAAAAACAATCTTCATAAATTTTGATCGCGTTCGGACTTCGTTTGATATGGATATTCTGCGAAACAAAAAACATGCAACAAACAGGAACTGGCACTGGGCACTGGATCAATAGGTTAGTTCAATAAATCATATAAAATGTTGCCAAAAATATGTGAAAGTTGTATAATATTGGCATGAAACAATCAAAAAATATAGATATGATGGAGACGTATCAGCATCCCCAAGCTTAATTCCTGCTCGTCCTCGAGTAGGTAAATGATACAAAAGATAATTTTTTGATGTGGAATGCTACCTAACATAATCTTGATCATATATCTAATCATGGCATGAATATTAAGACACAAGTGATTCAAAGCAATAGTCTAGTTTTGACATAAAGACATTAATACTCAGGCATCCCAACAAACAATCATGTCTTTCAGAATATCAAGGCTAAAGAACGCTATCCCTACAAAATCATATAGCCTTGTCATGCTCTGTCTTCTTAACACAAAGTATAAATCATGTACTACCCTGGTGTCAGCCAAGCAATTGGTTCATACTTTTTAACGCGCTTTAGCATTTTCAACTCTCACGCAATACATGAGCGCAAGCCATGGATATAGCACTATGGGTGGAATAGAATATGGTGGTAGGTTTCAAAGGGGTAAAAGTGGAGAAGAAAGTCTCGCATCAACTCAGCGTATCAACGGGCTATGGAGATGCCCATCAATAGATATCAATGCGAGGAGTAGGGATTGCCATGCAACGGATGCACTAAGAGCTATAAGTGTATGAAAGCTCAATATGAAAACTAAGTGGGTATGCATCTAACTCTATAATGAAAAATTCCCACTAGTATATGAAAGTGACAACATAGGAGACTCTCTATATGAAAAACATGGTGCTACTTTGAAGCACAAGTGTGGAATTAGCATGCCCCTTCTACTTCTTTCATTATTTTTTCTTTTTCCCCCCTTTTTTTTTCCTTTTTTTCCTTTCTTTCTTTTTTTTCTTTGTCCGGAGCCTCATCCCGACTTGGGGGGGGGGGGAATCATAGTTTCCATCATCCTTTCATCACTGGGGCATGCTCTAATAATGAATAATGATGATCATCACACTTCTATTTACTTACAACTCAATATTACAACGATAGCAGAATAAAGTATGACTCTATATGAATGCAATGATCTAGCTTAGCAAAGATATCAAAAAACGGACAAGCCATGAAAACATCATGCTAGCTATCTTACGATCATGTAATGCAATATGACAATGAATGCTCAAGTCATCAAAACGGAGGCGGTGGAAGTTGCATGGCAATATATCTCGGAATGGCTATGGAAATGCCATAATAGGTAGGTATGGTGGCTGTTTTGAGGAAGATATAATAAGGCTTATGTGTGATAGAGCGTATCATATCACAAGGTTTGGATGCACCGGCGAAGTTTGCACTGACTCTCGAGGTGAGAAAGGGCAATGCACGGTACCGTAGAGGCTAGCAAACTGCGCGAAGGTAAGAGTGCGTATAATCCATGGACTCACATTAGTCATAAAGAACTCACATACTTATTGCAAAAGTTTATTAGCTCTCTCGAAGCAAAGTATTACTACGCACGCTCCTAGGGGGGAGGTTGGTAGGAGTTAACCATCGCGCGCCCCCGACCTTCACACAAAGATAGACAATCAAGAATAAATTGTGCTCCAACTTCCTAGCATAACGGGAGACTATACATGCATGCATCGGGAATCAAAAACCTTAACACCAATATCTTACTAAACACGATCATCCACTAGTACCTCCCACATATTATCATCTCAATATCGCAAAACTATTGCAAGGAATCAAACATATCATATTCAGTGATCCCTAAGTTTTATGTAGGATTTTATGACTAACCATGTGAATGACCAATTCTTGTTGACTCTCTAAATAGATATAAGTGAAGCAAGAGAGTTTAATTTTGTTGGGGAACGTAGTAATAATTCAAAAAAAATTTACGTGTCACCAAGATCAATCTAGGAGATGCTAGCAACGATAGAGAGGTTGTGCATCTTCATACCCTTGAAGATCGCTAAGCGGAAGCGTTGCAAAGAACGCGGTTGATGGAGTCGTACTCGCGGCGATTCAAATCGCGAAAGATCCGATCCAAGCGCCGAACGGACGGCGCCTCCGCGTTCAACACACGTACAGCCCGGGGACGTCTCCTCCTTATTGATCCAGCAAGGGGGGAGGAGAAGTTGAGGGAGAGCTCTGGCAGCACGACGGCGTGGTGGCGGTGGAGCTCGTGGTTCTCCGGCAGAGCTTCGCTAAGCACTACGGAGGAGGAGGAGTAGGAGGGGGAGGGCTGCGCCAGGGGTAAGCGGTGAGGCTCCCATGCGCCTCTCCACTATATATAGGGGTGGAGGGGGCTGGTTTCTTGCCCTCTAAGTCCATTGGGGCGTTGGCAAAGGTGGGAGGAAAGAAATCCCATCCTTTCTCTTCCCCACCGATTGTTATCCCCCCTTTTTAGGGATCTTGATCTTATCCCTTCGGGATATGATCTTATTCCTTCTAAGGGGGGATCTTGGTGCGCCTTGACCAGGGGTGTGGGGCCTTTCCCCCACTACCCACGTTCATGTGGGTCCCCCCATGCAGGTGGGCCCCACTCCGGAACCTTCTAGAACCTTCCCGGTACAATACCGAAAAATCCCGAACATTTTCCGGTGGCCAAAATAGGACTTCCCATATATAAATCTTTACCTCCGGACCATTACGGAACTCCTCGTGACGTCCGGGATCTCATCCGAGACTCCGAACAACTTTCGGTAACCACATACAATTCCCATTACAACTCTAGCGTCACCGAACCTTAAGTGTGTAGACCCTACGGGTTCGGGAACCATGCAGACATGACCGAGACACCTCTCCGGCCAATAACCAATAGCGGGATCTGGATACCCATATTGTCTCCCACATGTTCCACGATGATCTCATCGGATGAACCACGATGTCGGGGATTCAATCAATCCCGTATACAATTCCCTTTGTCCATCGGTATGTTACTTGCCCGAGATTTGATCGTCGGTATCCCTATACCTTGTTCAATCTCGTTACCGGCAAGTCTCTTTACTCGTTCCATAACACATGATCCCGTGACTAACTCCTTAGTCACATTGAGCTCATTATGATGATGTATTACCGAGTGGGCCTAGAGATACCTCTCCGTCACACGGAGTGACAAATCCCAGTCTCGATTCGTGCCAACCCAACAGACACTTTCGGAGATACCTATAGTGCACCTTTATAGTCACCCAGTTACGTTGTGACGTTTGATACACCCAAAGCATTCCTACGGTATCCGGGAGTTGCACAATCTCATGGTCTAAGGAAATGATACTTGACATTAGAAAAGCTCTAGCAGGCGAACTACACGATCTTGTGCTATGCTTAGGATTGGGTCTTGTCCATCACATCATTCTCCTAATGATGTGATCCCGTTATCAACGACATCCAATGTCCATGGTCAGGAAACCATGACCATCTATTGATCAACGAGCTAGTCAACTAGAGGCTCACTAGGGACATGGTGTGGTCTATGTATTCACACATGTATTACGGTTTTCGGTTAATACAATTATAGCATGAACAATAGACAATTATCATGAACAAGGAAATATAATAATAACCATTTTATTATTGCCTCTAGGGCATATTTCCAACAAATTCTTTCTACAAAATACCATGCTCTAATAAATATAAGTGAAGCAAAAGAGTATTCTACGAATAACGGTTTTCTATGTGAAGAGAAACAGGCAATCCAAACTTCAAATGATATAAGTGAAGCACATGAAGCATTCTATAAAGCCATACTCAAAAGATATAAGTGAAGTGCAATGAGCATTCTATAAATCAACCGTGGACTATATCATACCAGCATGGTGTATAAAATAAAAGTGAAAACTAAACACAAAAGACGCTCCAAGATTTACACATATCACATGAACGAAACGAAAACGAAAACATACCGATACTTGTTGAAGAAAGATGGGATGCCTTCCGGGGCATCCCCAAGATTAGACGCTTGAGTCTCCTTGGATAATTACTTGGGGTGCCTTGGGCATCCCCAAGCTTGAACTCTTGCCTCTCCTCCTTCTCCTCATATCGACACCTCCTCGATGTTCGAACACTTCATCCACACAAAACTTAACAGAAGACTGGTGAGATCCGTTAGTATAATAAAGCAAATTTCTACTTTAAGTACTGTTCCAAACCCATTCATATTTTATATTTGCATTATCCCTGCTGTATTATAACTTTTCCATGGCTTATACCACCAATAAATCGATAGTTTCATCAAAACAAGCAAAACAATGCATCAAAAACAGAATCTGTCTTAAACAGGACAGTCTGTAGTAATCTACACTTTGACCATACTTTTGTAACTCCAAAAATTCTGGAAAATTAGGAAGAAATAAAATTTTTGTATAGAAATACTGTGTAAAAATTTCAGAAACTTTTGACGTTCCAGTAAAAAATGAAAATTCACACACTACAGCCAAAGTTTCTGTTTTTACACCGCACATACCAACAAGCAATCTAATCATCCTAAAGGCAAATCTTGGCACATTATTTTTATAATACAATGGATTTGTACAAGGGGATAATTATTTTTGTTGGAAAAGTTTCCGTGATTCAAGACTCACAAAGTTTCCATGGGCATGAAGAAAGTTCAAGGATATCCCCCACTTCAACGATGCTCATCATCTCTCTCACTTTCACCTTTCCTTTTGTGAAGTTTTAGGTTCCCGTCTATATTTTTTTTTGTTTTTAAAATTTATAAAGGCACACAACAGAATAAAATGACTCTCTAAAACTTCCGGGTTGTCTCCCTGGCAGCGCTTTCTTTAAAGCCATTAAGCTAGGCATAAAGTGCTCAAGTAATGGATCCACCCGGATCCCAAGGTATATCAAAGCCAATTTTAATTAACAATGATTTGTAATTTATTAGTGAGCACAAAGTGATATATATCATGTGACAACGAAGTCTAACTCTCTTCCTATGCATCGGCATGTCATACAAGAACAATTCATGCACATTAAATAAAGGCCAATGCATAGTATAAACAGTTTCTTGCAATTTCATAGTATTGGAAGCATAGAGAGGTGAAGATTTGGTTCCTCTCTCATAATAATTGCAAGTAGGAGCAGCAAGCACATGCATATTATATTCATTAAAATCATCATGTGTAGTAGCAAAATGCAACCCACCAATGTAATCCTTGATAAGAGCAAACTTGTCCGATATAGTGTAGTTGGGAGAATTCAAAAAGATAATAGGACTATCATGTGTGGGTGCAATAGCAACAATTTCATGCTTAACGTAAGGAACTATAGCAAGTTCATCTTCATAAGCATAATTCATATTGGCATCATGGCCACAAGCATAGCAAGCATCAAGTTCATCAAAAAGGGATATTTCAAATGAATCCAAGGGATCATAGCAATCATCATAGCATTCATCCTTCGATAAGCACGAAGGGTAATTAAACAATGTATGAGTTGAAGAGTTACTCTCATTAGAAGGTGGGCACAGGTGATCAATCCGCTCTTCCTCCTTTTGTTCTTCGCTCTCCTCCTCATCTTTTTCATCTAATGAGCTCACAGTTTCAGCAATTTCTTCTTCCATAGATTCCTGCAAAATATTAGTCTCTTCCAAGGCAGTGGTCATTCCTTCAATAAATTCTTTAACATAAGCATTAGAAGCATAGTTTTCATAGCAATATTTAAGTATGGCAAAAATGTCAGATTTGTAAAGAGTAGCATCATACTTTTCAATCAAAGAAGCAATTTCATAGGCACCCTTAAAAGCAACAAATTCTTCAATTTGTTCAACATCAAAATAACAATAGGCTTCCTTGGCATAAGAAGATAGTATTTCATTATCATTAAACACATATTGGTAGGGAAGGTGTTTTTTAGTTTCTTCAGAACAACAAGTAAAATCATGTATTTCGTATAAATTCCAAGCATAGCAACACAAAGTATTAATTTGATGCCACAAGAGTTTCCCTTTTTGAGATATGCGGTGTCGCACATAATAAGCATGCTCATTTAATGATTTTACCTCAACTAAGCTAGTTGGGTTTTCAGCACGAGCACAAATGGATCGAAGATGATCCAAGTAATATTCTTCGGTAGTACGGAACACTAGTGGTTCCTCAACTTTTGGAGCAGCAAGTACATCTAATTTTTTTGGTATTTTGCGTTTCCTACCCATATCTAAAGATAGAAAACAAGAGCACAAAATAAAAACTACTTAGTGATAAAGCAAACAAGCACACACGAGAATATTCACCGCACGCTATTGCTCCCCGGCAACGGCGCCAAAAAAAGGTCTTGATAACCCACAAGTGTAGGGGATCGTTTGTAGCCTTTTTCGATAAGTAAGAGTGTCGAACCCAACGAGGAGCTAAAGGTAGAACAAATATTCCCTCAAGTTCTATCGACCACCGATACAATTCTACGCACGCTAATGCTTGCTTTACCTAGAACAAGTATGAAACTACTTTGCGGGAATAAAACTAGAAGTACTTTGCAAGATAATAAAGAACGTGGAAATAAAAGTTAGGTGCTGTTTTAATAAAAGAACAATAAAAGTAAATAACTTAGTAGAAAGCTTTTTGTGTAACGCAAGAGAAATATTGTCCCTAGGCAATTGAATATAATATGATAGATACTTGTTATATGCAATGAGGGAGAGGCATACGCTAACACACTTTCCATACTTGGATCATATGCACTTATGATTGGAACTCTAGCAAGCATCCGCAACTACCAAAGTTCATTAAGGTAAAACCCAACCATAGCATTAAGTATCAAGTCCTCTTTACTCCCATACACAACAACCCACCTACTCGGGTTTATGCTTCTGTCACTCAAGCAACCCACCATAGGCAAATCATGAACATATTGGAACACCCTACAACGGGGATCCCTCACGTTTGCACGACATGGAGGGCACCATAGGACAGCACCATATCAACATACAACTCACATCCATAACATCATACCACAATTAACCCATAGGACAAAAGAGATCTACTCAAACATCATAGGATAGCCAAATATCATTGGGAAATAATATATGGAGTTGAGCACCATGTTTAAGTAGAGATTACAGCGGGGAAGAGAGATGTTACACCGCTGCATAGAGGGGGAGAGAGTTGGTGTTGACGGCGGCGAAGTTGTTGGTGTAGATCGCCGTCACGATGATTGCCCCGACGGCGTTCCGGCGCCACCTGGAGAGAGGGGGAGAGAGCCCCCCTCCTTCTTCTTCTTCCTTGGCCTCCCCCCTAGATGGGAGGAGAGTTACCCCTATGGTCCCTGGCCTCCATGGCGTCGGAGGGGCAGGAGCCCCTCCTAGATTGGATCTCCCTCTCTGTTCTCTTCTGTTTCACGTTCCTGTTTTCTGGCCGAAAACCGTTTCTTATATTCCCGGAGATCCATAACTCCGATCGGGCTGAAATTTTGAGGGGATTTTTATCCAAAAATTAGCTTTCTTGTGCCTGAAGGAGAGCTCCAACCGACTTATGAGGTGGGCACAACCCACCAGGGCGTGCCTGGGCCCCCGGGCCACGCCCTGGTGTCTTGTGGGGCCTGTGGGTCTCCGTTTGCATTGATTCCACTTCTCAAAATTCGCAAATATTCCAAAAAAATCTCCTAAATTTTTAATCGTGTTCGGACTTCGTTTGATATGGATATTCTGCGAAACAAAAAACATGCAACAAACAGGAACTGACACTGGGCACTGGATCAATAGGTTAGTCCAATAAATCATATAAAATGTTGCCAAAAATACGTGAAAGTTGTATAATATTGGCATGAAACAATCAAAAATTATAGATACGACGGAGACGTATCGGTGGACAACCGAGGCTTAAGCGATAACGGTTCGAGGTTTCAAGTCATCTAATCGTGGGCGTCCACCTTAGATCTAATGGTCGTGGGTAAACCCGGGCATACATCGGGCCGTGCCGGGTTTTGGACCGGGCTTGTAAAAGCCCGCCGTTCTTTTCTCAAGCCCGAGCCCGACCCGAAGCCCGAAATACACACTTTTTTTCAAGCCCAAGCCCGGCCCGAAGCCCGGCCCGAATGCTATTTTTTTATTGTTTCCACATGTAAGCCCGGCCCGAAGCCCGAAAGGCCGGCCCGCAATCCTTAAATAGAGAAGCCCGAGCCCAGCCCGAACTATCTTTTGGGCTGGAAAATGAAGCCCGAGCCCGGCCCGAATGCCAAGCCCAAAGCCCGAAGCTCGGTTTTTTTGGGCCGGGCTCGGGCCGGGCTGTCCATGCCCAGGTTTAGTCGAGAGGGGGGGATCTGAGCTCACCGGGCGGCGCGAGTCACCGGAGATGGAGAGTATGGCGGCGATGTCGGCTCGGGTTCGGTGCAGACAGGGCCTCCGATGGTCGCCGGAGCTTGGGAAGGGCATAACGAGATCAAGCTCATCGCGACGGCCACGTTGGTGGCTACGACGGTCCTTGGGGGCGACAGTGTCGATGCGGGTGGCTCGCTGGAGCACAGGGAGGCTCGGGTTCTTCTCGTCGGGCTCATCCAAAGGCTGCGGCGATGTCACCGATGACCAATTGGACAGCGGGGACTCACCGGAGCAGCCGGAATGGCTCGTCGGAGACGACGGACGCGGCGGTGGTCCTAGCTTGCTCACGGGCGTCCCGACGGCAGAGAGATTCGGGGAAGAGGGGGAATGGACCGAGGGGGTTCAAGGGGTTTTATAGGAGGGCTAGGGGTCCTTGGGGAGGGCCGAGGCATAATGGGTGACATGGTGGTTGCCGATGGTTGTGGGAGGGGAGTGGGGGTCGTGGGCTAGAGAGAGGTGGGGGTGGGTCCGGACCGTTAGTGAGGGAGAGAGAGAGAGCATGGGCGTGCGTGTGCGGCCTGGCCAGCTGGCTAGCTGGGCCGGCCCGGCTAGCTGGCTGGCTGGGTTACCCCTTTTGTTTGTTTTCTTTTGTAATTCCATTTCTGTTTTTCTTTTCTCCTCTCTGTTTGGGTTTTTGAATTCAAAATTGTATTTCCTCCAAAGTGGGAATATTTATTTTTTTGGGATTATTTCTGAACTGGTGAAATTTTTCCAAATGAAAGTGCTAGTTATCGACTAGAGGGGGGGTGGATAGGCGATTTTTATGAAAAGCTTCGAAACAATAAATGCCTTCGAAGAGAGCGGAAACGATCCAAGATCAGATAGGGATAACAGTCAAGGATCTAGGCATGGCATGCAGAGTGATGAGGACATTCAGACAAGTAAAGAATGGTCATCATACAAACAGAAGTTTATCGAAGATAAACTAGAGCACTATGAAGACAAATGCAAATTGGATGAATGTATTCGATGATTGTCTTCACACCAGATCAGTCAAGCAATGGCTTCACATGCAAAGCAGGAAGTAAATGAGTGAGTAGATAGAACCAGTTTCTTGATGAAGACACAAGATTTGTTGGACCAGTTCCAGTTGCTGTGACAACTGTACGTCTTGTTGGGGAGGCTGAGATTCAACTCACAAGACCTCGTCTTCACCTTGTTCCCCTTGAGCCGAGGTCACTTAGACCACACCCAATCACTCAGGTAAGTATTCAGGGGAGAATTTCGAAACCCGTACAAACTCGGTCACCCGGCAATCCACAATGACTCTTGGATGCTCTAGACCCAAACGCCTAACCGTCTGGAAGGTCATAGTCTTCAAGTGTAATAAGTCTTCGGTTCTCTCAGAACAGAATGACTTCGGTGATGCTGAAACACTCTAGCTCTAGGTTTTTGGGTTTATCCTCACACGATAGCTCTCTCTCAATATCTTCGAGGTGGGTTGCTCCAAAACTACAACAGTCGTATCTAACTCTAAGCAGTGACCAACTTATGGTGGAGGGGGTGGGCTATTTATAGCCAACAGGCAACCCGACATGATATGACCGAAATGACCCTGGGTCAATGCCCAACCGACACGTGTCACAAAGGCCAGATTTCAAAGACTCACGTGGCAACATTACTTGCGCTACAAGCAATGCTGACTCAACCAACTCTGGAAGAGATTTCCTCTCATTATCTTCACTTGAAGACATAGGTTTATGGGTTGAGCATCACGCCAGCTTCTGACTTCGATCACCTCTACCCCACTTAATAGTACGGTGGTTCCTATCACCCAGGAAAGAAGAAACAAAACAACCAAAAGACTTCATCTTCGCGTTTCATTATCTTCAAGAGATTATCTTCACGCACCACCAATGGCTTCGACCATCATCAATGTCTTCGGACATTTTTAGGGGTCGTGTTCGATGGTTAAATCGAATCTCCAGGGGCTTCTGTCTATGTTATCCTATGAACTCTCACAAACACATTAGTCCCTCAACCACGTTTGTCTTCAATACTCCAAAACCAACAAAGGGTGTGTCAGAGTCTAGGATGTGCGTCCAAGAACTTCTCCAAGAACAAGGTTTGAACACTGGGGGGCTTGGGTTGGCGACCTGTGATACTTGTGATCTGTGTTGGGTTTTCCGTGAAGAGGAAGGGGTGATGCAACACAGTATAGATAAGTATTTCCCTCAGTAGAGAACCAAGGTTTATCGAACCAATAGGAGTAGCACGCAACCCCCATCTTCAGCAACTACACACAAAGAAGCAAACACTTGCACCTAATGCGGGCAAGAGGGTCATCAGTTCCCTTGGACTCGTTATTTGCAAGCTAGTGAAGTATGTAGATGATAAATGAATATTATAAATTGCAAAATAAAATATAAGTAAATAAATGGCAACAAGGTATTGAAAGCTTTTGTAAATTTATAAGTGAATAGACCTAGGGGTCGTAGTGTTCTCTAGTGGCTTCCCTCATGTAGTAGGCATACGGTGGGTAAACAAATTACTGTTGGGCAATTGATAGAAAAGCACATAGTTATGTGATATTCACAGGAATGATCATGTATATATAGGCATCACATCCATAAGCAAATAGGCCGACTCCTGCCTGCACCTATTACTATTAATCCACCCATCGACCGCTATCCAACATGCATCTAAAGTATTAAGTAAAACAGAGTAATGCTTGGAGAACAATGACATGATGTAGACAAAGAGAATTCAATTAATATGAATTAACCCCATCATTTTATCCTTAGTGGCAACAATATAAAGATGTATCTTGTCCCCTTCTGTCACTGGGATATAGAAACCAGTCAGATTGAACCCACTACAACGCACCCCTCTCACTGAAGAAATACCAATCTAGTTGGCCAAACTATTTCAATAGATCAGAGAGATTTATGAAGCTATAATAATCACGCAAATAAGAATCATAATAGAAATCAGAGAAGACTCAAATATTTTTCATGAATAATTTGAACATAAACCCACAATTCATCGGATCCCAACAGACGCACCGCACAAAGTGATTACATCGAATAGATCACCGCGAAGATCCGGTAAACTTTGTATTGAAGATCAACAGAGAGAGATAACCATCGAGGTACTAACTACGAACCCATAGGTTTGTAGGGAACTACTCGCACATCACCATGGGAGCAGCAAGGTTGATGTAGAGGCCCTCCGTGATCGATCCCTCCTCCAGCAGGGATGTAGAGGCCCTTCGTGATCGATCCCTCCTCCAGCAGGGCGCCGGAACATGGCTCCAGATGGGCACACGGAAGAACAGAGACTTGCAGCAGTGGAAAAAGTGTTTTGGGAGGCTCTCTAGGGTTTTTGCGATTTATTGGAATTTATAGGCCAGAGAGGGGTGCCGGGAGACGCCCGAGGGGGCCACCACATAATAGGGCGCGACCAACCCCTAGGCGCGCCCAGTTGTGTGGTGGCTCCCTCGTGGAGCCTCCGGCCTCGTCCCGAAGCTTCCAGGTCTTCTTTTGGTACAGAAAAAATCATAAAAAAGTTTCGGGGCAATTGGACTTCGTTTGGTACTGTAAACCTGAAAAGTCAGAAACATGCAGAAGATGACAACTGGCACTGGGCACTGGGTTAATAGGTTAGTGCTCAAAAACAATATGAATTGGTAAATAATCACCCAAAAATCATCCTAGAATGATAATATTATAGCATGGAACAATAAAAAATTATAGATACGTTGGAGATGTATCAACCTGCAACACGACGGTAAACACAACAAGACTGATGGCGAGCTCACTCATTCTCACCGGAAACGATGGGGACACACGAGCTACCTAGGTTTGAGCCACCGTGTGGTGTAATACCCTACTCCTGCCTGTGTTCGTTTGCTCTGTAGTGGAGAGATTGGCGCTCGAGTACATGAGGTGTCTTGGAAGAGAAAATGTCTCGATCCCCTTACATGAAGCCGGCCCTGTCCCTCTTGTAGTGCCTTGGTCCTCTTCCCCGAAAATATCAGCGGGAAAGGGTGGCCACAGGGCAGCAATTCGACAGGGGACAGGAGCTCAGGCCTATCCTGACTAAAGGTTGTCTTTGTTTGTTAAAGCAGTCTTCGTGACGCGCGTGTGGGCTTGGTGATGACCTTTGTCCTGGCGCGCTTGATCCGTCCTGGCCTTCTTTCACTAGAACGGCAAGCTTTGGGAACCTGCTTTTGGGGAGGCGCTCGCCGCTGCTTCATTATCACCAAAATGGTAACCTAGATTCTGTCACGCCCCACTGTCCTTTTCCTGACAGCGCGACATCACCCGCGTGGTGGGCGCGGTGCCCCGCGGCTGGTGTTGCTCGCCCAGCCTCATGAGTCGGCCTCACGCGGAGAGCCTCACGGGGCGATCTGGTGCTTGGCAACCTCGGCAGGGCTTGACCTTGTGGCGTGGATCATCTGCAGACCTGCCCCTCGCGAGGCACCTTCCTCCGGGGCGGCTGCGGAAATCCTGCCTTCTGTGGGCCGGCCCATGCGCCGTCCTCTGGGCCAGCGGCAGACGGGCTGTGGTACCCTAGTTTCCACTGGGACAACAATAGCCCCCTGGCCCGTGGTGCGCACATTCCGCAAGTGAAGCACGAAACGACGCGGGGCGAAATGGCGTGGCCCCCGACAAACTGCTGGGCCAGAAGGTGGTGCGTGTCAGCCACGATGGGACTGGACGTTCCCACTTCCCCCACGACGCCCCGGAAACCGCACACCCGCCTAGAAAAGTGCAGCGCGCTTCGGGCGAAACCATCATTGCCTGCCTTTCGCCATATGCTTCCCTTGCGCATAGCTCCTCCTTCCTTGCACACGCGTTGCACGCCGCTTTCCTTCCCCGCCTCTTGATCCACCTCAGCGGCCTCTTTCCATCGCCATGGCGCTAAAAAGGGGCACCGCCATCGCCGGAGCGCCGGTGGAGCCCGCGATGCTGCCCTCCTTCGCCAGGAGTCAGGAGGGGACCCGCGGCAACCCCATCCTTGTGATGCCCGCCGTGGGGGGCCCCGAGGACACCGGGCCCTCTGCCAGCGCTGGCGCCGGCGGCAAGAGAGGGTGCATGCCGAACCGCTGTAGTTTGCTGCTGGCGGACAACAACGACGACGACGATGTTCCCTTCTGCCAGTTCATGGTTGACCCCTCCGGGAGAGTGGAGGAGGAGGACTGTGAGGCGGTAGGGGTGATGGACCTCCGCCGGCGGGTGCTCGAGGGGGCCCGCACGCCACGGAAGGGGACAAGTCAGCCGAGCGGGACCGGCGTGGACCCCCGCAGGCCCCGCGGAGCACCTTCTGGAGGAGCTCCTGGCCCGGAAGTGGTAGCAGGAGCCACTCGTGGTCCCTCCCGATGAAGAGGCGCTGGGCCGCCGCCGATGAGTAAGTTTACTGGCCCCCTCGCTTATTACTTCTCGTTGTGCTTGAGGCTAGTAAGTTGAGCCGTTAATTCCGCAAGGCGCCCGGATGCAAGAGGCAGTGTGCCGCCTCACCTGTGGCACCCTCGCACGCATCGCCCGTCGGGGAGGCCCTCTCACCCCTGTCAGGCCTTGCAGGGCTCGACGGCCTCGCCCGCTGGCAGGGGGCCGAGGCGGAGCAAGTGGTGGCGGAGTAAGAGCACGGGGTGCCTGTCGCCCCGCGCGAAGACCTGCCTCCCCCGCCCGGGGAGGGAGATGTGCTCCCGGAGGCACCCGACACTGAGGATGCTCGCCAGGAGGTCGCGGCGAGCCCCCTGCATGCATCGCCCCTGCAGGACAAGGAGGAGGCCGCGCCTGGACCCCGGCGGGCGTTTGGCGACGCCGCCCTTGCCAAAGGCAAGGGTCCTGCGGAGGGGGAGACCCATGCAGGGATTTCACGGGTGACTGTCTCAGGGAGCGGCGCCGAGGCCCCCCCGTGCCTGGCCCTTCAAAGGATCAGCGACAGTGCTTTGGCCCAGCACGGGGCTTTCGGGAGCGCTTGCACTGCTCTTGATGCACTCGGGGCCCACCTCCAGGCAGAGGATGCGCGCCTCAAAGCTGAGCATCTGAGCGTGGCCGTAGGATGGCGCCAGCTCGAGGTGGCCGTCAAGCTGGGCCGACAGCAAGACGAGGTGGCCTAAGAGAAAAGGAGTAAGGCCGCTCACAACGCCAAGGAGCTGTGGAAGAGCGCCATCCGTGAGGCGGAGGCAGCCGACGAGCAGCGCCTGGAGGCCGAATCCTGCCCTCGCAGGCTGGAAGAGCAGACTGCCCTCCACGAGCAGGAGCTCCGGGTGCATGAAGCCGCGGCCGCCGTGTGCGAGCTACAGTACACTGCCCGCGAGAAGGAGTTGGCCCAGAGGGAGGAGGCCGTCGCCTGCCGGGAGGCAGACATGGCCCTCCGGGAGCGAGTGGCCGCCCGGACCTTCTCCTACCAGGAGGCGGAGCGCGAGCGCCTCATGACCCTGGAGAGCTAGGTCCACGCTGACAGGACCGCCTTCGAGGCAGTGCGCAACACGGCCAACGCTTAGCTCGAGAGGAGGGAAGCTGCGACCTGTGCCGATGCCAACGCTAGGGTTGTCAGGGAGCGAGAGGCCGCTCTAGAGGAGTACCGTGGCAAGCTGGAGCTGCAGGAAGCCCGTATCCAGCTCAGGCATGACGAGCTCAAAAAGGAGGTTGACGAGCTCAAGGCCAAGCTCCAGGGCGCCCAAAGGGACCTCCAGGCTTCCCTGGAGGGCAAAGGGGACATCAAGGCAGAGCTGGCGTCGCTCCAGGCGCAGGTTGGTGAAGCTGCTGACGCCGTGCAGAAAGCCAAGGACGACGAAGCGCTGGGACAGACGATGCAAGCGCAGCGCGCCAAGCTGCTCTTGGGCCTTGCCATGCGCTCCGGTGGTGCGCTTAGTCACTTCGTCGAGGACGTCCCGGCGCTGCCCTGTGCAGACAACTACGGTGGCTACCTCGACTTCGTCACCAAGGTGGTGGAGGCGCTGGAGTCGGGAGTCTCCAAGGTGGATAAAGTGATCGAGGGAGGTGCCCGCGACCTCCTGGACTACGCGGCGACGTGTGTCTTCTGCAACCTTTGCCGCCACGACCCTGCCTTTGACTTCTCCCTCATGGTGGAGCCAGTGCCTGTGGAGCTGCAAGGCCCGCTTAGGGATGAGGTGCACGAGCACGTGGACTCCCTGATCGAGCGGTTCGTGCAGGCCGAGCCCTTCGAAGAGGGAGGCAGCCTTAGCGTGGCCTCCCCGGTGATGATGACAAAGACAATGCCTCCTCCGCTTGACATTATACCTTTCTTTCCCTATTGCACCATGAATCACCCGGCCCCGTGGGCTCATAAGAACGCTTGTGGGGCACTTTTGTTTTAAGTATTTGATGTTTTCATTTTCCTCCTGGGGCTTTTGTTTCCTTTTTACATTGCCTTCGTGCCCTGTGTCGCTGGGACCCAACCCCCGAGGTGGGCTACACCGTCGCTGGTATGCCTGGAGCGAGGGCTCAGAAAGGCCAGTGGGTGTAGGGCTCTTAGGGCTGGTAGGAGATCCTGAGGCGCGATCCTCAGGGTCCCCCCTTCACGCGCAGGCGGCTAGCGCCGAGGAAGTTAGAGTGCCTCAAGAGGGAAACGAGGGGGAGAAAACCCGAGGGGTGTCTTAGACTTAGCTCCTTCGTGTGGTGAGCGGCCTGAAGCGAGTCCTCCGCAGGGGGCGGCTCGTGAGACGCGGTCTCTCGTGAAGCCTTCTTCTCGCGGGTCGCCGCTCGCGAGGCCTCCCGAGGGGGGCTGCTACTTCTTGAGCTTGCGTTGGTTTTCCCTTGAAGAGGAAAGGGTGATGCATCAAAGTAGATAAGTATTTCCCTCAGTTGTTGAGAACCAAGGTATCAATCCAGTAGGAGATACAAGCAAGTCCCCAATCTTCGCACCTACACAAACAATCAAACTCTTGCACCCAACACTAAAAGGGGTTGTCAATCCCTTCACGGTTATTTGCAAGGATGAGATCTGATAGAGATAGATATAAAAGATTGCTAGACCGTAAAGTAAAACAAAAGTAAAAATAATGCAGCGAGGTATTTTTTTGTATTTTTGGTTTATAGATCTGAAAAATATAATATGGAAAATAGACCCGGGGGCCATAGGTTTCACTAGAGGCTTCTCTCATGAAGGAAAATAATACGGTGGGTGAACAAATTACTGTCGGCCAATTGATAGAAAAGCGAATAATTATGACGATATCCAAGCCAATGATTATGCATATAGGCATCACGTCCGTGTCAAGTAGACCGAAATGATTCTGCATCTACTACTATTACTCCACACATCGACCGACTCCTGCCTGCATCTAGAGTATTAAGTTCATGAAGAACAGAGTAACGCATTAGGTAAGATGACATGATGTAGAGGGATAAACTCAAGCAATATGATGAAAACCCCATCTTTTTATCCTCGATGGCAACAATACAAATACGTGCCTCGCTACCCCTACTTTGTCACTGGGTGAGGACACCACAACATTGAACCCAAAACTAAGCACTTCTCCCATTGCAAGAATTACCAATCTAGTTGGCCAAACCAAACCAATAACTCGAAGAGACTTGCAAAGATATGAATTCATGCATATAAGAATTCAGAGAAGATTCAAATAATATTCATAGAGGCAATGGAGTTGATGTAGATGCCCTCCGTGATCGAATCCCCCTCCGGCAGATTACCGGAAAAGGCTCCAAGATTGGATCTCACGGGAACAGAGGCTTCCGACGGCGGAAAAGTATTTTCGTGGCTCTTTTTGGTATCCAGGGAATATTTGGGAATTTATAGGCCGAAGAATAGGGTTAGGAGGGCTGCCGTGGGGCCACAAGCTAGGGGGGGCGCCCCCCCCCTAGGGCGCGCCCTGGTGGCTTGTGACTCCACGGCAGGTCTCCTGACTTCGTCTCCAAGTCTGCTGGGTTTCTTCTGGTCCAAGAAAAATCATTTCGAAGATTTTATTCCGTTTGGACTCCATTTAATATTCCTTATCTGCTATACTCAAAAACAAGGAAAAAACAGAAACTGGCACTAGGCTCTAGATTAATAGGTTAGTCCCAAAAATAATATAAAATAGCATATTAATGCATATAAAACATCCAAAACAGATAATATAATATCATGGAACAATAAAAAATTATAGATATGTTGGAGACGTATCAAGCATCCCCAAGCTTAATTCCTGCTCGTCCTCGAGTAGGTAAATGATAAAAAACAGAATTTTTGATGTGGAATGCTACCTAACATATTTATCCATGTAATATTCTTTATTGTGGAATGAATATTCAGATCCATAAGATTCAAAACAAAAGTCTAATATTGACATAAAAACAGTAATACTTCAAGCATACTAACAAGGCAATTGTGTCCTTTCGAAATAACATGGCCTTAGAAAGTTATCCCTACAAAATCATATGGTCTGGCTATGCTCCATCTTCCCCACACAATGTATCTAAATCATGCACAACCCCGATGACAAGTCAAGCAATTATTTCACACCTTTTATGTTCACAAACCTTTTCAACTCTCACGCAATACATGAGCGTGAGCCATGGATATAGCACTATAGGTGGAATAAAATATGGTGGAGGTTGTGAGGAAAAAGAAGAAGATAGTCTCACATCAACTAGGCGTATCAACGGGATATGGAGATGCCCATCAATAGATATCAATGTGAGTGAGTAGGGATTGCCATGCAACGAATGCACTAGAGGTATAAGTGTATGAAAGCTCAAAAAGAAAACTAAGTGGTTGTGCATAAGATGAAAAATTCCACTAGTTATATGAAAGTGACAAAATAGGAGACTCTCTATCATGAAGATCATGGTGCTACTTTGAAGCACAAGTGTGGAAAAAGATAGTAGCATTGTCCCTTCTCTCTTTCCCTCATTTTTTTGGTGGGCATCTTTGGCCTCTTTTTTTATTTGGGCTTAGCTGGCCTCTTTTATTATTTGTAAAGTCCGGAGACTCATCCCAACTTGTGAGGGAGTCATAGCTTCCATCATCCTTTTCTCTCACGGGACAATGCTCTAATAATGAAGATCATCACACTTTTATTTACTTACAACTCAAGAATTACAACTCGATACCTAGAACAAAATATGACTCTATATGCAATATGAAAGTGATGGTGCGTGTCATGAAAAACGGAACGGTGGAATTTGCATGGCAATATATCTCGGAATGGCTATGGAAATGCCATAATAGGTAGGTATGGTGGCTGTTTAGAGGAAAGTATATGGTGGCTGTTTTGAGGAAGGTGGGTTTAATGCACCGGCGAAAGTTGCGCGGTACTAGAGAGGCTAGCAAAGGTGGAAGGGTGAGAGTGCGTATAATCCATGGACTCAACATTAGTCATAAAGAACTCACATACTTATTGCAAAAGTCTATTAGTTATCGAAACAAAGTATTAGACGCATGCTCCTAGGGGAGAGGTTGGTAGGAGTTAACCATCGCGCGCTCCCGACCCTCACACAAAGGATGACAATCATTAAACAAATCATGCTTCGACTTCGTTACATAACGGTTCACCATACGTGCATGCTACGGGAATCACAAACTTTAACACAAGTATTTCTACCAATTCACAATTACTCACTAGCACGACTCTCATATTACCATCTTTATATCTCAAAACTATATGCAAGGAATCAAACTTCTCATAGTATCCAATGCACTTAATATGAAAGTTTTTATTATATCCCTCTTGGATGCCCATTATATTAGGAATAAATTCATAACCTAAACCAATTACCATGCTGTTTAAAGACTCTCAAAATAATATAAGTGAGGTACGAGAGTTTAATAATTTCTATAAAATAAAACACCACCGTGCTCTAAAAAGATATAAGTGAAGCACTAGAGCAACATTGCCTAGCTCAAAAGATATAAGTGAAGCACATAGAGTATTCTAATAAATTCACGATTAATGTGTGTCCCCCTCAAAAGATGTGTGCAGAAAGGATGATTGTGGCAAACTAAAAAGCAAAGACTCATATCATACAAGACGCTCCAAGCAAAACACATATCATGTGGTGAATAAAAATATAGCCTCAAGTAAATTTACCGATGGATTGAAGACGAAAGAGGGGATGCCTTCCGGGGCATCCCCAAGCTTAGGCCCTTTGGTATCCTTGAATATGGCTTGGGGTGCCTTGGGCATCCCCAAGCTTAGTCTCTTGCCACTCCTTATTCCATAGTCCATCAAATCTTTACCCAAAACTTGAAAACTTCACAACACAAAACTCAACAGAAAACTCATGAGATCCGTTAGTATAAGAAAAATAAATCACCACTTTAGGTACTGTTCTGAACTCATTCTTTATTTATATTGGTGTAATATCTACTGTATTCCAACTTCTCCATGGTTCATACCTCCCGATACAACCCATAGATACATCAAAATAAGCAAACAACACAAAGAAAACAGAATCTGTCTAAAACAGAACAGTCTGTAGCAATCTATAGACTTCGAATACTTCTGTAACTCCAAAAATTCTGAAAAATTAGGAAAATCAGGGAAATTTGTATATCAATCTTGTGTAAAAATTTCAGATCAAAAGCACGTTCCAATGAATTTACAAAATTCCTGGACTGAGAGCAAAAGTTTCTGTTTTTCAGCAAAATCAAATCACAAATACCGTAGACCATCCCAAAGGTCTTACTCGGCTCAAACATTAATTAAAACAAGAAAACACAATTAATACAGAGGTAATAATGTGTGAAGCAGTCAAAAACAGAAGCAAAAACAAAAGCATAAAAATAAAATTGGGTTGCCTCCCAACAAGCGCTATTGTTTAACGCCCCTAGGTAGGCATAACGATTTCAATGATGCTCACATAAAAAATAGTAATTGAGATATGCAAAAGAGCATCATGAATAGCATGAAAAACACATTTAAGTATAACCCACTTACTATGCATAGGGATTTTGTGAGCAAACAAATTATGGGAACAAGAATCAGCTAGCATAGGAAGGCAAAACAAGCATAACTTCAAAACTTTAAACACATAGAGAGGAAACTTGATATTATTGCAATTCCTACAAGCATATGTTCCCCCCTCATAATGAATTTCAGTAGCATCATGAAGTAATTTAACAATATAACTATCATATAAAATTTTCTCTTCATGATCCACATGCATGCAAAGTTGACACTCTTCCAAAATAGTGGGATTATCGTTAACTAAAGTCATGACCTCTCCAAACCCACTTTCAATATCATATTCATCATGAGTATTAAATAAATTATCAAGATCAGAAGAAGCATTATCACCCCAATCATGATCATTGCAATAAGTAGTGGTCATGGCAAACTCATCAAATATAGCATCTCCAAGCTTGTGGGTTTGCATATCATTAGCACAATTGACATTAATAGAATTTATAGTAACATCATTGCAATCATGCTGTTCAATCAAGGAGCTATCATGAATCACCTTATAGATTTCTATTTTCAGTACTTCATCAAAATTTTCAGATTCATGATTTTCAAACAAAGCTTCATAGAGATAATCGAGTGCACTCAACTCACTAGCAATTGGTTCATCATAATTTGGTCTATGTGGTCTATGTGGTTCATCATAATCGAGTGCACTCAACTCACTAGCAATTGGTTCATCATAATCGAGTGCACTCAACCATGGTGCTTAACATTTGTATCTATGTGGTGAAGACGGAGTCATGCCTTGCTAATATAATAAGATGAATAGGGGTAAACATTCTTTTAGGATCGTATACTTTGAAAAATTAATGATTTTGTTTCTTATACTTATAAATATTACTATGCCGCTGTTTGTTAATTCATCATTTCTCAATGAACATACATACCAAAGACTACATAATGGGTAGCATGTCACATCAAAAATTCTGTTTTTATCATTTACCTACTCGAGGACGAGCAGGAATTAAGCTTGGGGATGCTGATACGTCTCCAACGTATCTATAATTTTTTTATTATTCCATGCTGATATATTATCATTCTAGGACACTTTTTGGGTATTTATTTACCAATTTATAATATTTTTCAGCACTAACCTATTGACCCAGTGCCCAGTGCCAGTTCCTGTTTTCTGCATGTTTTTGCCTTTTCAGAGTTACAATACTAAACGGAGTCCAATTGCCATGAAACTTTTTGGTGATTTTTTCTGGACAAATACAAGACCTAGAAGCTTCAGAGGAGGGCTAGGAGATGCACGAGGGGCCCACCACATATCCAGCCTCTCCCGCCAGATATTTGGTGGCCCCCTGGAGCCTCTCCCGACGTCATTCTATGGCCTATAAATTCACATATACCCTAGAAACACCAGAAGCACTCCCGAAACACTTTTTCCGCCGCCGCAAGTCTCTGTTCCGACAGGAGGCCATCTACACCTCCGTTCCGGCACCCTGCCGGAGGGGAGATCGATCACGGAGGGCCTCTTCATCAACCTTGCTGCCCTCACCATGATGTGTGAGTAGTCCACCATAGACCTACGGGTCCGTAGGTAGTACCTAGATGGCAATCTCTCTCTCTTGATCTTCAATACAATGTTCATCGCATCTTTGCCTTGATCTATCCGATGTAATCCCTTTTTATGGTGTGTTTGTTGGGATCCGATGAATTGTGAGTTTATGTTGAGATTATTCATGAAAAGTATTTAAGTCAAACCTGATTACTATGATTCTTATTTGCATGATCATCATAGCTTCGTAATGCTCTCCGATCTATTGAGATAGTTTGGCCAACTAGATTGATATTTCTTCGGTGGGAGTGGTGCATTGTAGTAGGTTCAACCTGACGAGTTTCTATATCCTAGTGACAGAAGGGGACAAGTTGCATCTTTGTGTTGTTTCTACTAAGGATAAAACGATGGGGTTTATTCATATTAGTTGAGTATACTTTGTCTACATCATGTCATCGTTCTCCAAGCATTACTCGTCATGAACTTAATACGTAGAGAGGCAAGCATAGAAGCACTCTTGAAGTGGAGTAATAGTAGTAGGTGCAGGCAGGAGTCGGCCTATTTGCTTATGGACGTGATGCCTATATACACATGATCATTGCCGTGAACATCGCATAATTATTCGCTTTTCTATCAATTGCCCAACAGTAATTTGTTTACCCACCATATGCTTTGCTTATGAGAGATGCCACTAGAGAACTCTACGGCCCCTGGGTCTATTCACTTATATATTCACAAACGCTATCATTACCTTGCTGTTATTTATTACCTTTTATTTTATTTTCCACTTTACTATTATCTACAATTATCTACACAACTCACTTGCTTGCAAATAACGAGATCAAGGGGATTGACGACCCTCTTGCCGGCGCTGGGTGCAAGTTGTTTGTTCTTTTGTGTGCAGCCGCTGAAGACGGTTGAGGATTGGTATTCCTATTGGTTCGATAAACCTTGGTTTCATAACTGAGGGAAATACTTACCCACTTTGTGCTGCGATTACTCATTCCTCTTCACGGAAAACCCAACACAGATCACGAGTATCACGCATCTTCACGTCGGTGACGCCGCTGGTGAAGGAGGAGACGGTCGCGGTGTCGGAGGCCTTCGGGATCCGATTGCGCACCTGGCTAAAGCACTGGATGAACTTGCGGCGGGGCTCGTCGAGGCGCTGGCGCACGGCGCACATGTCATTGAGCATGAGGAGGCGGTTGCTCATGCCCGTGAAGTTGGCGACAAACTGCTTGCACAGGTCCTCCCACAAGGAGATGGACGCCTCAGGGAGGTTCATGAGCCATCGGCGCGCAGCGTCCTTGAGGGCCATGGGGAACCAATTCGCCATGACCCGGTCGTCCCCCCTCGTGGCATGGATGCTGATGGTGTAAGGCAGGAGGAACTCCGTGGGGTTGGTACTGCCGTCGTAGCGAGGATGAAGCTTTGGCTTGAACTTGTCGGGCCACACCACGCGGCGCAGCTTGGGAGCAAGGGCCAGGTAGCCCCCGGTGGTGACAACGCCTCCATTGAGGGCCGCGCGGTTCTGGCGCCCAACCATGTCGATGTCATGGAGAACGTGGTCCTGGCGGTTGCGCACCTTCTCAAGGATCACGCGCACGCCTGGGGGCGCACGACGGACAATCTGACAGCTGTCGTTGTCGCTCGCCGGCACGAACAGCTCGTGGGATGGCTTCGGGGCGCGTGCCGATGGGCGTCGCTCAGTCGCATCGTGTGCCGGCGGTGGAGGAGGAGGATCATCGTGCTCGAACTGGTCGGCGTGCGACGGCGGGGCGAGCAGGGAGCGAGAGGGCGCCTGGCCGTCACGAGCAGCTTCGACGACCTCGGTGATGCACCCAAGCTAGTTATCGTATCCGTCCCAGGCGGGATGATAGCACATCAGCTCCTAAGCCATGAGCAGCGAGGCACGCGGAGCGGGGGGCTCACGGCGCGCGAGCGAGGAGGCGGTGGTGGAGCGGCCGCGCGCCTGCTCGTTCACCGATGGTTGAATCGAGGAGATGACCCACTCCCCAACAGGCTCGGTGGTGGCGCGAGGACGCCGCCCGGGTGCGCCTCGGGCGGCGGGTGTCGCGGGAGCCCTGTCGGCGACTCGGCGCAACACGTTCCCGGCGGGCGGCGGCTTCGTCCATGTTGATGTTGATGCCGAGGTCGAAGGAGTGAAGACGGCAAGTCCCCCTACCTGGTGCGCTAAATGTCGGAGTGTAGGATCTGTGTCCAAGAACTTCTCCAAGAACAAGGTTCGAACACTGGGGGGCTTGGCTTGGTGACCTGCAACACGATAGTAAACACAACAAGACCGACGGCGAGCTCACTCCTTCTCGCCGGAAACGACGGGGACACAGGAGCTACCCAGGTTCGGGCCACCGTGTGGTCTAATACTCTACTCCTGCCTGTGTTGGATTGCTCTATAGTGGAGAGCTTGGCGCTCGAGTACACGAGGTGTCTTGGGAGAGAAAATGGCTCAATCTCCTTACATGAAGCCAGTCCTGTCCCTCTTGTAGTGCCTTGGTCCTCTTCCCCAAAAATATCAGCGGAAAAGGGTGGTCATAGGGCGGCAATTCTACGGGGCACAGGAGCTCAGGCCTATCCTGACTAAAGGCAGTCTTCATCTCGTAAAGCAGTCTTCGTGATGCGTGTGTGGGCTCGGTGATGACCTTCGTCCTGGCTCGCTTGATTCGTCCTGACCTTCTTTCACCAGAACGGCAAGATTTGGGAACCTGCATTCGGGGAGGCGCTTGCCATTGCTTCCTTATCACCAAAATGGTAACCTGGCTTCTGTCATGCCCCACCGTCCTTATCCTGACAGCGGGACGTCACACGCGTGGTGGGCGCGTTGCCCCGCGGCTGGTGTCGCTCGCCCAGCCTCACGAGGCGGCCTTGCACAGAGAACCTCGCGAGGCGATCTGGTGCCTGGCAGCCTCGATAGGGCTTGACCTTGCGACGTGGATCATCGGCGGGCCTGCCCCTTGCGAGCACCTTCCTCTGGGGTGGCCGAGGAAATCCCGTCTTCTGTGGGCTGGCCCATGTGTCGTCCTCCGGGCCAGGGTAGACAGGCCGTGGTACCCTAGTTCCCACTGGGTCGACAGGGTGGCACTAGATGCACCTACAATCTCCCCATTTTTGATGATTGATGACAAACTGGTTCAAGTTTTCAACGGGGATAAAATATTGAAGATAAAATCTTGGAGATTATGATTGCAAGATACAGAGAGCCCCCCTGAAGATGTGCTTATGTAGATTTTGCTTTGAATGCAAAACCACATGGCAGGTTTTAATTGTTGGAAATATGCCCTTGAGGCAATAATAAAATGGTTATTATTATATTTCCTTGTTCATGATAATTGTCTATTGTTCATGCTATAATTGTATTAACCGGAAACCGTAATACATGTGTGAATACATAGACCACACCATGTCCCTAGTGAGCGTCTAGTTGACTAGCTTGTTGATCAATAGATGGTCATGGTTTCCTGACCATGGACATTGGATGTCGTTGATAACGGGATCACATCATTAGGAGAATGATGTGATGGACAAGACCCAATCCTAAGCATAGCACAAGATCATGTAGTTCGTCTGCTAGAGCTTTTCTAATGTCAAGTATCATTTCCTTAGACCATGAGATTGTGCAACTCCCGGATACCGTAGGAATGCTTTGGGTGTATCAAACGTCACAACGTAACTGGGTGACTATAAAGGTGCACTACAGGTATCTCCGAAAGTGTCTGTTGGGTTGGCACGAATCGAGACTGGGATTTGTCACTCCGTGTGACGGAGAGGTATCTCTGGGCCCACTCGGTAATACATCATCATAATGAGCTCAATGTGACTAAGGAGTTAGTCACGGGATCATGTGTTACGGAACGAGTAAAGAGACTTGCCGGTAACGAGATTGAACAAGGTATAGGGATACCGACAATCGAATCTCGGGCAAGTAACATACCGATGGACAAAGGGAATTGTATACGGGATTAATTGAATCCCCGACAACGTGGTTCATCCGATGAGATCATCGTGGAACATGTGGGAGCCAATATGGGTATCCAGATCCCGCTATTGGTTATTGGCCGGAGAGGTGTCTCGGTCATGTCTGCATGGTTCCCGAACCTGTATGGTCTACACACTTAAGGTTCGGTGACGCTAGAGTTGTAATGGGAATTGTATGTGGTTACCGAAAGTTGTTCGGAGTCCCGAATGAGATCCCGGACGTCACGAGGAGTTCCGGAATGGTCCGGTGGTAAAGATTTATATATGGGAAGTCCTATTTTGGCCACCGGAAAATGTTCGGGATTTTTCGGTATTGTACCGGGAAGGTTCTAGAAGGTTCCGGAGTGGGGCCCACCTGCATGGGGGGGCCCACATGAACGTGGGTAGTGGGGGCAAGGCCCCACACCCCTGGTCAAGGCGCACCAAGATCCCCCCTTAGAGGGAATAAGATCATATCCCGAAGGGATAAGATCAAGATCCCTAAAAAGGGGGGATAACAATCGGTGGGGAAGGGAAAGGATGGGATTTCTTTCCTCCCACCTTTGCCAACGCCCCAATGGACTTGGAGGGCAAGAAACCAGCCCCCTCCACCCCTATATATAGTGGGGAGGCGCATGGGAGCTGGGCCCCTTGCCCCTGGCGCAGCCCTCCCCCCTCGTACTCCTCTCCTCCGTAGTGCTTAGTGAAGCTCTGCCGGAGAACCACGAGCTCCACCGCCACCACGCCGTCGTGCTGCCGGAGCTCTCCCTCAACTTCTCCTCCCCCCTTGCTGGATCAAGAAGGAGGAGACGTCCCCGGGCTATACGTGTGTTGAACGCGGAGGCGCTGTCCGTTCGGCGCTTGGATCGAATCTTCCGCGATTTGAATCGCCGCGAGTACGACTCCATCAACCGCGTTCTTTGCAACGCTTCCGCTTAGCGATCTTCAAGGGTATGAAGATGCACTCCCTCTCTCTCGTTGCTAGCATGTCCTAGATTGATCTTGGTGACACGTAGGAATTTATTTGAATTATTACTACGTTCCCCAACAGTGGCATCATGAGCTAGGTCTATGCGTAGATTCTATGCACGAGTAGAACACAAGTAGTTGTGGGCGATGATTTGGTCAATTTGCTTGCCGTTACTAGTCCTATATTGATTCGGCGGCATTGTGGGATGAAGCGGCCCGGACCGACTTTACACGTACGCTTACGTGAGACTGGTTCCACCGCCTGACATGCACTTGTTGCATAAGGTGGCTAGCGGGTGTCTGTCTCTCCCACTTTAGTCGGATCGGATTCGATGAAGAGGGTCCTTATGAAGGGTAAATAGCAATTGGCATATCACCGTTGTGGCTTTTGCGTAGGTAAGAAACGTTCTTGCTAGAAACCCATAGCAGCCACGTAAAACTTGCAACAACAATTAGAGGACGTCTAACTTGTTTTTGCGGGGTATGCTATGTGATGTGATATGGCCAAAAGGATGTGATGAAATATATGTGATGTATGAGATTGATCATGTTCTTGTAATAGGAATCACGACTTGCATGTCGATGGGTATGACAACCGGCAGGAGCCATAGGAGTTGTCTTAATTTATTGTATGACCTGCGTGTCAATCAAAAACGCTTTGTAATTACTTTACTTTATTGCTAACCGTTAGCCATAGTAGTAGAAGTAATAGTTGGCGAGACAACTTCATGAAGACACGATGATGGAGATCATGATGATGGAGATCATGGTGTCGTACCGGTGACGATGGTGATCATGCCGCGCCCCGAAGATGGAGATCAAAGGCGCAAGATGATATTGGCCATATCATGTCACTTTATGATTTGCATGTGATGTTTATCATGTTTTTGCATCTTATTTGCTTAGAACGACGGTAGCATAAATAAGATGATCCCTCACTAAAATTTCAAGAAATGTGTTCCCCCTAAGTGTGCACCGTTGCGAAGGATCGTTGTTTCGAAGCACCACGTGATGATCGGGTGTGATAGATTCTAACGTTCGCATACAACGGGTGTAAGCCAGATTTACACACGCGAAACACTTAGGTTGACTTGACGAGCCTAGCATGTACAGACATGGCCTCGGAACACGAGAGACCGAAAGGTCGAACATGAGTCGTATAGTAGATGCGATCAACATGGAGATGTTCACCATTGATGACTAGTCCGTCTCACGTGATGATCGGACACGGCCTAGTCGATATGGATCATGTATCACTTAGATGACTAGAGGGATGTTTATCTGAGTGCGAGTTCATTAAATAATTTGATTAGATGAACTTAATTATCATGAACTTAGTCTAAAACTGTCTTTACAATCTATCTTGTAGATCCAATGGCCCACGCTAATGTTGCCCTCAACTTCAACGCGTTCCTAGAGAAAACCAAACTGAAAGACGATGGAAGCAACTATACGGACTGGGTCCGTAACTTGAGGATCATCCTCATAGCTTCCAAGAAAGCATATGTCCTTGATGCACCGCTAGGTGGCGCACCCATTTTCCCAGCAACTCAAGACGTTATGAACGCCTGGCAGTCGCGTAGTGATGATTACTCCCTGGTTCAGTGCGGCATGCTTTACAGCTTAGAACCGGGGCTCCAAAAGCGTTTTGAGCAACACGGAGCATATGAGATGTTCCAAGAGCTGAGAATGGTTTTCCAAGCTCATGCCCGGGTCGAGAGATATGAAGTCTCCGACAAGTTCTTCAGTTGTAAGATGGAGGAAAATAATTCTGTCAGCGAGCACATACTCAAAATGTCTGGGTTACACAACCGCTTGTCTCAGCTGGGAGTTAATCTTCCGGATGACTCGGTTATTGACAGAATCCTCCAGTCGTTTCCACCTAGCTACAAGAGCTTTGTGATGAACTTCAATATGCAAGGGATGGAGAAGTCCATTCCTGAGTTATATTCGATGCTGAAATCAGCGGAGGTGGAGATCAAAAAGGAACATCAAGTGTTGATGGTGAATAAGACCACCAGTTTCAAGAAAGGCAAGGGTAAGAAGAACTTCAAGAAGGACGGCAAAGTAGTTGCCGCGCCCGGTAAATCAGTTGCCGGGAAGAAGCCCAAGAATGGACCCAAGCCTGAGACTGAGTGCTTTTATTGCAAGGGAACCGGTCACTGGAAGCGGAACTGCCCCAAGTACTTAGCGGATAAGAAGGCCGGCAACGTCAAAGGTATATATGATATACATGTTATTGATGTGTACCGTACCAGCGCTCGTAGTAGCTCCTGGGTATTTGATACCGGTGCGGTTGCTCACATTTGTAACTCAAAACAGGAGCTGCGGAATAAGCGGAGACTGGCGAAGGACGAGGTGACGATGCGCGTCGGGAATGGTTCCAAGGTCAACGTGATCGCCGTCGGCACACTACCTCTACATCTACCTTCGGGATTAGTTTTAAACCTCAATAATTGTTATTTAGTACCAGCTTTGAGCATGAACATTGTATCTGGATCTCGTTTGATGCGAGATGGCTACTCATTTAAATCCGAGAATAATGGTTGTTCTACTTATATGAGAGATAAGGTCATGCCCCGCTGGTCAATGGTTTATTTTTATTGAATCTCGAACGTCATGTTACACATATTCATAGTGTGAATACCAAACGATGTAAGGTTGATAATGATAGTCCCACATACTTGTGGCACAGCCGCCTTGGTCATATTGGTGTCAAACGCATGAAGAAACTCCATGCAGATGGACTTTTGGAGTCTCTTGATTATGAATCATTTGACACGTGCGAACCATGCCTCATGGGCAAGATGACTAAGACTCCGTTCTTTGGAACAATGGAGCGAGCAACCAACTTGTTGCTAATAATACATACCGATGTATGCGGTCCAATGAGCGTTGAGGCTCGCGATGGCTATCGTTATGTTCTCACCCTCACTGATGACTTAAGCAGATATGGGTATGTCTACTTAATGAAACACAAGTCTGAGACCTTTGAAAAGTTCAAGGAATTTCAGAGTAAGGTAGAGAATCAACGTGACAAGAAAATAAAGTTCTTACGATCTGATCGTGGAGGAGAATATTTGAGTCACGAGTTTGGCACGCACTTAAGGAAATGTGGAATTGTTTCACAACTCACGCCGCCTGGCACACCTCAGCGTAATGGTGTGTCCGAACATCGTAATCGCACTCTATTGGATATGGTGCGATCTATGATGTCTCTTACTGATTTACCGCTATCATTTTGGGGATATGCATTAGAGACTGCCGCATTCACTTTAAATAGGGCACCGTCTAAATCCGTTGAGACGACACCGTATGAATTATGGTTTGGGAAGAAACCTAAGCTATCGTTTCTGAAAGTTTGGGGATGCGATGCTTATGTCAAGAAACTTCAACCTGAAAAGCTCGAACCCAAATCGGAAAAAGTGCGTCTTCATAGGATACCCTAAGGAAACTATTGGGTATACCTTCTACCTAAGATCCGAAGGCAAGATCTTTGTTGCCAAGAATGGATCCTTTTTGGAGAAAGAGTTTCTCTCGAAAGAAGTAAGTGGGAGGAAAGTAGAACTTGATGAGGTAATTGTACCCCCTCTCGAATCGGAGAGTAGCGCAGCGCAGGAAAATGTTTCTGTGGTGCCTGCACCGACTAGAGAGGAAGTTAATGATGATGATCATGAAACTTCGGATCAAGTTACTACTGAACTTCGTAGGTCCACGAGGACACGTTCCACACCAGAGTGGTACGGCAACCCTGTCCTGGAAATCATGTTGTTAGGAAACGGTGAACCTTCGAACTATGAAGAAGCCATGGCGGGCCCAGATTCCAACAAATGGCTTGAAGCCATGAAATCCGAGATAGGATCCATGTATGAGAACAAAGTATGGACTTTGGTGGACTTGCCCAATGATCGGCAAGCCATAGAAAATAAATGGATCTTTAAGAAGAAGACTGACGCGGATGGTAATGTGACCGTCTATAAGGCTCGGCTTGTCGCTAAGGGTTATCGACAAGTTCAAGGAGTTGACTACGATGAGACTTTCTTACCCGTAGCGATGCTGAAGTCCGTCCGAATCATGTTAGCAGTTGCCGCATTTTATGATTATGAGATCTGGCAAATGGACGTCAAAACGGCATTCCTTAATGGTTTCCTTAAGGAAGAATTGTATATGATGCAGCTGGAAGGTTTTGTCGATCCTAAGAATGCTGACAAGGTATGCAAGCTCCAACACTCCATCTATGGGCTGGTGCAAGCATCTCGGAGTTGGAACATTCGCTTTGATGAGGTGATCAAAGCGTTTGGGTTTATACAGACTTATGGAGAAGCCTGTATTTACAAGAAAGTGAGTGGGAGCTCTGTAGCATTTCTCATTTTATATGTGGATGACATATTGTTGATGGGAAATGATATAGAACTTTTGGAAAGCACAAAGGCCTACTTGAATAAGTGTTTTTCAATGAAGGACCTTGGAGAAGCTGCTTACACATTAGGCATCAAGATCTATAGAGATAGATCGAGACGCCTCATTGGTCTTTCACAAAGCACATACCTTGACAAGATATTGAAGAAGTTCAATATGGATCAGTCCAAGAAGGGGTTCTTGCCTGTATTGCAAGGTGTGAAATTGAGCACAGCTCAATGGCCGACCTCGGCAGAAGATAGAGAAAAGATGAGTGTCATCCCCTATGCCTCAGCCATAGGCTCTATTATGTATGCCATGCTGTGTACCAGACCTGATGTGAACCTTGCCATAAGTTTGGTAGGGAGGTACCAAAGTGATCCCGGAATGGAACACTGGACAGCGGTCAAGAATATCCTTAAGTACCTGAAAAGGACTAAGGATATGTTTCTCATTTATGGAGGTGCCGAAGAGCTCGTCGTAAAGGGTTACGTCGATGCTAGCTTCGACACAGATTCGGATGACTCCAAGTCACAAACCGGATACGTGTATATTTTGAATGGTGGGGCAGTCAGCTGGTGCAGTTGCAAGCAAAGCGTCGTGGCGGCATCTACATGTGAAGCGGAGTACATAGCTGCTTCGGAAGCAGCGCAGGAAGGAGTCTGGATGAAGGAGTTCATCACCGACCTAGGAGTGATTCCCAATGCGTCGGGCCCGATGACTCTCTTCTGTGACAACACTGGAGCTATTGCCATTGCCAAGGAGCCCAGGTTTCACAAGAAGACCAAGCACATCAAGCGCCGCATCAACTCCATTCGTGGTTACATTCAGGATGGAGATATAGATATTTGTAAAGTACATACGGATCTGAATGTCGCAGATCCGTTGACTAAACCTCTTCCACGAGCCAAACATGATCAGCACCAGAACTCTATCGGTGTTCGATTCATCACAATGTAACTAGATTATTGACTCTAGTGCAAGTGGGACACATTTGGAAATATGCCCTAGAGGCAATAATAAAATGGTTATTATTATATTTAATTGTTCATGATAATTGTCTATTGTTCATGCTATAATTGTATTAACCGGAAACCGTAATACATGTGTGAATACATAGACCACACCATGTCCCTAGTGAGCCTCTAGTTGACTAGCTCGTTGATCAATAGATGGTCATGGTTTCCTGACCATGGACATTGGATGTCGTTGATAACGGGATCACATCATTAGGAGAATGATGTGATGGACAAGACCCAATCCTAAGCATAGCACAAGATCATGTAGTTCGTCTGCTAGAGCTTTTCTAATGTCAAGTATCATTTCCTTAGACCATGAGATTGTGCAACTCCCGGATACCGTAGGAATGCTTTGGGTGTATCAAACGTCACAACGTAACTGTGTGACTATAAAGGTGCACTACAGGTATCTCCGAAAGTGTCTGTTGGGTTGGCACGAATCGAGACTGGGATTTGTCACTCCGTGTGACGGAGAGGTATCTCTGGGCCCACTCGGTAATACATCATCATAATGAGCTCAATGTGACTAAGGAGTTAGTCACGGGATCATGTGTTACGGAATGAGTAAAGAGACTTGCCGGTAACGAGATTGAACAAGGTATAGGGATACCGACAATTGAATCTCGGGCAAGTAACATACCGATGGACAAAGGGAATTGTATACGGGATTAATTGAATCCCCGACAACGTGGTTCATCCGATGAGATCATCGTGGAACATGTGGGAGCCAATATGGGTATCCAGATCCCGCTATTGGTTATTGGCCGGAGAGGTGTCTCGGTCATGTCTGCATGGTTCCCGAACCCGTAGGGTCTACACACTTAAGGTTCGGTGACGCTAGAGTTGTAATGGGAATTGTATGTGGTTACCGAAAGTTGTTCGGAGTCCCGGATGAGATCCCGGACGTCACGAGGAGTTCCGGAATGGTCCGGAGGTAAAGATTTATATATGGGAAGTCCTATTTTGGCCACCGGAAAATGTTCGGGATTTTTCGGTATTGTACCGGGAAGGTTCTAGAAGGTTCAGGAGTGGGGCCCACCTGCATGGGGGGACCCACATGAATGTGGGTAGTGGGGGCAAGGCCCCACACCCCTGGTCAAGGCGCACCAAGATCCCCCCTTAGAAGGAATAAGATCATATCCCGAAGGGATAAGATCAAGATCCCTAAAAAGGGGGGATAACAATCGGTGGGGAAGGGAAAGGATGGGATTTCTTTCCTCCCACCTTTGCCAACGCCCCAATGGACTTGGAGGGCAAGAAACCAGCCCCATACACCCCTATATATAGTGGGGAGGCGCATGGGAGCTGGACCCCTTGCCCCTAGCGCAGCCCTCCCCCCTCCTACTACTCCTCCTCCGTAGTGCTTAGCGAAGCTCTGCCGGAGAACCACGAGCTCCACCGCCACCACGCCGTCGTGCTGCCGGAGCTCTCCCTCAACTTCTCCTCCCTCCTTGCTGGATCAAGAAGGAGGAGACATCCCCGGGCTATACGTGTGTTGAACGCGGAGGCGCCGTCCGTTCGGCGCTTGGATCGGATCTTCCGCGATTTGAATCGCCGCGAGTACGACTCCATCAACCGCGTTCTTTGCAACGCTTCCGCTTAGCGATCTTCAAGGGTATGAAGATGCACTCCCTCTCTCTCATTGCTAGCATCTCCTAGATTGATCTTGGTGACACGTAGGATTTTTTTTGAATTATTACTACGTTCCCCAACATTAATTTGTTGAGATCACCCCTATATCTTGGAATCCAATCACCATGCATTAAAGGATTATATGAATATAATGAAATGCATAGTGAAAATTGGGCGTCTGCTAAATGTCTTCGGGCGCATAAAGCAAAAGTTTAGAGAAGCACCGAAAGTAAGGTAAACATGACGTGTGCAGACGTCCATCGGGACTTATGTTTTACAACTCAAAATAGCAAATGTTCAGAACGAGAGTTGTAAACTTAACAAAAATAGCAAAAACCCAGCCCTAGAGGCCCGCTTGAAGACTATCAATCCAATGCTTCTCCCCCTTTGTCATCGAATGACCAAAAAGGGTGAAGACATTGGGCACTACACGTCCCCGACAGGAGTCAAAGATGATGGTGCAGCCGTGTCGTCGTTGGGCGATGTAGAGGGGCTTGATGCAGCGTCTTGGTGTTGAGTAGGGGCCTCCGAAGAAGTGACATATTCACCATCATCATTTGTGAGATTTGCGTGAACGGAGGGTGCTGAGGAAGAGTAGTCACTTTCTTCGAGCGATGGCGTATTGCGCCACATCTCCGTGCGAGGAGGGGGAGCGCAGAATCTGAAGTTCTTCTCGAAGCCATCCTCACGAAGATCAGCCTCAGGAGCCAGCATGGTCAATGTCTTCCATGAACGCATGCATGTCTCATGGGCCACAAACATGTTTTTGGTGGAGAGGTTGCGAATGCGATTGATATTGAACACAAGGGATAGCATTTGGTGCCTTGTCCATTCATGGTGCCGATCCTGCTTCTGATGAAGAGAAACTAGAAGCTCTCGATCAGTCATTGCCCTTTCCCGTCTGGGTTGGTTGTGTTGAGGTATAGTGCTGGCAGTGGCTTCGGTAGGAATAGCACTGGGCTGTGGACGGCGAATGGCGTCAATCATTCTAGCTCTGGCAGGATCATTTGGAATGTGAAGCCCTTCAGTCTGAACTGTGCCACTTGTGCCTTCGATGATGGGGTTCTTGCCTTTTCAAGTATAAATATCTTCATGAATGACTTCGACTTCTAGAAGGAACACAACATGATTGCGGGTAGAAGGCAGATATTGTGTGTTTGTCCTTCGCTTGCTGAAGCTCATGATCCATGGTGCATAGATCTTGGGCACAAATAGATTCTAACTAGAAGAAGCAACATTGTGCAAGAATAAGTCTTGAAGATTAACCTTTATGCCATAGACTGTATTGTATAGCAATGTCTTCATGGCGCCAACAAGCTTGCTTGAAGATGAATGTCCCTTGATTGGCCATATGGTGTGACGAAGAATATGGTAAAGAGTCTTCAGCAAGTACTGAAGATCTTCAACAAAGAATGCCGTGGGCAAGGGTTCATGAGGAGCCATTGGCTTCATCATTGTTAGCATATCAGTCATATTGGGCTCAGACAGTTGGAAGATGCTCCTAGTGCTTCAACATATGCAGCAGATTGTGGATGGAACTCTTCTCCAGATGCAACAAGTTGAGTGGTAGCAAAAAGTTCTAGAGCAGGAGCCTTGATATGCTCATCTCTGATCATGAAGTCTAACGCCCATGCCTTCAAATCTCCGCTAAAACCTGAGAAATGAAGAGTTGCATAAAATTGAAGAATGAGTTCTTCATTCCAGTCTTCGTGGTCTACAACGAAGGGCAACAATCCAACAACACGAAGACAATCCAGGGCTTGATAAAAGCAAGGAAGACCATAATACGTCTCCAACGTATCTATAATTTATGAAGTATTCATGCCATATTTACAACAATTTTATATGGTTTTGGTATGATTTGCATGGAACTAACCCGGACTGACGCTGTTTTCACCAAAACTACCATGGTGTTGTTTTTTGTGCAGAAATAAAAGTTCTCCAAATGGAACGAAACTTTTTGACGATATTTTTGGAACAAAATAGGCACTAGAAGCTTCGTGGGAGGGCCAGAAGAGCCACGAGGTGGCCACAACCCACCAGGGCGCGCCAGCCCCCTCTGGCGCGCCCTAGTGTCTTGTGGTCCCCTTGTGGCCTATCTTCGTGTGAAACCGACGCCCAAAAATCCTATATATTCAGAAACCCCCAGAAATAACCCTAGATCAGAAGTTCCGCCGCCACAAGCCTCTGTAGCCACGAAAAACCAATCTAGACACCGTTCCGGCACCCTGCCGGAGGGGGAAATCATCACCGGAGGCCATCTTCATCATCCCTATGGTCTCCATGATGAAGAGGGAGTAGTCCACCCTCGGGGCCGAGGGTTTGTACCAGTAGCTATGTGTTTAATCTCTCTCTCTCTCTCGTGTTCTTGATTTGGCACGATCTTGATGTATCGCGGGCTTTGTTAATATAGTTGGATCATATGGTGTTTTCCCCTCTCTATCTTGTTGTGATGAATTGAGTTTTCCCTTTGAAATTTCGTTATTACCGGATTGAATACTTTTATGGATTTGAGAGCACTTGATCTATGTCTTGGCACTCAACTCGCGGATTCCCGAGGTGACATTGGGGTAATCTATGCATAGGGGTTGATGCATGTTTTCGTCCTACTTTCTCCGGTAGAAATCTTGGGGCACTCTTTGAGGTTCTTTGTGTTAGATTGAGTATTATGAATTTGAAATTGTTTGATGCGTATCGTATAATTAACTCATGGATACTTGTGGTGACATTGGAGTATCTAGGTGTCATTAGAGTTGGTTGATGCGTATCATATGGTGTTATTTTAGTACGAACTCTTAGATAGATCGATCGAAAAGGATAACTTGGTGTTATTTTAGTACGAACTCTTGGATAGATCGATCAGAAAGGATAACTTTAAGGTGGTTTCGTACCCTACAAACAATTTCTTCTTATGTTTTGTTCTAGATAAGAACTTTGGAGTGATTCTTCGTTGCACGTTGAGGGATGGTTATGTGATCCAATTATATTAGCATTGTTGAGAGATTGCACTAGCGAAAGTACGGACCCTAGGCCTTGTTTTCAAGCATTGCAATACCATTTATGCTCACTTTTGTTACTTGCTACCTTGCTGTTTTTTATTGTTACTATTACAAAAATCAATATCTACTATCATTACTACACTTGTATCACCATCTCTTCGCCGAACTAGTGCACCTATACAATTTACCATTGTATTTGGTGTGTTGGGGACACAAGAGACTTTTGATTATTTGGTTACAGGATTGTTTGAGAGAGACCATCTTCATCCTACGCCTCCCACGGATTGATAAACCTTAGGTCATCCAATTGAGGGAAATTTGCTACTGTCCTACAAAACTCTGCGCCTGGAGGTCCAACACGAGTCTACAAGAACAAGTTGTGTAGTAGACATCAAGCTCTTTTCTAGCGCCGTTGCAGGGAGGTGAGTGCTTGAAGGTATATCTTTAGATATTGCAATTAAATCTTTTAGTTTCTTGTTTTTCACTAGTTTGGTTTTTATAAAATAAAACTACAAAAAATGGAGTTTAGGTTGCATCATTTGTATCGTCTTTATAATGTCTTTCGTGAAAATAAGGATTCGGAAAATTATTCTCAATTGGTAGAGGAATAGTTTATGAAAATACTTAATGAGAATTACTTGAATGATGAGCATGATTGCAATGTTGCTAGTATGAATTCTCTGAATATCCATGATGCTAATGATATGCAAAGCCACAAGCTTGGGGATGCTATGTTTGATGAAGATTATATTTTTAGTCCCCCAAGTTTTGATGAGCAAATGTATTATGATGATGGCATGCCTCCTATCTATGATGATTATGATGATGACATGTATGCTATAAAGAGTCATAGTAACCATGAAACTTGTCATCATGATTTTAATTTTCAATTAGGTTATGTCAATCATGTATCACATGATAGTTATTTTGTTGAGTTTGCTCCCACTACAATGTATGAAAAGGAATTTGCTTATGTGGAGAGTAATGAAAATTCTATGCTTGTAGATCATGAAAAGAATGCTTTATGTGATAGTTATATATTGAAATTCATTCATGATGCTACTGAAAATTATTATGAGGGAGGAACATATGCTTGTAGGAATTGCAATAATATCAAGTTTCCTCCCTACGTGTTCAAAGTTTTGAAGTTATGCTAGTTTTGCCTTCCTATGCTAGTTGATTCTTGTTCCCATAAATTGTTTGCCCACAAAATCCCTATGCATAGGAAGTGGGTTAGACTTAAATGTGCTTGTCATGAGATTCATGATGCTCTCTTGCATGTTTCAATTATTATTCTTATGTGAGCATCATTGAAATCATTATGCCTAGCTAAAAGGCTTTAAAGAAAAGCGCTTGTTGGGAGACAACCCAACACTTTTCCTTTCTGTTTTTGTGTGTTCACATGATTAATCTACTGTATTAATCATCTTTTGTGTCTTTTATTTCAATAAAGTGCCAAGTAAAGCCTTTGGGATGACTCACAAGATGAGTAGAATTGATGCTGAACCAAAATAGAAACTTTTGACTCTAGTACAGAAATTTTATTTTCTTAACGGAGAGCGATAATGATCTGAAATTTTTACACAGTGTTGATATACAAATTCTTAAGGTTTTACTAATTTTTGAGAATTTTTAGAGATAGGGAAGTATGGGTATACTACAGATCTTCACAGACTGTTCTTTTTTTGACAGATTCTGTTTTGCATGCATAGTTTGCTTATTTTAGTGTTCCCATAGCTTATATTCAGTGATATAAATGATGTGAATGGTAGAATACTGTAAGTCTTATGTGAGAAAAATTATGAATCTTATCTTGACAACACCTAAGTGAATGATCTTTATTTATTATACTAACCCATCTCACGAAGTTCCGTTAAGTTTTGTGTGATTAAAGTTTTCAAGTTTTGGGTGAGACAACGATATGAGGAGAATAAGGAGTGACAAGAAACTAATATTGGGGATTCCCAAGGAACACCCAAGGTAATATCCAAGGAAGACTCAAGCGTCTAAGCTTGGGGATGCCCTGGAAGGCATCCCCTCTTTTGTCTTCAACGCTATCGGTATATCTTACTTGGAGCTATATTTTTATTCGTCACATAATATGTGTTTTCCTTGGAGCCTCATTTTATTTTGTTAGTATTTTCTTGTTGTTATTTATAATCTTATTTTTCAATAAAAAGTTCCAAGAATTGCCTTAGGATGCTTGCATTGCATGTTTGATGTGTGCTGTGTAAAAACAGAAACTTTCTCTGTAGTGTCTGAATTTTCATATTTTACTGGAACTTGGAAAGTTTATGAAATTTTTACACAGTGTTGTCATATAAATTATTTATCATTTCCTAAATTTTCATAAATTTTTGAGTTACAGAAGTACACTGTTTTCATAAATTGCTACAGACTGTTCTGTTTGGACAGATTGCTGTCATAGTTTTGTTATCTACTTATCCTATTGTTTCCATGGCCTATATTGGTAGATATAAATTGTGGAAACGATATTAAACATTATATGATGTTTGGAAATTATTGTGCAACTTGTCTTCACAGTACAAGAAGTGTGGACTTATTCTTATGTGTACTAACCTATCTCACGAGTTCTTTTCGAGTTTTTGTGGATGAAGTTTTTAAGATTTAGGGAAACCGTGATATAAAAGGAATTAAGGAGACACAAAATCTCAAGCTTGGGGATTCCCAAGGCATCCCAAGATAATATTTCAAGAAGTCTCAAGCATCTAAGCTTGGGTATGCCCCGGTAGGCATCCCACCTTTCTTCATCAACAATTATCGGTTAGTAGCGGTTGAGCCTAAGTTTTTGCTTCTTCACATGATGTGTGATATTCTTGGAATGTAATTTTATTTTGTTTTGCTTGGTGTTTTAATAAAATACTTAGATATGAAAGTTTTTAGATGAGAGAGAGTTCTCAAATGGCTACCCATTTACTTAACTACTCGCTTGATTTTCACTTATATCTTTTTGGAGTAGCTTGTCATTTACTCTTGTGCTTCACTTATATCCTATGAGTAAATTGTTGAATGAATTGAATACCATGAAGTTGAAATTATATGTTCATATCATGCCTAGTAGTAGCTTCACATTGGGTTTAGAAAGTGAAATCTTTTGAAGCTTGACAATCACAATATTGGTCATACAAGCAATTCGTGAATGATTAGTATAAGGAAGAGAACTTTCACATACACATATATTATCTTGGACATCTTCTATGATTGTGAATACCCATTAATTATTTTCAAACTTGAGTAAATTAGTTGAAGTTGGACAAGGAAGACAACGTAATGAGTTATGGTTGTGTATATTTGCATAGAAGTTATATTGTTATGGATCCTCCAACATGTGGTGTTTGCTTAGGATCTTTTGCTAGCCAAAAATTCATACTAAGTAGAGATACTACTTGTGCATCCAAAAACCCTTAAACCCAGTTTCTTGCCATGAGTGTCCACCATACCTACCTATGGATTGAATAAGATCCTTCAAGTAAGTTGTCATCGGTGCAAAAAGTTAATAAAAATTGCTTCTAAATGTGTTTGATCATTTAGTGTAAGAAAAAATTGAGCGTTGTACGAACTTGTGATGGCAAAGTAATAAAAGCGACGGACTGCATAATAAAGGTTGCTATCATAAGGGGCAATATAACGTGATGTTCTTTTGCATTAAGGGATTGTGCATACAAAACCAAAAAGCGCATGACAACCTCTGCTTCCCTGTGCGAAGGGCCTATCTTTTACCTTTCAGTATTTACTTTTATGCAAGAGTAAATAGTATGCTTTCTCATTTCAACCTCAATTTTTCTCTAGTTGGCAAGCATCATGTGGTGGGGAAATATCTAGGCACATATGGCCAGTCAAATATATTTGATCATGACTTATTATTGTTGACAATTATCTCTATGATAAATGAGTTGGGAGGCGAAACATTAAGCCCCTATCCTTCTCTATGTTCGATGGATGCCATTTGTTCTAAAAATATGCTTTGAGTACTAGCAATCATAGAAGACTATATGATGATTGCACATGTGGAGCTCTTACTTAGACTTTGTTGAGAATAAGTTGAATTGCAATTGTTTGGTGACTAAGAACATAGGTTGTTAAGTTTCAAGAGAATTCATTGTTTGAACCATAACATGTGAATTGGTTGCTACTTTATCATGATGAGTTTTATGAGAAAGAGTTGCTGCTATGATGCTAGGAAAAGTGGTTGAAATTATCATTGATCAAGCTTATGCACTATGCTAGCACTCACACTTCATAAATTATTTCTTTTATCATTTACCTACTCGAGGACGAGTAGGAATTAAGGTTGGGGATGCTGATACGTCTCCAACGTATCTATAATTTTTGAAGTATTCATGCCATATTTACAACAATTTTATATGGTTTTGGTATGATTTGCATGGAACTAACCCGGACTGACGCTGTTTTCAGCAGAACTACCGTGGTGTTGTTTTTTGTGTAGAAATAAAATTTCTCCGAATGCAACAAAACTTTTTAACGATTTGTTTGGAACAAAATAGGCACTAGAAGCTTCGTGGGAGAGCCAGAAGAGCCACGAGGTGGCCACAACCCACCAGGGTGCGCCATCCCCCTCTAGCGCGCCCTGGTGTCTTGTGGGCCCCTCGTGGCCCATCTTCGCATGAAACCGACGCCCAAAAATCCTATATATTCAGAAAGCCCCGGAAATAACCCTAGATCAGAAGTTCCGCCGCCGCAAGCCTCTATAGCCATGAAAAACCAATCTAGACCCCGTTCCGACACCCTGCCGGAGGGGGAAATCATCATCGGAGGCCATCTTCATCATCCCTATGGTTTCCATGATGAGGAGGGAGTAGTCCATCATCGGGGCTGAGGGTTTGTACCAGTAGCTATGTATTTAATCTCTCTCTCTCTCATGTTCTTGATTTGGCATGATCTTGATGTATCACGGGCTTTGTTAATATAGTTGGATCATATGGTGTTTTCCCCTCTCTATCTTGTTGTGATGAATTGAGTTTTCCCTTTGAGATTTCATTATTACCGGATTGAATACTTTTATGGATTTGAGAGTACTTGATCTATGTCTTGGCACTCAACTCGCGGATTCCCGAGGTGACATTGGGGTAATCTATGCATAGGGGTTGATGCACGTTTTCGTCCTACTTTCTCTGGTAGAAATCTTGGGGCACTCTTTGAGGTTCTTTGTGTTGGATTGAGTATTATGAATCTGAAATTGTTTGATGCGTATCGTATAATTAACTCATGGATACTTGTGGTGACAGTGGAGTATCTAGGTGTCATTAGAGTTGGTTGATGCGTATCATATGGTGTTATTTTAGTACGAATTCTTAGATAGATCGATCGGAAAGGAAAACTTGGTGTTATTTTAGTACGAACTCTTGGATAGATCGATCGGAAAGGATAACTTTAAGGTGGTTTCGTACCCTACAAACAATTTCTTCTTATGTTCTCCTCTAGATAAGAACTTTGGAGTGATTCATCGTTGCACATTGAGGGATGGTTATGTGATCCAATTATATTAGCATTCTTGAGAGATTGCACTAGCGAAAGTATGGACCCTAGGCCTTGTTTTCAAGCATTGCAATACCGTTTGTGCTCACTTTTGTTACTTGCTACCTTGCTTTTTTTATTGTTACTATTACTAAAATCAATACCAACAATCATTACTACACTTGTATCACCATCTCTTCGCCGAACTAGTGCACCTATTCAATTTACCATTGTATTTGGTGTGTTGGGGACACAAGAGACTTTTTATTATTTGGTTGCAGGATTGTTTGAGAGAGACCATCTTCGTCCTACGCCTCCCACGGATTGATAAACCTTAGGTCATCCACTTGAGGGAAATTTGCTACTGTCCTACAAATCTCTGCGCTTGGAGGCCCAACACGAGTGTACAAGAACAAGTTGTGTAGTAGACATCAGACCACTCATAGCTTCAAAGCCGAGCCTCTTGCGTGGAAAGATCCTGTTCTGGCCATAGAGCACACACATGTAGTAACTTCTCTGAAGGTGGCTCCAGAAGCGATCAGACTAAACCTTCTGATGGTCATATGGATTACGATCAGAATCAAAGAAGGTGTTTCTACGCTTGAAGCATTTCTCACTAAAGACCATGCGATCAGTTGGGCCGTGGTTGCGAAGACTTGGAAGTCTGGGCATTGGGTTCATGACCTTTGGGCGACAATGGATGTTGAATTCATACCGAGGTCCCATTCTCTCCGGTGGAAGGACAAGCCTCGGTCACCTCGTTGGCACCATTTCTCCTTCACGATTGCGAGCCATGACGATGTTTTCTGAATTGTCGTCAGTCGATGGCGTGGCAGGGACAGGAGGTCCATCAGGGGATGGGGGATTGGCTTCGCCCTCATTGGCGGCAGTGAGTTGGGGTTCAGGAGGGACAACAGTATCAGCCGCAATGTCTTCGGCAGCTTTGGTTTCGAGCTCAGGTTGAGCTTCATCAACATTGCTACTTCTTGAGCTTGCGTTGGTTTTCCCTTGAAGAGGAAAGGGTGATGCAGCAAAGTAGATAAATATTTCCCTCAGTTGTTGAGAACCAAGGTATCAATCCAGTAGGAGGTACAAGCAAGGCCCCAATCTTTGCACCTACACAAACAATCAAACACTTGCACCCAACGCTATAAAGGGGTTGTCAATCCCTTCACGGTTACTTGCAAGGATGAGATCTGATAGAGATAGATATAAAAGATTACTAAAACGAAAAGTAAAACAAAAGTAAAAAGATTTCAGCAAAGTATTTTTGGTATTTTTGGTTTATAGATCTGAAAATATAATATGGAAAATAGACCCGGGGCCATAGGTTTCACTAGAGGCTTCTCTCTTGAAGGAAAATAATACGGTGGGTGAACAAATTACTGTCGAGCAATTGATAGAAAAGTGCATAGTTATGACGATATCTAAGGCAATGATCATGCATATAGGCATCACGTCCGTGTCAAGTAGACCGAAACGATTCTGCATCTACTACTATTACTCCACACATCGACCGACTCTTACCTGCATCTAGAGTATTAAGTTCATGAAGAACAGAGTAACGCATTAAGTAAGATGACATGATGTAGAGGGATAAACTCAAGCAATATGATGAAAACCCCATCCTTTTATCCTTGATGGCAACAATACAAATACGTGCCTCGCTACCCCTACTTTGTCACCGGGTGAGGACACCGCAAGATTGAACCCAAAACTAAGCACTTCTCCCATTGCAAGAATTACCAATCTAGTTGGCCAAACCAAATCAATAACTCGAAGAGACTTGCAAAGATATGAAATCATGCATATAAGAATTCAGAGAAGATTCAAATAATATTCATAGATAATCTGATCATAAACCCACAATTCATCGGATCTCGACAAACACACCGCAAAAGAGTATTACATCGGATAGATCTCCATGAAGATCATGAAGAACATGGTATTGAGGAACATAGAGAGAGAAGAAGTCATCTAGCTACTAACTATGGACCCGAAGGTCTAAGGTGAACTACTCATGCATCATCGGAGGGGCAATGGAGTTGATGTAGATGCCCTCCGTGATCGAACCCCCCTCCGGCAGATTACCGGAAAAGGCTCCAAGATGGGATCTCACGGGAACAAAGGCTTCCGGCAGCGGAAAAGTATTATCGTGGCTCTTTTTGGTATTGGGGGAATATTTGGGAATTTATAGGACAAAGATTAGGGTTGGAGGGCCTGCAGGGGGGCCACAAGCCAGGGGGGCGCCCCCCCCTAGGGCACGCCCTGCAGGCTTGTCGCCTCCCGGTAGGTTTCTTCTGGTCCAAGAAAAATCATCCCGAAGATTTTATTCCGTTTGGACTCCGTTTAATATTCCTTATCTGCAATACTCAAAAACAAGGAAAAAACAGAAACTGGCACTAGGCACTAGATTAATAGGTTAGTCCCAAAAATAATATAAAATAGCATATTAATGCATATGAAACATCCAAAACAGATAATATAATAGCATGGAACAATCAAAAATTATAGATACGTTGGAGATGTATCAAACATCTTCAGCTATAGGGTTCTCCACGACTGATGCAGTCGGGTCAACATGCACTTCTTCCTCAGGCATGCTTGACATGGAGGAGACTGAGGGCCTAGGGCCTTTACGAAGACTTTTGAGGGGTGACACATGTTCATAAGTTTCAGCCTCCATGTCTTCGAATGGAGACTCTGGTGACTGAAGCACTGGAGTTGAAACTGGTACAGGAGGTGCGCGAGGTATGACTTCATGCATTGGGGTGTTAGGGTGAGCTTCCTACCAATATTCATGAGGAACAAGAGGGGTTGCAGGAGAACCAATGTCCGCCTGTTCACTGACTTCAGGCAGTGGCGATGATACCACTAGTGCATCAAGTTGAGGCACGGGATTTGTTCCTTGATCCACATTGTCTTCTGGCATGTGCTCATCACGGACAATGTCTTCAGCTGTAGAGGAGTCGACAGCTGGAATGTCTTCAACATCAGGAGCAACATGAGGAGTCTCTGTGATGGCAGAGTCATGAAGAATAACTCGTCGTTCAACATTTTCTGATGTTGGAGTAGCAACAAAGATAGGTGTCACTTGTAGGGGCTCCTCTTGTGCAGGTGGTGTTACAGAAGGGCTTTAGGGGGCACTTGGGTTGAGTGCGAAGACTTTGCTTTCTTTGTCTTCGGCTTCTTGGAGGGTTGAGCTTCAACAGATTGTTCTTGCTTGCGTTTTCTGGTTTCAGCCTCCGCAGTCTTTGTCTTCTTGCTGGATGCAGCAGAGGAAGGAGGAGGTGTTCTAGAGCTAGAGAAGCCAGGTGGGAAGATAATGTTGGGCATTTCTTGTCTTCCTTATGCAGGCTGGCTAGAAGACTTAGAAGCCTGCTTTGACTTCTGAAGAACTCGGGGGGTCAAGACCAGGTTGGCCAAGAGCTTGCCTTTTGAGCATATCATTGTGTGCTTGAACCATCTTCTCAGCTTTCTTCTTCAAATGCACAAGGGTGCCTTTAACGTCTTCAGAACGTTTTGCAAACTTAGTTTTCAAGTCCTTCATCATCAGCTGATAGCCTTGAATTTGTTCAACATTAAGCCCGTGAACGTGCTTCTTGAAGAGTGCCTTTTCATGGCGAATCTTCTCGCGTTGTTGAACAACCTTTTGAGAAATTGTCAGCTCTTCATTCACCAACCCTTGAAAAGTGACACTCAGTCCAATTAGAAGTTGGAGGGCGTCAATGGTGATGGAGGCGTGAGCAAACCATTCATCAATGAAATGGTTAAGGATATTTGTATCAAAGAGAGGCAAGTCTTCCAAGCGTTTGGCTTCCTCCTCCTTTTGCTGAATGAGCTTCGCAAGCACTTCATCATCAAACTCATCATCAGAGAGAGTAATGATATTATCACCATCCATCAGGGTGTTGGATGGCTTCGGTCCACGAGTAGTAGCTTGTTTTCTCCTCACTCTGGGAGAGGTGTGTGACTCATGCTCAGTTTGTAGGCTTGTTTCTGCTGGTTCATCAAGCCTTGATCGTGAAGCCTATGGTGTTGCGGGGGCAGGCCTTGAAGCCTTTGAGTCTTTTGGCTTTGAAGCCTTCTTTCTTTTTAGTGGCTTCGGATCAGCAGCGGGAGCATCATTATCAGGATACCATAAGAGGCTGGATGGCTCTGGATTTACTGGCATAGGTGGCCTGACCAGACATGGATAGAAGCCAATCTTGTTGGCGTCAACCTCTGTCTTTGGATGAAGGTTCTTGTATACAATGTCAGTCCATGGAGCCCGAGTTGCATGCTTTTCAGCGTATTCATCAGTGACAAAGCGATAATAAAACCATTCTTCTGCCCAATATCTTCGGGTCCATTGAATCCGGTTCTTGCGCTGAGTGTAGTTCTCTTCAGGATCAGACTTGTATTTTTCAGAGAGATCAGGTGGAAGGTCTTTTGTTGCGTTCAGACGTCTTTGTCTTCCACCCTTCTTAGGGGCAGCATCTATAGCCATTATCTTCAGCTGAGGAAGATACTTCACACAACAATACAAACGAGAACTAGCTTCAGCTGAGTCTAGATGTATCTGCAAGTAGTCTGCAAATGAATTCAGACTATGAGATCCTAGTGATTCTGCTGCGGACATGTACATGTGAGAGAATTAAAGATGTGAAAGGAGTAGGAGAGGTCATATGCATTCTCAGAAGATTTTGAAGATAAAAACATGGTCTGAAGATAATGACCTCATACCGCAAAGACATTCACTTTTGTGTCAGATAGGTTGGTTCTGGACTTGTGCAAGTTCGAAAAATCGCACAAATGAGGAATCAAGCCATATTTTCAACATAAGTGACAACACTTAGCAAGTTATGAGATTGATAGAGTGATGTTGGAAAGAAAGTGGAAAAACAACAATCGAATATATTTGGAATTTTTACGGATCAAAGCGGCGGTAAAAAATAGATTGTATTTACCGCAGCAAAGAACACGAAGAACAACTCAACGAGGCAGAGAGGCCAGGCGGTTCAATCTGCAACACCCTAACTTGGTGGTGGCAGATTGCTACGGCGGCGGCGGGGCGAAGACAATCGCGGTCGACGTGAGTACGAAGACGAAAGAGTCACATCAATCAAGCGCTTCTCCTCTAGTGATGACGGAATCCTGTGGCGGCGCTAGGTTTTGGGAGCTCGAGAGCGAGAGAGGTGAAAGTAATAAATGAGCCGGGGGTCGGGTATTCAAATGGAGGGTAAGAAGTGAAACGACCCGAACTTTTGGGATGAATATGCCCCTGACCCTTCGGCTTAGTGGGACGCGTGGCGTGCATGCACCACGTCTGACATCCCACTACCTCTGAACTGTAGGGATAAGCGCGGGAATTGTTGCGGTAAGGGCGGTAAAAGGAGAAGATTGAAATTTTAACTGTTTGGTTGGATATGTCTTCAACCAAGGACGCTGTGAAGACAATCAACACGTGTCAAATAGAATGCATATGACTGGAGTGAACAGTGTTAGGAGAGATAAGCATAGATGAGGTTTTCGGGTCTGATCACATTTGCCTAGATAAAATCTGAAAACATAGCTATAGGCGAAATGCGGTATTGGACAGAACTCCAAAATATTCATATGATATATTCAGATGACAAGTGATTCAAACTCAAAGACAAAAATTTCAACATGAAGATAAACTCATTTTCTTGAAGACATAGACAAAGTTGCGAAGATTAAAACAATGTCTTCAAGTGGGGGTGGTGGCATTACCCACCGTATAAGAATGTTTGACTCAGACGCGACGCACAATTATCATGGCGCTCTGAAATCATATTCTTCATTAATGTATTCACACTTAGAGTGTAAATCTTCATGATTTGAAGACATACGTTACTTCATGTGTTGTGCATCAAAGTCATCAAAATGCATAAGCGTGTGTCCATTTAGAGGACATTTGAGGATTCTAAGATATTTAGCTCACAGCGCAACCTGCAAAACCTCTTCTCATCCAAAGGCTTCGTGAAGATATCGACTAACTGCTATTCTGTCTTCACATGGCTGATGACGATGTCTCCCTTCAACACCTGATCACGAAAAAATGATGTCGTATCTGAATGTACTTTGTCTTCGAGTGATGTACTGGGTTGTGGGCGATCTTGATAGCACTCTCATTGTCGCGGAAGAGTGGAACTTTCTTCTTGTGCAGCATCCAGAGAAGCTGAGTGCAGCATGCGCCAGCAACAATGTATTTGGCTTCAACAGTGGAGAGCGATACACATTTCTGCTTCTTCAAAGACCAACATACAAGAGATCGGCCCAGAAAGTGATAAGTGCATGATGTATACTTGCGATCAATTCTGTCGCCAGCGAAATCTGAATCTGAATAGCCCATGAGATCAAACTTCGAGCCCTTTGGATACCATAATCCTAGAGTTGGGTTGTGAGCCAAATATCGAAGTATTCGCTTCACAGCAAGGTGATGTGATTCCTTTGGTGCCGCTTGAAATCGGGCATAGATGCAAACGCTAAGCATTATATCTGGCCTAGATGCACATAGGTACAATAAAGATCCAATCATGGAGCGATATACATTCTGATCGAAATCTTTACCATTTCAGTTAGTGTAGAGGTGACCGTTCGTTGGCATTGGCATCTTGTAGCCTTTGCATTCATGCATGCCAAACTTCTTGAGGCAGTCCTTGAGGTACCTCTCCTGAGATATGAAGATGTCATTTTGTTGTTGTCAAATCTGAAGCCCTAGAAAGAACTTCATCTCTCCCATCATCGACATATGATATTGCTCTTGCATCATGAAGCTAAACTCATCACTATATCGATTGTCAGTATAGCCGAAGATAATGTCATCCACATAGATTTGACATATAAATAGTTCACCATCATATGATTTAGTAAAGAGAGTAGGATCGAGTGAACCAGGTTTGAAGCCTTTCCTCATTAGGAATCCCTTGAGTGTGTCATACCAAGCCCTTGGTGCTTGCTTGAGGCCATACAATGCCTTGTTGAGCCTGTAGACCTGGTCAGGATGTTTTGGATCTTCAAACCCTGGTGGTTGAGCAACATATACTTCTTCCTCAATCTTACCATTGAGGAATGCACTTTTGACACCCATTTCATATAATCATATGTCATGATGGTTAGCATAAGCAAGCAGTATACATATGGCTTCGAGTCTAGCAATAGGTGCAAATGTTTCTTCGAAGTCAATACCCTCAACCTGTGTGTAGCCTTGAGCTACAAGTCGAGCCTTGTTTCTGACAACTTGGCTAGATTCATCTTGCTTTTTGCGGTAGATCCACTTCATACCAATGACGTTGTGCTTGCGTGGATCTGGGGGCTTGACGAGTTCCCACACGTTGTTGAGCTTGAATTGATGAAGCTCTTCTAGCATAGCTTGAATCCATTCTGGTTCCATGAAAGCTTCATCTACTTTGGTGGGCTCTGAGATAGACACGGAAGCAAAGTGCCCACAAAAGTTAGCTAATTGGTTAGCCCTTGAGCGAGTGAGAGGACCTGGTGCTTTGATGCTATCGAGCATCTTCTCGATTTGAACTTCATTAGCCACACGTGGATGAGCAGGGAGAAGACTTTGTTCCTACTACTGAGCATTGTCTTCGTCAGCAGCATTATCATCAGGAGCACCATTGTCTTCGCGCTAAGTTGATGGAGGAATGATGAATTCTTCTACTTCAGGTTCCTTGGGCATGATTTCTCCAGTGCCCATCAACTTAATGGCTTCTTCAGGTGGAAATTCATCTAGCACAGGAGGTAGGTGCTCTCTTTGCGAGCCATTAGTTTTATTGAACCGCACATCTACTGTCTCAACAACTTTATTGTAGTAAGTGTTGAAGACCATGTAGGTGTGCGAATCCTTTCCATAACCAAGCATGAAACCCTCATGTGCTTTCGGTGCAAATTTTGAAGTGTGGTGTGGATCCCTTATCCATCATCTTGCACCGAAGACTTTAAAATAACTTACATTGGGTTTCTTACCAGTAAGCAGCTCATATGATATTTTCGTGAAGAACTTGTGAAGATATACCCTGTTGATGATGTGGTATGCAGTGTCAATGGCTTCAGTCCAGAGTCTTCATGGTGTCTTGTATTCATCAAGCATGGTGCATGCCATCTCAATGAGCATCCTGTTCTTGTGTTCCACGACACCATTTTGCTGAGGGTGTATGGAGCAGAGAACTCATGAGTGACACCAAGAGTGTCGAGGTAGGTGTTGAGTCCAGTGTTCTTGAACTCGGTGCCATTGTCACTCCTGATGTGCTTGAACTTGACATCATAGTTGGTCATGCACCTATTTGCAAAGCGCCTGAAGACATCCTGCACCTCAGTCTTGTAGAGTAAGATGTGCACATAGGTATATCAAGAGTAATCATCAACAATAACGAAGCCATATAGATTTGCAGTGGTAGAGAAAGTGGAATAATGAGTGGGGCTGAATAGGTCCATGTGGAGCAGCTCGAAGGGAAGAGAGGTCATCATGATTGTCTTTGAGGGATGTTTGGCCCTTGTCATCTTCCCGGCTTCACAGACACCACACAGATGATCTTTCTTGAACTTGACTCCCTCGACATCAATGATAAGATTCTTCTTGGCAAGGGTATGCAAGTTCCTCATGCCAGCATGTCCTAGCTGTCGATGCCATAGCCAGCATTCTGAAGCTTTTGCTCGAAGACATATGGCAACCTGTGGTCCTACAGAGAAATCTACCATGTATAGATCACCTCTTCAAAAACCTTCGGAGACTTTGGTTTTTTTAGAGGCCATTGGTACAACACATCGGAATTTGCCGAATATGATGAGCATGTCTAGATCACAAAGCATTGAGACATACATTAAGTTGTAACCAAGGGATTCGACAAGCATTACACTGTCCATGTGCTGATCCCTTGTGATAGAAACTCTACATAGTCCCAGTATTTTGCTGCTACTTTTGTCGGCAAAGACGGTGTGATCTTTGGTAGGAGGACGAAGAGTAGAATCCATCAATAGGCTTCGGTCACCAGTCATATGACTGGTGCATCCACTATCAATAATCCATTCAGTTGGATTAGATTTATCTTCCTGCATTGAGAATTAGTCTTGTTCACCAAGGCATGTGGCTATAACATGCATCGATCAAGATATTGCAGTATATAGTTGATAGTAAAACTGGACGATGTAAATGGTAAAACCATTTTCGTTAGATATCTTGCATCCAGACAAGAATGTTTTCGAGCCTCCAGAGATAGTCTTCAGGATATCTCATGTTCATTCTGGAGACCCGATGCTGCATGAAGATATTAGTTCTTCTTAACCATCCACATCTGAAGGGCTGGCTTAGAAGCAATGAGCCTTAAGGCAACATTAGAGAATTTAGGCAATGAAGCCCTAACAGTTTGTTTCACAGGAGGGTTAGAGTGCTCGAAAGAATATGCAGAGAAATTCTTAGTCTTATGAACATAGCGATTCATGCCATAGTGCTCATACTCATGAGTCTTTTCAATCATTCCCTGCGAAACATAGTTGTTAGCACAATCATATGAAGATATTTGTCTTCTTGAAGATTTTGATCTGGGGTATTTCTTCTTCCTAAGGGATGTCGTCATGACATTTATGGGAAGCTTCTCAATAAGACATTTGGGAACCCAGATCCTCTTCATAGGAGAACCATTTTGCAGTTAGTTCCAATGAATCTAGCAAACACTTCACCATTCTTAGATTTGAACAGTTTATAGTTGGAGTCAAATGACTCATCAATGGTGATGGGTTTAGCACAGTTAAAACCAGATAATGTGGATGGATCAACCGAAGGACCTTTTGCAGCAACCCATATGGTTTTGGGATACTACTCAGGCTTCCAGTAGGATCCATCAACATTGATGTTTCTTTCGAAACCCACACCCTCTTTCATAGGGTTTTTGTTCAAGATTGTCTTATTCAGGACATCACAAAGAATCTGATGTCCCTTCAGACTTTTGTACATGCCTGTTTCAAGCAATGTCTTCAACCTGTCATTGTCATCAGTAATGGTGGTGGTTTCCTCATATGAGGGTTTAGATACCACATATACAGTTGAAGATAATGCATTTTCAAAAGCATTTTAACATTCAACATTTGAATCATTAGATTCACGAGCAAGGCATTTTAAGCATGGAGCATTAAATTGATCCCGAGCGGTACTGATCTGTTCTGCTAGGAGTGAGTCGTTTTCCTTCCGTAGGTCATCATGAGCTTCTCTCAACTTCTCTAGATCAAGCTTTCTTTGAAGATATTCAAGAGAAAGCTTCTCATGTTTAGTTGTGAGAAATCATGACGACTTTGGAGATCCTCAAACCTTGAATGAAGACTTTACATGTCTTCAGCCATAGTTTCGTTCACACTCATCTCGTCGCGTAACTGGTCATCGCTTTTCTCTAGAGATTTTTGCATTTTCTCCATAGCATTTTGTTTTTTAGTGGCAATCTTGACAAGCTTGGAATAGCTAGGTTTCAAGTTATCATCAGATTCATCTTCCCTATCAGAGTCATGACGTGAAGATTTTGAGGATACCTTGAGCCTTTAGCCATGAAGCAGTAAGCTGGAGCATAGTCGTCGTCACTGGCTTCAGTGCTGATGAGGGGGCCATTATCTTCAGGGTTGAAGATGGACGTAGCAATGAATGTAGAAGCCATAGCCAAACCAGCAACTTCAGAATCAGACTCCTCCTCAGCTTCTGGCTCAGATTCAGCTTCAGAGTCCATTTCCTTGCCAATAAAAACATGAGCTTTGCCAGATGAACTCTTATTGTGCGATGAACACTTGTGATGCTTCTTCTTCTTCTTCTTCTTGTCGTCAGAATCATAGTCCTTGCTCTTCTTCTTGGATTCCTTCTCCCATCAAGGACAATCAGCGATGAAGTGACCGGCTTTCTTGCACTTGTGACATGTTTGCTTCTTGTTGTCACACAAAGACATTTCTCCAGACTTCTTGGAGTCACGCCTTGAAGATTTTTGCAAAGCCTTTGGACTTGGCGAATTTTTGAAACTTCCTCACAAGTAGAGAAAGTTCTTTGTCAATGTCTTCAGCACCATCGGAACTGCATTCAGATTCTTCTTCTTCGAATGAAGATACTGCTATTGCCTTCAGGGCACGAGAGCGACCACAACTGGAACCATAGATTTCCCTCTTCTCAGCTTGTTGGAACTCATGGGTGTTCAGCCTCTCAAGGATATTGGCAGGATCCAATTCCTTGAAATCAGGACGTTCTTGGATCATTAGAGCGAGTGTGTCAAAGGAACTGTCGAGAGATCTCAATAGCTTCTTCACAACTTCATGTTTGGTGATATCAGTGGCGCCGAGAGCATTCAACTCATTCGAGATAACAGTGAGTCGATCAAATGTGAGCTGGACATTTTCATTGTCAAGCCTCTTGAAGCGGTTGAACAGATTGTGAAGAACATCAACATGCGAGTCTCGCTGAGATGAGACACCTTCATTGACCCTGGAAAGTCATTCCCAGATTTCATTCGCAGTGTCCAGAGCACTCACACAACCATACTGTCCTTTGGTCAGATGACCACAAATGATGTTCTTGGCGGTTGAGTCCAGTTGAGCACATCTCTTCACATCAGCAACAGTAACACCTTCGCAAACCTTGGGGATGCCAGCCATGACGACATACCAGAGGTCGTTGTCAATGGCTTCGAGATGCATGCGCATCTTGTTCTTCCAGTAGGGGTAGTCAATGCCATCGAAGACAGGGCACGCAACGACGACCTTGATTATCCCTGGAGTTGACATAGCTAAAACTCCAGGTGGTTAAACCGAAACACAGAACAAGGGAGTACCTTGCTCTGATACCAATTGAAAGTACTAGTTATCGACTAAAGGGGGTGAATAGGCGATTTTTATGAAAAGTTTCGAAATAGTAAATGTCTTCGAAGAGAGCGGAAATGATTCAGGATTAGATAGGTATAATAGTCAAGGATCTAGGCATGGCATGCAGAGTGATGAGGACATTCAGACAAGTAAACCATGGTCATCATACAAACAGAAGTGTATCGAAGATAAACTAGAGCAGTATGAAGACAAATGTAGATTGGATGAATGTCTTAATACCAGATCAATCAAGCAATGGCTTCACAATGCAAAGCATGAAGTAAATGAGTGAGTAGATAGAACCAGTTACTTGACAAAGACACAAGATTTGTTGGACCAGTTCCAGTTGCTATGACAACTGTACGTCTGGTTAGGGAGGCTGAGATTCAACTCAGAAGACCTCATCTTCACCTTGTTCCCCTTGAGCCGAGGTCACTTAGACCATGCCCAATCACTCAGGTAAGTCTTCAGGGGAGACTTTAGAAACCCATAAAAACTCGATCACCAGGCAATCCACAATGACTCTTGGAGGATCTAGACCGAGACGCCTAACCGTCTGGAAGATTACAGTCTTCAGGTGTAATAAGTCTTCTGTTCTCTCAGAATAGAATGACTTCGGTGATGCTCAAACACTCTAGCTCTAGGTGTTTGGGTTTATCCTCACAGGATAGCTCTCTCTCAATATCTTCGAGGTGGCACTACTACAGAATGGTCCAAAGACGACACATCAATCAGAGACCCTTCGATAAAACTGTGTGCGATGACCAAATCGCAAACGGTATAGTGCAAGCTCCGTCGCTAATGACGTAAATTGTGTGGGATGGCATATCCATCAAATACGATCTAAAAAATGGTTGCGTGTGTGATGTTTGGCAAACAGTTGGCCTAGATAAACTGTTTGTGATTGGATAATATAACACAAATGCTTATGAAAATACAAGTGTGTGCGATGCATGGCATATAGTTCACCCCGATAAACTGTTTGCGCTGATCAAGCAGAACACAAACGATTGTACAGATGATGACGTGTGCGATATACGGCATATAGTTCACTCAGATGAACTGTTTGTGATGAGGTAAAATAACATAAACGGTTACATAGATCAAGATGTGTGTGATAGACAGCATACAGTTCACTGGGATGAACTGTGTGCGATAAGCAAAAATAACACAAACGGTTTCTTAGATCAAGATGTGTGTGATGTACACAGGCCACTCGGATGTGTTGTGGGCAAACGGTTCCGGATAAAGAACTGTCAGGGACTGATGAAATCGTCACCGACGGTTTTGGTTGTTTATTCCGTATGTGATGTGATTTGCTCAATCTGCCCGCAAACATCTATGCTCTGTTTAGAAGAACATGATTGCATAACCAAATTAAGCATCCAATACACATATACCATTGGCGCACACCTTAATAAACTATTACATGCATAATAAACTTATCCCTCTAAAACTACGAACATTTCTGCATAGAGGGAGTAAGAGAATTGAGAAACGATCATCAAATCATCTACTTCTTGTGACGCTTGCCGCTAGCGCTCTGCTTGTGGCTCGATCCCTCGTTGTCTTTAGGTAGGAGGCACTTCCTCATGTCAACGATCCGCCTGAACATCTCGTAGCATGTGTACACTTCCTTGGTCGCGGTCTGGAGGTGATATTCATCCAGTTTCTTCACCCAGGCCCTGTGCCAGACAGGCTTGTTCTTGTTGCACTCAGCCTTCATGTCAGCGTAGTAGGGGGCGATGATGGCCTCGGCCAGGTCAACATGGGAGTACATGTTCTTATTGCTGCCCCAGACCCTGTAGTGGCTGTGGATGTCGACAAGCTTCCGGCAAGCCAAGCCCGAAGTCTTGAGCACCTTTGGATCGTTGGCGCTATCCACCGTAGCGAACCTGTAGTCGGGGCTGTTGACAAACCTGGTGAAACGATCGCAAGGCACTGTGGCCAGGCGGTAGTGGTAGAGGAGGACGTGATGGCCCACGCGCAATTGGGCGACGGCAACCTTCTGATCATGCCCGACATGACCGCCGGTGTAAGCGAGGTCGAAGCCGACCACTTTGTACTTGTCATCCGCATCAAGCAGCTGCTCCATGGTGTCGATGGAGTCCTCCACCATGCCTGGGCCATTGGTGTACACCACCGTGAGGTCCGTCTTCCTCATGTGGGTCTCCACATGATGCATGCCGAACTCCATTGGAGCGCCGCTGGACATCCTCTCTGTATGCGTCATCCAGGGTGTGCTTATTGTGTTGTGGGGCGCGATCGAAAGCGTGAAGAGACTATGGTTAATGGCCGTGGGTATAAATGGGGGCCGGACGTCCTAGAAAACCGGCACATCCAGATGGCAGTTTTTGCAGCGCGTGATTCAGTCGTGGAGCATGTAACTGCATGGGGCGACGCGCGTGGCGCAACCACATGCATATGGAGCCCCGAACATGATCGTGGGCCGGCCCCAACCGCTGGCAGAGCGTGCGCGGAGGGGCGTGAGAGCAGAGCACGCGTAGGGACGTGAGAGCAGAGCACGCGGTGGGAACGCGAGGTCGAACCAGACCACTCTGTACTTGTCCTCGTCAAGTAACAGGTCCATGACGCTGGAGTTCTCCATCCAGATCGGATGTTTGGTGTGCACTACGAACCGACAGGGCGTGTCCACTACGGCATGCATGGTGAACTGGCGCTCGTCGTCGGCAGCCACTGGGAGCGCCATGGGAGCAGCGCAGCATACCCTCGGTCGTGGTTCTGCTTCTTAAGGTCCAGATATTAATCGTCAATTGCATTTTGATGTCCAGATATTAATCGGCCATTGCATACTAAGGAAAAGATAGTACTACCAAAATAAGAGTCTCCCTCATATGTCATTTGCATGGTTGTATGTGATACCCGGCAAACAGGTCGTTTAGACGAACTGTTTGTGTTGATCAAAAGTAACACATACGATTCTGCGTAACAAGATGTGTGTGATAGTGATACCCGGCAAACAGGTCGTTTGGACGAACTATTTGTGTTGATCAAAAGTAATACAAACGATTCTGCGTAACAAGATGTGTGTGATAGCGATACCCAGCAAACAGGTCAGTACTCGGAATTGTGTGGGAAGACCGATAAAAAGATAGACGATTCCTGATAATAAGCTGTGTGTGATGTGGCCTATGGGCAAACACTTGCTCGCACCCAATTGTCTGTGATTGTTGAAATCATCACCGACGTGTTCCTTTCTATAATCGTAAGCGATGTGATCTGCTATATCTGCATATAGCATATATGCTTTGTCTACAGAACAACATCATGATTGCATAACTTAAATAAACATCCAATTACATTACTGACTACAGATAACATTTGCACACATCAATTAACAAGTACATGCATACTAAACTAGTAGTGACGATCATCAAATCAATCATCTATACTTCTTGTGACGAGGGGTGCCGATCGGCGCAGGACGGAGGCCCTTCCTCATGTCAACGATCGGCCTGCACATCTCGTAGCTTACGTACGCGTCCTTGGCCGCGTACTTGACGTGATCTTCATCCAGTCTTCGGACCCAGGCGCGGTGCCAAGCAACCTTCTTCTTCTTGCAGACATCCTTCATGCCTCTATAGTAGGGGTCGATGATGGCCATGGCGAGGTCAACCAGGGAGTCCTTATGCTTCTCCTCGCCGCCCAAGATCTTCTATAGGCATTGGATGTCCACAAGATTCCGGCAGGCCAAGCCAGTCGTCTTGAGCACCTTTTCATCGTTGGTGGTGTCCACCGTACCGAATATGTAGTCGGGGCTGTTGACAAACCTGGCAAATCGATCGCAAGGGCTTGTGGCCATGCAGTAGTGGTAGACGAGGACGTAATGGCCCATGCAAAGCTGGGCGACGACAACCTTCTGATCATGCCCGGCACGACCGCCGGTGTACTCGAGGTCGAAGCCGACCACTTTGTACTTGTCATAGACAAGTAACTGCTCCATGGTGTGGATGGAGTTCTCCACCCAGATCGGGTCGTTGGTGTACACCACCGTGAGGTTCTTGAACCTTACATGGGTATACACGTAGGCACGAATGGTGAACTGCCGCTCGTCGCCGGCAGCTGCTGGGAGCTCCGCCATTGGAGCCGAGCAGGATATCCTCTCTATATTTGGAGTGTGGGTGTGCTTCTTGCATTGTGGGGAAACGTTGAATAGAGACAAGGTTAAATGAGCGGTGGAGTAAATGGGGGTTGGACGAGCTATAAGTGGCACATCTTGTCACCGCGTTCCCGGCGGAGGATTGCTGTGCAAGCTTGACCAGCGCACGAACAAGCGTTCCCGGTGGTTCGTTTGGTCACGTGGCGGCTCGATGTGCCACCAACGTTGGTGATCCCGTTCCCGCGCGCAAACGCGCACAGCCTCCCGCCCAGCTCGGTTGGCCACGCGTCGGCTGGAAGAAGCTCCCATTATTGGGGGCGCTAAATGGCAAACGGTTAGCAAAAATGATGCGTGTGCAATGACTTAAAGCAGCATACAAGTTCAGCACTAAACAGCGGTGTGGAATATGCAGTGCGGGTGTGACTGGGAAGGACAATGCGGGTTTTGTTAAGCGGGGACGATGGTGAGAGTTTTCTCGGCCATAATAATAATGTGCTTCGGAGGCGACGGTTCAATAGACACAGCCGCTTGCGATAAGTGTCACTACGGTATAAATGGACTGCCGTGGTCCGTGTAGATCCTACTGCCGCAGACGCTCGATGCACGGGAATGCGTTCTGGACAATCAGGACACACGCGTGTCGCGGCACAATGTTAGTTAACCAATTTTGGGGTTCCAAATTTCATCTTTTCATGTGACACCTGAATTTTTTACCGCATTCAACAAGTTTGCAGGTAAGTCAAGCATTTTTTACCGTAATATGCATAGTGTAAAAAAACTGCCAACACTAAAACGTAGCTGTGCGTGCTGTGGGCAAACAGTTGCTAGTAGTAAATTGTGTGGGGACTCTAAGATAAGCATAAATATTCCATCAACCAAACTGTTTGCAGCTCAAGACTGCAATTACATTGCTCTACGTATTAGTTCATAATAAAACAGAGTCTCACCGACATCTAGATCAACACATAATAAACATACTCAAGCAGAGATATAAGACGCACAAACTATAGATAGCTAGGGTAGTGCTGGCATCAGGACATGTATATATAACTCAATCCTAATCGTACCCACCAACAACGTAAACTTTCTCCAGGTACTCCGCGTACGCGGCGTGCGCCACCCTCCGAGAATACTTCTGCTTGAAAGAGCCAACGGCTCGTCCTCTAGCATGCGCCAGAACACTTGCAAATAGGGGGTTAAACCTTTGGGCGCAGAACGGGCATCCGAAGCCCCCATTCTGGGTCCTGATACGACGATTATGCGTTCCCGCATAGAGCTCCCTGAGCTTTTGTTTCTTGTACCTTCTCTGGTCGTACTTATCGCTGCTAACGTCGTCAGATAGCACCTATACATATAATAAAAAATCATGACATTGATGAATAATATGCATAAAATGATATCACAAACAACTTAGTGCAACAAAATTATTAACTAATGACTTTAAATGCATGAACCGATTATTTTCAAACAAACAAGGAACTTTGAAGTAAGTACTACTCCACATTATCACTAAAGTAGTGATCTACATGCTCTTATACAGTGTTTATTTACAAATGGGTACATGTACAATCATCTATGTAGACCGATTATTAGCAAAATGATCATTTGTACAGGTCAACCATTAAATCCTGTAAAACCTTAGACATAATACTAGCATAATCGTAGGTACGGTTGTCACTTATCCAAGTCACTTATCATTTACCTACCAAACAATCAATACGTACACGCTAACACGGATCTATCAAATCTTACTCTGATTACATGGATTGAAATAACATGAACCCCGGACAAATTCCAAAAAAAGGCGGAAAACAGAACTAATCAGAGATACCCTATGATATACTCCAAAATAAGGGGGGGTCTAACCTGTTCTCCGTCGTCGTCGGAGCTGTCGCCGTCGCCATCGCCGTCGTCGGAGTCGGTGGAGTGGTCATTAGAGAGGTTGTAGTAGTCTCTGTGCAGCACTGCCTCCTGCTGGGGAGGCACGACGGGGTTTACGACGTCATTACCGTGCTTCTGTCCACGCGTGACCTCATCGGCCGGGAGGGCAACCTCGTTGCCCAGCATCAAGAGATGATTAGTTGCTTCGCCGGCCCCGGCTTCGACCCCCGTGTCACCACTCCCTCCGATGGTGTGGTTGGTCGTCATCTGATACACTTCCGAGAGCGTTTACGACTGGGAATGGCAGCGAGGATGCAGGCGCGGTGTGTGGAGAGAGGGGAATGCGGCCGCCTGCTATAACCAGCAGCAGATGCGCGATTAATATAGAGTCGTTGGGAGCTAGGCGGGAGGCGGGTAAATGGCTCGCCTTCCGGTGAGCCTGCACAGCGGTCTTCTCACATGCCTCACCCCTGCTCGCACGTCTCCTGTCTAGCCCACGCAGAGGACTGCTCGCACATCTCCCGGTTAGCCTGGGCAGAGGACTGCTCGCATGCGTCCCGTCAATTCACACACCAGCTCGCACGTCTCCCGGTGAGCCAGAGCGGCCTGCTCGCATGCGTCTCGTCAATTTACACACCTGCTCGCATGCCTCACGGTCAGCCTGAGCCGCGGACTCCTCGCATCATGCGTCCCGTCGACTCACGTCCGCTCAGACGGCACACGCGGCTCATGGTGGTACGTAATATTTTGTTGGGACCAACGCACACGGTTGAATACTGTAATCGTCCGTGATGGTAACGTGACAAGTGTGTGTACCAAGCACCAACCTTTAATAAGCTCCCGTTTGTAAGAAAAGTCTATCAAAAAATTGTCTCTAATTTGGCCAGAAATTAGCACACTATATATATAGAGAGAGACATATATATATATATATATATATATATATATATATATATATATATATAATGAAACGGAATCCCAAGTTTCATGATTTTCAGTTGACTTTTGGATTCACTTCAATTTAAAATGATTTTTCGATGTTTGATGCCGAGCTGTCTAAAAACCAATTTTTTTAATGTTTTCCACGACGCCAAGATGTTTGAGGTTCCTTACCATTTATTGCATGGCGACTAAACACATGAACCCAAGGGGACATATGATTGCCCCCAATGAATTCCTGGAAACTCAATTATTGCATATTTTTCGAATGATATATGGACATTTTATAATTATAACACGGACTGATGTGTCACGTGTTTTCTGCATAAAAATAGTTTGACGCGCCTCGAAGTGGTGTTTCCGATGATGGCCGCACAGGGGGGTGGGGGGCTCTTTCCGTTTCACTTAGTTTGCACTAGCCTCTATGTGTGGGATTGTCCGTTTTGTGAGGTAGTTGCCACCCCAAATTATCAAAATTGTGCATTGAAATGTTTAAAACAAGGCATGTCATGCATGTGTTTAGGACACATGCACACGATGGTGGTGGTCCCTCGGACAATAATCCTTCGTGCGTTATTAGTGATCTGCACATTCGTTGGTCCATGTGGTCTATCACTTTGGAGCCGCATCGGTAGGGCTTTGACTAAGGTGGGTTAAGTTAATCTGCTCTCTGTTGCTGTAGATCATGGTCAAATTCCACACCAAAGATTGACGTGACGTACTCATGAGTACCTCCTACCGCTCAAAGTTGAGGGGGTGCGTGGGAGGAGACATACATATTGCACGCAATTTTCTTTAGCCTGGGGAATTTCCAATTTGTGAAGCACGCAGTGCATCAAAGTCATGCACTTGGCATTTTGAATGAAAAAAACATACCAATGCATATGCTTGTGTCACATATAATCTATGGTGGTCCTAAGTGTGGCTCCCTCACATGGTAATCGGTGACGCGTCACTCTATGGGGGCCATGTGTGGCACCTATATATTATATATTGTTTTGACCAATGTGGATCCTTTTTGGTATGCGTGCGTGTGGCCCTGTTTTGGATACTCTAACTTTAGCTAGAGGTTGGAGTTAGTGTCTAGCTCATGACTAACCCTAAACTAACTCTAGCCAAAGAGGTGTTTGGATGACAGGGTTAGATTGACAATAGATGCACTTGATGGAGAGAAAAGTGATTTTTCAGTGAGCCCCACGAGAACTAGCTCCAATTAGCACTTCTTGGCTGGTGGGATAGAGAGGGCCCCATGAGAACTAGCTCCAATTAGCACCTCTTGGGTGGGATAGTTTTTTGTGTGGGTTAGATGCAAGTAGCTACAATCTAACCCTCATGTTTGAATACTTTAGGGCTATTTGAGCCCCAACTAGCTCAAACTAACTCTAACCCATGGATCCAAACAGGGCCTATATATATATATATATATATATATATATATGTGCGTTGTGATCGATCCTCTTCGTAAGTCGACTTACAATTTCTAAGGCAAGTGACGTTAAAGTTCCATTGGTTATTAACTAAACAAACACTTAACTACATATATACATATATGTGTGGGCCTCATGCAGTGGGCGTTTGTTTTGTCAAACACTCTCTCACGTGGTCATCGGCATCATCACACACCGACACAACCATGTCCATGTGGGTCATCACTTTGACAGATGTCTGTAGAGATGTTTATTTGACCAAGGTGGATTCTTCTTGTTGGTATGTGTGTATATATTATACGTAGTTGATATATGCATCGACATTTCAATTCTAACAAAAAATCAAACACAGCGTACACATTGAATCCCTCCTATCGGATCAAACTGTGGGCGTGCTTGGGGCTATATATGCATGGGTCGTTAACCTCAGTACGTGGCCATTCTGGTTCGAGACACACACATGTGGCGGCAAAAGTTGTGCGTTAATATTTGAAAACATCGCACAATGCTTTCATATATACATATGTGCCTGGGGCCATGCATGTGCGTTGGTGTTGTCTACAGACACTCCCTCGCGTGGTTATATATGGACGACATGCCGAATTTGTGGACCCATGTGGTCTATCACTTAAACCGGCCCATATATACTACATGTTAATTTGACCAATGTAGATATAGTACTCTCATTATTTGTTATGATATAGTTCATGGTGAGATACGAGACAGAAGTTTGAGCGCATACATGTATATATAGGTCGTGGTGTTTGTTCGAAGCATGTTTAACTGTTTGTTATGTCGTATGCATCCAACACAAGTATGATAGTTGGAGCATTTGCGAATCTTCGTATATCGCAAACGACGCTGTCGGACAAAATGTGTGTGATTGTCTCCTTATCATACACGCTTTATTATTATGAACTGTTTGCGATTCGGCACACATCATAAATGCTGCGCTACAGAATTTTGCGTGCGATGTTAGTGTGATCTCACACGAGTTGCAAGGATGGGCCGTATGGGAAGGGCGCCATATCTCAAACGGTTGACAGGTGACTCTCGTTTGTGATAGATACGGAAATCCCATATGCTTCGTTTTGCTAAACGTTTGCGTTCGTTGGCCTCCATCGCCGATGATTTTGCTGTGTCGTGTGGGATGGACCCCCCCTATCGCCCACACAGGCAAGGCGATGGTTTACAACTATGTCGCGGAAAGGGGTTAAAAACCATTTGTATAGCACGTCACTGCACCAGTGTGGGTTGCTCCGAAACGACAACAGCTGTATCTAACTCTGAGCAGCAACCAACTTATGGTGGAGGGGGTGGGCAATTTATAGCCAATAGGCAACCCAACATGATATGATCAAAATGACCATGGGTCAATGGCCAACCGACACGTGTCACAACGTTTGGATTTCAAAGACTCGCACGGCAACAATACTTGGGCTACAAGCAATGCTGACTCAACGAACTCTGGAAGAGATTTCCTCTCATTGTCTTCACTCGAAGACAAAGGTTTATGGGTTGAGCATCACGTCAGCTTCTGACTTCGATCACCTCGACCCCACTTAATAGTGTGGTGGTTCCAATGACTCAGGAAAGAAGAAACAAAACAACCGAAAGACTTCGTCTTCGCGTTTCATTATCTTCAAGCGATTATCTTCGCGCACCACCAATGGCTTCGGCCATCATCAATGTCTTCGGACATTTTTAGGGGTCGTCTTCGACGGTTAAACCGAATCTCCAGGGACTTCTGTCTGTATTATCCTGTGAACTCTCATAAACACATTAGTCCCTCAACCACGTTTGTCTTCAATACTCCAAAACCAACAAAGGGTGGCACTAGATGCACTTACACCAACCATTATTGTTCACCAAAAATAATCACCTCCTAGTGGGCCTATTTGAAAGATTTGAATTTGAGTTTGATTTTCTGTTTTGTTTTTAATTACCAGAGTTTTACTAATAGTTTATTTGCCCAAAATAAAATAATTTCAAACTTGGTTCACTCATTCAAAATAGGGCATATAAATAATCTTAGGAATATTCTTTCCTGCCTTAATGCAATTTTTGAAATGATTTTGAGGGTGAGGCCTCCATAGCCTTCATTTGAATTCAATTTGTGGTTTGAACTCAATCGTTGGTCATGTAGGTCTCAAAACCAAATACGCAAGGAAAACATGGATGCATATACCTGTATTTTCACAACCAAAATTTTAGGGGGGGGGGGGGAATTTGGATTGTGACGGGGAGATGATGCGCGTCCCAGGAATTTAGTATCTACTCCTTTTTCGGTTCCACACCCGCATGCAACTTTTTCACGTCTATTATTTACATTCTATTAAACTGACTAGCCGGAATTCTCAAATTCCTAATATACTTACAAATTTTTAGTACTTTTTGCAAGAACTAAGACATGCATTGATCATCTAAAAAACATGCATGAATCGACATGTCGTGATTCAAATCAATTTATAACATAACATATGACATACGAGTTGATGATTATTCAGCAGAATGATATGTGACATAACAAGACTTGTTTGTTAAGAAAACATAACAAGACTGATAACCCACAACTATAGGGGATCACAACAGTTTTCGAGGGTAGAGTATTCAACCCAAATTTATTGATTCGACACAAGGGGAGCCAAAGAATATTCTCGAGTTTTAGCAACTGAGTTGTCAATTCAACCACACCTGAAAGACTTAATATCTGCAACAAAGTATTTAGTAGCAAAGTAGTATGGAAGTAATGGTAACGATGGCAAAAGTGACAGTGGCAGTTTTGTAGTGATTGTAACAGTAGCAACGGAAAAGTAACTTAGCAAAGATCAATATATGAAAAGCTCGTAGGCAATGGATCAGTGATGGATAATTATGTCGGATGGCATTCATCATGCAATGGTTATAACATAGGGTGACACAGAACTAGCTCCAATTCATCAATGTAATGTAGGCATGTATTCCATATATAGTCATACGTGCTTATGGAAAAGAACTTGCATGACATCTTTTGTCCTACCCTCCCGTTGCAGCGGGGTCCTAATGGAAACTAAGGGATATTAAGGCCTCCTTTTAATAGAGAACCGGACCAAAGCATTAGCACTTAGTGAATACATGAACTCCTCAAACTACGGTAATCACCGGAAAGAATCCCAGTTATTGTCACCCTGAGGGATGCGGATCATAACTCGTAATAGGTGTCTACAACTTGCAAGATAGGATCAAGAACACATATATATTCATGAAAACATAATAGGTTCAGATCTGAAATCATGGCACTCGGGCCCTAGTGACAAGCATTAAGCATAGCAAAGTCATAGCAACATCAATCTCAGAACATAGTGGATACTAGGGATCAAACCCTAACAAAACTAACTCGATTACATGGTAAATCTCATCCAACCCATCACCGTCCAGCAAGCCTACGATGGGATTACTCACGAACGGCGGAGAGCATCATGAAATTGGTGATGAAGGATAGTTGGTGATGACGACGGCGTCGATTTCCCCTCTCCGGAGCCCAAATCAGACTCCAGATCTGCCCTCCCAAGGAAGAACAGGAGGTGGCGGCGGCTCCGTATCGTGAAACGCGATGAACTCTTCTCTCTGATTTTTTCCTCCCCGAATAGGAATATATAGAGTTGGAGTTGAGGTCGGCGGAGCTCCAGGGGGCCCACAAGACAGGGGGGCGCGCCCTAGGGGGGGCGCCCCCCTGGCTTGTTTCCAGGTGGTGGACCCCCTCCGGTTGATTCTTTCGCCAGTATTTTTTATTAATTCCAAAAATATTGTCCGTAAATTTTCAGGTCAATCCGAGAACTTTTATTTCTGCACAAAAATAACACCAAGGCAATTCTGCTGAAAACAGCGTCAGTCCGGGTTAGTTCCATTCAAATCATGCAAATTAGAGTCCAAAACAAGGGCAAAAGAGTTTGGAAAAGTAGATACGATGGAGACGTATCAACTCCCCCATGCTTAACCCATTGCTTGTCCTCAAGCAATTCGGTTGACAAACTGAAAGTGACAAAGAAAAACTTTTACAAACTCTGTTTGATCTTGTTGTTGTAAATATGTCTAACTGATATTCAGATTTTTAGCAAGGATTATGGACTAACCACATAAACAATAACATTTAGGTCTCACATTTACTCATATCAATGGCATAATCAACTAGCGAGCAATAATAATAAATCTCGGATGACAACACTTTTATCAAAACAATCATGATAAAATATGATATAACGGTATCTCGCTAGCCCTTTCTGAGACCGCAAAATATAAATGCAGAGCACCTTTAAAGAACAAGGACTGACTAGACATTGTAATTCATGGTAAAAGAGATCCAGTCATAATCATACTCAATATCAATTAATAACAAAGCATACAAATGACGGTGGTGCTCTCCAACTGGTGCTTTTTATAAGAGGAGGATGACTCAACAGTAAAGTAAAATAGATATGCCCTTCGCAGAGAGAAGCATTGATTTGCAGAGGTGCCAGAGCTCGAGCTTTTAAAACAGGGATGAATAATAATTTTGAGCGGTATGCTTTCATTGTCAACATAACAACCGAGAGATCTCGGTATCTTCCATGCTAGATACATTATAGGCGGTTCCCAAACAGAATGGTAAAGTTTTTACTCCCCCTCCACCAATCAATCACACTCCACCGCGAGCCGAATCCACGGGTACCGTCCATATAAACAACAATCCTGGGGGAGTTTTGTTTCATTATATTTTGATTTGATTTTGAGCATGGAACTGGGCATCCCGAATACCAGCCACTTTCTCGTGAATGATAGTGAATCAACACATATCGTGAGAATAACCCACCTAGCATGGAAGATACTGACAGCCCCTAGTTACTACATGAGCGATTCGGGCATACAAAACAGAATATTATTTGAAGGTTTAGAGTTTGGCACATGCAAATTTACTTGGAACGGCAGGTAAATACCGCATATAGGTAGGTATGGTGGACTCATATGGAACAACTTTGGGTTTATGAAGGTGGATGCATAAGCAGTATTCCCGCTTAGTACAAGTGAAGGCTAGCAAGAGACTGGGAAGCGACCAACTAGAGAGCGACAACAGTCATAAACATGCTTTGAGATTAACCAACATTGAATCCAAGCATGAGTAGGATATAAATCACAATGAACATAAATATCGTGGAGGCTATGTTGATTTTGTTTCAACTACATGCGTGAACATGTGCCAAGTCAAGCCACTTGAATCATTTAGAGGAGGATACCATCCTATCATACTACATCACAACCATTTTAAAATGCATGTTGGCACTCAAGACAAACCATTATACAGTCTTAGCTAATTAAGCATGGCATGAGTAACTATAATCTCTAATTGTCATTGCAAACATGTTCCATCCATAATGAGCTGAATCCAGAACGATGAGCTAATCATATTTACAAAAGTAAAATAGGTCGAGTTCATACCAGCTTTTCTCCATCTCAATCACTTCATCATATATCGTCATTATTGCCTTTCACTTGCACGACCGAACGGTTTGAATAATAATAAGAGTGCACGTGCATTGGACTAAGCTGGAATCTGCAAACAATAACTCAAAGGAGAAGGCAAGGTAATATGGGCTCTCTGTAAGATAAACAATGATGCATATGAGAGCCACTCAACATTTTCATCGTGGCCTTCTCCTTACGACCCAAAGAAAAGAAATTTCAAAACAAGAACGAGAAAAACTATCTACACGGGAAAGCTCCCAACAAGCAAAAGAAGAACGAGAAATCTTTTTGGGTTTTATTTTATTGATACAACTAAACAAACCAAAAGGTAAAGCTAGAACTATTTTTTTTGGATTTTTCTCAAGTTTAATCAAGCACACAAGAAGAAAGCGGAAAGAAGAAATAAACTACCATGGATGATATAATGAAAAAGTATAAGCACAGACTACTAAGATGAGTGTGTGAACATGAATGTAATGTCGGTGAGAAATACGTACTCCCCCAAGCTTAGGCTCTTGGCCTAAGTTGGTCTATGGCCATGGCTGAAAATAACCATCTCCTGGATACTCCTGAGGATACTGAGGGTTCCACTGGTTGGCGAGCTCCTGTGGCTCCCACTAAAAAACTGGATCCTGGTACGGATCAAGGGCTGGTGCCGACTCAGGTGCGGGGGGTTGCGACAGACCCCAATATCTATAGATGTCCTCGGGCATAATAGTGTACCTGCCTGAATGAATATCGAACAAAGAAGAAGCAGGCAGAGCAATAATCTCACAAGTACCCTGACTAAATACTAGGTTGTAAAGCAGCCTTCTATCATTATCCTTCCTAATAAAATCATGTGCTACCATACTATCATAGTCTAAATATCTTGTAGGTAGTAACATTTCCTCTTCCTCGTCAAGCCTAATGGGTATTTCAAAGTGTTTGGCTAGACGAGATGCATAGATACCTCTGAATATGGGGCCCTTTGAACGGTTTAAGTTCAACCATTGGGCCACTATAGCGCCCAGACTAAAAGTTCTATCAGCAAGTAAAGCGTGGCGCAGAATGGCGAGGTCGGGAGCACTAAGGCTTCCACTCTCCCCACGACCAACTAAACATCTCCCCGCGAATAATGAATAATAGCGTAAAACAAGAAAATGTAAACTAGCCGCTCTTGCCTTTGACACACCCCTCTCTTCCCCCACAGTGATTGCGGCAATAAACTCCTCCATGTCTCTAGGACGTGGTTCACTGATGCTGCCCTCATAAGGTATTTTGCAAACTTTGCAAAAATCGTAAAGTTTCATCACCTTAGGCACATCATATAAGTAAAATTCTACCATGGGAGGATTCTTCCTAGGATAAAAGTGAAAATTTTGCACGAAGATATTAGTGAGTAGGAGGTACTGGTCACACTTATCGTTGAGGAAGTCGGTGATGCCTGCATTCTCTGCCAAATAATAAAAATCTTCATAAATTCCGACCGCCCTCAAGAATGCATCACTTGGCCATTCACATGGCCGAACCTCCGCGACGCGAGGAAGATTGTATTTGGGCTTCTTCTTCACCTCATTTTCATCTTCTTTAGAGCCCCGGCTTGAAGAGCCTCTTAATAATCTCCTCATCATTCTTTTTTTCTTCTTTGAAAAATTTCTGAAATTTTTAGCGACTCATAATAAAGGTGAACAAAACTCAACAAAACTTATAGCAACTACTCCCACAAGTGCCTAGAGGCTATATCATGCATCAAAACTACTTGGGACCATACAAATTTGACATGCAAGCTCAAGAAAAGGTCACCACAGCAGCAAAAATTTGCAATATATAAAGTAGTAGAACAAAAACTAATTGGACCATTGGAGGAGTCACATACTGAAGAACAATCCCTCAAAACAGTTTTGCAAATGGGGCTTTGCACAAGGAGATCGAAAATGGCAGCAAAATGAGCTAGAACACGGGTTTGAGCAATGGTGGGATTTTTTCTGGAGGAAGACGAAGTGGATGGTGGCTGGAATAAGTGAGGGGGGCCTACATGGGACCCACAAGCCAGGGGGCGCGCCCTGCAGGCTTGTGGCCCACTGGTGCAGCCCCCTGATGTGTTCTTAGTGCCAGAAATTCTTAAATATTCCAGAAAAAATCATACTACATTTTCAGGGCATTTGGAGAACTTTTATTTTTAGGTCACTTTTTTATTGCACGGATAAAACAGAAAACAGAAAAATAATAGCATTTTTACTTTAATTAATCTAAATAACAGAAAGTAAAAGTTGGATGCAGAAGGTTGTGCTTTCTAAATTCATCCATCTCATGCCTGTCAAAAAGAATCCATCAATAAGGTTGATCAAGTCTTATTGACAAACTTTTTTTGAATGACACGGAACCGGAGAATTTTCGGATAACACTAGGTTACCTCAATGGGGATATGCATGTCCCCAACAATAAGTATATCATATTTCTTTTTGGCAGTAGGGAGAGGGAATTCAAAACCTCCAATAATAATCGTTGAAATTTTTCCAATGGAGTTGATACTATGAACTTGAGATTGTTTCTTCGAAAAATGTACCATATGCTCATTACCATTAACATGAAAAGTGACATTGCCCTTGTTGCAATCAATAATAGCCCCTGCAGTATTCAAAAAAGGTCTACCAAGGATGATCGACATACTGTCGTCCTCGGGAATATCAAGAATAACAAAGTCCGTTAGGATAGTAACATTTGCAACTACGACAGGCACATCCTCACAAATACCGATGGGTAAAGCAGTTGATTTATCAGCCATTTGCAAAGAGATTTCAGTAGGTGTCAACTTATTCAAATCAAGTCTATGATATAAAGAGAAAGGCATAACACTAACACCAGCTCCAAGATCACATAAAGCAGTTTTAACATAATTTCTTTTAATGGAGCATGGTATAGTAGGTACTCCGGGATCTCCTAGTTTCTTTGGTATTCCACCCATAAAGGTATAATTAGCAAGCATGGGGGAAATCTCAGCTTCCGGTATCTTTCTTTTATTTGTCACAATATCTTTCATATACTTAGCATAAGGAGACATTTTCAGAATATCAGTCAAGCGCATACGCAAAAAGACAGGTCTAAGCATTTCAACAAAGCGCTCAAAGTCTTCATCATCCTTTTTCTTGGATGGCTTAGGAGGAAAGGGCATGGGTTTCTGAACCCAAGGCTCTCTTTCTTTACCATGCTTCCTAGCATCAAAGTCTCTTTTATCATATCTTTTGTTCTTAGGTTGTGGGTTATCAAGATCAACAGCAAGTTCAATCTCCACATCATTATCATTACTAGGTTGAGCATCAACATGAACATCGTCATTAATATTATCACTAGGCTCATGTTCATTACCAGATTGTGTCTCAGCATCAGAAATAGAAATATCATTTGGGTTTTCATGAGTACCTATAACAGGTTCACTAGCAGCATGCAAAGTCCTATCATCATTCTTTTTCTTTCTTTTGCTAGAATGACTAGGTGCATCAGAATTAATTCTCTGAGAATCTTGCTCAATTCTCTTAGGGTGGCCCTCAGGATACAAAGGTTCCTGAGTCATCTTACCCCCTCTAGTCACAACTCTAACAAAATGATCATTGTTCTTACCATTCATCTCATTAAGCAAATCATTTTGTGCCTTAAGTACTTGTTCTACTTGAGTAGTTACCATGGAAGCATGTTTACTAATAAGTTTAAGATCATTGATAGTTCTACTCATATAATCACCTAAGCGATCAAGCATGTAAGCATTGTGTCTCAATTGTCTACTAACATAAGCATTGAAATTTTCTTGCTTAACAATAAAGTTATCAAACTCATCCAAGCATTGGCTAGCAGACTTATTATAAGGAATATCACCTTCATCAAATCTATGGAGAGAATTTACCTCTACTACCTGTGTCGGGGTATCAAGACCATGTATTTCTTCAATAGGTGGTAGATTCTTAACATCTTCAGCTTTAATGCCTTTTTCTTTCATAGATTTCTTTGCCTCTTGCATATCTTCAGGACTGAGAAATAGAATACCACTTTTCTTCGGAGTTGGCTTTGGAGGTGGTTCGGGAATAGTCCAATCATTATCATTGCTCAATATATTATTCAATAGTAGTTCAGCTTGTTTAACAGTTCATGCCCTGAAAACACAACCAGCACAACTATCTAGGTGGTCCCTAGAAGCATCGGTTAGTCCATTATAAAAGATATCAAGTATTTCGTTTTTCTTGAGAGGATGATCAGGCAAAGCATTAAGTAATTGGAGAAGCCTCCCCCAAGCTTGTGGGAGACTCTCTTCTTCAATTTGCACAAAGTTAAATATTTCCTGCAAGGCAGCTTATTTCTTATGGGCAGGAAAATATTTTTCAGAGAAGTAATATATCATATCCTGGGGACTACGCACACAACCAGGAGCAAGAGAATTAAACCATATCTTAGCATCACCTTTTAATGAGAAAGGAAACAACTTAAGAATATAGTAATAACGAATTTTTCCTCATGAGTAAATAGGGTGGCTATATCATTCAATTTAGTAAGATGTGCCACAACAGTTTCAGATTCATAACCATGGAAAGGATCAGATTCAACCAAAGTAATTAACTCAGGATCGACAGAGAATTCATAATCCTTATCGGTGACAAATATAGGTGAAGTAGCAAACTTAGGATCATATTGCATTCTAGCATTCAATGATTTTTCCTTCCACTTGCATAGCAATTTCTTAAGATCATCTCTATCCTTACAAGCAAGAAAGTCCCTAGCTACCTCTCCTTCCATAACATAACCCTTAGGTATATTAGGCAATTCATATCTAGGATAGATAGGTCTAGCAGGTGTATCATAGTGTTCAGTTTCAATAATTTCATCAGATTCAGAAATATCATCAGTTTCAGCATTGACTCTAGCAATATGTTCATCAAGAAATTCACCCAGTGGCACGGTATTATCAAGCAAAGTATCATCATAAGCATCGTGCATAGCAGAAGTGGCATCATCAATTACTTGCGACATATCAGAATTACTAGCAGGTGGTGGTGTCGCAAATTTACTCATAACAGAAGGTGAATCAAGTGCAGAGCTAGATGGCAGTTCCTTACCTCCCCTCGTAGTAGAGGGATAGATCTTGGTTTTTGGGTCTTTCAGATTCTTCATAGTGATCAACAGATATAAATCCCAAGTGACTCAAAGAATAGAGCTATGCTCCCCAGCAACGGCGCCAGAAAAAGGTCTTGATAACCCACAAGTATACGGGATCGCAACAGTTTTCGAGGGTAGAGTATTCAACCCAAATTTATTGATTCGACACAAGGGGAGCCAAAGAATATTCTCGAGTTTTAGCAGCTGAGTTGTCAATTCAACCACACCTGAAAGACTTAATATCTGCAGGAAAGTATTTAGTAGCAAAGTAGTATGGAAGTAACGGTAACGATGGCAAAAGTGACAGTAGCAGTTTTGTAGTGATTGTAACAGTAGCAACGGAAAAGTAACTTAGCAAAGTTAAATATATGAAAAGCTCGTAGGCAATGGATCAGTGATGGAAAATTATGTCGGATGGCATTCATCATGCAATGGTTATAACATAGGGTGACACAGAACTAGCTCCAATTCATCAATGTAATGTAGGCATGTATTCCATATATAGTCATACGTGCTTATGGAAAAGAACTTGCATGACATCTTTTGTCCTACCCTCCCGTGGCAGCGGGGTCCTAATGGAAACTAAGGGATATTAAGGCCTCCTTTTAATAGAGAACCGGACCAAAGCATTAGCACTTAGTGAATACATGAACTCCTCAAACTACGGTAATCACCGGAAAGAATCCCAGTTATTGTCACCCTGGGGGATGCGGATCATAACTTGTAATAGGTGTCTACAACTTGCAAGATAGGATCAAGAACACATATATATTCATGAAAACATAATAGGTTCAGATCTGAAATCATGGCACTCGGGCCCTAGTGACAAGCATTAAGCATAGCAAAGTCATAGCAACATCAATCTCAGAACATAGTGGATACTAGGGATCAAACCCTAACAAAACTAACTCGATTACATGGTAAATCTCATCCAACCCATCACCGTCCAGCAAGCCTACGATGGGATTACTCACGAACGGTGGAGAGCATCATGAAATTGGTGATGAAGGATGGTTGGTGATGACGACGGCGTCGATTTCCCCTCTCCGGAGCCCAAATCAGACTCCAGATCTTCCCTCCCGAGGAAGAACAGGAGGTGGCGGCGGCTCCGTATCGTGAAACGCGATGAACTCTTCTCTCTGATTTTTTTTCTCCCCGAATAGGAATATATAGAGTTGGAGTTGAGGTCAGCGGAGCTCCAGGGGGCCCACAAGACAGGGGGGCGCGCCCTAGGGGGGGGCGCCCCTGGCTTGTGGCCAGGTGGTGGACCCCCTTCGGTTCATTCTTTCGCCAGTATTTTTTATTAATTCCAAAAATATTCTTCGTAAATTTTCAGGTCAATCCGAGAACTTTTATTTCTGCACAAAAATAACACCAAGGCAATTCTGCTGAAAACAGCGTCAGTCCGGGTTAGTTCCATTCAAATCATGCAAATTAGAGTCCAAAACAAGGGCAAAAGAGGTTGGAAAAGTAGATACGATGGAGACGTATCAAAGACTTCATGACACCATGATATATGGTTTGTCTAATATCCTTTCAAATTCTTAAAGCGGATTACACAAGGCAGATGATTAATTAGTACAAAATTTGTGGACTCACTTGCGGATAACACACTCATGCATGCATTGATCCGCATGTCCGGATTTGGATCGAAGCAGGACAAAACCATATCCCAATTTGAAATTGTACTATGGTGTCCTCCTCTTCCTAGAAGTGACCTCGCAGTCGTGCCAGGCTTCCAGAGAGTCGTCTTCCTTGATCGTGCGGTCGAGGAAGGCATGTGCGTCGTTGATGCGGGCATAGGCGACATCCCTGAAGGCCGACGTGAGTGCAGTGTCAGCTTCCTGTCTTGTCATCTCATACATGGAGTCCATGGCGGCGATTGTAACGCCCCAAAAATCAGACTTTTTGATTTTTTGTGTTGTTACTAACTTTGGACTCTCTTCCAAACTTTTTCTTATGAACTTTGTAATGAGATTTCAACTCACCCTAGTTATACATGGATCACAACACAACAAAGACCAAATCAACTCAAATCTCAGTCATCTGGAATTTGAAACCCTAACTCTAACTGCCACAAAGAAACCCCACTTTCTTTGTTGAACTAGATCATGCCAATATTTGAAGAGTCTCACTACTTTACTGGATAAAAGGAGTGACACATATTGCAAAGTCCAATGCAATATTTCTCATTCAGGAAGAATTCAAGTTTCTGCCACATTGGGGAAATATTTATAAAGGCTACTTAGGCACATCAACAATTGATGAAATTAATTGGAGATGATCAGTAGGCATATAGTAAACTATTGTAAAAATATTGGCTCAATTAGGGTAAGGCAAATACTTGAATTAATTGATAAAGCCAATGTGACCTAGGTCACTTTTGTGAAGGAAGTACTATTTTGGTAACTCTGTAAATTCTCAATTAATTTGAGCAGTACCTAGTGACCAAAACACATCACAAGTTTGGTCACTCACAGCCACACCAAATCACAAAGCCAGTTTGAAGTTTCTGCCAAGATCTGTCAGTTTGTGGAATAAGTGCATCAACCCCTCACCCATTTTAGCTGAAACTTTGCATACATTAGCATAAACCCATATCATGACCATCCACAAAATTGTAATCATGCCTAACCACCATAACGCCCTTGAATGTTTATTCCAAAGTTTGCATTCCCCCGGACTGTTTGTGAAGGGTGTACTAGCGACACTCATCCAAATGGCCTAAAATTTTGCATACACCTTAGGCAGCATGCAAGATCACCCCTAGACCAAATTTTAGCCATGTCCACCACACCATTTGACCACATTATCTTCCCAAAGTTTCTTTCCAGAAATTCACTTTGTACATGAAGTGCCATCTAGGTCCACCGATTTGCTCTGCATTTTTGCATACATAGTCATCAGCATACAAGACCAAACCACAAAAAATTCCAGCATGTTTTATAGAACCAAATTTAAATCGCATGCATCAAACACCTACTCATAGAAACCTAGCTTCACTCAAATTCTAAACCATGACTAGGCATCTAAACACACACACACACTAGGCGATCATCCACACACACCCTAGAGACGATTTGGCAGGCTGGACACCACTGGAGCTGGCAATGCCAGCGGTGACCGCCCCCAGTTCATGCAAACAGTGCGCTTCGACGCACACCCATGATTTCCCTCTCACCATGGGGGGCATCGCCGCCCCCGGGACCGCTCGGCTGGGTTCTTCCACCGGCGGCCACGTCCTTCCAAGCCCCGCGATCTAGCAGCTACACCTTGCCCCGCCCCTCTGCCACTCGCCACCGTCCATTGCTACAGAGGAGGCCACACACTCCCAGCCACGGCGAGTTGGTGCCACTACGGCGGCTACGGCCTCGTACGGCCATAACAGACCCCTCCCTCGGCCCTCTCTGATGAGGACATCAATACCATTGTTACACCCACAACCCATGTTGATATACATACTAGACCAGTTACTAGAGCTCGCGCACGCCAATTGAATTACCAGGTACTTTCGTTTCTTGGAAATCGTTCTAATGTTCATGAACATATGATGCTGCCTAAATTAGATATTTTTGTTTTACTTATGAATGAAGTGCCTAGCATGGACAAGAAGGATGGCCATTGGAGCGGGAACAAGCATGGAGAAGAAGGTGCGCGCGCGGGAAAGAACATTGGAGCTTTCAGTGGTGATTTTCGCACTTTGAAGCCACCATAAGGAGAGCATGAAGGCTTGGACAAAATATTCAATACGGCACTTTATAAATTTCGTCCATAGGCTATTATAGGTGTTGCACCATCTTATTTTTGGGCCAGGCCCATGTAATTTCGAAATACCTTATCATAGGCTGTTTTTAGAGTCCGTATGTGTGGGGAAACTAAGTTAGGGTTGGTTTCGGACCCCTCCTCCAAGGGGCCACGAAATTCCCGTCTATTCCCCCATATATATAGCCCTTAGGGCACTATTTAGACTTGGGTTTTGTTTAGATTACAAGTTCGCCATAGCTACAACTTCTCGTCCTTCGTTTGTGTTCCACGACCAGACCAAGACGTCACAGAACCCCACTTTCATCAATAAAGCTTTCCTCTTAGATTCGCAATATCCAGATTGCAATTTCAGTTTCTTGCTTGTTCTTCGTTTGCGTGCAGGAAATAGACCCTCATGGTTAGGTTGATCGTGCTCCAGCGTGGTCAATAACCTCTCGGAGTTGGTTTTGCGATTGCTAAGGCGCGACGTCCTCGCACGTTCGTAGTCGGATCGTCAAAGTCTACTCCACCGAAAACGATAGCCACCATCTCATCGAAAGACAGGGACAACTTTGCCTCTATCAAGTGGCATCAGATTTCCAGGTTGCTCGGTGAGATTTTACCAGTTTTTCGTAGTTAGATCGCATCTGTTCTTCATACCTATAGTCCACGAAAAAGCCACAAAAAATAGGGTTGGTTCATCATATCCGAACCAATCGGAGCCTTTGCATAATTTTTTCAGTGTTTTTGCTTTGTTGAATTTGCGGTTGCATCGTCGTGTCGAGTTGCTGGTCTTAGGGTCTAGTCCTTTAGAGTTTCGCGTTCTGTTCACAAGTAGTCACCGCCACGGCACCATCTTCACCGCTGCCATATACCATCACCCATCACCATCATCACCGCTGCCATATATCACCACCCACCATCACCATCAATCTGTGTCCATCTATACCACCATAGATCCACCACCAATCCGAGTCCATCACATATTAGGTTTGATTTCGAGATACCTTCGTTTTCAGTTTCAGGTTTCCTTGCGTGAGTAGGTTTCGGAAAAAAAATCCGTGGGCAAAAATATTTTTTCCCTGTCCTGTTTTTAGGATTTCCGGAGCGTTTTGAGACACTCGCCACCATAGTGATTTTTTGCCAGACTTTTTGGTCGTCGCAGCCCCGAATCATTCCAGAAAAAATAGTCAATTTTTTGTGCCTATCCTGTTTATACCACTTGGGAAGAGTTCTGAGACACTCGCCATTATAGTGATTTTCTGAGCAAAAAAAAGAGCGCAAAAAAGGCGCCAAAAAAACGAAAAAAAATCAGATTGTGCTCTTCCCTTGATTACGTGTAGCGTCGTGATTTTGTTGGTGTTCTAGGCTCGCGTCTCTAGCACGGTCTAGCCTAGGACCAGCACAGTACCGTCGTTGAGGGTTTATTCAACTTTGCATCTCTAAATTGATTATTGTTGAACCCTTTTGCTACCATATTATAAGCCATCCCAGCTACACATACATCTACGTCGTGTGTTGACACCACCTGGCAATCGCTCTATCCAAGCTTTGAGAGTTTTTGACTACAACGGTTGCCGATCACCGCCTGCTGTTGGGTAAGAACTGGTAAGAATTTGAGGACACACCACCACCACCACCACTTCCTAGTAGTCTGTAGGTTCATATTCTTGTGTGTTCCTATTGCTGCTAACCATGACAGGATCACAAGCCGACGAGATCAACTGGGACGGCATGACGGACAAGGAGCTCCACGATAAATTTCAGCAAATGATTGGTGAACAGGTGCATGACTTGGTGACGAGCCTTGGAGAGGCTATGGAGAAGCTAGATGGTTTGGAGAAGACGTTAGACACCAAGATGGACGCTAAGTTCAATGAGGTGCTTGCACCTCTACCACCAGATGCACCTGTAATACCCCGGCAACAACAACAGCGGACGAATTTCGCGGGACGAGCGCGACGTGTGCCTCTCAACCAAGGCCAGAATTCTGGTGCCGTTGCTACTACTGAGGTTTCTGTGGCTGCTGCTACTACTGTTGGTCAGGATGCGGATTATGATGGTGATTACGATGATGAGGGAGAGGTTCCTCCAAATCAGCCCCAGGGGCAACCACCACCACATGCACCAGGTCATCCACATGGCTACATTCGCAACGGTAGGGCTGCACCACCCCCTCAGGTACGGGATCATGACCATCTCCCTAAACTTAAATTGAATATTCCGACATTTGAGGGTAGATATGTTCCTGATATATATCTTACTTGGGAGTTAGAAACAGAACAACGTTTTACATGCTTACAATTTCCTGAGGATAGACGTGTTGCTGCTGTTGTTTGTGCATTCACTAGTTTTGCTTGTGTTTGGTGGTCTTAACATTGTAGAGTACATCATGATAATATCCCTACTACTTGGGCTGCTTTGAAAACTGCTATGCGTAATCGTTGGGTTCCACCATATTATCAACGTGAATTACTTCAAAATTTGCAGTGTTTAAGACAAGGAAAAAATTCTGTAGAGGAATATTATCAGGAATTACAAACTGGCATGATTAGATGTGGTATTGTTGAGGAGAATGAAGCTATGCATGCACGTTTTATGGCTGGATTGAATAGAGAGATTCCGACTATTCTAGAGTATAAGGAGTATAACACTATCACTCGTTTATTCCATCTTGCAAGCTGAACGTGAAGTGCAGGATCGACAGGCAATGGTGAGAACTAATTTTTCTGCAGATCGAGCTTCATCATGGACACCATGTACATCATCTAATTCCACACGTCCTACTACAGCACCACTTACTTCAGCCGCCAACTCCAACAGAGATACAAGGAAACAGGCACCGCCACCAGCCACCAGCAAGGGCACACCTTCGGGGCCTGCACAGAGCTCTTCTTCATACATGGCATCTACAGGGCAAACACATGAGGTTATTTGTCATCATTGCAAGGTTGTAGGTCACTATGCGAGAGAATGCCCTTCCAAGCGTGTGATGATTGTTACTGAGGATGGTGGATATGCGTCCGCTAGTAATTATGATCAGGAGACTTTGCCTCTTATTGCAAGTGAAGAATAGGGTGCCAAGGATACTGAACAAGAGACACACTACATGGCTGCTGACTATTCTGACAGGTATGAAAGTTTAGTTGCTCAACATGTTCTAAGTGTGCAGGTTACACAGGCTGAGCAAAATCAGAGGCACAACTTGTTCCAGACAAAGAGAGTTGTGAAGGAGCGTTTTCTTCGCGTCATCATCGATGGAGGGAGTTGCAACAACTTGGATAGCATGGAGATGGTGGAGAAGTTGTCTCTAACCACCAGACCACATCCTCATCCTTGTTACATCCAATGGTTCAACAACAGTGTCAAGGTTAAGGTAACACGTACTGTTCGTGTGTACTTTATCATTGGTACATATTCTGATTATGTTGATTGTGATGTGGTACCCATGCAAGCATGCTCCGTTTTACTTGGTAGACCATGGCAATTTGATAAAAATTCTGTACACCATGGTAGGACAAATCAGTATACTCTTGTTCATAAGGATAAAAATATAACTTTGCTTCCTATGTCTCCCGAACATATTATGAAAGATGACATTGCTAGAGATAGTAAAGCAAAACAGAAGCAAAGTGAGAGTGAAAATCAGATTGTGGCAAAGCAATTTGAGCAACATAATATGCCTAATAAACAATCATCTAGTGTTACATCTGAAATAAAACTGAAGAGTGGTTGTTTACTTGCCACTAAATCTGCTATTACTGATTTGGATGTTACTACATCTGTTTGCTATGCTTTTGTATGCAAAGAGGTATTATTTTCATTCGAGGACATGCCTCCCTCTTTGCCTCCTGCTGTCACTAACATTTTGCAGGAGTTCGCTGACGTCTTTCCACAAGACGTGCGACCGGGATTACCACATATTCAAGGGATTGAGCATCAGATTGAATTAATTCTCGGTGCATCGCTACGCAACCGTGCGCCATACCGTACCAATCCAGAGGAGACGAAGGAGATTATGCGTCAAGTACATGAGCTGCTCGATAAAGATTATATACGTGAATCTCTTAGTCCTTGTGTTGTTCCTATTATTCTAGTGTCGAAAAAGGATGGTACACCTCGTATGTGTGTTGATTGTAGAGGCATTGATAATATTACTATTCGTTATCGTCATCCTATTCCTAGGCTAGATGATATGCTTGATGAATTAAGTGGCTCTACAATTTTCTCCAAAGTTGATTTGCGTAGTGGATACCATCAAATTAGTATGAAATTGGGAGATGAATGGAAAACAGCATTTAAAACTAAGTTTGGATTATATGAGTGGTTAGTCATGCCTTTTGGGTTAACTAATGCACCTAGCACTTTCATGAGATTAATGAACGAGGTTTTACGTGCTTTCATTGGACGATTTGTGGTAGTCTACTTTGATGATTTACTAATTTATAGTAGATCTGTGGAGGAACACTTGGATCATTTGTGTGCTGTTTTTATTGCTCTACGCGATGCACGTTTGTTTGGTAACCTTGGGAAGTGCACCTTTTGCACCGACCGAGTATCTTTTCTTGGCTATGTTATTACTCCACAGGGAATTGAAGTTGATAAAGCCAAGATTGAAGCTATTGAGAGTTGGCCGCAGCCCAAAACGGTCACACAAGTGAGGAGTTTTCTTGGACTCGCTGGTTTCTATAGGCGTTTTGTGAGGGATTTCGGCACCATTGTTGCACCTCTAAATGAGCTTACAAACAAGGATGAGCCTTTTGCTTGGGGTGCCACTCAGGAAGAAGCCTTCACGGTATTGAAAGATAAGTTAACACAGGCTCCATTACTCCAACTTCCTGATTTTAATAAGACTTTTGAGCTTGAATGTGATGCTAGTGGAATTGGATTAGGAGGTGTGTTATTACAAGATGGTAAACCTGTTGCGTACTTTTCTGAAAAATTGAGTGGGCCTAGTCTGAATTATTCTACTTATGATAAGGAATTATATGCTCTTGTACGGACTTTGGAAACATGGCAACATTATTTATGGCCCAAAGAATTTGTTATACATTCCGATCATGAATCTTTGAAACGTATTAAAAGTCAAGCAAAACTGAACCGTAGACATGCTAAATGGGTTGAATTCATTGAGACTTTCCCTTATGTCATTAAACACAAGAAGGGTAAAGAAAATGTTATTGCCGATGCATTATCTCATCGTTGTACTATGCTTTCACAACTTGACTTTAAAATATTTGGTTTGGAGACCATCAAAGATCAATATGTGCATGATGCTGAATTTAAAGATGTGTTGCAGAATTTTAAAGAAGGGAGGACATGGAACAAGTTCGTCATTAATGATGGATTTGTGTTCCGTGCTGTCAGATTTCGGGCTCCGCAAAACCCTTAAGATTCAAACACAGGGGCGTGTGCGAAGATCCCCTGTGGCTTCGCCCTACCTAGCTCGCTACTCGATGGACAAGACGATGAACTCGCGCGATGACGAGGAAGAAGATGAACACGGTGGTTTACCCAGGTTCGGGCCGCTGTGAAGCGTAATACCCTACTCCTGCTTTGGTGGATTGCCTCTCGTGGAGGTTTGGTGGATGAACCAGTACAATGGTTTGGAGCCTCGTGAGGGCGCTCCTGAGGTGTTCTTGGCCCTCCGTTAGCTTGGTGGTGGATGAGTGAATCGACTCGTTTCGGCCTTCCTCTACGGTGGAGCCTAGCCTCTATATATAGCGGTGGCATGGGTCCTCTTCCCTTATCGCAATGGCGGGAAGGGATCCCACAACGGCCAATTTTGAAGGGGGACAGGAGTACATGCCCGCCCTGCCCAAAGGCGGTCTTCGCCTGCAAAGTAGCTGTTGATGGCGCAGAGGTGGGCTCGGCGATGACATCCGTCCTGCGGGGCTCGTGGTCGTGGTCTTGTTACACCGGAATGGAAACCTTTGGGGGATGCTTTGGGAACCCGCGTACGTCCTTGCTCCCTTTGCACCAAAGGGGAAACTGCGCCGCCTGGCGCGCTGGCGCCCGCCTGTCCTTCCTTGCGTCATCTTTGACTCCTGAGGCCGGGCTCTGCATAGAGATCTCCGCCGCTCCGGAGGGGGCCTGAAGAGGCCCATTCCTTGCCGGTCTTGACGCTGCTCCTCCTCGCGAGCCTAGGGGCCTCACGAGGGCCTTGTCTTGAGTGGGGCCGCGCCCGGTTGTGTTTGGTTGACGAAGTGGGCCATGCCCTGGGCCGCAGGCAGGCAGGTCTGGGTACCCCCGTTCCCAGAACGCCGACAGTAGCCCCCGGGCCCAAGGCGCGCTCGAGCTGGCTTCCGGGCGAAGCCTTGAGGGCGGCCCGAAGCGCCGCGGGCCCCAAACGCCTGCGGGCCAGGACTGGCGCGCGTCGTGCGGTTGATGTCGGGCGTCCTTCGTCCCTTCGGCCACCGCCTGAATTGACAAGAGCCTGACTTCTAGTGCCGGGTCATTATTGCTTTCCCCTCTTGTGCACCTGCTCTTGCTTCCCAGGTCTCCGGCTCTAGCAGAGGCCTCTCCAGATCCGGCGCCGCTCCGTCCTCCTCCTTGCCGCTTTGGCCCCGCGAGCTTCCCGATGGCTCCCGCCGGCAAGCAGAAGCCAGAGGCCCAGATCTCGGCCTCTGCTCCTATCTCACCGGCGCTCTCAGGGTCCACCATCGCCAAGGACGAGAACCTCGTCCCGGTGCTCCCGTCGACGGCGGATGAGACCAAGGAGTGGGGGCGGACCTTGATATGGGGCGGCTCCTCGGAGAAGCGGCCCTCGTCCAAGGCGGTCTACCCCTTCTTTCTCCATAGCGTGTTCCCCGGGCACGTTCCCCCCTTCTCCGCGTTCTTCACCGCCATCCTCAACCACTACGGGATCCAAGCCCTTCATCTCCAACCCAACTCCATCCTGCTCTTCTCCGTCTTTGCCTTCTACTGCGAGGCTTTCTTGGGCGTGAGGCCTTCGGTGGCCCTCTTCCGCCATTTCTTCAGCTTGCGCTTGCACGACGGCGCTCAACGGTCGGCGTGTGTTTCCTTCGTCGCGGTCCAGAGCGGCAACATGCTCTTGAAGGCTGGGAAGAAGGTGGAGAACTTCAGGCACCGTTGGGTCCTCATGGCCCTCAAAGACCCCAACCCCCGGTTGGATCTGCCAAAGGGGCTGCCGGAGAAGACCTCAGCGTGAGGCTCCGCGAAGCTCTCCGACTCTCGGGCCAGGCCCGTCCTGGATCGTTTCTCCCGCGATATCAGTGACAGGAAGCTGACTGGGGGGATGATAGTGAAGGAGTTCTTGGCGCAGCGCCTGGCGCCTCTCCAGTCCCATTCTAGGCCCTTGTGGGACTATCAGGGCGGCGGCGACAACCTTCGGCTCCGGTCCGCACGCATAACCCCCGAGGAACTGAGCAGGGCTGTGACGACCCTGCTCAACGGCGACCCCGGTGATCTCCCTGACACCCACGCCCCGCTATACTGCCGCGACGACGTGGCCGATCTGGTTGCCGTGATGCCCGTCTTCAACGAACTGGGGCTCTCCCCAGCTGAGGGCCTTGGCTCCCCGGTGATGGTGTCCTCCGACGACACCACGGGCGGGGAGGATTCAGAGAAGACTGCCGACGATGACCCGGCAGGGGCGTCCCCCCCGTCGCAGAATATGCTCCTACCCGAGCTCGAGGACGACGACGATGTTGGTGAAGTTTCTGCTGCGGGCTCCTCACACGCCGCCAAGGCCCCTAGGGGGCTAGGGCCGGCCCCTTGTGCCACACGATCCGCCTGCGTGTCGACTCCCAGGAAGCATGGAGCAGGGTCTCCTCCGGTGCGCCCTACCTCAGCCGGCAAGGCGGTTGAAGCGCCGGCCTCACCTCCGCCCGAATCGCAGCTCGCAGGCAAGGTGGGCGAGGCCGGGGCCATGGCGATCCCTTCAGTGGACGCCCTTGCGGACAGTGCCTCTGCTCCCCCGCGTGGTGGTGCCCCCACTGAGGAAGGCTTGGGCGCCCCCGTCGTTGCCGGAGCGAAGAGGAAGAGGAAGTGGGTCGACGTTGAGGAGTAAGTGACCTGGCTCGGCTTTGCTTGCCCGCCGATGGCTTGTGTATTGATGACCTTCCTTTGCTCGGTGACCAGGACCGCCGCCGTGCTGAAGATGAGGAAGAAGAAGGCGGGCGTCAAGCCGAAGGCGCCTACCGACGCACCGCCCGCTCCTGCCGTCCTGCCGTCGCCTGCTGCCGAGAGGGAGGGGGCTCGCGAGGCAACCCCCCTGGTCATCGTCGCGGAGCCCCCTGAGCCCCCGATGCCTGTTGTCGTGGTCGCTCCTGCTCTCGAGGACGCGGAGGTGCCGCTGTCCGGAGGGCCAGCCCCTGAGGGCCAGCCGCCCGTCGATCCGTCCGTGTCTGTGGTCGCCGCGCGGCCTCCAGAGCCTCCTGCTCCCCGTGTTATTGTCTCCCCGGGGACGTCCCCCGCGGTCGCACAGGGGACTCCTCCGGAGGAGGTCTTGATGCCTTCGTCGCGCGGCCTTGACGTCCTGGACGGGGCCTTCGCCGTTCTGGGTCAAGTTCATGGCGCCCTCGGGGGTGCCGACGATCGCCTCGCGAGTGGTCGCCTAGAGCTCCTCTCAGGGTGGCTCCAGGCCGACACCTCTGCCGTGGCGATTTGGGGTCAGGCCGAGGCTGCCGTGGCAAAGAGCGAGAAGGAAGCCGCGTCTGCCAGGGCAGCCCGCGAGGAGGCACTAGTTGAAGCGGTGTCTGCTGCCAGGCGTTGCGAAGAGGTGGAGGCCCGTCTGAAGGCCCTCCATGAGGAGAAGTCTGAGCTTGCGGAGCAGCTGCGTCAGCGGGAGGAAGATCTCAACGCCCGCGAGGCCAAGCTTGCCGCTTGGGACTCCGAGCTGTCCCAGGCAGCGACCCGCCAGGCCGTGGAACGGGTGCGCCTGGACGCGCAAGAGAAGGAAGTCGCTTCGAAGAAGGCCCTGCTCGACACCAGGGAGGAAACTCTTGCCGCGGCTGAGGAGAAAAAGGTTGTGGAGCTGAGCGCCTTTCCCACCGTCGAGCTTAAGCTTCGCCGAGCGCTCCACTCCCTCTGCCGGGATGGGTTTGCAGAGCCCCTGGCGACTCCAGAGAGCAGCTTCGCGGTGCTTGCTTCGAAGCTCGTCGAGGCGCTGGAGGGCGCCGTTGTCAAGGTGGAGGGGGTCTTGGAGAGCGAGTGCCGCGACCTCTTTTCTGAGGCCGCGACGCGCGTCTTCAGCCATCTTCATCTTCGCGGGCCGGGGTTCGACTTCGACTTCGTCACCCGCCCGGTCGACCCCGAGGCCCGCGCCAGTGCTGCGGCGTCGGTGAAGGTAGCCGTGGAGACGCTGGTGAAGAGGTTCACCCGCGTTACGGTTCCCCCGCCTCCTGATGCTGCAGGGGTTGGCGAAGAAGAAGACGACGCCAGCGATGTCGACGACGAGTTCCCCGAGGACGGGACGAGTGGTGGCGGCGGCTTCCTCTGATCCCTCTCCCTTGTTTTTTACCTGCAATGTCCATCGTGCCTCGTGGAGGCGTCAAACTCGTTTGTGTCCGTGAAAACTTTTAATGCTTGTAATAAATGTTGAACTGCATGATTGCACTCTTCGCCTTGTTTCCTTCTTGCTTGCTGTGATGCTTTGCGTCGGCAGGGCCCGGCCCCGCGCATACCTCAGCCGCCGTTGGGTCGACCAGATCACCAAGGATGGTCCAAGGGGTGAGGGGCTACGGGGCCAGTGAGGCTCCTGAGTCGCGATGCTCAGGAGTCCCCCTTGACGTACGAGCAGCCCTCATGAAGGGAACATGGTGAAGATTGAGTTAACTTGAAAATTTCGTACACCTTTGGGGCTCTGCGTCGGCAGGGCCCGGCCCCGCGCATACCTCGGCCGCCGTTGGGCCGACCGGATCACCAAGGACGGTCCAAGGGGTGAGGGGCTACAGGACCAATGAGGCTCCTGAGTCGCGATGCTTAGGAGTCCCCCTTGACGTACGAGCTCCAGCGTCCTCCTTAAGGGTTTTTGAGCACTTTGAGCTCAGCGTCGGTAGGGCCCGACCCGCGCATACCTCAACTGCCGTTGGGCCGACCAGATCACCAAGGACGGTCCAAGGGGTGAGGGGCTACGGGACCAGTGAGGCGCCTGAGTCGCGATGCTCAGGAGTCCCCCTTGATGTACGAGCGGCTCCCATACCTTTCCTCGCCAGCTTTTCCAGAGATGGGCGCGTGAAGACCAGGTTTGGCAGACCTGGGAAGGTGGCGTGTACCAGGCTTGGCCGGGTAGTAGCCCCCGTGCAGCCCCCTCACGCGCACATCCCTGGGGAACGCAGCGAGAAGGGGGCCACTAGGGACCTTCCTGAGGTTGGATGTAGCCGCTGGGGCGCCCTCAGTTGTTTATCCCCCCGCACGGGGCGTGGGGCTTCCACATTGCGTGGGCATAGTCATTGGTGGACCGTGTTGACCGCCAGCACGGAGCTGTGGCTTCCACATTGCGTGGGCATAGTCATTGGTGGACCGTGTTGACCGCTAGCACGAAGCTGTGGCTTCCACATTGCGTGGGCACAGTCATTGGTGGACCGTGTTGTATTCTCCACCAGCGCAGAGTTGTGGCTTCCACATTGCGTGGGAAGGAACCCCTCCGCGTCCTCAGGGGGCTTCGGGCGTGTACAGCCCATAGAGTTCGTATGCGTGGCTGGCACGGCAGAACTGGGAGGTGTATCTGGGAGCTCGCGAGGGCGCTTTGGCCTCGCGTGGTCCCTACCTCAAAGGCAGTTTGCGCCTGAGTCTTCTCGTAGGTGGGGCCGTCCGAGGCCCTGCAGGCTTCTTCTTCTTCACGAGTGAGGCAGATTGGGAGTCCTTTCGGCACTCTACGTCTGCAGGCCCCAGTCCCACACATTTCCCGACCACCATAGTGTACGACCGGATCACCAAGGACGCAACTACGAGGTCAGGCCCCGACACCCTTGACGCTGACCGGATCACCAAGGACGACACCAAGGGGCGAGTGGCTTTATGACCGGTAAGGCCCCTGAGGCGCATTGCTCAGGAGCCCCCCTTGACGCTCAAGCGGCTCTACGTCGGCAGGTCCCAGTCCCGCACATTTCCCTACCACCGTAGTGTACGACCGGATCACCAAGGACGCAACTACGGGGTGAGGCCCCAACACCCTTGATGCCGACCGGATCACCAAGGACGACATCAAGGGGTGAGTGGCTATATGACCGGTAAGGCTCCTGAGGCGTGATGCTCAGGAGCCCCCTTTGACGCTCGAGCGACCCCCATTTCATCCTGTCGGCTGCTGCCTCAGGAGGCCGTGGGGCCTCCCGAGACTCCATGCTGAGGCGCCGCGCTACGGCCGGAGCCCCCGAGTGGGGGTCGACTGCCCAAAGATGCAAGTCCCTGAGGCAACAGGGCCTTGCATCCCAGCTCCGAGGTGCCCCGAGGAGGGCCATAGCGCACGGCCCCTTGCGAAACACCAACTCAGAAAGGGTGGTGCGGCGGCATTCATGCCGGCAGGGAGCCATGCAGGCAAGGTAAAACGTTAGGAAACAGATCAGATGCATGAGAAACTATTGAAATATGCATAAACGAGGCGACTGCAGGGGTGTGCCCTGATCGCCTGAGGATAATGCGGCCCGGTGGGCGCCCTCAAATGGAGTGAACCAAAAAATTACCTGGCAACAGCCAACAAAAAGTCACCTGGCGGCCATGCCGCTGAAGAGCCGAAGCTGCTGTCATAGCCTGATCTTACACCTCCACGAGCGCCACCCTCATGGGTCCGTCGTCTCCCGGAGCTCGGGACCTTCGCTCGGTCCGAGCATCTCCTCCAACTCCTCGCCGCGCCCTGCCAGGCAAGGTATGAGCATGGCTCGGTAAAGGCGCTGGAACATGACGCCTGCGTTTGTCAGTCCGAAGGGCATGCGGACATAGGCGTTCGGGTAGACCCATCCATGATCGGCACGTGCTGGCCAGTAGGGGCCTTGGGACGCGGCCCTGTTGATCGTGAGCGCATTAACGCAGATGCGCGGCTGGTCGACCGTGCCGACGACGGCGATTGCGACTGGTGGTGCTGGGCAGTCCCCGCCTTGCATGGCCTGCGCTTCTCGAAGCTCCTCGATCGCTCTGATGACGGACTCTCGCGAGCTCGGCGTCACGCGCCGTGCTCCCAGCTCGAACTGACGCGCGTCAGGACGCGCCTTCAGGTTGTGCCCGAGCGCTTCTCTTGTCTCACTGGCCAAGCCGGAAACTCTCCGTACGGGAGCCCCCGGGCCCGACCCAAGAGGGGCGCCAAGCGCGCTTTCCTATGCGATAGGAGGTGGGGCCCCGTCCCTGGGCGCAGAGCTCGAGGTTCCAGGACGCCCCACGGGAAGGAGCTGCTTCTTCTTCTTGCGCGAGTCCTCATGAGGCAGGGCATCCTCCTCGTCGTCCGAGCGCTCGGCCGCCGCGGCGCGGTAAGCACGCTCGAGGGAGCAGACAGCATCCTTCTCATCGCAAGCGACGGTGATGACGCCACCACTCCCTGGCATCTTGAGGACGTTGTAGCCGTGGTGAGTCACCGCCATGAACTTGGCGAGGGCCGGGTACCCCAGGATCGCGTTGTACGGGAGGTGGATGTGCGCGACGTCGAAGACGATGATCTCGGTGTGGTAGTTCTTGCATCCGCCGAAGGTGACAGGCAGGCGCACTTGCCCGATGGGAACGGTGGACCCGTCTGTGACTCCCGAGAAGGGCTTGGTCGGCATGAGCTGTTTGTACGGTACCTGGAGCGTCTCGAAGGTCTCAATGGAGAGGACACTGAGCCCCGCTCCACTTTCGATGAGGGTCTTGGTGACGAGGACGTTGTTGATGGTTGGAGTGCACAACATGGGGAACTTGCCGGCCATGGCCGAGCACCTGAGCTGATCCCTCGAGTCGAAGGTGATGGCAGTCTGGGACCACTTGAGGGGACGCATTGCTTCGGGCTTTGGGAGAGCCGCGTTCACCTCCCGCGTGAACTGCTTGAAGGCACGGTTCGATGCTGGGGCCTGGGCGTCGCCCAGGATACAGGCTACCGCCCTGACTTCCTGGAAGCCCCCAGCCCCATCGTCCTGCCTGTCCTCTTCCTTCCTTCTCGGTGGCGGAGGTAGTGGAGGTAGGCCGGCCTCACGAGGGAGTGCCTCGTGAGGCTGGCTGCGGTGTGACCCCTCCGGAGGGTCGTCGCGCCAGCTATCCTCACGAGGCTGATCGTGCCAGCGGTCGTCCCGAGCCTGATCGCGCCAGCGGTCCTCCTGAGGCTAATCGCGCCACCCTTGACGCGGTTCCCGGTTGTCCCAGCGGCCTCCACCGTGGCCTCCGCCGCGTCCGAAGCCTCGGTCAGCGTGTCCAGGGCGCCTGCCGAAGTGCTCGGCGCGGACCAGCCTGAGTTCCTGGCAGTCGGCGGTGTCGTGGTTGTTGGTGCCATGAAAGATGCAGGTCGGTCTTCCCCCTGGGGGGTGTTCCTCACCCCGGCTGCGCTTCGCCTCGGGTTCGGCCGCAAGCACCGCTGGGGCCTTGCGCTTCGCCTCCTTGGCCTTGGTCTTCTTTTCCTCTGGCTCTGCCACCGGAGGCCTGCGGAGCAACAGGCGGCCCTCTTCAGCCTTGGCGCACCTGTTCGCCAGATTGAACATCTCCAAGGCTGAGCACAGTTCATCGTTCATGGCGAGCTCCTCCTTCATCTTGAGGTCTGTGACGCCGTCGGTGAACACGGAGATGATTGCCTCGTCCGACGCCTTCGGGATCTTGAGGCGCGTAGTCGTGAAGCGTTGTATGAACTTGTGCAGGGTCTCTCCATCCTGCTGCTTAATGCGCCGCAGGTCGTTCACGGTGAGCGCGCGGTCGCGGGTTCCTTGGAAGTTGGCGATGAAGCGCTTGCGCAGATCATCCCAGGAGGTGATGGACGCCTCCGGGAGGTTGAGGAGCCAGGAGAGCGCTCCTCCCTTGAGTGCCATGGGGAACCAGCACGCCATGACCATGTCGTCTCCTCCGGCCGCCCGGATGCTCAGGGAGTAGAGCTGTAGGAACTCGGCGGGATCCGGGGTGCCGTCGTAGCGCGGGGGCAAGTCAGGCTTGAACTTGCAGGGCCATGCGGTTGGATGGAGCTCCGGGGCGATGGCGAGGCACCCCACCGGTTCGACGGGTGCTGCGTGCGCGGGAGGGACCCGGTCTTGGTGCTCCTGTGGGGCCACCTCGAGTGGAGCCCGGTCGCGACGCTGGGTCGGCAGCGCGGGGAGCGCACGCGCGTCGACGCGCGGCCGGGGAACCACCTGGCAGCTTACTTCATCTCCCGCCTTCGCCCACGGTTCGCGAGGCCGGTCGCGGGGGTGCGCTTCTCGCCTGGGCTCGGGGTCGACGTCGCATTGCGGAGGAGGCGGCGGCGCATCTTGGGCCACGTCGTCTGCCAGGGATGGTTGGGGTCGAAGCGAGTAGGAGAGTGCTGAAGCGTCGCCGGCAGCACTGACGAGCTCCGCGATGCGCCGAAGCCAGTCATCGTAGCGGTCGGGGGCAGGGCGGTAGCGGAGCAGCTCGTTAGCCATGGCGAGTGCGCCCTAGCCGCGCACCGGCCCGGGCCGAATGTGGGAAGATGACCCGGAAGCTGGGACGATCGATGGAGTAGCGGTGTGGCCATCGCGCCGCGCGGTGACCGGCTGGGATGAGTCTTGCTGCTCTTGGGCGTCAGGGCCTGTGGCGGCGTTTGCCACAGGCGAGGGTGACCTGCGAGCACCGGCGCAGCCCACAGGTGCCGTCTGGGCGACGCGGGTGGCTCGGCGCTCAGCACAGGCTCGCCGAGCGTCAGACATCGGAACGGCGAGGTGGGAGAAGATCTTGGCTTGAGGATGACTCCGACACGCCCCCTACCTGGCGCGCCAAATGTCGGATTTCGGGCTCCGCAAAACCCTTAAGATTCGAACACAGGGGCGTGTGCGAAGATCCCCTACAGCTTCGCCCTATCTAGCTCGCTACTCGATGGATAAGACGATGAACTCGCGCGATGACGAGGAAGAAGATGAACACGGTGGTTTACCCAGGTTCGGGCCGCTGCGAAGCGTAATACCCTACTCTTGCTTTGGTGGATTGCCTCTCGTGGAGGTTTGGTGGATGAACCAGTACAATGGTTTGGAGCCTCGTGAGGGCGCTCCTGAGGTGTTCTTGGCCCTCCGTCGGCTTGGTGGTGGATGAGTGAATCGACTCGTTTCGGCCTTCCTCTCCGGTGGAGCCTAGCCTCTATATATAGCGGTGGCCTGGGTCCTCTTCCCTTATCGCAATGGCGGGAAGGGATCCCACAATGGCCAATTTTGAAGGGGGACAGGAGTACATGCCCACCCTGCCCAAAGTCGGTCTTCGCCTGCAAAGTAGTTGTCGATGGCGCAGAGGTGGGCTCGGCGATGACATCTGTCCTGCGGGGCTCGTGGTCGTGGTCTTGTTACACCGGAATGGAAACCTTTGGGGGATGCTTTGGGAACCCGCGTACGTCCTTGCTCCCTTTGCACCAAAGGGGAAACTGCGCCGCCTGGCGCGCTGGCGCCCGTCTGTCCTTCCTTGCGTCATCTTTGACTCCTGAGGCCGGGCTCTGCATAGAGATCTCCGCCGCTCCGGAGGGGGACTGAAGAGGCCCATTCCTTGCCGGTCTTGACGCTGCTCCTCCTCGCGAGCCTAGGGGCCTCACGAGGGCCTTGTCTTGAGTGGGGCCGTGCCCGGTTGTGTTTGGTTGACGAAGTGGGCCATGCCCTGGGCCGCAGGCAGGCAGGTCTGGGTACCCCCGTTCCCAGAACGCCGACACGTGCTAACAAGCTATGCATTCCAGCTAGCTTCGTTCGTCTTTTGTTGTTGCAGGAGGCACACGGAGGAGGATTAATGGGACACTTTGGCATGAAGAAGACGGAGGACGTACTTGCTATGCATTTCTTTTGGCCAAAGATGAGACGGGATGTTGAGCGTTTTGTTGCTCGCTGCACTACATGTCAAAAAGCTAAGTCACGACTCAATCCTCATGGTTTATATATGCCCTTGCCTATACCTAGTGTTCCTTGGGAAGATATCTCTATGGACTTTGTTTTAGGTTTACCTCGAACAAAGAAGGGGAGGGATAGCATATTTGTTGTCGTGGATAGATTTTCAAAAATGGCACACTTTATACCATTTCATACAAGTGATGATGCTGCTAATGTTGCTGATTTGTTCTTTCATGAAATTATTCGCTTGCATGGTGTGCCAAATACAATTGTTTCAGATCGTGATGCTAAATTCCTTAGCCACTTTTGGAGATGTTTATAGGCTAAGTTGGGGACTAAACTGCTTTTTAGTACTACATGTCACCCCCAAACTGATGGACAAACTGAAGTAGTCAATAGATCATTGTCTACTATGCTTAGGGCTGTTTTGGAGAATAACCTAAAAATGTGGGAAGAATGCTTGCCTCATATTGAATTTGCTTATAATCGTTCGCTGCATTCTACTACTAAGATGTGCCATTTTGAAGTAGTGTATGGTTTCTTACCTCGTGCACCTATTGATTTGTTCCCTCTTCCATCTTCGGAGAAGGTTAATTTTGATGCTAAAGAACGTGTTGAATTGATATTAAAGATTCATGAGTTAACTAAGGAGAACATTGAGTGTATGAATGCTAAATATAAACTTGCTGGAGATAAGGGTAGAAAACATGTTGTCTTTGCACCTGGAGATCTTGTTTGGTTACATTTGCATAAGGATAGGTTTCCTGAATTGCGCAAGTCAAAGCTAATGCCACGTGGTGATGGTCCTTTTGAGGTGTTAGAGAAAATAAATGATAATGCATATAAACTTGAGCTGCCTGCAGATTTTGGGGTTAGTCCCACTTTTAACATTACAGATTTGAAGCCTTATTTGGGTGAGGATGATGAGCTTCCGTCAAGGATGACTTCAGTTCAAGAAGGGGAGGATGATGAGGACATCAATACCATTATTAAACCCACAGCCCCTGCAGATATACATACTGGACCAGTTACTAGAGCTCGCGCACGCCAATTGAATTACCAGGTACTTTCGTTTCTTTGAAATCGTTCTAATGTTCATGAACATATGATGCTGCCTGAATTAGATACTTTTGTTTTACTTATGAATGAAGGGCCTAGCATGGACAAGAAGGATGGACATTGGAGCGGAAACAAGCATGGAGAAGAAGGTGCGCGCGCGGGAAAGAACATTGGAGCTTTCAGTGGTGATTTTTGCACTTTGAAGCCACCATAAGGAGAGCATGAAGGCTTGGACGAAATATTCAAAACGCCACTTAATAAATTTCATCCATAGGCTATTATAGGTGTTGCGCCACCTTATTTTTGGGCCAGGCCCATGTAATTTCGAAATACCTTGTCATAGGCTGTTTTTAGAGTCCGTATGTGTAGGGAAAATGAGTTAGGGTTGGTTTCGGACCCCTCCTCCAAGGGGCCACGAAATTCCCCTCTATTCCCCCATATATACAGCCCTTAGGGCGCCGTTTAGACTTGGGTTTTGTTTAGAAAACAAGTTCGCCATAGCTGCAACTTCGCGTCCTTCGTTTGTGTTCCATGACCAGACCAAGACGTCATAGAACCCCAATTTCATCAATAAAGCTTTCCTCTTATATTTGCAATATCCAGATTGCAATTTCAGTTTCTTGCTTGTTCTTCGTTTGCGTGCAGGAAATAGACCCTCGTGGTTAGGTTGATCGTGCTCTGGCGTGGTCAATAACCTCTCGGAATTGGTTTAACGATTGCTAAGGCGCGACGTCCTCGCATGTTCGTAGTCGGATCGTCAAAGTCTACTCCACCAAAAACGATAGCCACCATCTCATCGAAAGACAGGGACAACTTCACCTCTATCACTCTCAACTCACACCTCACCACTCTCCTCTTCTAGGTCACTCCTAGGCCCGAGCCCTGAACAGCCGCACCACTAGGATCCCAAATTCAGATGAGCTTCATGCTTGGCCTCCGCCCCCAATCCCCACATCCGGCCCTTCCCAACACCACCCGAACCCACCACCAGACGCCCCACTCTCCGGCGACATCGCCCACGCCCTCGCCCATCCCCATATCCCACCCGAGCCCCTCCATTGGCCAGAGCTCACTACATATTGCCACCACCCGCCGCCACACACCCAACCACCCCGCGATGCCCTAGATCCACCCCTGGTCGAGCCACACTCCGGCAAGCCCGCCAGACCCCTTGCCCGCCCCGAGGATCCACCCAGCCGCCGAAGCCCAACCGGAGCCGAGCCCTCTGCCACAACATTGAGAAGGAGGGAGGAAGAATAAGGGAAGGAGGAGGAGAGAAGGAGGACCTGACGGGTGGGCCCCGACCCCACCTGTAAGTGAGAGAAACCTCTGCCCAGCTGGATAAGTGGAGGCGCATTCAGCCAAATGCGTTTTCCCTGCCCAAAGACGCCACCTGGCGTGCTGTCCAAAGATCCGGATGCAAATATTAGTTTTTATCGAATAATCCCTGACAGTCAAACCCTTCTAACTTCTTTACTCGTAACTTCGTTTGAGTTGGTCCCAACGCCCACGGTTTCCTCTTTGTGAGCCCGTTATGTTATTATTGTTTACTTGATTGTTTGTGCTCATAGTTTAGCCCTTGGTTGTTTAACATAAGTAGGCCATGTCCGAGACCCCTTTCATCAATGCACTTCGCCAGGAGGATCACCGCACCATTTCTTGGAGACTCATCGACTAGAGGCAAGCCATCTCCTTATCAAGAGCAACCAGGAACTTGTGACATTGTTTGAGTGTTTTTACGTGTTTATCAGTTTATCATTTTGTCTGTTGTTTACTTTTGTCGGTATTATTTTCAGTAGTGGTTCTACATTACCGTATTACTTTCAGTAAAAGCATTACCTAGTTGTTTTACTGTCTTACCACTAGTAGATGCATTACATAGTTGTGTTGAAATATTAAGTATATGCTCATAGTTTACTTTACTGTTAGAAGGCATCAACCGTGTTTTATTCGGTTGTAGAGTGGGATGCAACTACTACTGACAGAGGAAACAATAGTGCAGTGTCACGCACCCTTCTCCATCAATGCTCACATGACAAACCACAATGCCCCAGAACCGAACTAACCCATACAACCACATTTTTCTAAGTGGGAAGGCCATATTTTTTTATAGTTATGTATCTTTCGCGTGTCTTCAAAGACAGAAACCTGAACGAGTAGTCTTTCTTCGTGGGAAAGTTATCGTCGAAAGTTAAAGGGCCTAGGTCAGTTCGTGTACACGAAAGTTGAGAGATTCTCGGGGGAATAGTTGTGCCACAGGGTGGCAGGGAACTAGCTCCCCTTGAACCAAGGCTAGACCGCGGGAGGTCGGAGACACAGTTAGAGTGCCATGCTATAAATAGGATGTGTTGGGCTGAGAGTCCATGGTGTGGATGAAGTGTACAACCTCTGTAGAGTGTGTGTGTTAAACCTATTCGAATAGCCGCGTCCACACGGTCATGGAGAAAAGTTCGGGAGTAAGCCACTAACATGTCCTTCACTAACTAGAGTATAGTTTAACAGAACATGGCTTCAGTAGTTAAGAAAAGTATTTCAGTTGTGATTTAAGATGAAATGTTTGGCCAATCTAGATTATGATAACTTTAATATAAGGTCACTTGTGACAAGGAATAAGAGGACATGGTACAGAGTTTTGACCACTTGGATCGGGGTAACTTTAATTTAGTAATGGTTAAGTTTGGGAAGAACTGCATGATAGGAGTTTGTTCAGTACAGTCGTACCACTATTTTAGTAAGGTGATTTGTGTTGGCCTGAGGAAGTCACATGGTTGTTCGGACTACATGAGAGACGTGGTCTCGGTGAGTCATGTGTATTTACTTGCCAGTCTAGCGGTAAGTTTATTTGTGTTCTTGTTAGGACATTATTGTTGTTATTGCTTAAACTATATTATTGATTTGTTACTTGTTTGTTTGATTGCTACATAATCAACTGTCTTGCAAGTACATTCAAAGTACTTACCTAGCCTCGCACTTCGCAAGATTCTCGAGAAGATGGATAAGCTTGATGGTCGCCCCAGCGAGTCATGTGAGTTGTGAAGCCCAGCCAAGCCCTCAACCAAGTTTTTCACTGTTGTTTAGTTCTTCTGTTGCCCAATAACTATGCTGTGTAGTTATACGAGATAGACCCCATTATCAATAAAGTCATGTTTGGAGCAATGAATCATGGATCTGGCGCGTGTCGGGAGTTATCCTGGGCCGGCACATGCAGGCACCGGTCTAAGCCGGACGGGTGTGCCACAATGATCAAATGGTGGCGGTCGACTGCAGATTCAACTTAATGTTGCGCGTCCTCCTCCACCCACTCGGAGTAGTGCCACACCCTCTCTTAGCCTCTCTTAGAACTCTCTCTCCGCACGGTCTTCCTCGGTCTCGCCGTGGAATGGTCTTGTTGGAGGTCTCGGACGACGAGGCATGGTCAATGGGGTGGTGGTGATGGCGAATGGGGAAATGAAAGGTAATGGCAAAGAGATGTAGTTGTCACGGGGCGTTTTGATTATATAATAGTGTTGCAGACATCGACTAATAACTTTCTGGACCCTTGGGAACCATCCGATTTGAGACCCCGATGCGGTGCATGTGTACGGTGACAACTGTGCTCCAGAGCGCGTCCAAGACCCAATGAGCTGATGGCTAGTCGAACAACAGGAGATAAACATAGATAGGTTGTCTGGGAGCTTTACTTGGGTGAAGCACGTAGGCTCTAGCTTGCCAAAGCATCTCGTGACAACATGGAAGCTTGAAAGTGTCGATGGTTTTGTTTAGTGGCAACGCGGCAATGCTCAGTCTGCTACGGCGAGCCAAAGCTGATAAGGGGTAGAGGTGAGCGATAGGACAGCTGAGGGGTCTCCATGGCAAAACAGGACAAGTTGAAATGAGGCATTGCACATTGGACTAAGAGAGAGTGAAGAACAGTGCACTCGAAGCCACTGTTACTCGCGTCTATGGTCTGAAAAAAAAGACATAATGGAAGAAAAAGATGTCTCTCAAGTGCACACATGTGTCGTGCACATACTGCTGAAATGTGGGACCATTTGAAGCTGCACAACAAAAATGGGAAAGAAAGAGAGTGCATTGCATGTTTGTGATCCGACCACCATTCTGGATCGTATGGAGATAAATACTAGAGTTTAAAGAATGTATAGATGTAGTACAAAACATGACTAAGTTGGGATGGCAGTCTTATAAGGTGTTTTATAATTGGTGTTAGGGTGCGCATTAGTTGGATCGTGACTTCTCAAGTTCAAATGTGAGGTCCATAAACCATTGATCACCAATGTTGTAAGACATGATCTATATCCCTTATTGTCCATGTGACATGGACAACATGGTCAATCAACCTTTTTAAAAGCACACATGAACAACATAGTTGTGATTTGTTGCAAGGTGAATGAATAGAACACACAAATGTGGTACAACACATGACTAACCGTGCAGATCATCTATAGTGTGTTATCTGCAACATGGAGAACCAGTGCACACTAGATGGTAGTCTCGGCAGGTGTTCCATACGATCGTACATATTAGTTTTGTGAGCATTGGTCGAGATCATGACTTGGCAAGTTGAAATGTGAGGTTCATAATCTTGATATGACCAATGCTGTCGGACATGATCCATGTCAATTATTGTTCATGTCACATCCACAACGAAAAAGGTTTGGGCAGCATAAACCTCTCCATTTTAATTGTGCATCACACACGATCACACTATTTGAAAGCGCACATCAACCCAACAGTTGCGACTCACGGTTAGACTTTTTGACCTGACTAATACAGTCACAATAAGACCCATCGACAAATTCCACTTTTCTAGACCAACATTTGTGTTGATTCTTTTTTAAAGGAAAAGGCACATTGAAAGCCCGAAGCTGAATGAATACAACACACAAATGTGGTACAACACATGACTACATTGGCAAATCATCTATAGTGTGTTGCATACATCGTGAAGAACCAATGCACACACTAAGTTGGGATGGTAGTCATGATAGGTGTTGAATAAATATCATGACTTGGCAAGTTAAAATGTGAGGTTCATAAACTTGAGATGACCAATGCACCGGTAAGAAATGATCCATGGCATGCCCGCAACAAAAAAGGTTCGTCCATCTTAAAACATATCCATTTTAATCGTGCATTACACACACAACATAGTCGCTCAAACTTTTTGAAAGCACACGTCAACCAAAACAGTTGCCATGCATTGCAAGACATTTTAACCTCAGTCATATGGTCACAATAAGATTAGTCAACAAATTCCACATTTTTAGACAAATGTTTGTGTTGGATTCATTTTTTATGGAAAATGCAATGGAAACACAGAAGGTGAACGAACAGACTCAATTCCCACCATTATTTCATTTCCCCCACCACCCCTCGCCCCCAATTTTCCCCTTCCCACCTTATTTTCTAATCGTCCCACTAAATTTTCCCCACCATGCCCTCTAAATACCTCGTTACTTGTAGACAACAACCCCCTGCTCATAACTTCACACTTCCCCCTTGTTTCTATCTTCTCCTCAAGATATCGACCCCTCCCGGCAGCGTAGGTTTCCCTCCCCGATGCCGGCATAAGACGTGATCAAAGGTGATCATTGCTTTGCCATCGCCCGTAAGAAAACGCTACGGAGGACCCCCAAGATTTTTTGTAAAGGTAACAAATATTTCCTCGTCCTTCCATACCCAAGGCCATCTAGATTGCTATGGTTCACTCATGTTGTTATATCCTCATATATTCATAAATTCCATGATTAATTCAATAAAAGATAAATTTAGGTTTTGTATCAGGTTGTTTGTTGCGTGTGCTATAGATCTGATCGCATATTGTTATTATAATTGCGTTAAAGACCAAAACCCGAGCTTTCCCGTCCGTCAGAGTCCACAGAGGAGTTTTTTAAGTACTCACGAGCAAAGTAGTCGTACCCCTCTCCGCACCGCCACTCCCACTCCCCTGCACCACATCGTATCCGTCGATGCCCAAATACATCCCCTCCTAGGCCCTCACACCTTCAATGAAGCTTCCAGTCAGTCAGAGCCGCCCGCAAATCCACCCCCTCCTAGGCCCTCCCACCTCGGTTGGCCCTACTGTGATGCTTAACCACCATCTAAGTTTTGTCTCTTGATTTTCTCTCTGTAGGTTTTAAACTCAAATCTCTTGAGAGGGGTGCTCAATCAATCTTCTCAGAATCTCAAGCGGAGCAGCCAATGGGCAACACTGGTGCGGGGTGGCTATTTATATTCGTAGCCTTCCCAGAAAGGAAATGACCATTTAGGACATGAAGCCCAACCAATGGTCAATCGACACGTTTCCAACTGTCGATTTTTTTAGCATAAAGGTAACTTTGCTTGTGGAACAAGTAAAGCTAACTCCTCGGTATGAAAGATATCTCTTGCAGCAAAGAAGAACTACGTCTCTTGCTGTCAAGTAATCATTCAGAGCACAAAGAGATTTCTATCAGTCTTCCATAGGTTTCGGCTAAGCATCACAGCGGACCTAACCTTCGAGAACATATACCCCTCTTAATAGTACGGTGGTCCCATGACTCAGAATAAGAGAAAGAAGAACAATGAAACAAATTCAACATCTTTGCTTTGCCATTAATCTTCTCATCTGTAGTTGATACGTTCCAAACGTATCTACTTTTCCAAATACTTTTGCTCTTGTTTTGGACTCTAATTTGCATGATTTGAATGAAACTAACCCGGACTATCGCTGTTTTCTGCAAAACTACCATGGTGTTATTTTTGTGTGAAAATATAACTTCTCAGATTGGACTGGAAATTTACGGAGATTATTTTCAGAATATATAAAAAATATTGGAGAAGAGACCTGCTGGAGGGGGGGCAAGAGCCACGAGCTCAGGGGCGCCCCCCCCCCCCCCCCCCCCCCCGAGCGTTCCCTATGAGCTCATGGGTCCCACGACCCTTAGTTTGCGCTAACTCCAACCCCATAAGTACCGCTTCATGGAGAAAAAAAACCAAGGAGAAACTTTCATCATGTTTTGCGAGACGGAGTCGCCGCCACCTCCCGTTCTTCCTCGGGAGGGCTAATCTGGAGCCCATTTGGGGCTATGGAGAGGGGGATTCATCGTCGTTGTCATAACCAACCATTCTCCATCAACAATTCCATGATGTTCACCAGTAGAAGTGAGTAGTTCCTTAGTAGGCTTGCTGGACGGTGATAGTGTTGGATGAGATTTGTCATGTAATCGAGTCAATTTGTTAGGGCTTGATCCCTAGTACCCACTATGTTCTGAGATTGATGTTGCTATGACTTTGCTATGCTTAATGCTTGTCAGTAGGGCCCAAGTGCCATGATTTCAGATCTGAACCTATTGTGTTTCCACCAATATGAGGGTATTTTGGATCCTGTCTTGCAAGTTGTATGCACCTATTATGTGTTATGATCCATAGACCCTAGAGTGACAATAGTTGGGATCATCTAGTATGAGGACTTCATGTATTCATTGTGTATTAATGCTTTGTTCCGGTTCTCTATTAGGAAGCATTAATATCCCTTACTTTTCCTTGGACCCCGCTACCATGAGAGGGTAGGACAAAAGATGTCATGCAAGTTCTTATTATAAGCACGTATGACTATATATGGAATACATGCCTACATTACATTGATGAATTGGAGCTAGTTCTATATCGCTCTAGGTTGTGTTGTTATATCATGAATGTCATCCAATAGAAATATCCAGCGTTGATCCAATGCCTACGCTGTTCGCATATTGATCTTTGCTAAGTTACTATTGTTGTTGTTACAATCATCACAAACTGCTACTGTTACTATTGTTACTGTTACTGAAACTATCAGAACTATCAAACTAGTGTGCTACTAATAACTTTGCTGCAGAAAGATATCCTCCAGGTGTGGTTGAATTGACAACGCAACTGCTAAGGCTCATAAATATTCTTTGGCTCCCCTTGTGTCGAATCAACGAATTTTGGTGAAGTACTGCCCTCGAAGATTGTTGTGATCCCCTATACTTGTGGATTATCAATAGTCATTCTTCTTCGGACACACCGAATGAAAATTTCTTTGCGTCAACAATATTTTAAGGGGTCAATCTTTTCAGTGTCATCTCTTCTTGAAATATATCTTCTCCTTCTCTATATCACAGATAATCTTCGATGAAGTTCTTCAAACTTCAATATAGAATATAGCATTCTTCTCGGATCTCCATGGACTATTTCTCTCTGTGTGCACTAGCAAACAAATCAGTCCATGACTGTTTCTAGCAACAATCGCCCGAACACGTAGGGGGCAAGATATTGCACCAACAATCTCCTCATTTTGGACGATTTTTGACAAAACATAACACATCGAAGGATAGAGGTAAGGGTAATCGATAATGTGCGAAGAAGTAAATGTTGAGAGAATATCCAAAGATAAAGTACACTCCCCCTATGCATCTTACTAAAGGTTTAGGTTTTGACAAACCAAAGTTTTGCATTGTTAGTGAACACACGGGCGATATAGATCTTCGGAGGAGTGTCATTGAGAAATGATTAGATTAAGAAAGATCAGTCAATGCACTCGGTGATACCTGAGAAAGGTTTTTCCTGCAAGACAAGCCCTTCGAAGAAAATTAATTCAAGATTACAATTACATTGAAATGATTTGTCATAGAAAAAAGGAGTGAAGTTTTCTTCAGAATACCAAAGTTTTCAGATCCACTTTTGATGGAATTTCCCCTGCAAGTTAGATTTACAAATAGTAACTAGACAAGAGAAAACACAATTATTTCAGAGCATTGCAGATATCATTGGTAAGCATTTCTTTTGCAAAAAGAATTAACGAATAAGATCAGAGCAGTAGAATCGAAATAATTCAACATATGTCGGCACATTTTTCTTCAGAGAAACATAGATCTAGAGTTCATCTCTGAAGAGTTTTCTCCTACAAGTTAGAAATGTCAAGGAAAATCAGAGCAAGAGGGAAATAGAGCAAGATAATCAAAATATTTCAGATTTCTGAACATCCTTTGATGCGGTATCACCAGAAAAATAGATAAGATAACTATAACATTGCAGAGGGTTATTAACATTACATGTCGAGATGTTCACCAGTACCACATGCGGTACTATAAAAGTTTTAAGGACCCAAATGAAATAGTTTGACGACATACTGAAAAATCAAATATTTTAGGAAAGCAAACAACGAATGAAAACCAAATGCCTTGTTGGAAATATACCCTGGAGGCAATAATAAATGGTTATTACCATATTTCCTTGTTCATGATTGGTGTTTATTATTCATGCTAAAATTGTATTGAACGAAAACTTAAATACATGTGTGGATACATAAACAACACCGTGTCCCTAGTGAGCCTCTACTAGACTAGCTCATCAGTCAAAGATGGTTAAGGATTCCTAACCATATACATGAGTTGTCATTTGATAACGGGATCACATCATTAGGAAAATGATGCAATGGACAAGACCCAACAGTAAGCTTAGCATATGATCGTGTCATTAAAATTTAACTATTGTAGCTTTCTTCATGTCAAGTATGTGTTCCTTAGACAATGAGATCGTGCAACTCCGTGACATTGGAAGAATACTTTGTGTGTATCTAAATGTCACTTCGTAACCTGGAGATCATAAAGGTGCTCTACAGGTATTTCTGAAAGTGTTTGTTGGGTTATTATGGATCAAAACTGGGATTTGTCATTCCGTCTGATGGAGAGATATCTCTGAGCCCACTCGGCAATACAACATCATAATAAGCATGCAAGCATGTGACTAAGGAGTTTAGTCACGGGATCTTGCAGCATGGAACGAGTAAAGAGACTTGTCGGTAACGAGATTAAACTAGGTATGGAGATACTGACGATCGAATCTCGGGCAAGTAACATATTACTGGACAAAGGGAATTGCATACGGGATTATTTGAATCCTCACCATTGTGGTTCAACCGAAAAAGATCTTCATGGAATATGTAGGAACCAATATGGGCATCCAGGTTCTCAAAAAATATTTCTATAACTTCTCTGGATAAACAAAACATATAGAAAACAGTGACAAAAAGAATCGAATTAAAATCCATTTTTAAATAAAAGTTATAAGCAAATTGCTGTTTGAATCAAATCTGTTCAAGTTCAAAATTTAAAATTCAAATATAAAAACTTTTGGATCAACTGTGAACTACATAATTTTATGAAACTATAGGAATTGGAATCACTCAAATTGTATTTAAAACATAAAAGATATGATCATTAAAATTCAAAACAAATCTAACAATAAAAACTAAAACATAGATAAATGAAAAACTACGGACTAGTCGGTGTACGCTTTGCGGGCTACGGTTGGCCGAGCTAGCGACCGAAGTGAGGTTACAGACGGATGAGCTCTAACTAAAGCAAAATGTTTCTCGGGCTTTAGTGATCTAATCATACGCGTTCGTTGCAGGTCTGACGGGGGGGTTCGCCGGTGGCTTACAGTGGGGGTGGTGAGGTTCGGCGAGGGTGACGACAGCGACCGGAGCTTCGGCGAAGGGGACGGCAGCTCCAGGGGCTCCCGACGATGTTGGAGAGGTTCAGGCGATGAAGACGACGGCGGCGGAGACGATGGGGCGGCAGCGGCGGCTCGGGGGCACTGGGTGGAGCGGAGGCTTGTCAATGGCAGGTGGCAGACTCGGAGTGCTCCGGCGAGCAATCTCGCGAGTGGTGCAGGGGTTTGGGCTCGTTTTTTTGCGAAAACGAAGGGAGGAGGGTGGTATTTATAGAGGGAGTGCCATGGAGGAGGAGGTGATGACCACACGGGGGGTGAATTGGGGAGGGACTTAGTTTTCGGTGTCAGCTCCTACGAAGTATCGAAGGAGGGGGGGGGGAAGGGAAGGCGCGGGATCGAATCGGATGGTGGCACCCAGCCGACAATGAGAGTAAGAAACAGAGGAAGGCGCGGCCGGCCGATCGAAAAACGATTCATAGCCGTCTAGCTAGGGGTGGGCCTCGCGGGGCTAGTTGGACCACGACACTGGGCTTCGGCCAGATCTAAAAAAGCCTTTAAAAAAACAAACAAATAGAGGTGAAAAAGAAAAAGAAAAACAGAAAAAGTAGTAAACATATTATATATAAAACATCTTTGAATTTTCCATAGAATAATGAGAACTATTTTTACATCCAAATAAAACACTTCAAAAATATTTTTTGAAAACTTCAAAAAGAGTATGAATTTCAAAACTTTTACAAATAATTTTTGTTTTTATTTTTCAAATACTTTCCAAATTTTGTCTGAGATTTTGAAGAGTCGTATTTCATCATTCCATTATTTCTTTACTCAGAGCATTTGGAAAAATGCAAAATCTCAGAGGGAAAGAATGAAATGCCAAAATAAAAAGAACTTCAAATGAGATTCAACTTTAAAATATTTTTCAAATAACTTTTTGTTGGTTTCATAAATCATTTCCAACATTTTATTTCTAATATTTGAAGGATTCATATTTCCTTCTCTTTTTATTTTATGGAAATGAATTTTGAAACTCAAAATGGAAACTCCAAAAGGAAAGTTTTCAAAAAGTGATCCAAATGAACTATCAAAATGATTCCTTTAAACTTCCAACTCTCTTTCATTTATGCTTGAAGAAGTCCTTTTATCTTCTCTCATGAAATCATTGGGTTGCATAAAGTTTCTGGTTTGAAATGTTTTCAAATTCAATTCAATTCTTCTCAACCTCTTTCATTTCTTTAATGTAAGAAGTCATATTAACTTCACTCTAGGGTTTTGTGTTGAAATGATTTCATGGAAAGATACAAAATGCAAGAATGAATAGTTGGGAAAGTCCTTTTATTCCCTCTTATTTAACTTTCAAAAAGTACTAAATTTCAAACAACAATCACACAAGCAATCGTTATTACTTAATTAGTATAACATTCCAAAATTTATAATTTTGGGGTGTTACATGTTCCCTATCATCAAGAGACACGCGAATCGTCCATATCTTAGATATAAAGGTGAATCTCCTTTACTGTGTCTACTTGATGCCTTGGAGGATGGTATACTACTTGACCCTACTTCCTCATGCACACATAGGTTAGAGTTGAGCATCACACGTCTCGAGGAGGAACACAAACACAAGAGTACACCTACACCATCCGTGAGGGAAGCTTGGAAACGGAGATGGAAGCGCAAGACAAAGATGGAACGACTACCATCAGGTAGCCGGACTGGACGGCTTGAAGACCCCGCGACACCTAAGATAAAAAACGCCAAGATGGACAATACCCTGGACATCTGGCTAACTTCCTGGATTTTCAGACTATTAAAGATTGTCAGCTTCCCAACACTTTCTCCAGCCCGAAGCCGAACAAGCATCAGTTGCAGGACTATCCGACATGGATCACCTAGCTAGTCCAACAACTTACCTGGCCGTAGGAATCTGGCCGACGTGTACCACCATTCTTCTAGTCCACTTACCCCTTCATGGATCGACCTATATATCCTTCCCCTCACCTTAGATATGACAAAAAAAACTACAACTTAGCTCATGTATCTCCCCTAGTGGGATTCCTCTTTATCGAGAGAAAACTTGGAGTACAGGACGTCTTATGAGAGAAGACTTCGAGGAGTGCAAGTCCACTTATGAGTGAAGGCCCCATGAGCACAAGAACTTCCTATCTAGAGAAGATTCCTCGTGTGGAATTCAAGCCCTCCTTGTCTTTGGACTTGGGAAGAACCCTATGTTGTTCCATCTCTCACTTGTGGATGATTTTGATCGAGGATATATCTATGTGTACCTCGTATTGCATTTTTTTTTATTTGTGTTTATTTCCCTTATGATTCCTCTTGTTTCCCTCCATGTTCTTTCTCAAATCCACCTAATTCGTGAAGACGAGGCCTCCCATAGGTTTTTCCCTATATCACTTCCTAAAGACCGCACACAAAGATTGTTGGAAATATGGCCTAGAGGCAATAATAAAGTGGTTATTATCATATTTCCTTGTTCATGATAATTTTTTATTATTCATGCTAGAATTGTATTGACCAGAAACTCAAATAGATGTGTCGATACATAAACAACACCATGTCCCTAGTGAGCCTCTACTAGACTAGCTCGTTGATCAAAGATGGTTAAGGTTTCCTAACAATAGACATGAGTTGTCATTTGATAACGGGATCACATCACTACGAGAATGATGTGATGGAAAAGACCCAACCCTAAGCATAGCATTTGATCCTATTACTTAGTTTGTTGCTACAGCTTTCTTTATGTCAAGTATCTGTTCCTAAGACCATGTGATCATGCAACTCCTTGAGACCGAAGGAATGACTTGTGTGTATCAAACGTCACTTCGTAACTGGGTGATCATAAATGTGCTCTATAGGTATCTCCGAGGGTGTCTGTTGGGTTGGCGTGAATCGAGATTGGGATTTGTCACTCCGTATAACGGAGAGGTATCTCTGGGCCCTCTCGGAAATACAACATCACAAGAATCTTGCAAGCAATGTGACTAAGGAATTAGTCATGGGATCTTGTATTACGAAACGAGTAAAGAGACTTGTCGGTAACGAGATTGAACTAGGTATGAGATACCAATGATCAAATCTCGGGCAAGTAACATATCGATAGACAAAGGGAACTGCATACGGGATTGACTGAATCCTTGACGTCGTGGTTCGACCAATAATGATCTTCGTGGAATATGTGGGAACCAATATGGGCATCCAGGTTCCGCTATTGGTTATTGATCAGAGAGGTATCTCGGTCATGTCTACATGATTCTCGAACCCATAGGGTCCACACGCTTAACGTTCGGTGACGATATAGTAGTATTGGGATATATACGTTGGTGACTGGATGTTCTCTGGAGTCCCGGATGAAATCCTGGATGTGACGAGGAGCTCCAAAATCGTCCGGAGGTAAAGAATTATATATGGGAAAGTGATATTCGTGTTCCGGAAAGGTTCCGGGATTTTCCGGTATAGTACCAGGAGTGTCGAGGGGTCATCGGGGGTCCATCGGGAGAGTCCCACCAGCCCCGGGGGGCTCATGGGCTGAGAGGGGAAGCACATCAGCCCCTGGCGGGCTGGGCGCCCCCTCCTCCCAAGGGCCCATGCGCCTAGGGTTTGGGGGAAACCCTAAGGGGGGGCCTTGCCTTGGGGGCCAAGGCACCCCCCTAGGCCGCCGCCCCCTCCCTTGGAGGAGGGGCTAGGCCTAGTGCCTCCCCCCCTTGCCCATATATATGTGGGGAGAGGGAGGTCAGCCACACCACAAGCCTTGGCGCAGCCCTCCCCCTCTCCCTAGTCAACTTTCTCCTCCGTCCGCGGTTCCGGTAGCGCTTGGCGAAGCCCTACTGGGATAGTACCACCACCACCTCTACCACGTCGTCGTGCTGCCAGAGATCCCATCTACTACTTTGCCCTCGCTCGCTGGATCGAGGAGGTGGAGATGTCATCGAGTTGCACGTGTGCTAAACGCGGAGGTGTCGTCCGTTCAGCGCTAGATCAGGATGGATCGCGATTGCATCTTGAAGAAGTACGACTACATCAATCGCGTTGTAAACGCTTGCGCTCAACGGTTTACATGGGTACGTTGACACACTCTCCCTCTCGTAGCTATGCATCTCCATAGATATATCTTGGGTGATCGTAGGAAATTTTTTGTTTCCCATGCAACGTTCCCTAACAGTGGCATCATGAGCTAGGTCTATGCGTAGATGATATGCATGAGTAGAACACAAAGAAGTTGTGGACGTTGATGTTCAGATTGCTTACCTCCCTTGTCTTATTTTGATTCGGCGGTATTGTGGGATGAAGAAGCTCGGACCAACCTTACTTGTCCTCGCACAAGAGACTGGTTCCACCGATTGACATGCAACTTGTTTTGCATAAGGTGGTTGGCGGGTTTCTGTCTCTCCCACTTTAGTTGAATCGGATTTGACATAGGCGGTTCTTATAGAAGGTTAAAAGGCAACTTGATTATCACCATTGTGGCTTTGTGTAGGTAATAATGGTTCTTGCTAGTTGCCCATAGCAGCCATGTAAAACTTGCAACAACAAACTAGAGGACGTCTAACTTGTTTTTGCAAGGCACGTTGTGATGTGATATGGCTAAGACGCGATTTGATATATGTTGATGTATGAGATGATCATGTTTTGTAATAGTTATCACGACCTGCATGTTGATGAGAACGGCAACCGGCAGGAGCCATAGGGTTGTCTTTAATTTAATTCATGACCTGCGTGTCAATAATTAAATGCCATGTAATTGCTTTATTTTATTCCTATGCGTTAGCAATAGTTGTAGAAGCAATAGTTGGCAAGACAACCACGTGACGACACGATGATGGATATCATGATGATGAAGATCATGGTGTCATGCTAATGACGATGGAGATCATGTCAGTGCTTTGGATATGGAGATCAAAAGCACAAGATGATGATGGCCATATCATGTCACTTATTTGTTTTGCATGTGATGTTTATCTTATTATGCCTCTTATTTTGCTTAGGACGCCAGTAGCATTATAAGATGATCCCTTCACTAAATTTCAAGATAAAAATGTGTTCTCCCCAAGTATGCACCGTTGCGAAAGTTCGTCGTTTTGAAGCATCTCGTGATGATCGGGTGTGATAGACTCTTCGTTCACATACAACGGGTGTAAGCCAGTTTTGCACATGCAGAATACTTGGGTTAGACTTGACGAGCCTAGCATGTACAGACATGGCCTTGGAACACGGAAGACCGAAAGGTCGAACATGAGTCATATAGTAGATATGATCAACATGGAGATATTCACCACTAAAACCACCTCATCTCACGTGATGATCGGACTTGGGTTGGTGGATTTGGATCATGTAACACTTAGACAACCTTAGGGATGTTGATTTAAGTGGGTGTTCATTAGTAATTTGATTAACTGAACTCATCATCATGAACTTAGTCTAAATTATCTTTGCAAAATATGTTGTAGATCAATGGCTCGCGCGGTAGTTCCCATGAATTTTAATGCATTCCTAGAGAAAGCTAAGTTGAAAGATGATGGAAGCAACTATGAGGATTGGGTCTGTAATCTGAGGATTATCCTCACGAATGCACAAAAGGCTTATGACCTTGATGCACCGCTCGATGCGCCACCCCCTCCAGTGTCATTTGTGGATGTTGTGAACGTCTCGCAGGAACATTCTGATGACTACTCGATAGTTCAGTGTGCCATGCTTTACGGCTTAGAACCAGGGATGCAAAGACATTTTGAACGTCATGGAGCATATAAGATATTCCAAGAGCTGAAATTGGTATTTCAAGCCCATGCCCGGATTGAGAGGTATGAGATCTATGATAAGTCCTTTGCCTGCAAGATGGGGCAGAATAGCTCTGTCAGTGAGCATATACTCAGAATGTCTGGGTACTACAATCGCTTGAATCAGTTAGGAGTTGAGCTTCCTCCTGAGATGGTGATTGATAGATTTCTCGAGTCACTGCCACCTAGCTACAAGATCTTTGTGATGAAGTATAACATGCAAGGGATGGATAAGACGATTCCTGAGCTATTCGCGATGCTTAAGGTCACGGAAGTAGAAATCAAGAAGGGGCATCAAGTGTTGATGGTTAACAAAACCACTAGTTTCAAGAAAGGCAAGGGAAAGAAGGGAAACTTCAAGAATAATGGCAAGCCAGTTGCCGCTCCTATGAAGAAACCCAAGGCTGGACCCAAACCTGAGACTGAGTGCTTCTATTGGAAGGGAACTGGCCACTGGAAGCGGAACTGCCCCAAGTACTTGGTAGATAAGAAGGATGGCAACGTCAACAAAGGTATATTTGATATACATGTTATTGATGTGTACCTTACCAGTGCTCATAGTAGCATTTGGGTATTTGATACCGGTTCAGTTGCTAATATTTGTAACTCGAAACAGGAGCTACGGAATAAACGGAGACTGGCTAAGGACGAGGTGACGATGCGCGTCAGAAATGGTTCCAAGGTTGATGTGATCGCCGTCGGCACGCTCGCTCTTCGATTACCTTCGAGGTTAGTTTTAAACCTAAATAATTGTAATTGGGTGCATGCGTTGAGCATGAACATTATGTATGGATCTTATTTATTGCGAGACGATTATTCATTTAAATCAGAGAATAATGGTTGTTCTATTTATATGAGTAATATCTTTTATGGTCATGCACCCAATGTGAATGGTTCATTCTTGTTGAATCTCGAACGTGGTGATACACATATTCATAATATTGATGCCAAAAGATGCAAAGTTAATTATGATAGTACCACATACTTGTGGCACTGCCGCTTCGGTCATATTAGTGTAAAGCGCATGAAGAAGCTACATGCTGATAGACTTTTGGAATCACTTGATTATGAATCATTTGAAACATGTCAACCATGCCTTATGGGCAAGATGACGAAAACCCCATTTTCCGGAAAAATGGAACGGGCAAGTGACTTGTTGGAAATCATACATACTGATGTGTGCGGTCCAATGAGTGTTGAAGTGCGTGGTGGATATCGTTATTTCCTTACCTTCACTGATGATTTGAGTAGATATAGGTATATTTACTTAATGAAACAAAGGTATGAAATGTTTGAAAAGTTCAAGCAATTTCAGAGTGAAGTTGAGAATCATTGTAACAAGAAGATAAAGTTTCTATGATCTGATCATGGTGGAGAATATCTGAGTTACGAGTTTGGTATGCATTTAAGACAATGTGGAATTGTTTCACAACTCACGCCACCTGGAACACCACAACGTAATGGTGTGTCCGAACGTCGTAATCATACTCTATTGGATATGGTGCGATCTATGATGTCTCTTACCGATTTGCCACTGTCATTTTGGGGTTATGCATTAGAGACAACTGCATTCACCTTAAATAGGGCACCATCCAAGTCCATTGAGATGACACCATATGAATTATGGTTTGGTAAGAAACCTAAACTATCATTTCTTAAAGTTTGGGGATGTGATGCTAATGTCAAGAGGCTTCATCCTAATAAGCTCGAACCCAAGGCGGAGAAGTGTGTCTTCATAGGATGCCCTAAGGAAACAATTGGGTGCACCTTCTATCTCAGATCCGAAGGCAAGATCTTTGTTGCCAAGAATGGACCCTTTCTAGAGAAGGAGTTTCTCTCGAAAGAATTAAGTGGGAGGAAGATAGAACTTGATAAGGTTATTGAACCGTCACTTCAATTAGAAGGTACCACAACACAGAAAGATGTTTCTGCGACACCTACACCAATGGAAGAGGAAGCTAATGATAATGATCATGAAGCTTCAGATCAAGTCACTACTGAACCTCGTAGGTCGACAAGGACACGTACTGCCCTTGAGTGGTATGGTAATCCTGTCTTGGAGGTCATGTTGTTAGACAACGGTGAACCTACGAGCTATGAAGAGGCGATGGTGGGCCCACATTCGGACAAATGGCTGGAGGCCATGAAATCTGAGATAGGATCCATGTATGAAAACCAAGTAGGGACTTTGGAGGACTTACCTGATGATCCTAAGGCCATTCAGAACAAATGGATCTTTAAGAAAAAGACGGACGCCGACGATAATGTAACCGTCTATAAAGCACGACTTGTCGCAAAAGAGTTTTTGCAAGTTCAAGGAGTTGACTACGATGAGACTTTCTCACCTGTAGCGATGCTTAAGTCCGTCGGGATTATGTTAGCAATAGCTGCATTTTTCAATTATGAAATCTGCCAGATGGATGTCAAAACAACGTTCCTTAATGGTTTCCTTAAGGAAGAGTTGTATATGATGCAACCGGAAGGTTTTGTCGATCCTAAAAATGCTGGCAAAGTATGCAAACTCCAACGATCCATTTATGGACCGGTGCAAGCATCTCGGAGTTGGAATCTTCGCTTTGATGAGGTGATCAAAGCGTTTGGGTTCATACAAGTTTATGGAGAAGCTTGTATTTACAATAAAGTGAGTGGGAGCTCTATAACATTTCTAATATTATATGTGGATGACATATTGTTGATTGGAAAGAATATAGGACTTTTAGAAAGCTTGAAGATATATTTGAACAACAGTTTTTCAATGAAAGACCTCGGAGAAGCTGCTTACATATTAGGAATCAAAATCTATAGAGATAGATCTTGACGCTTAATAGGACTTTCACGGAGTACATACCTTGATAAGGTTTTGAAGAAGTTCAAAATGGATCAGCCTAAGAAAGGGTTCTTGCATGTCTTAGAAGGTGTGAAGTTGAGTAAGACTCAATGCCCAGCAACTGCAGAAGATAGAGAAAAGATGAGAGTCGTCCCCTATGGCTCGACCATAGGCTCTATCATGTATCCAATGTTGTGCACAAGACCGGAAGTGAGCCTTGCCATTTGTATGGCTGGAAGGTTTCAAAGTGATCCAGGAATGAAACACTGGACGGAGGTCAAAAAATCCTTAAGTACGTGAAGAGGACTAAGGAGATGTTTCTCGTTTATGGAGATGATCAAGAGCTCGTCGTAAAGGGTTACGTCGATGCTAGCTTTCACACTGATACGGCTAACTCTAAGTCTCAAACCAGATACGTATTTATTCTGAATGGTCGAGCAGTCAGCTGGTGTAGTTCCAAGGAAAGCATGGTAGCGGCATCTACGTGTGAGGCGGAATATATAGCTGCTTCGAAAGCAGCGCGGGAAGGAGTCTGGATGAAGCAGTTCATGACGGATCTAGGAGTTGTGCCTAGCGCACTGGATCCGATGACTCTCTTTTGTGACAACACTGGTGCCACCATTACCAAGGAGCCCAGGTTTCACAAAAATACCAAGCATATAAAGCGCCGTTGCAATTCCATCTGCGATTACATCAAGAGGAGGATATACACATTTGCAAAGTATATACGGATCTGAATGTTGTATACCCGTTGACTAAACCTCTCTCACGAGCAAAACATGATCAACACCAGAACTCTATGGGTGTTAGATTCATTACAATGTAAACTAGATTATTGACTCTAGTGCAAGTGGGACACTGTTGGAAATATGCCCTAGAGGCAATAATAAAGTGGTTATTATCATATTTCCTTGTTCATGATAATCGTTTATTATCCATGTTATAATTGTATTGGCAAGAAACTCAGATACATGTGTGGATACATAAAGAACACCATGTCCCTAGTGAGCCTCTACTAGACTAGCTCGTTGATCAAAGATGGTTAAGGTTTCCTAACCATAGACATGAGTTGTCATTTGATAACGGGATCACATCATTAGGAGAATGACGTCATGGACAAGACTCAGCCGTAAGCATAGCATTTGATCGTATTACTCAATTTGTTGCTACAGCTTTCTTTATGTCAAGTATCCGTTCCTAAGACCATGAGATCATGCAACTCCCTGACACCGTAGGAATGCCTTGTGTGTATCAAACGTCATTTCATAACTGGGTGATCATAAAGGTGCTCTATAGGTATCTCCGAGGGTGTCTGTTGGGTTGGCGTGAATCGAAATTGGGATTTGTCATTCCGTATGACGGAGAGGTATCTCTGGGCCCTCTCAGTAATACAACATCACAAGAAGCTTGCAAGCAATGTGACTAAGGAGTTAGTCACGGGATCTTGTATTACGGAACGAGTAAAGAGACTTGCCGATAACGAGATTGAACTAGGTATGAGATACCGACGATCGAATCTCGGGCAAGTAACATACCGATAGACAAAGGGAACTGCATACGGGATTGACTGAATCCTTGACATCGTGGTTCGACCGATAATGATGTTCGTGGAATATGTGGGAACTAATATGGGCATCCAGGTCCTACTATTAGTTATTGACCGGAGAGTTGTCTCGGTCATGTCTACATGATTCTCGAACCCGTAGGGTCCGCACGCTTAACCTTTGGTGACGATAGAGTAGTATCGGGATATATACGTTGGTGACTAAATGTTGTTTGAAGTCCCGGATGAGATCTCGGACATGACGAGGAGCTCTCGAATGGTCCGGAGGTAAAGAATTATATATGGGAAAGTGATATTCGGGTTCCGGAAAGGATCCGGGATTTTCCGGTATAGTACTGGGAGTGTCGAGGGGTCACCGGGGGTCCATCGGGAGAGTCCCACCAGCCCCGGGGGCCTCATGGGTTGAGAGGGAAGGCGCACCAGCCCCTGGTGGGCTGGGCGCCCCCTCCTCCCAAGGGCCCATGCACCAAGGGTTTGGGGGGAAACCCTAAGGAGGGCGCCCCCTTGCCTTGGGGGCCAAGGCACCCCCCTAGGCTGCCGCCCCCTCCCTTGGAGGAGGGGCTAGGGCTGGTACCTCTCCCCCTTGCCCCTATATATATGTGGGGAGAGGGAGGGCAGCCGCACCACAAGCCTTGGTGCAGCCATCCCTCTCTCCCTAGTTTGTTTTCTCCTCCGTCCGTGGTTTCGATAGCGCTCGGCGAAGCCCTGCCGGGATAGCACCACCACCACCTCCACCATGTCGTCGTGCTGCCGGAGATCCCATCTACTACTCCGTCCTCGCTTGCTGGATCGAGGAGGTGGAGATGTCATCGAGTTGCACGTGTGCTGAACGCGGAGGGGTCGTCCGTTCGGCGCTAGATCGGGACGGATCGCGATTGGATCGTGAAGAAGTACTACTACATCAACCGCATTGTAAACGCTTCCGCTTAACGGTCTACAAGGGTACGTAGACACACTCTCCCTCTCGTAGCTATGCATCTCCGTAGATAGGTCTTGGGTGATCGTAGGAATTTTTTTGTTTCCCATGCAACATTCCCCAACAAAGATAATCATGTAAAAAGGTTGAGCTAAAATATATCTATTATACATTTTCACACAAAAAAATGAATCTTCCATGCAATATATTATAAAGAGAAGTTGTTTGTACAAACAATAGTGCTTATTAATAGTCTAACAGTTGAATTTTTGGGCTTAGTAAAAATTCAGTTTTACATATCCATGGATTCGTTAGATAATCAAAACAATGTTTGAAGTTGTTACACCATAAATCACGCTTGATGAGAACTGGTTCTCTATAATTCGAGTATCAAAACAACCCTTTAGAGCATTTGTATGAGATCCCGCAAAAAGCCACACCCGCTAAAATAACCGTCGTCTTATGGGACTAGGCAAAAAATTGTCATGCACAGGTCGTGTAAAATGGGTCGTCCCAAAAGAAAATTGCACAGAGCTGCATATTCTGGCCCGCGCCCGCCATATGTCCAGTCCTCCCCCCCCCCCCTCCCCCCCCCCCCGTTTTTGTCGTTTCCTCTATCCCTCGCGTGACTTGGCAGGAGGGACATTTCCGCCCTTCTTGGGCCCCCGCCACCACCACTGGTCTCCCCGGCCCTGTGCCATGTTGCCTCGCCGCGCCCCCAATCGATGGCATGGAGTACCCGCAGCCACCCGTCCACGCATTTGATGTGTCGTCGCCGACATTGGTGCCACCTCAACCTCTAGCTCCTCCCATGGTTTTGTTCCCCGCCGCCACACCAAATCCTTCCACCGATGGCATGAAGAGGAACGGGGAAGGGAACCATGTCGTCCATGGAGTCATGTCTGCCACCACCGGCTCGAGGATGGGCGCATCCTCCACCCCCTCCGGCGGACGGCCAAAGCCGCAAGCCAAGGGCCCAAGGAAGAAGGCGGTTGCGGCTCGACGAAGGCCGCCTCCTCCACCCCCTCTGGCGGCCCATGTGCCCTGCGATCCCGTCAAGTCCATCGGTGTCCAACGCCGGAGAGGTAAAAAAATCACTTTTTCCGATGAACTTTGGTTCGACATTGATTTTGTTTCCTTACTATTTCGGCAGTTGGATTTTGTAGCTACAACATTCATACATCATATGCGGAATTTTCGGAGGAGAACGAGGTGGACTTTAGTGCTTTACTTGACGCATTTGATTCGGGCATGCAAGCAGAGGTCGAAGCCGAGGTGGAAGAGGGAGGTCACGGCTATGATGATGTAGAAGATCTTGAGGAGGAGGATTTCGATGCTAGCCAAGCAAAATTTGGAAAAAGAAGTGTCAATTACACGAAGATGGAGGATGTTTGCTTGATTACAACATGGTAGAGTGTGCCACTTCGTGCGGTGACCGGTAAAGATCAAACCGGCAAGAAATATTGGCAATGCATCAAGGGAAAATATCATAAGCTTGTGTCATTCCCATCTATCCGTTCATTGAAATCATTCGAAAGTCATTCATTGAAATCAAGAAAACATGTGGCCGTTGGAGTGGTTATTGGGAGCAAGTGAGGAATGCACCTCCAAGTGGTACCACGGTTATCGACTATGTGAGTTTGTTGTCATTTTGTTTTACACATTTGTGATTTTGTTTTCGTTGATGACAATTTGAGCTCACCCTTGCCTTTTTTCCAAATGTAGGATCACACTGTGCATGAAAGGTTCAAAAAGGCCGGGTTTCAAAGGCAAACCATTCATGCTCCAACATTGTTGGGTCTTGCTTAAAGATAGTGAGAAATGGAGGTCGAGGGATAACAAAACTCCTCCAAAGAAAGGTGCACCGGTAACTTGGAAGATGATGACGATAGTGATGATGCACCAAAGGGAGGAAGAAACAAGGGCAAGCCTGATGGAATAAAGTTGGACAAAGATAGGGTGAAGAGATCGGCCGAGGCATCTAGTTCGATGGAGCAAATTAGTGACATGGTGAAGGTAAAGATACTATGTTGGCGAAGTATTTGCAAACCAAGGTGGCCTTGGCCGAGAAGAAAACCAACAAAAGGAGGCCAAGTGGGAGAGAAGAAAATGTGCCTTCGAGTAGCGCAAGATCGATCTTGAGGATCAAAAGAAGAGGGACGAGAAGACCGCTGAGAAGGACCGGTTCTTGATGATGATTCCGGATGGCAAGAAATTTTTGAGAACTGAAAAATGGAGATCATGTGCCGGGGGAGGCAAGAACTTCAAAATCTTATGGCTGATGATGGTGGTGCTTTTGGAGGTGATGGTGGTGGAGGTTTTGGAGGTGGTGAGGGTGAGGATTTTGGAGGTAGGGGGTGGAGGTGGTGGTGGTGGTTTTGGCAATGGAGGAATGGTGGTGGTCCTTCGGTCAATGGAGTTGATGGTGATGCTTCCGCCAATGGTGGTGATCATTCCTCGATCAATGTTGATGATGATGGTGGTGCTATGGTCGGTGGTGGTGGCGACGCTCTTGGCAACATTGATGTTGCTTGATTTGATCATGTAAGAAAATTATTTGATTGTTCGTTCTTATGGACAAACTTGTTATCTCTTATATTGCGCGTGATTTTGGATGTGAGCTATTATGGCACGAGTATTTAATTCGGTATAGTGGATGCATCTATTTATATGAATATCTATTTTTTTTAAGTTCAAACTTGTCCTATTTATTCATAAAAGGCAGGGATTTCTACCGACACAATGTGCAAAATACACTCAGGTGGTTCATGCATTAGCAAGGGAAGGAGTATAGGCTGGGTGCGCCGCTCGGCAAATGGTGCTGCTCATGCATTAGCAAGGGAAGGAGTATCTAGTGATTTATGTAAGGTTTGGTTCATATGAATATCTAGTTGATGTCAATATGAATATGCAAACTGATTTGTGGTTGATATTGTGGTACGAGTTTATTTTTGCGCCGAGCCCTCCTGGTACCGTAAATCAGTTTGCGGACGAACCGCTTTTGCGGTTTTGTGGGACGGCGTTAGAGATGCTCGTCGGAGAGCTACAAGGATTGGCACATGGTACCCAAGCCTGACATAAACACAACTACGCTGAAGAATCCAAGTAATGGTACGCACGCATTGCTATGCTTCCACACTAAAGATACCTTCTAGTTCCCCTGGTACTTACATTTGGATTGCAGAAATGAATGGAGTTCGAGTTGTATGGCATGGCACAAGTGACAGACAGGTGTGATACTTTTGGTGTCACATATCAAGTTCAGTTTAAACCAACTACTGAACTACTAGTGTCAAACAAAAGCTCACAGCCAGAGAGATGAAAATGCAATCGTTGACTGTTCTTGAGGGACACAGGTATGCTCGCCCCGCCCACGCTCCTGTGGCGCGCCGCTCCGGTGCCCGCAGCCACCGCCACCGCTGCAGCTGCTCTGCCTCCCCTCCGGCCAAGCCCCTCCCCCTCGTCGCCCAGATTCCCATCGGGCTTCTCCCCCCGAGCGCTGCGCGTCGGTCCCTCGTGCCCGCTCTGTTCCCGCAACTGCGCCCACCAGGATCAGATCTGGCCTCCTCGCCGCGGTCGCTGCTAGCTTCGGAGCTTGTCGGCGCGCAAGATCCCCTCCCCTCGGAAGATCCGCCCGCAGTTACTGCGGCCTCGATGCCTAGGCGAATCCCCAAGGTTCGCTTTGCTTTGACTGAAGATCGGCTCTGCCCACCTCCCCTGTTGCGCATTCATGGCATCCCAAAGCCATGCCTCAAGGCGTCGTCGGCCCTGGCCTTCAATGCCCCCCTGCTCGCGCTGCGGACTGCTGCTTCCTCGAGCCCTGTGCTGCTGTAGGAGTCTTCAAGGCAGTCGTTGGCGGTGGATTCCAGCCCAACAGCGGCGGATTGGCAGCTCGACCGAGCACCGTACTGGTGGCGTGCTCTCTCTCTCCCAACAACCAGCATTCAAGCCGTCGAGCACCGCCTTCACTTTCCCCGCCTACCGGCAAACCGTTTGTTAAGCACCGCCGAAGAGCTTGCCACAGATGCCTGGAGAAGGGCCACAACAAGATTGACTGTCGAGACCCGTATAAATGCTTCATATGTCGAAGAAGCGGGCACCGAGCGCGTCAATGCTCCAGATACTCCCCTCCTCCAACACCACTGCTCCACCAGAGATCATCTCCGCCGGCTCGGGCCTGCCCGCCTGATCCAGCCCCGCCCCAAGACCCTGCTGCCTCAGGCTCGAAGCTTGACACGCCCTTGCTATCGGGGTCTGGGATGCCGCGGGTGGGCGACCCCTCGTTGCGCCCGGTGGAGGGCAACGTGGTCATTTTCTCCACGCCGGCAATGGATGCTCAGGCGGCTAGTCTCGCCAACCTTGCTGATGTCATGTGGCTCGGCGGCAACCGCCCGGCGGTCAGCGCCTCCGTCATCAAGGATGCGGTGGCCCTGGCTGCTGGCGTCGATCGCAGTCTGCTGAAGGTGGTGCCGTTCTACCCTGAAGACTTCCTCGTCAGGTTCGACTTTCCGCATCACCGTGAGTTGGTGACGGCTGCTCCAGGCCGGTTCTCCCACTACAGCTCCGACTTCGGCAACCTCGACATCCACATAGCCAAGTGGCGTCTGAACGCCCACGCTGAAGTTGTCCAAGCCGACTACCGTGTCCATCTCTGTCTCGAAAACGTCCCGCTTAATGCTTGGAACGACTCCGTCGCGGCGCAAGTGCTCGGGCCAGATACTTTTCTGTACTACTTCGACATCGCCTTCGTGCAGTGCGAAGACGCAGCCACTCTCAACTTGTGGGATTGGTCGGCCGACCCCGGCAAGATCCCCCAGGTGCAGAATGTCACCTTCACCTGCAACCAACCATCGGCGGGCAGCGCCCCCGCCCCTGCTGCTGGTCGTCGTGGGATCCGGCGCCGTGTCCTGGTCCACCTGGAACGAATTGAAGACTACTTCCCCGACTCGGAGGGGCGCACCCGACGCCCGTGCTCGCACCCCCCATTCAGCTGGCGGCTTGGCTCGGTGGATGGCGAGGCCCGGGCTCACGACCGGCGGGTGACGGGTGATCAACGCGGTGACCGCGACGACCGCGATCGACGAGACGACGACCGCGACAGGGACAAAGATCACGATGGGCGGGGCCCGCGCGAAGAGCGCAAGTCATCCTCCTGGCGGGGCCTCTTCCGGAGCCGATCCAGGGCCCCCCATCGTGATGACGAGCGAGCTGGAGGCTCGCGCGATGACCTCGACTCCCGCGGCCGCCATGGTGATGGCCGGAGGCGGAAACTGTCGGACGCCTGGAAGATCGACATGACCAAGGTGCAGCGGCTGCCTTACGACGATGTCATTCCAGCCTCAGGCAGAAGGGCCCGGCACCGCGCTGCGTGTCCAGAGAGGCGCTCATGCTCTTGCGAGGTCATCTGCATAAGGCGTTCTGAAGATACTCGAGGCAGGTCACCTCCTCCGTCCCCCCCGCACCACCTCCCATGATGTGATCGAGCTGCAGCCCTCATCAGTGCTCCCTGCCTGGCTGCATGGCGCACCTTTCTGTTTGGGCTCTCCTGTCTCTCCAGAGGCGCCCCCAGGCTGGTGCTCCCCTGTCCGTGAGCGACCAAGATCGGGCTCGATGCCCCCAAGCCCAGCCACACCTATTCATGTGCCCGCTGCTGCGACTGAAGCTGCTCTGCATGTGCCTGCTGCTGCAGTTGGAGCTGCTATGGACTGTGTGCCAGAGAGCTCTTTGGAGGAAGAAGTACTGGCTCAAAGGGGGCAAACATGCACTCCCCTGTTTATGCCATGTCCAAGAGCCATCCTCCCGACGCCCAACTCCACCCCACCAAGACCACCAACTACTAGAAGGAAGACCCTAGCCGGTGTCACGGGCCTGAACCTGATTCGAAGCAGCCCAAGACTCCAAGAGAAGAACAGAGACATGATGATCGCTATGTTGGCGGAGAGGCTTCTTTGCCAGCGTATGGGTGTTGTGGACGAGGGTGAGAAGATCACAGAGGCGGCCATTGCCAAGTATGTGGCTCTCTTCCGTGGACAGCTCCCTGACCTGGCTGTTGCTACGCTTCGAGCCCTCTTCAGGCTTGACTGCGACCTCGCCACTGCTGTAGAAGATGCCTTGCTTGACCACGGAGGAGGAGCCAGGCTAGAGCTCCAAGGTCAGGGCGCAGAAGACACGGCGGCTGCCTGATGCTGCTGCTTTGTTCCACTCATGATGTACTCCAGTTTATCATGATTAGTAGACCTATTGCTGATGTACTGCATGTTCCTTTAGTTAGGCCTGTTTGCAGGTCAGTTCTATAGCTGCAACCTGTTCTCGCCTTGGCAAGGCTCCTGTTAGTGCCCTATGCTACCAATGATGTAACCCTTGTTTTCAATGAATGAAAGCCTTTCCATCCTCAATTGGAATGTTCGCGGTCTGAACTGTCCGAACCGTCGTGCAACCGTTCACGAGACAATCGCTGCCACTTCATGCAACCTCGTCTGCCTGCAAGAAACAAAATTGGCCGCTATTGACCCTTTTCTCGCTTCTTTCCTGGGTGGCCAAAGACTGAAAAGCTTCGCGGATCGACCCGCCGAGGGCACCAGGGGAGGTATTCTCCTCCTCTGGAACGAAGACTTCATCAAGGTGGATAATATCTCTGTGGGAACCTTCAGCATCTCCGCAACCATCAATATTGTCAACACTCCCGTTTCTTTCAAGCTCACTTCGGTTTATGGCCCTACTCGAAGCACCCTCAAAGATGCCTTCTTCCAAGAGCTTGTGAGTCTTAAACCGCAACAGGGAACAAGATGGCTTGTTACGGGAGATTTCAACCAAATTTACCGCGCTCGAGACAAAAACCGTGCTAACGTGGACCGCTCTCGACTTGTTCGCTTCCGGAACGCCCTCAACTCATGCGAGTTGAAAGAGATCCATCTTCAGAATAGGAAATTCACCTGGAGCAATGAGCGGTCTAACCCAACCTTGTGCAAATTAGATTCTTTTTTCTGCAATGAAGATTGGGACGTTGATTTTGGCACACACATCCTTCATACTCTTTCGTCCTCGCTCTCGGATCACTGCTCGCTACTCTTGGCTAGCGACAAAGGACCGAGAAGACCCAAAGTCTTCCGATTTGAAAATTTTTGGACAAAATTACCTAACTTTAAAAATATCGTCCAAGATGCCTGGAACGAGGAGACAAATCACAATGAGCCCTATCAGGTTCTCTTCCAAAAGTTGAAAAGAACAAGTCAGCGTCTTAGGAAATGGAGTAAGACTATCTTCTCGAATCACAAAATCCAGCTTCACATGGCTCTTGAGATTATCCTCCGCCTCGACGTGGCGCAAGAGAGTTGGCCCCTCAGCATGGCGGAAGGGAATCTTCGAAAGGATCTCAAAAAGAAGGTGGTGGCCTTGGCGGTTCTGGAGCGGACAAGAAAAAGGCAAAGTTCGAGAGTCAAATTGCTTAAGGAGGGGGATGCGAATACCCGTTTCTTCCACCTCTGTATCAATCATCATCGAAGGAAGAATTTCATCCACCGCCTAAAGCACAATAACGGTTGGGTCACGAGCCATGACCACAAGAAGGATATTATCCAGAGCCACTTTGCAAAAGCCATTCGGAAGGGTCCCCCATGCTCCAAGGACTTCAATTGGGGCTGCGTCCCGCCGTCGAACTGTGATCTCTCGGATCTGGGTGCCTTTTTCACTGAGGACGAGGTTCGTGTTGCGATCTACGATCTTCCTGGCGACAAAGCGCCGGGTCCGGATGGATTCACAGGAGTCTTCTTCAAAGAGTGTTGGGACATCATAAAACCGGAGATCATGCTTGCTATCAACAGTTTCTCTAACCTCCATGTCAACAATCTGCACTGGCTCAACTCAGCCAATATTGCTCTCATCCCCAAGAAGGATGGGGCAGAGGACATCTCTGACTTCCGGCCAATAAGTCTCATTCATGCGGTTGCTAAAATTATTGCGAAGATAATGGCCACTCGTTTAGCCCCTCACATGCCGGCGCTCGTTTCCAACACGTAGAGTGCTTTTATTAAGAAAAGAAGCATCCATGATAACTTCATGTATGTCCGCAACTTGGCACGTCGATTCCACGGAAACAAATCTCCAACCCTCCTGCTCAAGCTTGACATCAAAAAAGCCTTCGACTCGGTTCGCTGAGATTACCTCATGGATTTATTGCGCCACCATCATTTCCCGAGCCGTTTCTGTGATTGGATTTCTTCCCTTTTATCCACGGCTTCCTCTAGAGTTTTACTCAATGGCATTGCGGGAGACCCTATCAAGCATGGTCGTGGGCTTCGGCAGGGAGACTCATTATCGCCCTTACTCTTTGTACTTGCTATTGATACCCTTCATCAAATCCTCGCTAAGGCCACTGAGCAAGGCAACCTTCATCCACTACGTGGAAATCCGATCCGTGCATCCTTGTATGCGGACGATGCGGCCATCTTTGTGGCGCCTATCAAGGAAGACATTCAGTTCCTGGCCTCGACTCTGAGCTCCTTTGGTGATGTCACCGGCCTTGTCACCAATTTCAACAAAAGCTTGGTTGCGGCCATTCGTTGTGCCAACATCGACCTTGATGATATTCTCCAGGCCTTCCCGGCGGTCTGGATCTCCTTTCCTTTGCGGTACCTCGGCCTCCCCCTATCAGTCACGAGGCTAAAACGCATTCATTTCCAGTACCTCGAGGACAAGGTTGCGGGAAAGCTCCCACCTTGGTCGACTATGCATGTGGCTGCTCCAGGTCGAATCATTTTGGTCAAAGCGGTCCTCACGGCCATAGCGATCTATCATCTAACACCTCTGGATATCCCGGTTGAAGTGATGAAGAAAATTGATAGCCTCAGACGGGCATATCTCTGGGCAGGTTGTGACAAGGTTTCGGGCTGTAAATGTAAGGTTAACTGGACTCTTGTCTGCAAGCCCAAGATTTTTGGCGGCCTGGGGGTGCTAAACCTTGAGAAATTTGCGACCGCTCTCCGGCTTCGCTGGCTCTGGTTCGACTGGGCCGACCCTCCTAAGACTTGGGCCGGCATGGAGACTCCATGTAGTGACGCTAACAGAGACTTCTTTGTGTCGTACACGACTGTGACCATTGGAGATGGCAAAAAGGCAAAATTCTGGGATTCGCCATGGCTCAATGGTCTCCGTCCAAAAGATGTCGCTCCCATGATCTTTCGGATATCTAAAAGGAAGGCATGCTTGGTCAGCAAGGCGCTCGATAACAACTTTTGGGTCAGGCAGATCGACACTAGTCTGGGCCTTTCTTTGACCCATATCCAGGAGTTTGCCACTTTATGGGAGATGCTCGACGCTGTTACTCTTACCCAGGAGAGGAAAGACACGATACATTGGAAATTCACTTCTTGTGGAGAATATTCGGCAGCCACAGCTTACATGGCGCAGTTTGCGGGGCACGTCCTCAGTCCGACCGCTACCACAATCTGGAAGACTTGGGCTCCTCCGAAGTGCAAATTTTTTGCTTGGTTGATCATCCAAAATCGTGTGTGGACTGCCGACCAGCTACAGCGGCGCGGATGGTCGAACTGTAATCTCTGCCCTCTATGCAAGCAGGTCCAGGAATCAGCTGCTCATCTCCTCTTCCAATGTAGATTCACCGCCCGAGTTTGGGATGAGATCATTGCCTGGCTTCGCATTCACGGCCAGTCTACGATAACTTGGCGCCATAAGGCCTCCGTGCAAGATTGGTGGCTCAACATAATCACCTCCTGTGGTCAACTCAGGAAGGCGTTGATCTCGGTTATGATGCTTGTCTCGTGGGAAATTTGGAGGAACGTAACGCAAGAGTGTTCCGCAACACGGCAACCCCTACCACCGTCGTTGTCGCAAAGATAAAAGAGGAGGCCCATCTTTGGGCGCTGGCGGGAGCCAGTCATCTGAGTGCTCTTATTTTGCGAGAGTAGTTTCTCTGTAATTGTGCCGCTTTGCGGTCTATGTCTAAACCTTCTTCTTAATTAATGAAATGGCAAGTCTTTTGCCTTGTTTCAAAAAAAAAGAAAATGCAATCGTTAATACTCCTGCTAGGAGTTTTAGTTTTGATGTCAACAACCAGTAGGCAACATTCTATTATGTACCAGTTAAATGTAGTATTGTTCCTTTGATGCTCTTGCTGAAATTGCTCAATTGCAACCAATCTTAACTAACTGTGAACTGCAGATGTTTCTCTTACATACTAGATGAATGAAATTCCATGTCATATCTGAAGATGAGATCAAATGATCAGCCATCTAAGCTACATGTGCGTCAAACCCAGTTCATTTAGCATGTTTTGATTAGCCAAGCAATCAAAAGTTAAGTCCTCTGACATATAGGTCCATCCAGATTTTGCTACATTCTACTATCAGCCAGCACTCAGATGTTGCAATCAAGGGACAAATTTATGCTTCCGTACGTAACCCATAAACCCAAGGCCAGTCAGTTTACAGTTTCGATGAACCAAATAGAACACCACCAACAACAACAACAACAAAGCCTTTAGTCCCAAACAAGTTGGGGTAGGCAAATAGAACACCAGATGACCATAATTATTTTAGCATCCAGAATAACCCATAATCTGAAAGGCAAGGCCTAAAAGTAGGGGTGACAAAAACTCAGCTCCAGGTACAGTTTATCCAGCAGTAGTACAGTACAATACAATACAAGATTAAAATGGTGCCATATCTTTATACATAAAAGAACTAAACACGCTAAAGAAAACAAACCGACGTTTTCTCATGACGCTATCTAGCAGTTTCTGTAATCCAACCAGCCTCCTACAGTTATTAACACCTGAAAAGGCCTCGAGTCTCATCCTACACTTGCCAGAGTCGAGATTATACGACAGCTTTATCCAACCACCAGCCTTTCTACTTGACAGAAAAATTCTATGTTATGCTAGGAAGGTGTTGAAGGTACCAATCCAATCCAGGTTGAAAATGAATACACCACTGTACCCTTAAACAATCTGGACGTAATCTGGCGTGTCGGACCTTGGACCAGCAATTGTCCGGTACACATACAATTTCTCGACCGGGCTTTCATCTGGAAGTGACTCCACAGGGCATGTTTGTCCAGGATCGTTCATTATCTCCACGGTAAGGCGAGGCATTTTCTGTGCCAGCTGTCGGCATGCACCCAGGGTCAATGAGCACGACGACATCCAAAGGGATCGCATTGTCAACAGCTTGGCAGCATTTGCCAGCAAAGGCTTATTTCCAAATGGGCAGTCCCTTATCTCCAGCTTCTTCAGGCTCTTGCAGCCAGAGAGGATATAATTCAGGCCAAGATCGCTGTTCCCAGCAAAGGCGATTGACAGCATCTCCAGACGGTTACCGTTTGCACCGATTGATTTGAACACTAGATCTGTCAGAAGGCCAGACACAGAGAGGCGCCTAAGGCCCTTGCATGATTCCACAATGGCACTGAAGCCAGCATCAAGAGACTGACGTGTGACATAATCTGGAGTACGGGGCTCAATGATGCATAACCGGAAGCAAGTGAAGTTGGGACGGTTCTTCGCAATTGTTATGAGGGCCTCATTCGTCATCTGGCCACAGAAGTAGAGAACTGACTCCAACATGGGGCAACTGGCAGAAACATCAACAAGGCCTCTTTCAGTCAATAAAACGTGCCCGGCACCAAAAGGTTCAGACGGGAAGACCCGCAGCTCTTGCAGTTTACTGCAAGAGCATGCCACGACAGCTAGACCATGGTCCTCAATTAGGTCCATCACCTGAAAAACACAGCTTAAACTTTTCAATGAAGAAAACATGGAAAGAGAGACATTGATCCTAATTCAGTATTAAGAACTACTCTGTTGTGGGGCAAGTAAATATCTTGTAGTGCTTGGCAAAGAACTGAGAAGGGGCAGAAAACCATAGTTGTTTCTGTTTTATGCTACGGAGATCCCAGCTTACGTTTAGAGAGACATTATCAAGCATTCATGGCAATATTCCAATAAGCAATGTGAGTGTATATTTGCAAAATAGCGTGGGTATTGAAGTTGATATCAACTACAAGCACAAGTAGCATACCCATAATTGCTGCAGATTCTTGCATCTGCTAATAAATTTTATTAGCTCGGGGCCTCGCACAGTAGCATAACTCAGATTAAGTGATGTGAGGCCTTCACATACACAGTAGAATGCTGGGAGGTAATCTGGAACAGCATCCCAAGCCCCAGAGAGCCTTTTCAGGCTTTTACAACCTGCAAATACCGCTTCGAGCTTTGCAAAGAGATCTGAATGATACTCAGCAGAGAATTTGCCAGTTCCGAGTTCTACTAGTTGCGGAGCCTTACGAAGAAGGCTAGCAACCTTGTCAAGAGGGATAGCATTGTTGAGCTTCAGAGTCTTGAGGTTGCGGCATCTGCTCACTAGCCGCTCAAGTACAGCAAAATTGACCTCCCCTTCTAAGCTTGTAAAGTTCAGAGTTTCCAGACAAGTAAAGGATTCCGGAAAGTAACTGAGCCAATGACCGGAACACTCATCAATGTAGTTCTCTTGCAGGTCAAGTTCTCTTAAATTTCTGCAGCATGGAGAGTAGAAAGAAATTAGAACTTAAGGATAAGCGATGAACCATATCTGAAAGAATGATGAAAGCAGAACAACAGTTGCCCATTAGTCCATTACCAACACTGCCATCACTTGAGAAACAAAGTCCATATGTGTATTTGGTGGAAGAATCAAGGCAATTTATGAGAAAATAACAAATAACTGCAGGTACACTTGTCTATGGCGTTACAAAGATCATGATAATGAAAATGGATACAGGCATACAGCAAATAAAACATTGTACTGCTTCATTCAGGGTTCAACTAATCTTTGTTCATGTTCTTACCCGAGTTATATCAGTGTTTTGTGTGCTCAGAAAACTTTAAATTCAACACTTGCAGTAAATGAGTGTTATCTATTATCTAGAGTCTCATGGAGATTGAGCCGTCTGGAACAAGTTATATGATTTACAAACTGAGGTGCTTGGCAGAAACATCAGTGTAAAGCAGCAGTAGCAAAAAATCAGTCTTCAGCATATAATGTTTGCTTTGCCTATGCGGTTACAGCACCTATGTCCACTATTTTAGTGTCCTTTCCCATATTCTCAAGCATACTAGATCAACAGATTTAAGCTAGCCACAGCAGCAACAAGAAGAGAATTACTAGTACCGGATAAAGCACGAGCAAACCGATACAGATAGACGGAGCAATGAAAAAGCTAACAATAGAAACAAACTCAAATACTTCAATGCTCACAAAATGCAATCTTACGCAGGACAAATCAACTTCAACAGCGTATAACAGCACACATCTAAAGTCTCCATGATTATCAGGCGGCTGTCCAGTCAAAAATTTCTAGGACGAAGACATGAGAAAAGCTCAAGGACAACTGAATAGTAGGTCCAAGAATCAACAGAACACTCACAAGTGAATGTAGCGTTTGTTTTTCACATAGAAAAAAATGTATCTGTACTCTCTTTTCTCAACGATAGTCGATAAACAGTACTGATTACAACAATCTGTATTACCAAGGTTCAGTGTAATGATTTGTTATGCATCTGCATATATGGCATTGGACTAGAATATAACCAATGCACATTCAGTTACTTCAGACTCTCTTCTATGTTTGCACAGGATAACACCGTATCAAAAACTGATCAAACATCATTAGCCTTTCCTCACAGCTTAATACTTTCTTATCACTCAAAACGATCGAAACAGTACTGGTTGTGCACATTAAGTACTATGGATTTCTATCCAAATTCCTATGTAGCAAATCCTTCAAGTTCCTTTTTAAAAGGTACGGATCTTATAAATTCCTACTTTCTGTCTAAGGGATCCCCGCAAGCTCAACTAATCAGACTACAAAGGAAGGGATCAAAGTTGCTTGTTTCACTAGTCCGTTATATGCAGACACTATGAGCACCGGAGCAAATATCACATTCTCACACTAAATGAAATTTGATAGTTACAAGATTCTTCAGAACATGCTAAAGACATGTTTCTTTGGAACCTAGCAGCTCAAATCAGGAGGGCAAGTCCACAGACACACTCGAACGTAACTGAAAAATGGAAAGGAGAAGAATTCAAGCGAGATCCGGTGCCTCAGGCTCATGACGTGGGAAAATACATTTTTTAAGTAAAAAAGGCGCATCTGGTTGGTTTTAATTAAACTTGAAATGATTCCATCCTTTTGGCAAAAGGAGAAAAAGGGATGCATCCATCATTGGTACACAAATAGATATATATCGTCTGCCAATCCCACAGATCCGTTCACGAGAGACGATGCGGCCCGGCACACAATGCAATCGAGCATGGGCCAAAGCTTCTGGAGAAGAAGATGAAGGCTAGTTTGCAAATCACAGTTCAAAGCTTTGAAAGGCATAACACTCGTTTGACTAGCACAAGAACACACCTCAGCTTATTAGGAGAAAAATAACAATAGCAGCTCCTTTGAATAGATCAAATCCTTTCAGACTTAGACTAGGAATAGATCAAATCTTAACTGAAACTTGCATCTATTTCAAAGAGCACCAAATGAAGCGCACACGAGAAATCAGTTGCTTAGCTCAAAATCGTTGAACCATTTTGAGGAAAAACAGAGAGAACGCAACCATTTTAGCCGAACCAAGAACTACTTATAGATCGCACAAAACCGAAAGCTCAAATGACCAAACAAAGCTCAAATCTGTAAGACAAGGAAGCAAAGAAGCCCCAATCTTGACCGCCAGGATCGGCATCTCACCTGCAGCCTTCGGTAATGGCGGCGAGCCCCGCGGCGCTGAACCCCTCGCATGAGACGAGGCGCAGGACCTGGAAGTTCCTGAAGGAGGAGGCGATCATCTCGAGGCACTCGTCGGTGACGACCATGCGCTTGAAGCTGAGCTCCTCGAGCAGCGGCCAGCCGTCGGCGGCGGCGGCGACCCAGGGCGCGGCGTCGGCGCCCCAGGCGGGCGGGACGAGCCCGAAATCCGCGAAGTGCGGCTTCCCCTTGACCTGGGCGGCGCGGACGGAGGGGAAGCGGCCGACGGCGTCGCGCGGGGTGGCGGCGTAGCAGTTGGCGACGGCGAGGCGGCGCCGGGAGCGGCGCTCGGCCCCGAGCCAGCCGTGGCAGACGGCCGCCGCGGCGCCGCGGTCGGCGGCGGCGGGGAGGAAGGAGAAGGCGTGCTCCAGGACCTCGTCCGGGAGCGAGTGCCACGGGGGCGCGGCGGGGCCGGCGCCGTCGCGCGCGCCGCCGCGGACCATCGGAGCGCCGCGGTCCGTCGCGGGGCCCGGGCTGGCTACTCAGCTGCTGGGGCGGGCGGCTGGGGCGCGCGGGGAGGCGGCGGCGGCGGCAGGGAGAGCATCTGGAGAGCGGGGGGTGGAGAGAGAGAGAGGCTGCTGGCTCTCTTCTGTGGTCTGGTCTTCTCTCCTCCCCACCCGGCCACCCCCCTCTCTCTCTCTCTCACTCTCTCTCTCCTTCCTTTGCTCCTTTTCTATTCCCTTTCTGAGAGGAAGAGAGGATTTTTTTTTTCCTTTGGTGAGAGGGAGAGGAGCGGTGTTGTACAGTCGCTGTCCTTCTGTTTTCTTTGGAGATAGAGAGAGGAGATAAAAAAAATTCCTTGATTTTACGTAACGTGTTTCAGAATTACTTCTCGCTGTTTCAGATTTGTTTGGAGAGAAAAAAAGAAGTGTTTTTTTTCCTGATCTTTGCGTGTCACTGTGCTGAGCCAGGGGTGAGCGAGCGTGGAGAGGGAATGAACAGTGATGGAACTGATGGTAGGATGGAGGCGCTTGGGTTTTTTGGGGATTTGGGACGGGGACACTGGATTCTGTGCGGAGTGGTTTGCAGGAGCGCAGACGGTGTTCTCCTTTGGGACTGCAGGCATGAATTCAGTAGTGAAAACATTCTATGTTTTGCAAACTTTTACTCCTACCAACTAAATATGGAGTACCTTGTAGAAAAATTCGTATGGATTTACCATTAATCACGGAGACCATGAGATTGGTAGCTAATGGAACTATTGTTACCCAAATTTAGTATTTGTTTTTATTTACTTTGTGTATTAGTTTTGGTCAAAGTCAAGCTTTGTAAACTTTGACAAATTTTATAAAAAAATATTAACATATACAGTAAGAAATTAATACCATTAGATTCATTACTGAATGTACTTTCACATCATATAGATTTGTTAGGATAAATATTTATATTTTTTCTATAAACTTGGTCAAACTTTTCTTCATCGGCGACGGTTGCTGTTCTGGTGCGTTGGTCTCATGGGGCCTTAGCACGACGACTTCCCGACTGTCTACTACAACAAGTTGTGCCCGGCTCCGGCGATGGAGGGGCGATGACGGCGGCGCGCCTTCGGCTCGCTTCAGTGCTTGTAGTCGTCGCTAGGTGGTCTACGAATATGGATGTAATTTTAATTATTTCTAGTGTTCGTTGTACTGCCATGATTGAAGATGAATAGATTGGAAGTTTCTCGCAAAAAAAAAAAAACTTTACGAAGTTTGACTTCAGTCAATTCTAATATGCAAAGTAAATAAAAATGAAGGAAGTAACTTTTAGAATTTTAGTAGCTAAGTACTTCCTCCGTAAATAAATATAAGAGCTTTTGGATCACTAAAGTAGTGATCCAAATGCTCTTATATTTCTTTACGGAGGGAGTATGTTTTATATCTTCTTCTTTTTTTAGTGATGTGGTGCTTTTTATATAAAACTTTTAAACCGAGATGATACTCTATAGGGTTGTGCCTTTTGAAAGTGTCGAATGTGCGATTTATCATGTTGGTTTTGAAGTACAACTACGATGGGATGTACTAGTAAGCAAGCATATTTACTCTTACGTACACTCTCGAGCACATCTCCGTTCACTCGCCCTTTATGTATAAACAAAGTCATCAGCCATTATATTTGAAGAGGAAGGGGCGAAGGAGGGAGTGGGGTGTTTTGGTGACCGGGAATGTTTGAAAAGTTCGAAATTCAAACTTTCAGATTTAAAAAAAAAATCACGAATACGCAAAGCATGCGTATCATTGCATTGATAGAAGGAATAGAATGAGTACAGATGGGGTGCATCACATGACGCGATCGCAGGCAGGCGTGAACATGGTGCCCGGAGCAGATAGACAAGGGATGTTCGGCTCAAACAGGGGATACAACGCAGCTAGACCTACCAAGCCTGAACCAAGAGCGGCAACGCCGAACCAGCAAGAAGACCAACATCGCGAAAGCCAAAATCGGGGACACAGCGAGCGAGCAAGATAGCGCCTTCAAGAAGGAAGACGATGCCGAGACGCCATCGCCATCCGGTCCAGAGGACCTAAGGTTTCCCCTAAGCTCGAGGAGGGGCTCAGCCAAGGGCCTTGACAGCGCCTCCAAGAAGGAAGCGACATCCGCAGACGCCGTCGCTGCCAGCACCGGCAAGCCGGATAGGGATTTCGCCCCGGGCGGAGGCTGAGCAATCCCATAGCCACTGTATCTAGAGTCGAAGACAAGGAAGCCAACGCTAGTCGAAGCCACCAAGTCGGAAGGTGGTTGGCGGGGCTGCACCTGTCGTCGGAGGGTGGCACCGCCTCCAGACTCATGAGCATTGGATCTGACAAAAGGGGAGTCTTTGAGATGTACAAGGCAGGGCAGGAAGCGAAGCAAACCACGAGGAGGGTGGGGCGATGGCGATGGCGATTGGCAACGCTGGCAAGCTAGGACTGGAGAGACGCAGATGTAGGCTGTCGTGGCCATAGCCGCCGGGGCGTCGGTGAGCCAAGCGAGCCGGAAGGGATGCAGCTGTTGGGTCGCCGAGGGCGGAGCTGTCCGGCAAGGGACACTGACAATCATGGGCACCGGAGAGACGCGGGCCCGAGGTCGCCGGGGCCGGAGCAGCGCCACCAAGTACCCGCCTTGAGGAGCACCGTGACTGCGCAAGCACTGTAGTCTCGTCGCCTCCACGCTTCAGCCATCATCGTGGCTCGGGAGGGGAGGAAGGGCCGCCAAAAATGTGGGCCCCCTGCACGGAGGCAGGCTATGAACAACACCGCGACCAGCGACATGTCTTGCGCCCAGCCCACGGTCAATAGCAACACCACCAGGGTTGCCCCACGCCGCAAAAGGGGGGATGGGCGGACTGCAGGGGGGACGTCGAGGTCGTAGCCAAGCACACCGCGCCCGACGCCGGACCGACAGGAGTATGCAGCAGCTGGGAAGGAGGGCGCCCGCGATGCGCCAATGGATCGGGGACGCGGGGCGGGGGGAAGCGCATGATAGACGAAATCGCCCCGCGGCCACCTTCTCGGGGCACGGCACGGCCTCACCAGTCGGCCCTCCGGCGGCGGCGCAGCGGAGGCGGGTGGATGGGGAGCTTCCCGGCGGCGGTGGCTGGTGGATCTCAGGGGTTGGGGGTGGGGTGGGGATGCGTGAGTGGGACGGATCCACCCCCCCCCCCCCCCCCCCCCGCCACCATCCCGGGGCACGGCATGGCTTTGCCGGCCGGCCCTCCGTTGGCGGCACAGCGTGAGCGGGCGGAGGGAGGGGCTTCCTGCGACGGCGACTGGGGTTTCCCCCGTGTCGACAGAGGAGGACGACGCCGGGGGGGGGGGGGGGGGGGGGTGACAGGAGATCAAGAAAATATATGCAGGTATACAAGGATAAAATGTGTATGTGTGTAAAAATTCAAAATGAAATATCTTAAAATGCGACCTGTACAAAAGACAAATTCATGAACTTTGAGGATGAATAGTATCATGTGTTAAGAAGCCCAGTTTTTTTTTACAACCCTTATTTCAACGTATTTTCTCTTAAAAATTTACACACATGTATATTATGCCTTCATGTATATGTGTATTTTTTTCAAATTTTTTTGAAATACATATATGAATTTTCAAAATTGCAAATGGAGGTCTCCATGGAACTCAGCCTCGAAAAGCAACTTTCGGAGGGGCATATTGTTATTTAGACCATTATATTTTTTCCAGTTTTAACTTTTGTAAACCTAAAATTACATACATATTTTAAACACGAGCAGATAACGGTGCATATAATTCTTTTCCTTCAGCTACATCGTGTTTCATCAAATCCTCATCCTGTTGCATGATTGCTGCCCCATCGGCACTGTTTTGAGATCTAAAAGCTTCCACGTATCATTGCTCGCTCCACCGCCTTCGCTCCTGTTGTCATTATCATCCTTTGCATATAAAATCAGATTCCACATAAACCTATCTATCTACACGCCACACATCACAGGATCACACCACACGCAGCTGTGTCCCCGGAGCCTTCGCGCGCAGAGGATCCCTCTCCTGTTCGCCTCGGGCGCGGTCCCCACGCAGAGTGGGCAGTGGAGCCAGCCACCGGCGAGCGAGCATGTGACGGCCGCATGGGCTCACGACTTTTTACTGCCCGCTCGCAGACCAGCCCAATCAGACGAGTAAAAAAACAGTAAAAATTAACTGGCCGCGAAAGATATCACGAGCAAATTTCACTTTCGCCTTTTTTGACCTGGCTGCCCCCGTCCCCCTATCGAATCCCAATCTCGAGATGTTTATTCTCCTCGATGAGGGCCCCTTTTCACTGTTGACGATGAAACTTGGAACCCAATCTCACTGCAAGCATCTTTTCAACGGTAAAACTAGGAGGTGAGATGAGATGAGACGAGACGCTTTGTTAGTTAACCAACGTGGGCGATGGTAGTAGTAGTTGCGTGCTGGAGTCATCATTAGTGGTAAAGTCATCGCCTTAGTTAGAAGTCCTGATTACAGCCAATATCACTGAAACTCTTTCTTGCAAATAATGCATTTTTCGACAGTGACGTGACACTATAACAAACATCAGAAATAATAAAAATTGCATCCGAATTCGTAGACCGGCTAACGACAACTATAAACACCGTGTGAGCCGAAGACACGTCGTCGTCATCGCCGCTCTAGTACTGTTGTGTACTATTCCGGTGTACTTGCCATGGTGCATGAGAAATACAGTGCGAACCCATAAAAAAACAAGTTTGATGGTTGATTTTTGCAATGGTCTGTTTAGCAGGGTAAAAAACAGGGGGATTGGTATGGATTTGTGCTAATTAGGGAGTACTCAAATTATCCTACGCAGTAGGTTAGGGTAGCCATAGCACGTACTAGTACACTAGGCCATAACACCTGTCATCCACCGATAAGCACAACCGTCCTTATCTCCTACTCCTACTACTAGCCCATGACAGCAGTGACATTATTTTACTGCCGTCCCTGCTAACCAAACAACACTTGTTTACCGGGAAACGCTTGGGGAGCCGTGAAAAATACGTACCGCGGCACGCACGCAGCACGCGTCCCCAGCTGCTGTTACGGCTTAATTAAGGGCTTCGAGCCGCGTGAGTGATGGAGCATTAAACCCGATCCAAATCAAATCGAATCAAACGCGGACGAGGAGCGAGCTGATTAGCTGATGGGTTAATTAACTCTGATTAGGAGTGGCCGTGTTCTGCTGGTGATTAGCTGTAATTGTGTTTTTTAGGTCGGGTCAGCTTGATATTTTTACACCGAGCGTGGTGATTTTACCGTTTCTTTTGCTTCTTATGTTTTCTTAGATTTAGAATTGGCATTCTTCCTCCGTCTTTGAAATAGTGTACTTTCAATTTTGTTAAAAAGTCAAACTTTTTAATACGTATTTATACAATAATACAACAACATTTATGCCATGAAATTAGTAGCATTAGATTCATGATAAAATATATTTTTATCATATACCTATTTTGTTTCACAAACATTGATATATTTTGACACAAACTTGATCAAACTTTAAAATAATTTGATGCTACAATAAAGTAGAAAGTACACTTTTTCAAGGACGAAGGGAGATCCAGCAAGTTTGTGTTAAGTTTAATAATCTAGACTATTATTACCACAAGATTATTGACGTGGCAAATTGCATACAACATAGTACGAATATCTGCATATACACATATGGCCCGAAGGCACATGTCAAGACACAGGTTAGAACATATGAAAGCATCTACAACCGGATCCCTTATATCTGTCTCAAACGCCCCGACAAACCGTCCGGTCACCAAAATTCGACCTAGCCGGGCGTCGCAAATGGGCCTCAAACGCCCGGCCTAACCGGCACCCCTCATATCAAACCCAAATATGGGGCGGATATGGGGGCGTCCGGGCACGCCCGCCATGTCGGCGTGACGATGAGGTCCCACGCGGACTCGCCCGGAAACCCGGCGGTCCGACGAACGCGTCGCCCGTCACCGCGGTGTGAACGCCACGTGGTGCCGCTCCGGCTCGTCGCCCGAGGCCAAATCCGGCTATTTAAGCCGGTCGGCATCCCCCAGCCCTAGCACATCCACCTCCTTCCTCTCTGCGCCGCCACCCGAGCCCGTCTGCCTCCTCTCCCCCACTCTCCCACACTCTCCGGCGCCGATATGGTCCGTAGTAGGATCACCACATACGCGATGCTCATGCCGGACGCCGGATGCAGGTCGAGGTGGAGATCCAGGCGAGGCGTGCCGCCCGCATCGTTGCGGGTCTGCCTACGGACTCGCCAGAGCCGGAGGAGGAGGAGCTGCCGGAGCCGATGGAGGAGGAGCTGTCGGAGCATGCTCCGTGCTTGAACATGGTGCAGGCGGATGCGGAGTTCGCCGTCGACCAAGCCGAGGAGATGGCGGAGCAGCAGGCTATCCTGGAGTCCATCTAGGATGAGGTCGCGGTGTCGGCCAACCGGGAGCTCATCCGGCAGAGGCAGGCCGATGCGCTCTTCGATGAGCTCGACGCGGAGATAGCGGCGGAGGAGGCCGGAGCGGAGCAGACGGAGGCACCGGAGGGGGCGGAGTTGCAGATGCCGCCCATGTATCCGCCGGAGGGCTTGGAGATCGTCAAAATCTCCGACGAGGACTAGTAGTTAGGTTTCGTAGTATGTAGGTTTTTTCGTTTGCATGGTTTTGTATGGATTTAAGAATCTAGAATGAGATGTCCGGATGAAGTTGTGTTTATTTGAGGCGTGCCCGGACACTACCCACAGACGCAGACGGGTGTGTCCGCGGGCGTTTGAGAGGTCATATTTGCAACCTTCGGCTGTAGATGCTCTAAGGGCACCAGAAACTCCGTTGCAACAATATGTCCAACCATGATGGTTGATAACCCACAAGTGTAGGAGGTCGTTTGTAGCCTTTTTCAATAAGTAAGAGTGTCGAACCCAACGAGGAGCTAAAGGTAGAACCAATATTCCCTCAAGTTGTATCGACCACCGATACAACTCTACGCACGCTAATGCTTGCTTTACCTAGAACAAGTATGAAACTACTTTGCGGGAATAAAACTAGAAGTACTTAGTAGGTGAAAAGATAGTTTTGCAAGAAAATAAAGAACGAGGAAATAAAAGTTAGGTGTTGTTTAAATAAAAGAACAATAAAAGTAAATTGTTTAGTAGCAAGCTTTTTGTGTAACGCAAGAGAAAGATTGTCCATAGGCAATTGAATATAATATGATAGATACTTGTCATATGCAATGAGGGAGAGGCATACGCTAACACACTTTCCGTACTTGGATCATATGCACTTATGATTGGAACTCTAGCAAGCATCCGCAACTACCAAAGATCATTAAGGTAAAACCCAACCATAGCATTAAGTATCAAGTCCTCTTTACTCCCATACGCAACAACCCACCTACTCGGGTTTGTGCTTCTGTCACTCACGCAACCCACCATAGGCAAATCATGAACATATTGCAAAACCCTACAGAGGGGATCCCTCACGTTTGCGCGACACAGAAGGCACCATAGGACAGTACCATATCAACATACACTCATATCAATAACATCATTCCACAATTAACTCGTTGGACAAAAGAGATCTACTCAAACATCATAGGATAGCCACGTATCATTGGGAAATAATATATGGAGTTGAGCACCATGTTTAAGTAGAGATTACAGCGGGGAAGAGAGGTGTTACACCGCTGCATAGAGGGGGAGAGAGTTGGTGTTGACGGCGGCAAAGTTGTTGATGTAGATCGCCGTCACAATGATTGCCCCGGCGGCGTTCCTGCGCCACCGGGAGAGAGGGGGAGAGAGCCCCCCTCCTTCTTCTTCTTCCTTGGCCTCCCCACTAGATGGGAGGAGAGTTCCCCTTCTGGTACATGGCCGCCATGGCGGCGGAGGGGCAGGAGCCCCTCCGAGATTGGATCTCCCTCTCTGTTCTCTTCTGTTTCACGCTCCTGTTTTCTGGCCGAAAACCGTTTCTTATATTCCAGGAGATCCGTAACTCCGATTGCATTGAGATTTTAACACGATTTTTTTCCGGATATAAGATTCCTTGCGCCCGAAGTATAGCTCCAACCGACTTACGAGGTGAGCACAACCCATCATCACGCGCCTGGGCCCGCGGGCTTGCTCCGGTGTCTTGTGGTGGATGTGGGCCTCCTTTTGCGTTGATTCCACCTCCCAAAAATCACAAATATTCCAAAACAATTCTATGTAAATTTTTATCATGTTTGGACTTCGTTTGATATGGATATTCTGCGAAACAAAAAACACACAAAAAATAGGAAACTGGCACTGGGCACTGGGTCAATATGTTAGTCCAATAGATCATATAAAATGTTGCCAAAAATATGTGAAATTTGTATAATATTGGCATGAAACAATCAAAAATTATAGATACGACGGAGACGTATCAATGGTAAAAACAAGATGGTCATCCGTTGTAGTGGAAGTAGTTCAAGTAAGCAGGCGGACGTGGATGTAGTTGAACTTGAGCGAGCAGTCGCGCCAAGAAACTCCCATAAAACCTTATCGCCACAGAACCATCATGTGATTGGATGATTAGGAAAACAACGGTACCTCCAGCCCACCAAGAATCAAACCAAAAATTTGAGGTTTTCGTGTCTCATAAGAGACGAAAATATTCCTAAATGTGACGTCTTCGTCGGCAGCGGGACAGTTGTGGTGCTGAAAGGGATAATGTGTGCGTGCATGCATTCATATGAGTAAGTGTATGCACATGTGTGAGAGTGTTTGTGCATGTATTGTGTTTCTAAAAAAACACTTGTCGTCTAGTGTAGGTTCTGAGAGGGCGTGGTTTCGATGGCCTGCTCTCGCGTGCGGTTGTGCATGCATTCGCCGGGATGGGGTCACCGGAGAATCAACTCGACACTAAGAACTCTGCTAGAGTGTGTGATGGTGTCTCGGACCAGGGGTCACTCACCACGTCATCTCCCGTCCAGGTGGGCCGGGCCAAGGACCCCCCCATTGTGGTCCACCAAGGGGGCATGTCCATAAGGCCCAGGGCACATGGAAAGAATGTTCCCAAAGACTTGGCACCTACTCCAAGACTTAGAGGTCGTCTACAATACAATTGCCTTATACGTAGCCGACTTATTTGTAATCCTAGCCCTTGAGTATCTACATAAACCAAGGGGTAGGGATCATAGAAGGGACGGAACAATCTCGTGGTAGATCAACCTTTACTTTATACTCCATCCAAAATCAATACAAACACAAGCAAGTCATAGGGTATTATCTCTTTGAGAGAGCTCGAACCTGGGTAAAACCTCGTCTCCATATTATCATCGCATCTAGGATACTAGCTAGGGACCCCTCTTCATGAGATTCGCCGAAATCGAGTCCATCATGGATGGCCCATGCACGCCCCTCTACGTAGTCGCAGTATTCGATGGAGATCAAGATCGGCGATCAGGCCAGGCTGGCATATCCTTTGTGCCAGGCTAGACCTTTGTCTTTGACAGCATCGTGCCAGATTGAAGCTTTTGTCCCTCTCCAGGCCGCTAGATCCAGTGACTTAGGGTATATCGTGGACCCTTGCGGTGAACCGGATTTCTAGAGCTGGGTGTCAAACCAGATCGAGGAGCAGCCACGCGCACCCCTTCTAACATTAATAACAAACTATGCTCGAGACAAGGGTGAGAATCTCTCATTGGGCCCGACGACACAGCTCGGGGGGCCAGGCAATCGACCTGGATCCACACCAAGACCTTGGACCGATATCAGATCAAAACGTGGGGGAACCACACCTCAGACTGATGTTAGATCGGCCCGAAGACGAGCACATGGAGACTAGAGAATTTGCAAACTTCGGTGATCGAGTCTTTAGTAACGGGGGAATCGAATTTTTGACCCTACCCACCTCCCATCTCGTTGCAACCATCAAAGGGTCAACCAACGATGCTTATGCCGATGAGTACAATGGATACACACCGGGGGAAGGTAGGCCTCGGGGCTGGTACCCAGCCTAGAAAAGTGGGTCTAGAATTTCACCCACACATGTCATGCCCAGGAGCACCCAACGATGCCCCGATCAGATTCGAGCCCTCCAATAATTCCTTCTCCCACATAGAATACTGCCCTGGGAACACCAGGTAGACAAACATATGTGATTTATCCCTCGTTACCCAAAAACCAGGCGAGACGGTATGTCAATTATGGGTCCTGTTTTCTGTCAAAGGAAAACGAGATCCCAGACTCCAGCAATGCGGAAGCCCTGGAAGCATTCCGAGCTAATATACAGGAACAATGGCTTTACATCGACCTCAGTCATCGATCGAGGACCATTGTCAAACTCTCGGACATGATGAACAAATATTGTGCCATGGAAGACGCCTGGCTTGCCAAGAAAAAGCGCTAGAGCTTCAGCCTACGATCACTTGCAGTGCAGTATCCAAGGAAGGCAAGCGCATCCGCCAAAACCAAAAGACAAAACACAGCTGTGTTGATGTGGCGAATAACACATTCGGGTAAAACGAGCCCAGGGGGCAACACCCGCATATTAGTAAAAAAAAACTTGTAGCTAGCAGCGATGGTAGGACGCAGCTGGATACAATTCTCGACCAGCCATGCGCAATACACCTACACCAGACAAACCAACTTACCATAGAAACCGATCTGTATTCAATCAGGTAGAAAAATCAGGCCCGGTGTGCCTCGAAAAGCCTGGTCGACATTGTAGGGTAACGCAACAAAAAAATCCGCACTACTTACGCGCCCAGAAACCACTACGAAGATGCATACACAGTTTGAGCTGATCATTGCCAACTCATAACAGCAGCGGAAGGAGAGTTGATGAAGATCATTGTTGGGGTTACAAATACGGGGTAGGCCCAAGTACATGAATGTCACACCAAAAGCCCATGGATCATCAAATATATTGCCCAGCAGGCCATGGGGCATGAGACATCGTCATCAACCCAACAAGAAAAAGGAAGGTGGCTTAAGGATAGGCTAATTCCCTACAGTCAGATCCTGAGCCGCTTGACAAACAAGACTCAGCAGGCGGCCTAGGAGACGATGGGGGCAATTGAAAGGGCGTGTATGTTGCCTAGAGGGGGATAGGCGCTTCAGAATGTTGGGAACGAAGCATGGAAAACAAAAAAATTCCTACGCACACCCAAGATCTATCTATCGAGATGCATATCAACGAGAGGGGAGAGTGTGTCTATGTACCCTTTTAGACCGTTAAGCGGAAGCATATATAACGCGGTTGATTAGTCGTACTCTTCACGATTCGATCACGATCCAATCCGATCTAGCGCCGAAGGGACGACACCTCCGAGTTCAGCACACGTGCGGCTTGATGACGTCTCCTCCTCCTTTATCCAGCAAGCGCAGGGGAAGAAGTAGATGGGATCAAGGCCAACATGACGGCGTGGTGGTGATGGGCGTGGTGCAACACCAGTAGCACTACGCCAAGTGGTGTCGGGACGAGGAAATGGGAGATACGGGAGGGCGTTGCGACCGTGGGAAGGGGTGCTGCCCCCTTGTGCCTCCCCACCTTTATATGGGCATGGGAGGGGTTGGTGGCTTGCCCTCCAAGCCACTAGGGTCGTTGGCCAAGGGGGAGGAAGGAAATCCCTCCTTTCCTTCCCCGCCGATCGCTATCCCCCCTTTGTAGGGATCTTGATCTTATCCCTTCGAGATATGATCCTATTCCTTTTAGGGGGATCTTGGTGCGCCTAGACCATGGGTGTGGGGCCCACGTCCATGTGCCCCCCATGCAGGTGGGCCCCACTCCGGAACCTTCTAGAACCTTCCTGGTACAATACCGAAAAATCCCAAACAATTTCCGGAACCCTAAATATGACTTCCTATATATAAATCTTTACACCCGAAACATTCCGGAGCTCCTCGTGATGTGCGGGGTCTCATCCGGGACTCAGAACAATATTCGGTCACCAATGTACATATCATGTACTACTCTAGTGTCATCGAACATTAAGCATGCAGATACTATGGGTTCGGGAATCATGTAGACATGACCGAGACACCTCTCTAGTCAATAAACAATAGCGGGACCTAGATGCCCATACTGGTTCCTGCATATTACATGAATATATTTATCGGTTGAACCACAATGTTGAGGATTCGGCTAATCTCGTATGCAATTCCCTTTGTCCAACGATATGCTACTCGCCCGAGATTCGATCGTCGGTATCTCCATACCTAGTTCAATCTCGTTACCGGCAAGTCTCTTTACTTGTTCCGTAATACAACATCCCATGACCAAACTCATTAGTCACATGCTTGAAAGCTTCTTGTGATGTTCTATTACCGAGAGGGCCGAGAGATATCTCTCCGTCACATGGAGTGACAAATCTCAGTCTCAATCCATGCCAAACCAACAAGCACCTTCGGAGATACCTGAATAGCACCCATATGATCACCATGTTATGAAGTGGCTTTTGATAGCTCACAAGGAATTCCTCCGATGTCAGGGAGTTGCATGATCTCATGGTCTAAGGAATAGATACTTGACATGTAGAAAGCTATAGCAATTAAACTTTAATGACACGATCATATGCTAAGCTTATGGTTGGATCTTGTCCATCACATCATTCTCCTAATGATGTGTTCCCGTTATCAAATGACAACTCATGTCTATGTTTAGGAAAACTTATCCTCTTTGATTAACGAGCTAGTCTAGTAGAGGCTCACTAGGGATACGGTGTTGTTTATGTATCCACACATCTATTTAAGTTTCTGGTCAATACAATCATAGCATGAATAATAAACACTTATCATGAACAAGGAAATATGATAATAACCATTTATTATTGCCTCTAGGGCATATTTCCAACAGTCTCCCACTTGCACTAGAGTCAATAATCTGGCTTACATTGTGATGAATCTAACACCCATAAAGTTCTGATGTTGATCATGTTTTGCTTCTGAGAGAGGTTAAGTCAACGGGTCTGTAATATTCAGATCCATATGTACTTTGGAAATCTCCATGTCTCCCTCCTTGATGTAATCATGGATGGAGTTGAAGCGGCATTTCATATGCTTGGTCTTCTTGTGAAACCCGAGATCTTTTGGCAATATGTAGGAACGATAGAAGAGACGTCTAGAGGGGGGGTGAATAGACTACTTGCAAGAATTAAAACCTAACCTTTTCCCAAGTTAATTGGTGGGCAGATTTTAGCAATTATAACAAGTCTAATGCACCCTACACATGCTAGTCAACAAGTATGGCAGCGGAAAGTAAAGACAAGCATATGTAAGAGAGTTGAGATAGGAAGATCAAACACAATAGGTGACACGAAGATTTTCCCCGTGGTTCCGATAGGTGGTGCTATCGTGCATCCATGTTTATGGAGTCTTGAACCCACAGAGGGTAGCGGTCGCGAGAGTCCACGGAGGGCTCCACCCATAAGGGTCCACGAAGTAGCAACCTTGACTATTCCATAACGGCTTCCGTCCACGAAGGACTAGCCTCACTATGGGTAGATCTTCACGAAGTAGGCGATCTCCTTGCCCTTACAAACTTCTTGGTTCAACTCCACAACACGAAGTAGGAGGCTCCCAAGCGACACCTAACCAATCTAGGAGGCACCACCCTCCAAAAGGTAATAGATGTGGTAATGATGATGAACTCCTTGCTCTTGTGCTTCAAGATGATAGACTCCTCAACACTTGTTACGTCCATTTTGCATCATGATTTCCAACTGTTATTTATTATGTTTTGTTGAATAATAATGCTTTAGGGAGTGATTCTAATGCCTTTTCTCTCATAATATGCAAGGTTTACACAAAAAGGGAGAATACCGGCAGCTGGAATTCTGGACCTGAAAAAGCACATCAGAGATACCTATTCTGCACATCTCCAATGGAGCTGAAACTTTACGGAGATTATTTTTGGAATTAATAAAAAATACTGGGGCAAAGAACTACCGGAGGGGGCCACCTTGGGCGCGTAGTGGTGGGTTGTGCCCTCCTCGGCCCACCTCCGGTGCCCATCTTCTGGTATATAATCACTTTTGACCTAGAAAAAAATAAGAGGATGACTTTCGGGGCAGAGCGCCGCCGTCTTGAGGCGGAACTTGGGCAGGAGCACTTTTGCCCTCCGGCGGAGCGATTCCGTCAGGGGAACTTCCCTCCCGGAGGGGGAAATCGAAGCCATCGTCATCACCAACACCCCTCTCATCTTTGGGAGGCCAATATTCATCAACATCTTCAACAACACCATCTCCTCTCAAACCCTAGTTCATTTCTTGTGTTCAATCTTTGTACCGGAACCTCAGATTGGTACATGTGGGTGGCTAGTAGTGTTGATTACCTTGCGTTGTTCATTACTATATGGTTTATTTGGTGGAAGATTATATGTTCGGATCCATTATGCTATTCAATACCCCTCTGATCTTGAGCATGATTATTATTTGTGAGTAGTTACCTTTGTTGTTGAGGTCACGGGAGAAGTCATGTTGCAAGTAATCATGTGAATTTGATATGTGTTCGATATTTTGATGATATGTATGTTGTGATTCCCTTAGTGGTGTCATGTGAACGTCGACTACATGACACTTCACCATTCATGGGCCTAAGGGAATGCATTGTGGAGTAGTTATTAGATGATGGGTTGCTAGAGTGACAGAAGCTTAAACCCTAGTTTATGCGCTATTTCGTAAGGGGCTGATTTGGATCCAAACGTTTAATGCTATGGTTAGATTTTATCTTAATACTTTTCTCGTAATTGAGGATGCTTGCGAGGGGGTTAATCATAAGTGGGAGGTTGTTCAAGTAAGAATATCACCCAAGCACCGGTCCACCCACGTATCAAATTATCAAAGTACGAACACGAATCAAACCAACATGATAAAAGTGACTAGATGAAATTCCCGTGTACCCTCAAGAACACTTTGCCTATTACTAGAGACTGTTCTGGCATGTCCTTTGCCACAAAAGGATTGGGCTACCTTGCTGCACCTTATTTACCGTTACCGTTACTTGCTCATTACCAATTATCTTGCTATCAAACTATCTGTTACCTACAATTTCAGTGCTTGCAGAAATTACCTTGCTGAGAACCGCTTGTCATTTCCTTCTGCTCCTCGTTGGGTTCGACACTCTTACTTATCGAAAGGACTACGATTGATCCCCTATACTTGTGGGTCATCAAAACTCTTTTCTGGCGCCGTTGCTGGGGAGTGAAGCACTCTTGGTAAGTGGAAATCGGTAAGGAAAAACTTATACTACGTGCTGAAATTTATTGTTACTTGCTACTATGGAAAACAATCCTTTGAGGGGTTTGTTCGGGGTATCTTCACCTTGACCGGAACCACAATTAGTTGCCCCTCAACCTACTGCGCCTACTGAAAATATTGGTTATGAAATTCCTTCGGGTTTGGTAGAACAACTGCTTGCTAAACCTTATGCAGGAGATGGAACTGAACATCTTGATATGCACCTTTTATATGTGAACGAAATTTGTGGATTATTTAAGCTTGCAGGTTTACCCGGAGATGAAGCTAAGAATAAAGTTTTCCCTTTATCTTTGAAGGGAAAAGCATTGACATGGTATAGGCTATGTGATGATCTTGGATCGTGGAACCGGAATCGTTTGCAATTGGAATTCCACCAAAAGTTTTATCCCATGCATCCAGTTCATCGTGCTCGGAATTATATATATATAATTTTTGGCCTCGTGAAGGAGAAAGCATCGCTCTAGCTTGGGGGAGGCTTAAGTCAATGTTATATTCATGCCCAAATCATGACATCCCGAGAGAAGTTATCATTCAGAATTTTTATGCTCGGCTTTCTCATAATAATCAATCCATGCTCGATATTCTTGTGCTGGTTCTTATATGAAGAAGACTATTGAATTCAAGTGGGATCTCTTAGAAAGAATTAAATGCAACTCGGAAGATTGGGAACCCGACGAAGGTAATGAGTCAGGTATAAAGCTTGAGTTGATTGTGTTAAATCTTTTATGAATACCGATACTTTTCACAAGTTTAGCACTAAATATGGACTTGACTCTGAGATAGTAGCCTCTTTCTGTGAAGCATTTGCTACGCACGTTGATCTCCCTAAGGAGAAGTGGTTTAAATATCATCCCCCTATTAAATAAGAAATTAAAGAACCGGTCATAGCTAAAGATGAAACTATCATTTACAATGCTGATCCAGTTGTGCCTACCGCTTATATTGAAAAACCACCTTTCCCTATTAGGATAAAGGAACATGCTAAGGTATCAACTGTGGTTCGTAAGAGTAATATAAGAGCACCTAATCCCCCTGAACAAATTAAAGTAGAACCTAGTGTTGCTATGGTTAAAGATCTCTTGGTAGAAAATATTGATGGGCATGTTATCTACTTCTGTGATGAAGCTGCTAGAATTGCTAAACCCGATGAAAAAGATAAACATAGACCCATAGAAGGCGTGCGTGTTGTCTCAGTTAAAATAAGAGATCATTGCTATCATGGTTTATGTGATTTGGGTGCTAGTGTGAGTGCTATCCCTTTTACCTTATACCAAGAAATTATGGATGAAATAGCATCTGCTGAAATAGAAGACATTGATGTTACTATTAAACTTGCTAATAGAGACACCATCACACCACTTGGGATTGTTAGAGATGTTGAAGTCTTGTGTGGGAAAGTAAAATACCCTACTGATTTTCTAGTTCTTGGTTCCCCACAAGATGACTTTTGTCCCATTATCTTTGGTAGACCTTTCTTGAGCACCGTCAACGCTAAGATAGATTGGGAAAAACAAACTGTCGGTGTCAGTTTTGGTGGTGTGTCTCATGAGTTTAATTTTTCCAAATTAGTAGACAACCTCGTGATAAAGCGTTATCTAGTAAGGATGAAATAATTGGTCTTGCTTCTATTGCCGTGCCTCCTACTGATCCATTAGAACAATATTTGCTTGACCATGAAAATGATATGCACTTGCGTGAAATAAATGAAATAGATCAAATTTTCTTTGAACAACAACCTCTCCTGAAACACAATTTGCCTATTGAAACTCTTGGAGGTCCTCCTCCACCTAAAGGTGATCCTGTGTTTGAATTAAAGCAATTGCCTGACACTTTGAAGTATGCTTATCTTGATGAGAAAAAGATATATCCTGTTATTATTAGTGCTAACCTTTCAGAACATGAAGAAGAAAGATTATTAAAAGTTCTAAGGAAGCATCGGGCTGCTATTGGATATACTCTTGATGATCTTAAGGGCATTAGTCCCACTCTATGTCAGCACAAGATTAATATGGAACCCGATGCTAAACCTGTTGTTGATCATCAACGGCGATTAAATCCTAAGATGAAAGAAGTGGTAAGAACTGAAATATTAAAGCTTCTGGAAGCAGGCATAATCTATCCCATAGCTGATAGTAGATGGGTAAGTCCCGTTCACTGTGTCCCTAAGAAAGGAGGTATTACCATTGTTCCTAATGATAAAAATGAACTCATTCCACAAAGAATTGTCACTGGTTATAGAATGGTAGTTGATTTTACAAAGTTAAATAAAGCTACTAGAAAAGATCATTACCCTCTACCTTTCATTGATCAAATGCTAGAAAGATTATCTAAGCGCACACACTTTTCTTTTCTAGATGGATATTCCGGTTTCTCTCAAATACCCGTGTCACAATCCGATCAAGAGAAAACCACCTTTACTTGCCCTTTTGGAACCTATGCTTATAGACGTATGCCTTTTGGTTTATGCAATGCACCCGCTACCTTTCAAAGATGTATGACTGCTATATTCTCTGATTTTTGTGAAAAGATTGTGGAGGTTTTCATGGACGATTTTTCCGTTTATGGAACTTCTTTTGATGATTGCTTAAGCAACCTTGATCGAGTTTTGCAGAGATGTGAACAAACTAATCTCGTCTTGAATTGGGAGAAGTGCCACTTTATGGTTAATGAAGGTATTGTCTTGGGGCATAAAATATCTGAACGAGGTATTGAGGTGGATAAAGCTAAAGTTGATGCAATTGAGAAAATGCCATGTCCTAAAGATATTAAAGGTATTTGCAGTTTCCTTGGTCATGTTGGTTTCTATAGGAGGTTCATTAAAGACTTCTCTAAAATTTCTAGGCCTCTTACTAATCTTTTGCAAAAGGATATTCCTTTTTTTTTATGATGATTGTGTGGAAGTCTTTGAAACACTCAAGAAAGCCTTAACCTCTGCACCTATCGTTCAACCACCTGATTGGAACTTGCCTTTTGAAATTATGTGTGACGCTAGTGATTATGTTGTTGGTGCTGTGCTAGGACAAAGAGTTGATAAGAAATTGAATGTTATCCATTATGCTAGTAAAACTCTAGACATTGCTCAACGAAATTATGCTACTATTGAAAAAGAATTTTTAGTAGTTGTGTTTGCCTGTGATAAATTTAGATCCTATATTGTTGACTCCAAAGTTATTGTTCACACCGATCATGCTGCTATAAAATATCTTATGGAAAAGAAAGATGCTAAACCTAGACTCATTAGGTGGGTTCTCTTGCTTCAAGAATTTGATTTACATATCGTTGATAGGAAGGGAGCTGATAACTTGTCTAGGTTAGAAAATATTCTTGATGACCCACTACCTATTGATGATAGTTTTCGTGACGAACATTTAGCTGCAATGAGTGTTTCCCAAAACACCCCTTGGTATGCTGATTATGCTAACTACATTGTTGCTAAATATATACCACCTAGCTTCATATACTAACAAAAGAAAAAATTCTTCTATGACTTAAGACATTACTTTTGGGATGTCCCACATCTTTATAAAGAAGGAGTAGATGATATTATTAGACGTTGTGTACCTGAGCATGAACAGGAACAAATCCTACGAAAATGGCATTCCGAAGCTTATGGAGGACATCATGCAGGAGATAGAACTGCTCACAAGGTATTGCAATCTGGTTTTTATTGGCCTACTCTCTTCAAGGATGCCCGTAAGTTTGTCTTGTCTTGTGATGAATGTCAAAGAATTGGTAATATCGGTAAGCGTCAGGAAATGCCTATGAATTATTCACTTGTTGTTGAACCTTTTGACGTTTGGGGTTTTGATTATATGGGGCCTTTTCCTTCCTCTAATGGGTACACTCATATTTTGGTTGCTGTTGATTATGTCACTAAGTGGGTAGAAGCTATTCCAACTAGTAGTGTTGATCACCACACGTCCATTAAAATGCTTAAAGAGGTTATCTTCCCGAGGTTTGGAGTCCCTAGATATTTAATGACCGATGGTGGTTCACACTTTATTCATGGCTCTTTCCGTAAGATGCTTGCTAAATATGATGTTAACCATAGAATTGCATCACCCTATCAGCCTCAATCTAGTGGTCAAGTTGAACTTAGCAATAGAGAAATAAAATTAATATTACAAAAAACTGTCAATAGGTCTCGTAAGAATTGGTCTAAGAAATTAGATGATGCATTTTGGGCCAATAGAACAGCTTATAAAAATCCTATGGGTATGTCTCCATACAAAATGGTATATGGTAAAGCTTGTCATTTGCCTCTAGAATTAGAACATAAAGAATTTTGGGCAATTAAAGAACTCAACTATGATTTCAAACTTGCCGGTGAGAAGAGGCTATTTGATATTAGCTCACTAGATGAATGGAGAACCCAAGCCTATGAAAATGCCAAACTATTTAAAGAAAAAGTAAAAAGGTGGCATGACAAAAGAATCCAAAAGCGGGAATTCAAAATAGGAGACTATGTTCTTTTGTTCAACTCTCATTTAAGATTTTTTGCAGGTAAGCTTCTCTCCAAATGGGAAGGACCATATATTATCGAAGAGGTTTATCATTCTGGAGCTATCAAGATTAATAATGCCGAAGGTACTAACCCGAAGGTGGTCAATGGACAAAGAATTAAGCACTATATCTTAGGTACGCCTATTAACGTTGAAAGCAATGTTATCCAAACCATGACACCGGAGGAACACATAAAATAAACCTTACGCAACACTCCAGAATTCTGAAAAATAGGAGGTACATGATACGATAAGTAAACGGACTCCGAAAAAATCCGCAAAAATATTTTTTGTCAGTTTTGGAATATTAGAAAATTTTGGAAATTAAGAAATAAACCGGAAGGCGATCGAGGGGTTGTGCCCACCTCGGACACCTTCCCGACTCTGTTTTCCTTCCATACGCTTGTTTTCCAAGAATAAAAATTCTCTATATATACCCCCGACTGTTTTGACGACCGCATCGCAGAAAAATCCTCTGTTCTTGTTTCGTTCTATTTTCTCGTCAGATCTAGATCTCCATGGCTCCACCAAGCTCCTCCAAGGACAAGTTCTTTGAGAAGATCATCAACCCGTACTTGCCGGAGGTGATGAAGCACCCTCAAGCCATTGAGATGCGTGAGGGGGTGCTCCACATCCAAGAGGACCGAAAGCGTGGAGGCTAGGCTCGAGGCGGTGGAACAAGAAATCTTCAAGTGCCAAAAGATGGTGGAGCGCGGACTTAGTGCCAATCACTCCATGATCACGGAGTTCACTCGTGATCAGATGGTGGATGGTCGGTCTGTGAAGGACATCATCTCCACCCTCAACGAGCAAATTAATTTTCTGCAAAGCCAAGTTTATGATCTTCAAAACCAAATTTTTGAATATGAAGCCAGATTTAAAGGTATGAGTTTAGCTGCCAGTTGCAGGACCCAGGGGACTCTTGCGTCAACTTTTGATGGGGAGCCCTTGCCCTGGAAGCTGGAGGACAAGCCTACTACATCATCATCACCACCTTCTTCATCACCACCACCAAACGGGTATGGGCACTCGTTTAGTTTGAACTTTTATGTATGTATCTTTTACTTTTACTTTTATGTATTTACTTTTATGCAAGAGTCAAATTATTCTTCCCTATTCCTTTTTACTTTTTCTTTTGCAAGCATCATGTGGTGAGGAAAGATCTAGGCACATATATCCAGTTGGATATGGGTGGGCATGAGTTATTATTGTTGACATCACCCTTGAGGTGAATACGTTGGTAGGCGAAACTATAAGCCCCTATCTTCCTATGTGTCCGGTAGAAACTTTTTGCTCATGGGTATGCTGTGAGTGTTAGCAATCATAGAAGACTAAATGATGGTTGACTATGTGGACTTGCCAAAAGGCTCCGACATGAGACCCTTCCTGAAAATATGATGAATTGTAGTTGCAAAGTTGACTGAGAACATAGTTTGTTGGTTTTCAATAAGGTTTATGCTTTATACTTCTATGTTGTGATGAATTGTTAATTGTGCATGAGAAGTTATATGATGAAAGTATATGAATAAGTTTTATGTTAGAGTTTGTTGTTGTTATGATAATAAGCATGATGCTTCTATGTCCGTATTTTGTTTTTATCGACACCTCTCTCTCAAACCATGTGAACATGCTTTTCAATTTTGGCTTTTTGCTTGAGGACAAGCGAGGTCTAAGCTTGGGGGAGTTGATATGTCCATTTTGCATCATGATTTCCTACTGTTATTTATTATGTTTTGTTGAATAATAATACTTTAGGGAGTGATTCTAATGCCTTTTATCTCATAATATGCAAGGTTTACACAAAGAGGGAGAATACCGGCAGCTGGAATTCTGGACTTGAAAAAAGCACATCAGAGATACATATTCTGCACATCTCCAATGGAGCTGAAACTTTACGGAGATTATTTTTGGAATTAATAAAAAATACTGGAACAGAGAACTACCGGAGGGGGCCATCCTGGTGGGCACAAGACACCAGGGCGCGCTAGGCCCCCCTGGGCACGCCCTGGTGGGTTGTGCCCTCCTTGGCCCACCCCGGTGTCCATCTTCTGGTATATAATCACTTTTGACCTAGAAAAAATAAGAGGAGGACTTTCGGGACGGAGCGCCACCGTCTTGAGGCGGAACTTGGGCAGGAGCACTTTTGCCCTCCGGCGGAGCGATTCCGCCGGGGGAACTTCCCTCCCGGAGGGGGAAATCGAAGCCATCGTCATCACCAACACCCCTCTCATCTTTGGGAGGCCAATCTTCATCAACATCTTCAATAGCACCATCTCCTCTCAAACCCTAGTTCATCTCTTGTGTTCAATCTTTGTACCGGAACCTCAGATTGGTACCTGTGGGTGGCTAGTAGTGTTGATTACCTTGCGTTGTTGATTACTATATGGTTTATTTGGTGGAAGATTATATGTTCAGATCCATTATGCTATTCAATACCCCTCTGATCTTGAGCATGATTATTATTTGTGAGTAGTTACCTTTGTTCTTGAGGTCACGGGAGAAGTCATGTTGCAAGTAATCATGTGAATTTGATGTGTTCGATATTTTGATGATATGTATTATGTGATTCCCTTAGTGGTGTCATGTGAACGTCGACTACATGACACTTCACCATTCATGGGCCTAAGGGAATGCATTGTGGAGTAGTTATTAGATGATGGGTTGCTAGAGTGACAGAAGCTTAAACCCTAGTTTATGCGCTATTTCGTAAGGGGCTGATTTGGATCCAAACGTTTAATGCTATGGTTAGATTTTATCTTAATACTTTTCTCGTAATTGAGGATGCTTGCGAGGGGGTTAATCATAAGTGGGAGGTTGTTCAAGTAAGAATATCACCCAAGCACCGGTCCACCCACGTATCAAATTATCAAAGTACGAACACGAATCAAACCAACATGATAAAAGTGACTAGATGAAATTCCCGTGTACCCTCAAGAACACTTTGCCTATTACTAGAGACTGTTCTGGCATGTCCTTTGCCACAAAAGGATTGGGCTACCTTGCTGCACCTTATTTACCGTTACCGTTACTTTCTCATTACCAATTATCTTGCTATCAAACTATCTGTTACCTACAATTTCAGTGCTTGCAGAAATTACCTTGCGGAGAACCTCTTGTCATTTCCTTCTGCTCCTCGTTGGGTTCGACACTCTTACTTATCGAAAGGACTACGATTGATACCCTATACTTGTGGGTCATCAACACTCAATCACTCTCTCACAGATTTGGCTTGGTAGAAGAGATTGATTGGGTGGAAAGCAACTTGGGGAGGCTAGAAATCAAGATCCATATGATTGGAGTGGATGATCTTGACCTCAACACAAGGATAGGTGGTTCTCTCTCAGAAAATTGGATATGGCAAGTATGGAATAGTTCTGAGTGCTTCCCTTGCGAGTGAGTGGCGGTGGAGGGGTATATATAGGCATCTCCAAAAATCCAACCGTTACACCATTATTGACCAACTCGGTGAAACCAAAGTAAAACTCGGTCGTACCGATTTGTTCAAAATGTGGCAACTTTAGGAATCTCGGTGAGACCGATATATGATTCTCGGTAGTACCGATATGAGTGGCCGAGGGCAGTTTCCAAACTCGGTGACACCGAATCATAAAACTCAGAAATTCTGATTTTATAAAATGGGGCACCAGAATGTTGGTCACCAAAACTCGATTGCACCGATAAATAACTTGGTTGTACCGAGAAGCTAGGGTTTGGCTGGGTTCTGTCTGAGATGAAAATCGGTTGGGCCGAGTAGGAAAACTTGGTGGCACCGATTTTGTGTGGTAGGGTTTAGACAGAGTATTTTTGTGGGAGAGCTTGTGGGTGTTTTTGGTGGCTAGCACTTGTCACATGGAGCATTTTGTTCACCAACATTACCTCACCCCCTTTTAATAGTATTGGCTTTCCTATGGACTCAAAGCGATTTTTGACAAAGTAAAATGTAGAGCATCCATGCTTGTAGCTTGGCCAATCCTATTCTTCTTCTTCTTGGGGAATCTCCTCACACCCTTTTGCCAACAATCCCTGTGGACTAGACCTGAAATAAACTAGGTAGAAATATTAGTCCAAGAGACACTGTATGTTGTCATGAATTATCAAAACCACCAAGGGAGCATATGTTCTTTCAATCTCCCCCTTTTGGTAATTGATGACAACATAAAATCAAAGCTTCAAGTAAATATAAGCAAAGATATAATGAAGACTTTGAGAGACACATGACTAAAATATGCTCCCCCTAAATGTGTGCAATCCCTTTAGAGACTTTTTGCTTTGGAATGCATGGACACACATATAGTAGAAGGGATATGAAGAGTCATGTGTATCTTGGCTATATGCATCAAATATATATGAATGAGTTGTATACTTGTTCAAGACTTCACTCTTGCAAACAATATGTGCAAGAAGCAAGAGATCATCTTGATCAAAGATATGATGCATATACTTACCTTGAGTTCTTGAGCATCCTAATAGTAGAAACACACTTGAGAAAACAATGTTAGGGAACACAAGAGTGTTTTACATACCAAAAATGCAATAGAACTCAACAGTACCAAGATGTGGAGAACATACAGAAGATAGTATTCCTTAAGATTGATATGTCTCCAAGATCATTTAGAATTTTCTCCCCTAAATATGAAATTTTAGGTCATCCTCTACCCTGAATCTTAGCATGTAGATATTGGAGTAGGTAGGGCGAGACAAGTCTAACACGAGTAGTCAAAATAGAATAAAACATATTTTCTCTCTCCTTAAATGGTAGAACAAGATTTGATATATTCTCTCCCCTTATGGATAGGCACATACTTTGGTATTCTCCCCCTTAATTTTATATCTCCCCCTTTGGTCTATACCCCCCTTTGCATTGAAGCTTTGGTATTTCTCCCCCTTGGGTTGAGTGGTTCCCAGAAAACAAACAACTATAAGATAAACCACAAAAGAATCTTCATCTAGATGATGGTCGGTGACTAGGTCACCTATATTAGAGTATATTGACTTAGGAGCCAAGCAAGAATACTTGATCATAGGTCATACTCTACGTTAATCTCAAAATGGGGTTGCCATTTTTTGATTAAGCATTTTAATGTTTTCATATCACTTGAGTTGCGTTAGCTCATGACTTGGAGTAAAGCTTCTTCAAGGATATGATCACATACCTTTGAGTGATGTTGATGACGTGGCATGTAGAAGAACTTCTTGTGGATGCTCGAAGTTGATGAAGATTACCTTGAGTTGAGAGCAATCCTTGATCGTTTCGGTTCTCTTTTCTCCTATATGGGCTAGTCATGCAAGGAAGAACAAGATATATACAAAAGACAAGAATGAAATTTTCATCATATGTAAGTCAAGGATATAGTTTGTGTTGTCTTCTTCCTTCCATCATCAAAGAAGGGTTGTGGATACTTGGATTTTGACAAGATTGCTTGTGATGTGAGTTGATGGCAATCTTGTGGAGTGTAGTTCTTCCAAGTACCTACAAAAGGTTAGATGCAATACAAGGGAGCATATATTTCCAAGGTATAAGATAGTGTCATATCAAGTGTAACATGGGATAGACATGTAAGCTCATGCCCTTGCATGCATCCGAGTGAGTCTAGCTCAAGTTTGAAGCATCAATGAATTTCAACTCACTCCTCAAGTGACAAAACACTTTCTCATCAAGTGGCTTAGTAAAGATATCGGCCAATTGCTTGTTGGTACAAACATGCTTGAGATTGATATCTCCTTTGACAACATGATCACGAATGAAATGATGTCAAACTTGAATATGCTTGGTTCGAGAATGTTGTACGGGATTATGAGCAATTTTAATAGCACTCTCATTGTCACACAACAATGGAACATGTTTCACATGTATGCCATAATCCTTAAGAGTTTGAGTCATCCATAGCAATTGAGCACAGCATGATCCAGCGGCAATGTATTCCGCTTCGGTGGTAGATAGAGATACCGAGTTTTGTTTCTTGGAGGACCAAGACACAAGAGATCTACCAAGAAATTGACAAGTACCTGAGGTGGATTTTCTATCAACCTTATCTCCAGCATAGTCCTAGTCGGAATAGCCAACAAGGTTAAAAGAAGATCCCTTGGGATACCAAATGCCAAAGTTTGGTGTATGTATCAGGTATCTCACAATTCTTTTCACGGCCTTAAGATGACATTCTTTAGGAGCATCTTGATATCTAGCGCACATGCACACACTAAGCATAATATTGGGACGGGAGGCACATAGATATAGCAATGAACCAATCATCGATCGATAAACCTTTTGATCAACCGGTTTGTCCTCCTTGGTAAGATCAACATGTCCACTAGTAGGCATAGGGGTTTTCATATCTTTACACTCTTGCATGTTGAACTTCTTGATCAAGTCCTTGGTGTACTTGGTTTGAGAGATGAAAGTTCCTTCTCTCGTTTGCTTGATTTGAAAACCAAGGAAAAATTTCAGCTCACACATCATGGACATCCCATACTTCTCGGACATCAACCTTCCAAATTTCTCACTAAATTGTGGGTTAGTAGATCCAAAGATAATATCATCCACATAAATTTGGCACACAAATAATTCACCATTAACTCTCTTAGTGAATAAGGTTGCGTCAATTTTACCAATCTCAAAACCCTTTTCAAGAAGAAACTTTGTTAGGCACTTATACCAATCACGAGGGGTTTGCTTAAGTCCATACAGAGCTTTACGAAGCTTGTAAACATGGTTGGGTTTCTTAGGATTCACAAAACCAGGGGGTTGCTTAACATAGACTTCTTCCTCAATCTCCCCATTTAGAAATGCACTTTTAATATCCATTTGGTAAAGTGTGATGTCATGATGATTCGCATAAGCAAGCAATATACGAATAGCTTCAAGTCTAGCAACAGGGGCATAGGTCTCACCATAGTCCATACCTTCGATTGGTGTGTAGCCTTGCGCCACGAGACGTGCCTCGTTGCAAATGACTTGACCGTCTTCGTCTTGCTTGTTCCGAAACACCCATTTGGTTTTGATGATGTTTTGCTCGTCCTTGGGCTTCTCCACTAGTGTCCACACTTCGTTTCTCTCGAAGTTGTGTAGCTCCTCGTGCATGGCATTCACCCAATCCGGGTCCTGAAGAGCTTCTTCTACCTTCAAGGGCTCAATACTAGAGATGAATGAATAATGCTCACAAAAGTTAGCTAGTCGAGTTTTAGAGCGAGTTATCCTCCCGGTTTGTATGTCACCGAAGATTTGATTTAGAGGATGGTTTTTGTCCACTCTCGCTCGAACTCGGGGTAGCTTTTGTTTGTTGGATGGTGGAGCTTCTTCATCATCATCTTCTTCTTCGTTGTTGTTGAAGGTGTCGTTGCCTCGAGGTGGTGGTGAAGGTGGTTGCGGTGGATCATCATGATGAGCTTCTTCCTCCTCTTCATCTTGTCGTGTACCACTTGTGGATGCCTCCATGTCGTGTTGAGGTTCACCTTGACGTGAAGTAGGGGCTTCCACTTGAGTTGATGAAGTACTTTCCTTCACCTCCATTGGACGAATCTTGCCAATGGACAAGTCTTGGATAGCTTCCGAAGGTTCCTTATCTCCTACATCATTTGGCAATTGTTCGACTTGCGAACCATTAGATTCATCAAACTTCACATCTATCGTCTCTTCAACTTTTTGAGTGAAGTTGTTGTAGACACGGTAAGTGTGAGAGTTCGATCTATAACCGAGTAGGAAACCTTCATGAGATTTAGGAGCAAATTTAGAACGATGATGCTTATCAAGAATGTAACACTTGGAGCCAAATAACCAAAAGTATCCAACTTGGGGCCTGTTACCGGTGAGTAGATCATATGTCGTTTTACCAAGAAGCTTGTGAAGATAGAGTCGGTTCATGGCATGACAAGTTATCTCAACGGCTTCCGCCCAAAAGTGTCTTGGCGTCGTGTATTCGTCGAGCATTGTTCTTGCCATCTCAATAAGAGTTCGGCTCTTCCTCTCAACAACTCCATTTTGTTGAGGCGTGTACGTAGCCGAAAACTCATGTATAATCCATTCTTCGTCAAGAAAGGTGTCTACATTTGTGTTCTTGAACTCCGATCCATTGTCGCTCCGAACTTTCTTGATCTTCACTTCAAACTGATTTTGAGCTTTGCGAGCGAAGTTCTTGAAGATCTTTTGCACCCGCGACTTATCATCAAGAAAGAACACCCATGTAAATCTGGAAAAATCATCAACTATAACTAGACCAAAGGAATTTCCACCGAGGCTCTTGTAAGCATTGGGACCAAAAAGATCCATATGAAGTAACTCAAGTGGTCTCCTAGTAGTCATTATATTCTTTACAGGATGACCTCCACCTACTTGCTTTCCGGCTTGACAAGCACTACAAAGTATATCTTTGTCAAAGATAACATCTTTAACACCAAGAATATGATCACCTTTAATGAGCTTGTCTAGATTACGCATACCAATATGTCATAGTCTTCTATGCCAAAGCCAACCTTTAGAAGATTTCGCAATAAGACAAGTGCGAGGTTTGGATCTCTTAGTGAAGTCAACAATATATAGATCACCTCTACGGAAACCGGTAAAGACCATGTTATGATTGTCTTGACGAAATACTTGACAATCTACTTTAGTAAATAGCACATTGAAACCAAAGTCGGCAAGTCTAGATACTGAAAGAAGATTATAGCCAAGGGATTCAACAAGCATGACATTTTGAATAGAGCTATCATGTGATATGGCCACCTTACCAAGACCGAGTACCTTACCCTTGGAATTGTCTCCAAAAGTCACATACCTTCGCGGTCCATGGTTTGGTGTGATCTCTTCAAACATGTATCTATCTCCGGTCATATGATCAGTGCATCCACTATCGAGAATCCACTCTTTTCCTCCGGACATGTAATCCTTGAAGTTTGCCATGAGACTTAGATTATTCATTGTCTTCTCATACTCGATGTCGAACAACTCATCTTCATCATAGTAGCCATGTTCCACATTGTCATCATCAAGTGGGAAATCCTCGTCATAAGAAACAAGAGATTCATTAGGGTTGTGATCATGACAATGTTCAAGATTATGAATGCGAATGGCTTCAACAATGATGTTGTTGATAGTTATGACATCTCCTTTAGCACGCATGAGGTCTCTAAGCTCAAATAGATAGTCATCAAACTTAGGATCACTAGGCATCATTTTGTGAAAAGTGATGGTTTTATGAAGAATTTCATCAAGATTACTCAATGAATAATTTGGATATCGTTTCTCCAAATCACTCCACAAAGTATAAGCACATTCAAAATTCTTCATTTGATTAAGCACAATTCTAGGCAATCCTTTAATGATAAGATTAACAGTTCTAAGATTGCGAAGCATATCAATTTCCTCTTCGTGTGTGGGATGTAAGGGATCAATGGGAGGTACATAGGGACTCTTAACACACTTTCTCAAATGGAATTCATTGAATAGCTCAAGCATCTCATATTTCCATTGACGCATCGAGAACAGGCATTCTACAACTAATACTCCCCAAACTAGACGCATCCATCTTCCTCCACGGTGATGAAACCGAAGATATGGAGACCAAAGCTCTGATACCACTTGTAGGAAAGAAAGAAGAGACGTCTAGAGGGGGGTGAATAGACTACTTGCAAGAATTAAAACCTAACCTTTTCCCAAGTTAATTGGTGGGCAGATTTTAGCAATTATAACAAGTCTAATGCACCCTACACATGCTAGTCAACAAGTATGGCAGCGGAAAGTAAAGATAAGCATATGTAAGAGAGTTGGGATAGGAAGATCAAACACAATAGATGACACGGAGATTTTTCCTGTGGTTCTGATAGGTGGTGCTATCGTACATCCACGTTTATGGAGTCTTCAACCCACGAAGGGTAGCGGTCGCGAGAGTCCACGGAGGGCTCCATGGAAGTAGCAACCTTGACTATTCCATAACATCTTCCGTCCACGAAGGACTAGCCTCACTATGGGTAGATCTCCACGAAGTAGGCGATCTCCTTGCCCTTACAAACTTCTTGGTTCAACTCCACAACACGAAGTAGGAGGCTCCTAAGCGACACCTAACCAATCTAGGAGGCACCACCTTCCAAAAGGTAATAGATGTGGTAATGATGATGAACTCCTTGCTCTTGTGCTTCAAGATGATAGTCTCCTCAACACTCAATCACTCTCTCACAGATTTGGCTTGGTAGAAGAGATTGATTGGGTGGAAAGCAACTTGGGGAGGCTAGAAATCAAGATCCATATGGTTGGAGTGGATGATCTTGACCTCAACACAAGGATAGGTGGTTCTCTCTCAGAAAATTGGATATGGCAAGTGTGGAATAGTTCTGAGTGCTTCCCTTGCGAGTGAGTGGTGGTGGAGGGGTATATATATGTTGGGGAACATTGCATGGGAAACAAAATTTTAGTGAGTCTATCACACCCGATCATCACGTGGTGCTTCGAAACGACGAACTTTCGCAACTGTGCACACTCGGGGAGAACACAATTTTTATCTTAAAATTTTAGTGAGGGATCACCTTATAATGCTACCGTCGTCCTAAGCAAAATAAGATGCTTAAAAGGATTAACATCACATGCAAATCATAAGTGACATGATATGGCCATGAACTTGTGCTTTTGATCTCCATCTCCAAAGCACCGGCATGATCTCCATCATCACCGGCATGACACCATGATCTCCATCATCATGATCTCCATCATCGTGTTTCCATCGGGGTTGTCGCGCCAACCATGCTTCTACTACTATTGCTACCGCTTAGCGATAAAGTAAAGCATTACATAGCGCTTAATGAGTGACTCGCAGGCCACATAGTAATTAAAGACAACCCTATGGGTCATGCCGGTTGCCGTATGCATCAACATGCAAGTCGATATAAACTATTACAAAACATGATCATCTCATACATCAAATATACATCATCGTGTCTTTGGCCATATCATATCACAACATACCCTGCAAAAACAAGTTAGACGTCCTCTAATTTGTTGTTGCATATTTTACGTGGCTACTATGGGTATCTAGCAAGAACGATTCTTACCTACGCAAAACCACAATGGTGATATACAAGTTGCTATTTAACCTTCTACAAGGACCGCCTTTGTCGAATCCGATTCAACTAAGGTGGGAGAGACAGATACCCACCAGCCATCTAATGCAACAAAGTTACATGTCAGTCGATGGAACCGGTCTCATGTACGTGGACATGTAAAGTTGGTCCGGGCCGCTTCATCCCACAACACCGCTGAATCAAGAAAAGACCAAGGAAGGAAGCAATCTGAATATCAACACCGACTAATTCCTTTGTGGTCTACTCGTGATGTCATCTACGCAAAGACTTGGCTCATGATGCCACTCTTGGGGAACGTTGCATGGGAAACAAAACTTTTCCTACGCTTCACCAAGATCAATCTAGGAGATGACCATCTACGAGAGGAGAGATTGCATCTACATACCCTTGTAGATCGCTAAGCGGAAGTGTTAAGAAATGCGGTTGATGTAGTCGAACGTCTTCGCGATCCGATCACGATCCGTTCCGCGAACTCCCGATCAAGTGCCGAACGGACGACACCTCCGCGTTCAACACACGTACAGCTTGATGACGCCATCACCTCCTCGATCCAGCGAGCGATGGTGAAGTAGTAGCCCGAGTCCTCCGGCAGCACGATGGCGTGGTGAGGTGGTGGTGATGGAATCTCAGCAGGGCTTCGCCGTGCGTTATGGAGAGGAGAAGAACTACGAGGGAGAGGAGGGGCAGCGCCGTAGCACGTTGTGGTGTGGCCGCCCTCTCTCTCCCTCTCTATATATAGGGGAAGGGAGGAGGGGAGGGCGCCCTAGGGTTTCCCCTAGGGGCCGGCGGCCAAGGGGGTGGCGGCCAGAGTTTGGGTGCCCCCCAAGGTGCCTTGTCATCCAAGTTTAGGGTGGCCGGCGGCCCTAGGGGGTGTGGCCCCCTTCCTAGCCGAGTGGGCTGGGGTTTGGGCGGCGTCCAGCCCCTTGTGGGCTGGTGTGCCCCCTCTCCTTGGCCCATGAGGCCCCCCAACACTTGCCGGGCCCCCCCGAAACCCCTTTCGGCACTCCGTCGAATCCTCGGTATGCCCCGGAACACTTTCGGACTCCGATACCCTTCATCCTATATATCAATCTTCACCTCCGGACCATTCCGGAGTTCCTCATTACGTCCGGGATCTCATTCGGGACTCCGAAAACCTTAGGTCACCAACATAATAACTCGACTATACTTATATCGTCACCAAACGTTAAGTGTGTAGACCCTGCGGGTTCGAGAGCTATGCAGACATGACCGAGACTCATCCACGGTCAATAACCAATAGAGGGACCTGGATGCCCATATTGGTTCCTACATATTCTACGAAGATCTTTATCGGTCGAACCACGATGTCAAGGATTCAGTCAATCCCGTATACAGTTCCCTTTGTTCATCGGTATGTTACTTGTCCGAGATTCGATCATCGGTATCTCCATACCTAGTTCAATCTCATTACCGGCAAGTCTCTTTACTCGTTCCGTAATACAAGATCCTGTGGCTAACTCTTTAGTCACTTTGCTTGCAAGCACATTATGATGTTGTATTACTGAGTGGGCCCTGAGATACCTCTCCGTCACATGGAGTAACAAATCCCAGTCTTGATCCATGCCAACTCAACAGACACCGTCGGAGATACCTGTAGAGCATCTTTACAGTCACCCAGTTATGTTGCGACGTTTGATACACACAAGGTACTCCTCCGGTGTCAGTGAGTTGCATGATCTCATGGTCATAGGAACAGATACTTGACATGCAGAAAACAATAGCAATAAACTTAACATGATCATATGCTACGTTCATAGTTTGGGTCTTGTCCATCACATCATTCTCCTAATGATGTGATCCCGTTATCAGATAACAACTCATGTCCATGGCCAGGAAACCTCGACCATCTTTGATCAACGAGCTAGTATATTAGAGGCTTACTAGGGACACGGTGTTGTCTATGTACCCACACATGTATTTGAGTTTCCAATCAATACAATTCTAGCATGGATAATAAACAATTATCATGAACAAGGAAATATGATAATAACTAATTTATTATTGCCTCTATGGCATATTTCCAATAGTCTCCCACTTGCACTAGAGTCAATAATCTAGCTCACATCACTATGTGATTTACATTGTAAGGAATCTAACACCCATACAGTTCTGGTGTTGATCATGTTTTGCTCGTGGAAGAGGCTTAGTCAACGGGTCTGCAACATTCTGATCCGTGTGTACTTTGCAAATATTTATGTCCCCCTCCTTGATGTAATCGCGAATGGAATTGAAGCGCCGCTTTATGTGTCTGGTCCTCTTGTGAAACCTTGGTTCCTTGGCCAGAGCAATGGCACCAGTGTTGTCACAGAACAGAGTCATTGGGTCCAATGCACTGGGCACAACCCCAAGATCTGTTATGAACTGCTTCATCCAGACACCTTCCTTTGCCGCCTCCGAGGCAGCTATGTACTCCGCTTCGCATGTAGAATCAGCTACCACGCTTTGCTTGGAACTGCACCAGTTTACCGCTCCCCCATTGAGAATATACACGTATCCGGTTTGATACTTAGAGTCATCCGGATCAGTGTCAAAGCTTGCATCGACGTAACCCTTTACGACGAGCTCTTGATCACCTCCATAAATGAGAAACATTTCCTTAGTCCTTTTCAGGTACTTAAGGATATTCTTGACCGCCGTCCAGTGTTCCACTCCTGGATCACTTTGAAACCTTCCGGCCATACTTATGGCAAGGCTGACATCTGGTCTTGTGCACAACATTGCATACAAGATAGAGCCTATGGCAGAAGCATAGGGGATGACACTCATCCTTTCTCTATCCTCTGCAGTCACTGGGCATTGAGTCTTACTCAACTTCACACCTTGTAATACAGGCAAGAACCCCTTCTTGGACTGATCCATTTTGAACTTCTTCAAAACTTTATCAAGGTATGTGCTTTGTGAAAGTCCTATTAAGCGTCTTGATCTATCTCTATAGATCTTGATGCCTAATATGAAAGGAGCTTCCCCTAGGTCCTTCATTGAAAAACTCTTGTTCAAATATTCCTTCATGCTTTCCAAAAATTCTATATTGTTTCCAATCAGCAATATGTCATCCACATATAATATTAGAAATGCTATAGAGCTCCCACTCACTTTCTTGTAAATACAAGCTTCTCCCTAAACTTGTATAAACCCAAACGCTTTGATCACCTCATCAAAGCGAAGATTCCAACTCCGAGATGCTTGCACCGGCCCATAAATGGACCGCTGGAGTTTGCAAACTTTGTCAGCATTCTCTGGATCGACAAAACCTTTTGGTTGCATCATATACAACTCTTCCTCAAGGAAAACGTTAAGGAACGCTGTTTTGACATCCATCTGCCAAATTTCATAATCGAAAAATGCGGCTATTGCTAACATGATTCTGACGGACTTAAGCATCGCTACGGGTGAGAAAGTCTCATCGTAGTCAACTCCTTGAACTTGTGAAAAACCCTTTGCTACAAGTCGAGCTTTATAGAGACGGTGGCATTACCGTCCGCGTCCGTCTTCTTCTTAAAGATCCATTTATTCTGAATGGCCTTTCGCCCTTCAGGTAATACTTCCAAAGTCCACACTTTGTTTTCATACATGGATCCTATCTTGGATTTCATGGCCTCTAACCATTTGTCAGAATTCGGGCCCACAATCGCTTCTCCATAGCTCGTAGGTTCATCGTTGTCCAACAACATGACCACTAAGACAGGGTTACCGTACCATTCAGGAGCAGTACGTGTCCTTGTCGACCTACGAGGTTCGATAGTAACTTGATCTGAAGTTTCATGATCACCATCATTAGCTTCCTCTTCAACTGACGTAGGCTCCACAGAAACATCTTTCTGCGATGCGATGCTCTCTGGTTGAAGCAAAGGTTCAACAAGCTCATCAAGTTCTATCTTCCTCCCACTCAATTCTTTCGAGAGAAACTCTTTCTCGAGAAATGATCCATTCTTAGCGACAAACACTTTGCCTTCAGATCAGAGATAGAAGGTATACCCAACCGTCTCTTTTGGGTATCCTATGACGACGCATTTGTCCGCTTTGGGTTCGAGCTTTTCTGGCTGAAGCTTTTTGACATAAGCATCGCATCCCCAGACTTTAAGAAACAACAACTTTGGTTTCTTGCCAAACCACAGTTCATACGGCGTCGTCTCAATGGATTTAGATGGTGCCCTATTTAAAGTGAATGCAGTTGTCTCTAACGCATAACCCCAAAATGATAGTGGAAAATCGACAAGAGACATCATAGAACGCACCATATCCAATAAGGTTCGATTACGACATTCGGACACACCATTACGCTGTGGTCTTCCAGGTGGCGTCAACTGTGAAACAATTCCACATTGTCTTAAGTGATTGCCAAACTCATAACTCAGATATTCTCCTCCTCGATGAGATCGTAGGAATTTAATCTTCTTGTTACGATGATTCTCAACTTCACTCTGAAATTGCTTGAACTTTTCAAACGTTTCAGACTTGTGTTTCATTAAGTAAACATACCCATATCTACTTAAGTCATCGATGAAGGTGAGAAAGTAACGATATCCACCGCACGCCTCAATGCTCATCGGACCGCACACATCAGTATGTATGATCTCCAACAAGTCACTTGCCCGTTCCATTGTTCCAGAGAACGGGGTCTTAGTCATCTTGCCCATGAGGCATGGTTCACATGTGTCAAGTGATTCAAAATCAAGTGACTCCAAAAGTCCATCAGCATGGAGCTTCTTCATGCGTTTTACACCAATATGACATAAGCGGCAGTGCCACAAGAAAGTGGTACTATCATTACCAACTCTAAATCTTTTGGCATCAATGTTATGAACATGTGTATCATCACTATCGAGATTCAATAAGAATAAACCCCTCACAATGGGTGCATGACCATAAAAGATATTACCCATATAAATAGAACAACCATTATTCTCTAATTTAAATGAGTAACCGTCTCGCATTAAACAAGATCCAGATATAATGTTCATGCTCAACGCATGCACTAAATAACAATTATTCAGGTTCATCACTAATCCCGATGGTAATCGAAGAGAGAGCGTGCCGACGGCGATCACATCAACCTTGGAACCATTTCCCACACGCATCGTCACTTCGTCCTTTGCCAGCCTCCGTCTATTCCGTAGTTCCTGCTTTGAGTTACAAATGTGAGCAACCGAACCGGTATCAAATACCCAGGCACTACAACGAGAGTTGGTAAGGTACACATCAATAACATGTATATCATATATACCTTGTTTGGTGTTGGCCGCCTTCTTGTCGGCCAGATACTTGGGGCAATTCCGCTTCCAGTGGCCAGTTCCCTTGCAATGAAAGCACTCAGTTTCCGGCTTGGGTCCAGCCTTGGGTTTCTTTACGGGAGGAGCAACTGCTTTGCCACTCTTCTTGGAGTTACCCTTCTTGCCCTTGCCATTCTTCTTGAAACTAGTGGTTTTATTGACCATCAACACTCGATGCTCCTTCTGGATTTCTGACTCAGCGACTTTCAGAATTGCAAACAGCTCGGTGACTTATTTGTTCATCCCTTGCATGTTATAGTTAAACACAAAGATTTTATAGCTAGGTGGCAATGATTGAAGAACTCTGTCAGTGATTGCCTCTGGCGGGAGCGTAATTCCCAACTCAGCCAGATGGATGGAATACCCAGACATTCTGAGTATGTGCTCACTGACAGACCCGTTCTCCTCCATCTTGCAAGCATAGAACTTATCGAAGCTCTCCTACCTCTCAATCCGGGCATTTTTCTCAAAAATAAACTTCAACTCCTGGAACATCGCATATGCTCCATGATGTTCAAAACGTCTTTGAAGTTTCGGTTCTAAGCCATACAACATAGCACACTGAACTATTGAGTAGTCATTAGAACGCGCCTGCCAGGCGTTCGCAACGTCTGCAGACAACACTGGAGCGGGTGGCGCACCGAGCGGTGCATCAAGGACATAAGCCTTTTGGGAAGCCGTGAGGATAATCCTCAGATCACGAGCCCAGTCTACAAAGTTACTTCCATCATCTTTCAGCTTGGCTTTCTCTAGGAACACATTGAAATTCAGGGGAGCTACTGCGCGAGCCATTGATCTACAACATAAATTTGCAAAGATTACTTAGACTATTGTTCAGGATAATGAGTTTAGTTAATCATATTACTCAAAACACCCACTCAAATTGATATCCCTCCGGTCATCCGAGTGCTACAAGATCCAAATTCACCAACCCAAGTCCGATCATCATGTGAGATGAGGTGGTTTCAGTGTTGAACATCTCCATGTTGATCATATCTACTATATGACTCATGTTCGACCTTTCGGTCTCTTGTGTTCCGAGGCCATGTCTGTACATGCTAGGCTCCTCAAGTCTAACCCGAGTGTTCCGCATGTGCAAAACTAGCTTGGACCCATTGTATGCGAAGGTAGAGTCTATCACACCCGATCATCACGTGGTGCTTCGAAACGACGAACTTTCGCAACTGTGCACACTCGGGGAGAACACAATTTTTATCTTAAAATTTTAGTGAGGTATCACCTTATAATGCTACCGTCGTCCTAAGCAAAATAAGATTCTTAAAAGGATTAACATCACATGCAAATCATAAGTGACATGATATGGCCATGAACTTGTGCTTTTGATCTCCATCTCCAAAGCACCGGCATGATCTCCATCGTCACCGGCATGACACCATGATCTCCATCATCGTGTTGCCATCGAGGTTGTCGCGCCAACCATGCTTCTACTACTATTGCTACCGCTTAGCGATAAAGTAAAGCATTACATAGCGCTTAATGAGTGACTCGCAGGCCACATAATAATTAAAGACAACCCTATGGCTCCTGCCGGTTGCCGTATGCATCAACATGCAAGTCGATATAAACTATTACAAAACATGATCATCTCATACATCAAATATATATCATCATGTCTTTGGCCATATCATATCACAACATACCCTGCAAAAACAAGTTAGACGTCCTCTAATTTGTTGTTGCATGTTTTACGTGGCTACTATGAGTATCTAGCAAGAACGATTCTTACCTACGCAAAACCACAACGGTGATATACAAGTTGCTATTTAACCTTCTACAAGGACCGCCTTTGTCGAATCCGATTCAACTAAGGTGGGAGAGACAGACACCCGCCAGCCATCTTATGCAACAAAGTTACATGTCAGTCGATGGAACCGGTCTCATGTACGTGGACATGTAAAGTTGGTCCGGGCCGCTTCATCCCACAACACCGCTGAATCAAGAAAAGACCAAGGAAGGAACCAATCTGAATATCAACGCCCACAAACTGCTGTGTTCTACTCGTGATGTCATCTACGCAAAGACCTGGCTCATGATGCCACTGTTGGGGGCCACTGTTGGGGAACGTTGCATGGGAAACAAAACTTTTCCTACGCTTCACCAAGATCAATCTAGGAGATGAACATCTACGAGAGGAGAGATTGCATCTACATACCCTTGTAGATCGCTAAGCGGAAGCGTTAAGAAACGCGGTTGATGTAGTCGAACGTCTTCGCGATCCAATCACGATCCGTCCCGCGAACTCTCGATCAAGTGCCGAGCGGACGACACCTCCGCGTTTAACACACGTATGGCTTGATGACGCCTTCACTTCCTCAATCCAGCGAGCGATGGTGAAGTTGTAGCCCGAGTCCTCCGGCAGCACGACGGCGTGGTGAGGTGGTGGTGGTGGAATCGCAGCAGGGCTTTGCCATGCGTTATGGAGAGGAGAAGAACTACGATGGAGAGGAGGGGCAACGCCGTAGCATGTTGTGGTGCGGCTGCCCTCTCTCTCCCTCTCTATATATAGGGGAATGGAGGAGGGGAGGGCGCCCTAGGGTTTCCCCTAGGGTCCGGCGGCCAAGGGGGTGGCGGCCAGGGTTTGGGTGCCCCCCCCAAGGTGCCTTGTCACCCAAGTTTAGGGTGGCCGGCGGCCCTAGGGGGTGTGGCCCCCTTCCCAGCCGAGTGGGCTGGGGTTTGGGCGGCGCCCAACCCCTTGTGGGCTGGTGTGCCCCCTCTCCTTGGCCCATGAGCTCCCCCAACACTTGCCGGGCCCCCCGAAACCCCTTTCGGCACTCCGTCGAATCCCCGGTATGCCCCGGAACACTTCCGGACTCCGTTACTCTTCATCCTATATATAAATCTTCATCTCCGGACCATTACTGATTCCTCGTTATGTCTGGGATCTCATCCGGGACTCCGAACAACCTTCGGTCACCAACATAATAACTCGACTATACTTATATCATCACCAAACGTTAAGTGTGTAGACCCTGCGGGTTCGAGAACTATGCAGACATGACCGAGACTCCTCCATGGTCAATAACCAATAGTGGGACCTGGATGCCCATATTGGTTCCTACATATTCTACGAAGATCTTTATCGGTCGAACCACAGTGTCAAGGATTCAGTCAATCCCGTATATAGTTCCCTTTGTTCATCGGTATGTTACTTGTCCGAGATTCGATCGTCGGTATCTCCATACCTAGTTCAATCTCGTTACCGGCAAGTCTCTTTACTCGTTCCTTAATACAATATCATGTGGCTAACTCTTTAGTCACTTTGCTTGCAAGCTCATTATGATGTTGTATTACTGAGTGGGCCCTGAGATACCTCTCCGTCACACGGAGTAACAAATCTCAATCTTGATCCATGCCAACTCAACAGACACCCTCGAAGATACCTGTAGAGCATCTTTATAGTCACCCAGTGATGTTGCGACGTTTGATACACACAAGGTACTCCTCCGGTGTCAGTGAGTTGCATGATCTCATGGTCATAGGAACAGATACTTGACATGCAGAAAACAATAGCAATAAACTTGATACGATCATATGCTACGTTCATAGTTTGGGTCTTGTCCATCACATCATTCTCCTAATGATGTGATCCCGTTATCAGATAACAACTCATGTCCATGGCCAGGAAACCTCGACCATCTTTGATCAACGAGCTAGTATATTAGAGGCTCACTAGGGACACAGTGTTGTCTATGTACCTGTTGACACCAGATTTTGACACGGAAGAAAACATGATTAAGATGGATTCAAATGAAGAAGTGCTCTACATGAAAAGGTTTCATAGTATTGATATGAACATCTTTGAAGTTCGGGCCATTGCTGTCCGATCTCATCTTGATGGCCGAAACTGTGTTCAAAGTACTGAAATTTCATATTTAGAGTACTATTCAGCCGAGTAAGCCCCCAAGACCACCTCGCATGAGAAAATATTCAACACGGATTGTCTTCGTCTCGTCGAAACGATCGATTTTGATATCAAAATTATCTCAATCCGAGTTTGTATGCAAAAGTTAGAGCCATTGCAGTGCAGCCCTATCACGAGGCAGAAGCTGACGCGAGGGATCAGACACTCACCGAGATGATGTCCGATGGGTTGCGTAAGATATTCGGCCCTCAAGACGGCCTCGAATGAAAAAACTTACAACATGAAAAAGTTTCTTCTCGTTGAAACGGTCAACTTTGCTTTTGGAGTCATCGTCATCTGAGATAGTATGCAACCTGCAGAAACGATACAAGATTCGAATAGTCCAGTCAGCTGCAAAACCGAGTCCGACTAGAAGTTGAAGATGGCCTCGTAAAGTGTTCAAGATGGTTTCGGTTGGAAAAGTGATCAACAGAAGAATTGTTCGTCTCGTCGAAACGATTGATTTTTATATAAATATAATCTCAATCGAAGGTCATATGCAGATTCTGCGGCCCGCGCAAGGAGCAAGACAGAAGTTTGGGTTAGATTCGGCTGAATCCGAGTTTAACTAGAACTAGGACTCTAGGACGTGATTTGGTGCAATTATCTTGTAAGGAAAACCTAGAAGAATCCTTTGCTTATACGGGAAGTCCAGCCGCCTCTTATATATATTGGAGGTAACGGCCGATTGAAAACACGCACAATCGAATAAATCAATCTATACCACTTTTTCATCTACGTTTTATCTCTCCATCGTTTTTCTCTCTCGTTCTTCGTTGTTCTTCGAGTTTGAGAGCTGCGAATCCCGAGGCTCTAGGGGCGAGCGAATCGACCTAGGGCAGCCCATAGCCGCCGCACTCCCTGACGGGGTCCCTCCCGGGCGTGTGGGGTTTCAGGTCTGCAAAAGCATCCGCCGACTGTCTTGCGTATCGCGCTGTCGGTCGGATCTCCTTCGACGTGAGATACAGTGCATCACCCCCGGCGTCGAGGGTACACGTGACGTGTTCGTGTGTCAACATACTTTTTGGCGACTCCGCTGGAGACGAAAGATCAATCATCATCATCAACCATCATGTCTGATCTTCCCAAGCCATCCGAGGTAGACGCCGATAACATCATTAAGGCCAAGCTTGATGAACTATTGGCTGATCATCGCCAAGCTTATGAGGATTACAAGAAGGCGCGCGAAGAGAAGGAGTTGCAGGAGTTCCTTGGAAACTTCATGAAGGATCACCAAGGCAATATCACTCCGATTGGAGAAATCAAGTTCCCTCCTCTTCAAGTCGAGCAGGTTAAACCCCCTGTGAGTACTACCTTTTCTCCTGAGCAGTGGGCTGAGATTGAGAGTCGTATTGCTGATGGTAACAATCTGGTCTATCAATCTTTTTTAGAGAATACTAATGCTCAGAAAAATATGCCTCAATCATCTACTCGTAATATTGGTGTGCCTACTAGCGTAGAAAGCCCTAATCTGTCTTTACCTATTTCATCGGCGCCTCCCATGCCGATGAATTATTATCCTACTCAAACAAATCAGTTTGTGGCCGCACCCATTAGTCCTATCACGAGCATGCCAAGTTCGGTCGCAACGCCGAACCAAGCATTACATGTAGGTGCAAACGTTGCTAGACCACTACCGAACTATGGTTCGGCATACGTGCAACAGTTCCTACCTGCAGCTAGTAATCCCACTATGCCACTGCAGCAAACTTCATCGTCTACTACGGACGATGCTCTAGCTAATTTTAGAGAGGAGATGGCTAAGATGTTTCGGGAAAATTTTGGTGTTGAGTTACCTAGGAATCGGATTTACCAAAAACCGTAACCTTAATACTTTGATGCAATCCAGTGCCCTCCGGGATATAAAATTCCAGATTTTGTTAAATTCAATGGAGAGGGCACGGAAACCACATGGGAGCATGTTAATCAATACTTAGCTCAGTTAGGTGAAGCAGGCTCGTTAAATGAATTGAAAGTGCGTTTATTTCCTTTGTCCTTAACTGGTACCACATTTCCATGGTTTTCTTCTTTACCACATGGTTCTATTCGTGTGTGGTCGCAGCTAGAACAGAAATTTCATGATCACTTCTATAGCGGCGACAATGAACTTAAGTAGTCACATCTTACATCGGTTAAGCAGAAGCATGATGAATCGGTCTCTGATTACGTCAAGAGATTTAGAGATACAAAAAACCGGTGTTATAGTTTGGTGATAACCGAGAGAGACTTGGCAGATCTTGTGCTTAATGGTTTGAGAACTCACATAAGAGAAAAGTTAGAAGGCTATGAGTTTTTAAGTATCAACCAAGTCTTGCAAAAAGCTTTGGCTCAGGAAAGCCGAAGCAAAGATCCTAAAGAAGTGCATAGATATAAAACTGATCGTCCAAAGATGAATATGGTTGAATATGATAGTGATCGCTCGGACGATGAGGGTGATATTTATGCTACTGAATTTGTTTGGCCATCAAAGGCCAAACCATTTACTTGCAATGATCTGAAACCGATTCATAAGAATCATGATGAAGAGATGAAGTTTACTTTTAACATTGCTAAGTGTGATAAAATATTTGATGCTTTGTTGCAAGCTAAGATTATTAGAATATCGCATACTTTACCGCCGTTTGAAGAGCTGAAACGGCGTGCTTATTGCAAGTATCATAATTCTTTTTCTCATGCTACTAATGATTGCAATGTTTTTCAACGACAGATACAATCGGCCATTAATGACGGACGATTGAACTTTTCTGAGATGCAAGTTGATAAACAGCCCTTTCCTATGAACACCATGGATATGGAGGGGAACAAGCTGCTCATTCGGCCAGAGGTAGCTGAATCTGCTAGTAAGTCCAATGTTGTCATAGGTGAGCCTAGGAAAAGCAAGGAGGGCGACAAGGTCTTGGGGAGACAAGTTGTGCTTGACAAACAACCCGGTGACAAGGAGATAATTAAGATCACCGTCAATAATCCTACACTCGGGGGGCAACCGCAAGCACAAGAGAACACTCATGTCAAATTTGTTAAGCCCAAGAGTCCAGAGGTTGGCAGGTGGAAGACAAATGAAGCTAAAGTGCATCGTAGGAGAATCAAGCCAACTTTTGATATGTTGCTGTCCAAATATGCCAATCAAGTGACCAGTTCTAGCTCTAACCGATCATCAAATTTGAAACGTTCAAGATCACCTCCGAGGCAAGAATTTCAGCATCACGCAAGACCATATGGGTCATGGGCACCAGGACCATGGATGGCGCCACCCCCTTATGTGCCATGCCACGTGGGAAACTTCAATGGAGGATGGGGGCAACCTCCTATGGCCCCTTATGCATTTCATCCAGGGTGGGCAGAACCAAGAAGGCCCGTTCATGAGAGGCTTTCTTACCCCGTACGAGGCCGTTTGAACAATGGTTTCAATCGGCCAATGCAAGATAATCAAAAGGGGTTCAGCAATCAAGTGTGGCATGCTAAGTCACCTAGTACTGCAGCAGTCGAGTCAAGAAAAGGCAAGGAAAAAAATCAATGCGGACTCACTCATCTTGGGCGCCAAAACATTTACCGTACCGCAGCCGACTGTGCATAGCAACCCGACTGAGCTGATACTTGCTATCACGCCAAAGCACTCGGCGAATGATCATGAAGAAAGCACTAGCCAAGCAAAGCCACAAGACCCTAAATACACTCGGGCGAAGTGGTGTCCTCCAGGGCTAACAAAGACACAAAAGAGGAAACTACACAAATTGAGGAATCAAGAGATGGCAGAACAGGAGGCCGAGAAACGAAGAGATAAATTATTCAATGACACTCGGCCCATGATTCCTACAAAAAAAGTGTGGAAGCCTAAACAAATACAAGATGCAGCGGCTTCTACATCTATCACAGCAACACCTACACCACCAACAGAGGACGATGCGGCTATGACATCGTCTCCGTCACCTATTACTTCCTCTACACTCGAACATATTTCAGATTCCGTGGACGCACCCGAGGAGGAAGATGATATGTTGGACTATGGGTCAACACCAGTTCATGAAGGTATGGATATCAATATGGTGTATTATTTACCCGCTGAGTTTCGTGCTGTAGATGAAGAAAGAGAAGTGGCTCAGCTGGATTTTGCTCCTAAAAATGCTATCTTCGAGAAACCAAAAGAGCCGGTGACGCACTTAAAACCATTGTACCTCAGAGGTCATATTAACGGGTCACCGCTTGCTCGGATGCTTGTTGATGGTGGTGCTGTGGTGAATCTTATGCCCTATTCGGTCTTCAAGAAATTGGGTTTGCCTAATAAAGAGTTGATAAAGACCAATATGGTGCTTAATGGATTTGAAGGCAAAGAGAAAACTGAAGCCAAAGGTGTGATGTATGTGGAGCTTACAGTCGGAAGCAAAACTTTGGCTACTGCATTCTTTGTCGCCGAGGTGCAAGGTAACTACAATGTGATTTTAGGCCGCAATTGGGTTCATGCAAACCAGTGCGTGCCATCTACTATGCACCAGTTTTTAATTCAGTGGGTTGATGACGAAGTGGAGATCATTCATGCGGATAATTCGGCTTGTGTTGCTTTGGCCGATGCATCGGTGGATTGGCAACATCCCAATGCTACTTGCTTGACGGGGCGCGACCTATTAGAGTTTGATTTTCTCAGCGCTACAAAGAATGGTTTTGTGCCCGTTTCTTTAAAGTCGGTTGGTGGCAATCGGTTCCAAAACATAATGTATTTAAATGGATCCTAATTCTGAGCGGTTGCAAAAGAGACTCATAGAATATCGGTCCAATGAGAACGATATGTATGAGGTTTAAGCCGAGAGCTAGTGGAGCATCGGTTACCTATATAGGCAGGTTTTAGACCTTATAAGCAATCGGCCAGAAAGTTTAACCCAAAAACATATGACCGAATCAAGGAAGAGATCGGTTGTTTGCTCAAAGCTAATTTTATTAGACCTTGCAGGTATGCCGAGTGGATTTCTAACATTGTACCCATTGAGAAGAAAGGCTCCGGCAAGTTGAGGGCGTGCATTGATTTTAGAGATTTGAATAGAGCTACGCCCAAAGATGAGTATCCCATGCCTATAGCTGATATGCTTATCAATGATGCTTCTGGACATAAGGTCATTAGTTTTCTTGATGGTAATGCGGGCTATAATCAGATTTTTATGGCCGAATAGGACATGTCCAAAACGGCTTTTTGGTGCCCCGGTTTCCTTGGTTTATTTGAGTGGACAGTAATGACCTTTGGATTAAAAAATGCTGGTGCCACATATCAAAGGGATATGAATTTGATTTTTCATGATTTACTCGGTGTTATACTTGAGGTTTATATTGATGATATTGTTGTCAAATCGGATGCTTTTGAATCTCATCTAGCCGATTTGCGTTTAGCCTTTGAAAGAATGAAGAAGTATGGTCTGAAAATGAATCCTTTGAAATGTGCATTTGGTGTGTCAGCTGGCAAGTTTTTGGGTTTCATTATTCATGAAAATGGTGTAGAGATTGATCCTAAAAAGATAGAAGCTATACAAAAAGTGGAGGCTCCAACATGCAAGAGAGATATGCAAAAATTCCTTGGCAAAGTCAATTATTTGAGGAGATTCATAGCCAACTTGTCAGGGAAAGTTGATGCATTCACTCACATCCTTCGATTGAAGAACGATGCCAATTTTACTTGGGGGGCAAAATAGCAAGAAGCATTTGATACGATCAAGAATTATTTGTGCACTCCTCCGGTGATGAAAGCACCCAAACATAGGGAGCCATTTAAGCTTTACATTGCAGCAGAGGAAGGTGTTATTGGTGTTGTTTTAACTCAAGAGACCAAAGGAAAAGAGCATGCCATTACATATCTGAGCCGACGTTTATTGGATGCCGAGACAAGGTATACATTTATTGAAAAATTATGCCTGTGTTTATATTATGCTTGCACAAAACTAAGACATTATCTAGTGCCGAGTGCTTGCATAGTAGCTTGTCAAACCGATGTCATTAAATACATGTTGCATAGACCAATTCTTAGTGGTAGAATTGGTAAATGGGCTTATGCCTTAATTGAATATGATTTGGCCTATGAATCTCTAAAATCTATGAGAGGCCAATAGTTGCTAATTTTATTGTTGAGCATCAGATTAATGACAAGCATAGTGTTGATATAAATATTGTCTCGTTAGTACCATGGAGATTGTATTTCGATGGTTCAGTTTGTAGCAATGGCCAAGGTGTTGGTGTTGTTTATATATCTCCTCATGGTGCTGTTTTTGAAGCCTCATGTCGCTTAGAATATTTTTGCACAAATAATCAGGCCGAATATGAAGCATTGTTATTCGGCCTAGAGATGCTGCTGGCTATAGGTGCTACACATATTGAGGATTTTGGTGATTCGTTATTAGTGGTACAACAAATATCCAGAGTTTTTCATTGTTTTGACAAATCACTTAATGTTTATCTTGATAAATGTCTAGATATAATTTCTACTTTGGATTATTTTAGCATTGCTCATATATCTAGACATGACAATTGGAGAGCAAATGATTTGGCACAACAAGCATCCGGCTATCATGTTGATCATGGCATGTTTCATATTTCTCAAAAGCCGATGTTTAGCTTTGCCAGTTTGGGAGAGGCCGAACCGGAACCCTCCACTTCGCCTGCTAACAAAGAGTCTAGTGCAGGTGAAAATTTAGACTGGAGGAAACCCATTATTGATTACCTGCGTGATCCGAGTACAAGGGTGGACAGGGCTGTTTGGCGCATGGCTTTCAAATATACAATGAGAGATAATGACCTTTATCGCCGAACAGTTGATGATATTCTTTTGAAGTGCCTGGACGAAGACCAAGTTAGAGTTGGCATGGGAGAGGTACATGAAGGTATTTGTGGAACTCATCAGTCGGCTCCCAAGATGAAGTGGTTGTTGCGACGTGTTGGGTTTTATTGGCCGACGATGATTAATGATTGCTTCAGATATTATAAAGGATGTGAAGCTTGTCAAAAGTTTGGTGATATTCAATTGGCTCCTGCTGCCATGTTACATCCTATTATCAAACCGTGGCCTTTTAGGGGGTGGGGTTTAGACTTCATTGGAGAAATTCATCCATCTTCCTCAAAGGGGCATCGGTTCGTGTTGGTGGCAACAGATTATTTCACTAAATGGTCTGAAGCAGTACCTCTCAAGAACATGACACATACGGAGGTAATTCAATTCATAACCGAGCACATTATTCATAGATTCGGTATTCCTCAAACATTAACTACAGATCAAGGTTCATCTTTCATGTCACATCAAGTTAGAGAATTTGCCGAATCTTATAAGATAAAGTTGCTCAATTCCTCTCCGTATTATGCCCAAGCTAATGGACAAGCCGAGTCTAGCAATAAAATATTGATCAAGCTCATCAAGAAGAAGGTTGAGGATAATCCAAGGAAATGACATGAGCTGTTGTCTGAAGCTTTGTGGGCACATAGAATCTCAAAACACGGTGCTACAAAGGTAACCCCTTATGAGCTAGTATATGGCCAGGAGGCCGTTTTACCAGTGGAAGTGAATTTAAGTGCTTTGAGAATAGCCAAACAAAATGATTTATCGGCCGTGGACTTTTATAACTTAATGATGGACAATATTGATGAAGTTGCCGATAAACGTTTTACTGCTTTAAAGGCCATAGAAAGAGACAAGTTAAGAGTAGCAAGAGCTTATAATAAAAAGGTCAAGTTGAAGAATTTTCAAGTTGGCGATCTCGTATGGAAAGTGATCCTGCCGATTGGTTCAAGAGATAGAAAATTCGGGAAGTGGTCTCCAAACTGGGAAGGTCCTTTTAAGATTGCAAGAGTAGTTCCTGGAAACTCATATTTGGTGGAATCAATTCAAGGGACAATGTTACCCAGGGCTCTCAATGGCAAATATTTGAAAAAAATACCACCCGAGTGTGTGGCAAGAAGCCTAAGTAGGCAATGGACGATATACAGTTATCGCCCTTAGCATAAAAATGGCCGATACATAATTATCGCCCTAAGAAATACAAATGGCCGATGAAGTGTTGACATCGTCCTTAGAACAAATACATTACAGATTATTTTACGGCATACAAGCTTTGCCGGAAAACAGGGGGGCATGTGTTGACACCAGATTTTGACACGGAAGAAAACATGATTAAGATGGATTCAAATGAAGAAGTTCTCTACATGAAAAGGTTTCATAGTATTGATACGAACATCTTTGAAGTTCGGGCCATCGCTGTCCGATCTCATCTTGATGGCCGAAACTGTGTTCAAAGTACTGAAATTTCATATTCAGAGTACTATTCAGCCGATTAAGCCCCCAAGACCACCTCGTATGAGAAAATATTCAATACGAACATCAATGATTGATTTTGATATCAAAATCATCTCAATCCGAGTTTGTATGCAAAAGTTAGAGCCATTGCAGTGCAGCCCTATCACGAGGCAGAAACTGACGCGAGGGATCAGACACTCACCGAGATGATGTCTGATGGGTTGCGTAAGCTATTTGGCCCTCAAGACGGCCTCGAATGGAAAAACTTACAACATGAAAAAGTTTCTTCTCATTGAAACGGTCAACTTTTCTTTTGGAGTCATCGTCGTCTGAGATAGTATGCAACCTGCAGAAACAATACAAGATTCGAATAGTCCAGTCAGCTGCAAAACCGAGTCCGACTAGAAGTTGAAGATGGCCTCGTAAAGTGTTCAAGATGGCTTCGGTTGGAAGAGTGATCAACAGAAGAATTGTTCGTCTCGTCAAAACGATTGATTTTGATATAAATATCATCTCAATCGAAGGTCATATGTAGATTATGCGACCCGCACAAGGAGCAAGACAGAAGTTTGGGTCAGATTCGGCTGAATCCGAGTTTAACTAGAACTAGGACTCTAGGACGTGATTTGGTGTAATTTTCTTGTAAGGAAAACCTAGAAGAATCATTTGCTTGTACGGGAAGTCCATCCGCCTGTTATATATATTGGAGGTGACGGCCGATTGAAAACACACACAATAGAACAAATCAATCTATACCACTTTTTCATCTATGTTTTATCTATACCACCTTTTCATCTTCGCTGTTCTTCGAGTTTGAGAGCTGCGAATCCCGAGGCTCTAGGGGCGAGCGAATCGACCTAGGGCAGCCCATAGCCGCCGCACTCCCTGACGGGGTCCCTCCCGGGCGTGTGGGGTTTCGGGTCTGCAAAAGCATCCGCCGACTGTCTTGCGTATCGCACTGTCGGTCGGATCTCCTTCGACGTGAGCTGCGGTGCATCACCCCCGGCGTCGAGGGTACACGTGACGTGTTCGTGTGTCAGCAGTAGCCACACATGTATTTGAGTTTCCAATCAATGCAATTCTAGCATGGATAATAAACAATTATCATGAACAAGGAAATATGGTAATAACTAATTTATTATTGCCTCTAGGGCATATTTCCAACAATATAGGCATCCCCAAAAATCCAACCGTTACACCATTATTGATCAACTCGGTGAAACCGAAGTAAAACTCGGTCGTACCGATTTATTCAAAATGTGGCAACTTTAGGAATCTCGGTGAGACCGATATATGATTCTCGGTAGTACCGATATGAGTGGCCGAGGGCAGTTTCCAAACTCGGTGACACCGAATCATAAAACTCAGAAATTCCGATTTTATTAAATGGGACACCAGAATGTTGTTCACCAAAACTCGGTTGCACCGATAAAGAACTTGGTTGTACCGAGAAGCTAGGGTTTGGCTGGGTTCTGTCTGAGATGAAAATCGGTTGGGCCGGGTAGGAAAACTTGGTGGCACCGATTTTGTGTAGTAGGGTTTAGACATAGTATTTTTGTGGGAGAGCTTGTGAGTGTTTTTGGTGGCTAGCACTTGTGCACGTGGAGCATTTTGTTCACCAACATTACCTCACCCCCTTTTAATAGTATTGGCTTTCCTATGGACTCAAAGTGATTTCTCACAAAGTAAAATGTAGAGCATCCATGCTTTTAGCTTGGCCAATCCTATTCTTCTTCTTCTTCTTCTTCTTCTTCTTCTTGGGGAATCTCCTCACACCCTTTTGCCAACAATCCCTGTGGACTAGACCTGAAATAAACTAGGTAGAAATATTAGTCCAAGAGACAATGTATGTTGTCATTAATTATCAAAACCACCAAGGGAGCATATGTGCTTTCACAATGGCAATGGCTCCAGTGTTGTCAAAAAAGATAGTCATCGGATCCGATGCACTAGGCACAACTCCTAGATTGGTCATGAAATCCTTCATCCAGATGCCTTCTTGCGCCGCTTCTGAAGCATTTATATATTCTTCTTCACATGCAGATCCCACCACGAGGCTCTGTTTGGAACTACACCAACTGACCGCTCCACCATTCAGAATAAATATGTATCCGGTTTGAGACTTAGAGTCATCTGGATCAGTGTCTGAGCTAGCGTCAACGTAACCCTTTACGACGAGTTCTTTATCACCTCCATACACGAGAAACATTTCCTTAGTCCTCTTTAGGTACTTAAGGATATTTTTTACCGCTATCCAGTGATCTACTCCTGGATCACTCTGGTACTTCCGTGCCATATTATATAGAGGTAAGTGACAAGCTTTTTCGTAAACAATTTTATAGGGGGACATACCCATAGGATTCTTAAAAGCAGTTATGTATGCCCACAATGCATCATTTAATTTCTTAGACCAATTCTTCCAAGACCTATTAACTATCTTTTGCAAAATCAACTTTATTTCTCTATTGCTCAATTCAACTTGACCACTAGATTAAGGATGCTATGGAGAGGCAATTCTATGATTGACATCATATTTAGCTAAGAGTTTACAGAATGCACCATGAATAAAATGTGAACCACCATCAGTCATCAAATATCTAGGGACTCCAAAACTCGGAAAGATAACTTCTTTAAGCATTTTTATAGAAGTGTTGTGATCGGCACTACTAGTTGGAATAACTTATACCCACTTAGCAACATAATCAACAACAACTAGAATATGAGTATATGCATTAGAGGAAGGAAAAGGTCCCATATAATCAAAGCCCGAAACATAAATGGTTCAATAACGAGTGAATAGTTCATAGGCATTTCCTGACGTCTACCAATATTGCCAATTCTTTGGCATTCATCACAAGAAAGGAAAAACGTACGTGCATCCTTGAAGAGAGTAGGTCAATAAAAATAAAACTAAAGTACCTTATGCGCACTTGTGTCTCCCGCATGGTGTCCTCCGTGGGCATCTGAATGACACTCACGTAGGATTTGTTCATATTCATGCTCAGGTACACAACGTCTAATAATACCATCTACTCCTTCTTTATATAAATGTGGGTCATCTCAAAAGTAATGTCTCAAGTCAAAGAAAAACTTTTTCTTTTCTTGGTATGTGAAATTAGGTGGTATATATTTAGCAACATTGTAATTAGCATAATCTGCATACCAAGGACTATTGCGGGAAGTAGAAAGATTTATAACAGCTAATTGCTCATCAGGAAAACTATCATCAATAGGCAGTGGGTCATTAAGAACATTTTCCATCCTAGACAAATTATCTTCTACAGGGTTTTCCGCTCCCTTCCTATCAACAATGTGCAAATCAAACTATTTTAATAGAAGAACCCACCTAATCAGTCTAGGTTTAGCATCTTTATTTTCCATAAGATATTTAATGATCAGTGTGAATTATTCTTTTATAATCAACAATATAGGATATGAATATATCACATGCAAACACAACTGCTAAAAATTCTTTTTCAGTAGTGGCATAATTATTTTGAGCATTTTCTAGGGTTTTACTAGCATAATGAATAACATTCAATTTCCTATTAACTCTTTGTCCTAGAACAACACCAACAACATAATCACTAGCATCACACGTTATTTCAAAGGGTTGGTTCCAGTCAGGTAGTTAAACAATGGGTGTAGAAATTAAGGCTTCCTTAAGTATTTCAAAGGCTTCTACACAATCATCATCAAAAACAAATGGAACACCTTTTTGCAAGAGATTGGTAAGAGGCCTAGAAATTTTGGAGAAATCTTTTATGAACCTTCTATAGAAACCAGCATGACCAAGGAAACTTAGAATACCTTTGATATATTTAGGACATGGCATTTTCTCAATTGCATCAACTTTAGCTTTATCTACCTCAATACCTCTTTCGGAGATCTTATTCCCAAGGACTATACCTTCATTCACCATAAAGTGTCACTTTTTCCAGTTCAAGACAAGATTAGTTTCCTCGCATCTCTGCATAACTCGATCAAGGTTGTTTAAGAAATCATCGAAAGAGATTTCGTAAATGAAAAATCATCCATGAATACCTCAAAAATATTTCACAAATGTTAGAGAATATAGTTGTCATACATCTTTGAAAGGTACTAGGTGCATTGCATAAACCAAAAGGCATACGTCTATAAGCATAAGTTCCAAATGGACAAGTAAAGGTCGTTTTCTCATGATCTTCTTTTGCTACAGGTATTTGAGAAAAAATAAAATATCCATCTAGGAAATAAAAGTGTGTATGCTTAGACAATCTTTCTAACATTTGATCTTTAAAAGGCAAGGGGTAATGATCTTTTCCAGTAGCTTTATTTCATTTTCGGAAATCAATTACCATCCTATAACCAGTTACTATTCTTTGAGGGATAAGTTCATTTTTATCATTAGGAACAACACTAATGCCTCGCCTTTCTCAGGGACGCAATGACCAAGACTTACCCATCTACTATCAGTTATAGGATAAATTATACCTGCCTTCAGAAGCTTTAGTATTGCAGTTCTTACCACATCCTTCATTTTAGGATTCAGATGATGTTGATGATCAACGACTGGTTTAGCATTTGGCTCCATATTAATCTTGTGTTGGCGTAAGGTGGGACTAATGCCATTAAGATCATCTAGAGTATATCCAATTGCAGCATGATGCTTCTTTAGAATTTTGAGTAATCTCTTTTCCTCATGCTCTGGAAGGTTAGCACTAATAATAACATGATATATCTTCTTTTCATCAAGATTAGCATATTTCAGTGTGCCAGGTAGTTTCTTTAATTCAAACACAGGATCACTCATAGGAGGGAGAGGATCTCCCAAAGTTTCAATAGGCAAATTATGTTTAAGGATAGGTGCTTGATTAAAGAATATATCATCTATTTCATTCCTTTCATTCATATGCATATCATTTTCATGGTCTAGCAAATATTGTTCTAATGGATCAGTAGGAGGCACAACAATAGAAGCGAGACCAATAATTTCATGTTTATTAAGCAATTCTTTATCACGGGGTTGTCTACTAAACTTAGAGAAATTAAAATCATGAGATACATCACCAAAATTAGCACTAACCGTTTCCTTAGTGCAATCAATTTTAGCATTAAAAAATATTCAAGAAAGGTCTATCAAATATGATGGGGCAAAAATTATCTTGTAGTGATCCAAGAACTAGGAAATCAGTAGGGTATTTGATCTTACCATACAAGACTTCAACATCTCTAACAATCACAAGTGGTGATATAGTCTCTTTGTTTGCAAGCTTAATAGTCGCATCAATATCTTTCAATTCAACAGGTGCAATATCATGCATAATTTCTTGATAAAGAGTAAATGGAACAGTACTAACACTAGCACCCATATCACATAAGCCATGATAATAATGATCTCCAATCTTAACAGAAACAACATGCATGCCGACAACATGTTTGTATTTATCTTTAGAATCTTGTTTATCAATACGAGATGCTTCATCACAGAAATATATGACATGACCATCAACGTTATCAACTAGTAGACCTTTAACCATTGCAACTTTAGGTTCAACTTTTAACAAGACTTCTCCCATGTCCTCAAGAACTAAAGTAACTACTCACAAATCATCATCGTGTTCAAGATCAGAGGTGTAATGAATATGCTTAAGGATCTGAACATATAATCTTCCACCTATTAAACCAACTAGCATCAACTACGAGATGTAATCAACACTACTAGCAACCCACAGTTACCAGTCTAAGGTTTGGAGACAAAGCTTGAATATAAGAGATGAACCAGGGTTTGAGATGAGATGGTGTCGATGAAGATGTTGATGAATATTGGTCCTCCCACGATGGAGGACGCGCTCGTGATGATGATGGCTTTAATTTCCCCCTCCCAGAGGGATGTTTCCCCGGCGGAATCACTGAGAAAAAGTGCACATGTCAAGGTTCCGCCTCGAGACGGCGGTGCTTCGTCTCAAAAGTCCTCTCTTTATTTTTCTAGGGTAAATGCCTTCATATAGGAGAAGATGGGAAACAGAGGCCTGCCAGGGGGGCACGAGCTCAGGGGCCCTGCCCTGGGAGGTAGGGCACGGCCCCCAGGCTCGTGGCCTCCTGGTATTTCTTTCGCCAATATTTTTTATACATTCCAAAACATTTCTCCATAAATTTTCAGGTCATTTGGAGTTCTAGAGAATATCCAACTCTGCTATAGCCTTTTCCGGTCCAGAATTCCAGTTGCCGGCAATCTCCCTCTTTGTATGAAACTTGCAAAATAAGAGAGAAAGGTCATTAGGATTGCATCATAAAGTGAAATAATGACTCAAAACATAACAAATATCAATGGAAAAACATGATGCAAAATGGACGTATCAATGCGTGAGGGGGCCACAAACTCAAGGGGCGCGCCCCACCCCCTAGGGCGCACCACCTGAGCTTATGGGTCCTCAAGACTCCCTCTGGCGTGAATCCAACGCTGAAATTCCTATATTCAAAAACCTCTGAAAGTTAACCTGGACGAGTTTTGCCGCTGCCGCGAGCCTCTGTTCCGAAGCGATCTCATCCAGAGGCCTTCTCTGGCACCCTGTCGAAGGGGGAAAGCCATCCCAGGAGGCCATCGTCATCATCCCCGTTACCTCCATGACGAGGAGGGAGTAGTTCAACCCCGGGGCCGAGGGTATGTACCAACAACTATGTGTTTGATCTCTCTCTCTCTCTCTCTCTCTCTCTCTCTTTCTCGTGATCTTGATAGGACACGATCTTGATGTACCATGCGCTTTGTTAATATAGTTGGATCATATGATGTTCTTCCCTCTCTATCTTTGTTGTGATGAATTGGGTACTGCTCTTTGAAGTTCTTTATGTTGGATTGAATATTATCAATCTGAAATTGTTTGATACATATCGAACAATTAACTCACGAATACTCGTAGTGACATTAGGGTATCTACGTGACATTAGAGTCGATTGATTCATATCATATGGGTGTTATCGTAGCACGATTTCTAGAACTATTTGTGACACTTTGGGGTGGTTCAATAGATTGATTGGAAAGATAACTTTTGAGGTGGTTTTGCTCCTACAACAATTTCATCTTATGTTCTCCGCTATAGATAGGAACTTTGGAGTGATTCTTTATCGCACGTTGAGGGATTGTCTTACGATTCATTTATGTTAGTGATGTTGAGAGATTGCACTAGTGAAAGTATGAACTGTAGGCTTTTTTTCAAGAAGCAATACCGTTTGTGCTCACTTTTATCATTTGCTACCTTGCTATTTTTATTATTTCAGATTACAAAAACCTATATCTACTATCCATGCTACACTTGTATCGCCATCTCTTCGCCGAACTAGTGCACCTATATAATTTAACATTGTATTAGGTGTGTAGGAGACACAAGAGATTGCTTGTATTTGATTGCACTATTGTTTGAGAGAGATCTTCATCCCACACCTCCCACGGATTGATAAACCTTAGGTCATCCACTTGGGGGAAATTTCCTGCTGCCCTACAAAACTCTACGCTTGGAGGCCCAACCAAGTCTACAAGAATAAACTTGCGTAGTAGACATCATTCATCTACATCTCCTCCTTCGACAAGTAGTACATTAGTTTATCTAGCTAATCATGTACAAATTCTAGTAATTGTACCAATGAAGCGATAGATGCATTACTAAGGAATGTCATCTACAATTTGTATAATTAATCATTGTAATCTATCTAGGTTGAAATTTCGGTGTGGGAGATTTGTGGGGATTTGGAGGAGATGTGGGGGGTTTCGAGCACTAACCTTACTCATTAAGATCGGCGCCACGATCATGGGAAGACGCAGTACGACGATCATGACCACATACCACGGGAATACGCAACATGACAAGCGCTCTAGGCTTGGCGGCGCTAGTGATCTGAGATGTGGGGGTGACCAAGAGTGGGAGGGACGGGGGAAAGCAGTAAATACAAGTGATGTGATAGATCGTGCAGCCGATTCTAACCACAAAGCCACCTATAATACTTAGGAACTGAAGGCGACTAAAAATTTGAAACCGCCTATTACAGGCGGTTCCAAAATTCCAACCACCTCCACGAGAAAAATAACCACGTCCACTATATTATTAGAGACAACTTTGCCACGTGGGGTGCTAACCACCTCCGTATGCCGCTGCTAATGCTTGTTTTTTAGTAGTAGCGTGTGTAGCCTCTCTCTTCTCTGCACCTCCTCTACACAGAGGGGGCGCATGGTAGAGTGAAGAGTTGCAACTGATATATGATGGAAGAACTCTTTAGAAGTACAAAACATGTCCACAACGAGCTCGTGTATTGACACGTACACCCAAAGCAAGGTTGCATCGCCATGCAAAAATAAGTTTTTCCGTCAAGTTAGTTTGGCTCGTTGCGTTACGTGGCGTGAAGTAAGTGAGAGAGAGCTTATGTTATTGCGTTTGTGTGGCGTGAAGTGAGTGAGTAGAACAACCCACTTTTCATATTGAAAATTATTTCACTCCACTAGCAAACTTGCATATTTTTCATGCAAGCCAAATTGGCCTTCAAGATTTTAGAACTTTAGTTGGGCCGAGATACAAGATTTAGTCGTCGAGGCCCATAAAATCTAACATACATGTCATCTTGTTTCTAAACTGGTAAGAAACACCTCTACAACCCATAGAACAATTAGTGTGAATTCTGCATATGCAATTTTATTAGTTGTTTGTTGTATAAATATGCAAATACTGGAGTTGTGAATTCATTTTTGTACAAATAAATAACTGGACAAAAAGGCTACAATATGAATGTCATAACTTTTTGTGTACTAATTCACCGTGTGTTGTGTACAACCCATAGATCGTATATCTTGTAACCAAAATTGGCATGGGTGATACTTCGTCGTTCCTATCATTTTATATAGACATGCGTATTACTTTTTCACTACTTTGTAAAACTTGGAGGATGAGGCCTCCGTCAAGATCAAACTAACCAACAAAGTACTACTAGTACCCCCTATGTAGTTTAGTGATAAAAACACTTTTATATTTCTGTACGGATGGAATACATGTGAACCACATGTCCTGATCAACACTTACCCGAAACTCCCAATTCCCGTTTGGCCGGTGTAGCACATAGCAGGCGAATATAGGGTGTTGTATTCACCGTCATCTGGTTCAAACTCCTCATGCGAAACCCTAGCACCGGTGGCTCAAATGGTCTACTAGAACAAAATGCAGGAACAATCATCAACCAGGGAGCTGCCATCATCACAGAGTTTGCTTCTAACTTCTAACCCACCAAAAAAAACTCCATTATGCTCCTAAAAAAGCTTGAATCATTTGAACGCGTTCCCTAACCCTAATCCCTAAACCAGTACAAAGTTAAATAGATCCCCACATAGAGAGATGATGATGAAGTTGGATGACATCCTGCTGCAGCTGCTACTGCTGCGGTGCAATCTACTCTTTTCATGGGGAGGTCCCTCCCCTTCCCCCAATTTCCTTGGCCGGCAAAAAGGGCTACAGGGCGCCAGCGCCAGCAGCCAGCAGGCCTGTGTGCTTGGGTACGCTGCACCTCCCTCCGTATCATCTCGTCTCATCTCTCCTGCCGCGCAATGCGTGCATCATCTCGTAACGTCTCATGATGCTCATCGCTCATTCCTTTTTCCTTCTTCCCATTTTTCCTCTCGAATGAATCTCACACGGAAAAAAGCTTAATTTCCATTGGATCAGAATCAGAGAAAAACATCTCGCGCTCGTCTACCTTTTCGGCAGAAGCATTTGAATTTACACAGAATTCGTTTCTTTTCCAGTTCGCACTCTCACAAAACAGTGACCAGGAGAAGAAAAGAAAAGAAGGCAGAGAGGAGGGTGTGCATCATGCGAGGATAGGGGGAGGTGGGCCCGGCTGTCCAGATCCGATTGACCAAATCATTCGGCAGCCCAAATGACCGGAGCGCCCCCCCGGTGACGTCACCCCTGCCCCGCCCGTCCGTTTTTCTCCGCTTTGGCCCCCTGACGCGGTGGGCCGGCTCCCTTTTTCAGGCCTGCCTTCCCGAAAACATCATCGACGCGTCCGGCTTTTTCTCTTTTCTTATCCTCGTTCTTTTTCATCCTCCCCGCTCGTACTCCTAGCGATTAGTAGTACTAGATGGCGATGAATGATGCGTGGCCCTCGGGGGAAGGGGAGGGGAGACGTACGGCGGCAGGAGGCCGATGCATGCGCGCGCACATGCGGCTCGGTCCTCGCTGGTGCCGTGTCGTCCGTTGCATCGTGCTCCAACCGGCCACCTCGCCAACGTGATAACAAAAGAAATAAAATGTTCATCTCTCCGTCTATATTTGTTTCATCCGGAAGAAATAGGAAGATTTGATCTTAAAACGAGTTGGTCGGTGCGAAATTACAGGGATTGGGTAAAGAAAAGAACCGAACTGTTCGCGACGGGATTCACGGTTTAAATCATGCCGCGGGAGGTTTGCATGGCCGTGCCAGAAAACTTGCCCAAGAAAGTGTTATGCAATGGCTTTTCGGCCGCGGCTGCAAGGGAACAGATAGCCGTGCTACACACAATCATAGCATGCGTATGCGTGCACGCAAGCACACTTACCACATGTTTAAAATTGACGACGAACCCATGAATCTCTTGAGATCTGACGGGTGGTTTGATGGTACAAGCAAGGGTGATTGTACCCTTGACTCTCTAGATGCCTGGCCTTGGATTTTGACATCTTGTGTCTCGTCAAGTCCAAATATCTTTATAGTAGGAGCACGTCTTTGTCGATTGCGAGATTTATGTGACGAGTTCATGAATCGCACCGTCCTACTGACCGCAAAATCGTCTGTGTGTAAACGTGACCCTTTTCATTTTAACCATCATACTCTACCATGTAGAGTAAATACAGCTTTTTTGGTGATGTTCGTTTAGCGAGAGGAGATGTTCTCGTCAGCTACGAGACGTCTATGATAACTTCGTTAATGTTAAGATGTTAAACATGTTATGTCAGCTCAGTATCTCGAAGATGTTTTTAGAGATAGGATGTTTGACAAGTATATATAAACATCTACTATCATACCGTGTTAAAAAAGAAGACCAAGTAAAGTATCCATCTCACAGAGAGGTGGTTCTCTCGTTGCCATCCAACATTCGCCAATGATTGACAAGAAAATGTACAGGACATTAATTTGGCAATGATCCTAACAATGGCCGAATCCTTGGAGCTATTCAAATCACAGGTTAGGCGAGATACAAGCCAAAAATACCTTATTGTGCATGATGTGAGAGCACCTACAACCAGCCGCGAACATCAAATTCAGTCCTTTAAACATCCGCGGATGCGATCGAACGGGTCGCGTTCGCAAGCAGTGACCGATCACATCTCATATTTTCTAGTATGCATCCGTATATCTCATATTTCATCCCCTAAATCCATACAAGACATCTTACTAGCCAACTACGCATCGTCCTCGTTAAAGATGTCCACTATCTCGCGCTGGATAGGCGGGCACGCAGGAGTGCTCCGGCTCCTCTTCATCCATGTAGGCAAGCATCTCGTCAACGTCCGCTTCCTGCTCCGCCTGGAGGATACGGCGATTGGCCTTCACCTCCGCCTTCGAGTGGAGGGAATCGAGAATTGCCTGTTGCTCCGCCTGGAGATCTGCGTCCCCCGTGGCCCCTGCGTCCTCCTCTGCTCCCCATCCTCCTCCTCCTCAAACTCCTCCTCGAACTCCTCTTCTGGATCCACAGCGTCCAGTGGTAACCCTGCGACGAAATGGGCTTCGGGCCTTGCCCGGGCCCGCTCAAGGAGCTGCGGTCGACACTCCGACGTTAGATAGCTCCTGAACCGACATCGTGGTGGCATGGCTACTTGAACCGACATCGTGGTGACATGGCTACTTGATTGTGGAGTCGGACGATGACTCGCCAGCTTTTTAAGAGTGAGGCAGGGAGGGAGAGAGGTGGACGGGCTCAGGTTGGTGACGCGGAGAGGGAGGAAGTGGATGTGGCTAGGATTGGTGGACATCGTCCGACTTAAATAACCATACTTTGGCCCTAGGGGCTACGTGTCGGAGCGACACCACACGTAGTTCACACCCCACCGAAGGAGACGCCTGTCGAACCGTTAGGTTTCCGGGCGTTTTCCTATGAGATCCCAACATCACTCGGACGTGGCGGACGCGCCAGGTCGTGCCAAGACCGCTTCATTTCCACGTCACATTTGATCTGAATATGAGAGGTGTTGTTCAGTCCGGGCGTTTGAAGTCCATTTAAGGCGCCCGTCTGGATCGGGTTTCTTTGATCGGTCACTGACCCGACTGTCCAGGCGTTTGGGCTGCCCATTGTAGATGCTCTCACACGTAGATGATAGGGTTTATCTTTTTTAGAAAAGTTTAGGTCCAAGAGCATCCACATCACCAGCTAAGCTTTTTTATCTTGCCGTAACTTCTCATATTCCTTAGCACCCGTGCTATCCCATCTTTCTCACCTCTAACGTCTAATTAGCTGTCCAGGAAATCGGATGCTCTTACATCGACAGGTAGGGACATTTTTCTGGTAAAGAGGACAACGACGGCATCGTACACACATAGACTGATAGGCACCTCCAGTCACGTTCTTCCTTTCTGACAGTATGAATCATCGTGCCCATCCAGAGCAGAGAAGAAGTTCCAGTCTGCCTCTACGTGTCGACCCAACGATCGGTTGCACGAAACAGTGTTTTTTTAGTGGTAGTTGCACGAAACAGTTGGGAAACGGATGAACATAGCTTTGACAAAACCCTATGGATTTGATGTGAGAACCGACGACAAGATCAACTGTTCAGATGAATCAGTCGAAGCATACTAGTAGCTTGTAGGCAACAATATCTGGACATGTACTTCGTCACATTCACGTATGATGATGAAGAAATTCTCGTCAAAAAAAAAAATTCAGGGTCTCGACGTTCAGATTGAGCATGTGCTGCCAAAATGGTGATCGTTAACTTCGTTCATGTGTATTACAATAGTGAATAGTTACCCTAATGAGAAGCCATGCAGAATTTATAACATTTAAAACTAACACTAGGCAGTAAACTTGTGAAATCAACTGATTAGTAGGCATTCTCCAAGTAAACAAAAATCCCAACTGATCTCCAAACAAGTATGACAGTGTGAACAATAATTGTGTCAGATTTACCAACCTGTGCCTGCCTGCTGCCGTAAAAAAACGCTTCAGAATTGAACTTCGTTGTATGTGATTTTTTTTTCATTTTTCAAGCTCCAGTGAATAGTTTTGCCATCTCATGATCCCATCACTCCTCATGTTACCGTTTGCGTTTCGACTTCGAGAGTATCGCTGATAGCCTTTCCTTTGCAGTGGTGAAACCTGCGGGCTGCTTCCGAGAACCCCTCTTTCTTTTCCTTCTTCCCGTCCTGCCTGCAAGACGCTGGCGGCGTATCTCAGGATCTGCCCAACCTCTGCCCCACTCCGAGGAAGAAGAGAAAGATTTTGGGTTACTAATCGCCAGTAAAGTAGCGGCATCAGGGTATGCATATAAGCCTTCCTCGTCTGGTTGTGAACTCAAAAAAATTAATCCAGCTCTTGTTGGCTCTGGATGCTGGATTAGAACACGAGGCTGCAAGAGGGTCCATTAATCAGCTGTGATAAAGGAAACTAATGTCTAGCAAATAAACTAATGAATTACTGTGCCACAACAGCTCAGAATGACATAATAAACTAAGAAATAAACAATGCGGTGTTAAAGCATAATAAATTCGACATATATTACTGCACTATCATTTAATATATTCCTTGCATCACATAGGTCACCAGTATTTTCGAGATTAGCATTAGTGCAGCATAATTCTATCCTGAATTTCGTACTGATAGGCTGAAGGAAAAAATAATAGAACAAAGTGTGCAGACAAGCTTGTGAGATGACTAGAAAATTGTACCGGGAGTATTTTCTTAGCCTTTAGTTCACCTTCAATAGTGTTTTTTCATACCAGGTAGCATCACTGATATGCTGTTAGCCTGTCACCTAGCATCCATCATTACATGGTATGATGGTATGATATATGACAGTTAATCTAGAAGTTTAAGTTATGTTCTCGCTAATGTACTGGTGTGAACCTTCAGTAAGAGCTCTGGTATTGCTATATCAGTATAAAGACTTGATCTCAGATACCAGCAAAATGTCTCGGATACAAGCACGATCAGAATATGTCATGCATTCTCCATTATCTTAAGATTCTATACCAACTGGACAGTGCATGAAATAGGTAGCAACAGGTTACTGTCTCATAGATTTACTGGGCTTACTATGAAATATTATTGGTGGTATTGCATCAGGTGGTATTGCATCAGGTGGTAGATGAAGATCCCCAAGTGAACTGAAGTTACTTGTCACATCATAGAAGTGACATTCTAGCTTAAGATTCTACTGTGGTTGCTTGGCAATGGAATCTACCAGCAATCTAGCATCAGTCTCCATTGGTGATTAAATAAAAAAATGGGCATGTTCTTTTTCCGAAATTTAACTTATTTTGGGTTTGAAACTAGTAACTGACCATTTGGTAACATGCTAATTTAGGTGATAATCAATGATAAATTACAGGGTACTTAGGATTTTAATATCTGAAGTCATATACTCTCTCCATTCACAAATATAAGATGTTTTAGTTATTTCAATATGGACTACATAAGGACTGAAATGAGTGAACAAGCACACTAAAACGTGTCTATAACTCTATATACATCCGATTCAGAAAAAAGTTAGAACATCTTATATTTGCAAACAGAGGGAGTAGTAAAGTGATTGGATGCAACGTGCAGATGGTAGTTCCCTAGAGATGCAGGATAAACTTCTTCTGTCCGTAATATTACTAGCTTAGTTATCATTTCAATATGTCAATGGCGTGTAGCACTGTAGCATCCTTGAAATAGGTCTGACTTTCACTTGAACAATCAAGAAACTGATTTAACATGGCCAAGTAAATCACTTGCCACTAACAACCATGTGGCCAATATCATGTCAAAAAGAACTATTCGTCATTCCTACTTCAATCTTGGTTTGCCCATCATTTGAATGCGACAAATCTAAAACTGAAGCACAATGCAGTAACATCATTTTGTTTTTTAGGAAACAAGTAGGGCAAACAACCTCATCATGTAAGCATTGCAACATTCACACAGTAACAAATTACTACTGCTTCAAACTACTGAAGTACATTGCTTACAATTTCAGCTGCTTCCTGTATGTACCCCATGTCCTCTAAAATACGAGCAAGGCCTTGCCACCATATCTTGTCTGTCGTGGCAAACCTAGGAATCTAAAACCAAATATTAGTAATAAGAACAGATTTGAGGACTGAATTTTTTAAACTTGTAGGAATGGAAGTGAAAAGTGAAAAGATAATTGAAGTACTTGTGTTGCGCACTCATGGTGACGCTTAAGGCTAGAAATCTTTGTAAGAAATGCATTAGAACACAAACCTTCTCTCTTATATAACTGACTGCCATTCTGAAATCAGGTACCGCCCCAAAATTTCGCCTTCCAGATATGTAACAGTCTGTACTATTGTAGTCCATACCTTCAGTTGCCTGTCCCTGGATGCATGTTAAAGATTACTCAAAGTACCAACAATATAAAATGTTCAATGATACTAGCAAAATATAAACCAAAATTAAATTGCAGAGACCAAAATTATCTCAATTCCTTGTCCTATACATTTTCTTATACAGGGACATCCCATGGGAAAGGTACTGTGGATAAACCATGTAAAGAAAAATAGGGAGAAATGTGGACATCTTGCATCTTACAATTGTAACAGGTTATGGAGGGGATGATAGTGGAGGAGGGCAAGGGCGAGAGAGTTTAGGCTTGGGTGCCATGATCCCTTGGGTGATAGATCTGTTCTGGAGGTAAACCCTCCCCCCTTTCTCTGGTTATTTCTTTGCAGCTGATTACACCCTAATTGCCTAGCTTTATAGCACAGCATGGCGGTAGTTTAGGAAAGGTATGAACCAACTCAAACTAGGAAAGATCTAAACCATTGTTGAGGAAATCGTTAACTGGTAGCTGCTCGGTTGGCTAGCGAGTAGGGGATTAATGGGCTAATCGGCAAGTTAATCGGCCATTTAATCAATTAATCGGACGATTTATCAATTTATTGGCTACTCGTTGACCCTACGAGTAGGGATTAATCGGCAAGTTAACTGGTTAATCGGACGAATTCTTGAACAGGGATCTAAACAGATTCTGAATTAACCCAACTAGACTTGGAAACCAAGAAAGACCTATCGGCTGGGTCCAGGATTCCAGGTTGTCACACATATGTCTATATATCCACAGTTTAGCCAGGCTAGCTATAGACTATATGTAAATAAATCCTTACATGAAAGTTCCCTGCCCAACAGAAATGAAAAATGACACCACCGCTAATTTGCAAACCAGTTCTAATAACAAAAATAACTCTAGTATCCCGTTAAAACTGTAAGTTTATAAGTCAAAAGCACTTCTGCTCTATTCAAAGACCCAGACTTTGGAAAGTAGACCCCGACACTACCACAAATGAATGGGATTATAAGATCTGTGGTAAACCATGCATAATTTGTTCACATTTGTGCTTTTATTTATTGCAGAATTTATCACTAGAGCAATCAACTTAATACACTTCCTCAACTAGTGAATTAGTATGTCATATTCCTTAAGACAGGAGGGCGGTGAGACCACACCTTTCTGTTGAAACAGAATCTCTTGTTTGAACTATCAAGGGAAAATGATCACAAGCTTCTAAAGATGGCAAAACAGAAAACAGAAACCTTTATATGCTACTGAAATATTAGAGTGGATACAATTGTAATAGACATCGCATTTATCAGCGGTTCAGGATATGGACATATGGTCAACGAAACTTAAAATTGGGTACTCACAGCTTGAGCTTGGAGCACATTCATGAACACAACTGCTTCTTCCTTGAAATCATGCATTTCAGGAGGGCCATTAATACAGATGTCACACCTGAGGTGAAAACCAAGTCAGATAGACACTCACATAAATACTGGATGAAATAAAGTTAAAATGAGGAATTTAGTTCGTGCCACAGACGAAAATGCAAGTTTTAAAGAGATCCTTGCTGAATCACTGACATCTAGGCCTGAGCCCCACATGTCCCTGTCAAGGAAAGTGGTAGTTTGTTGGACTTTATCCTCATTAGGAGAATGGCTGCCTCATACAAGTAATCTAGGCTGCCGACGGCTTTAAATTCTGTTTGAAGTCAAACTTTCTTAAGTTTGAACAAGTTTATACTAGAAAAGATAGCAGCATCTATTATACCAAATAAATTATATGTTAATGCATATATTCTTAATAGATTGATTTGGTATTGTAGTTGTTGATTTTTTATTCTATAAACATGGTCAAATTTAAGAAAGTTGACTTCAAACAAAAGTTAAATGTCTTGTCTTTTGGGAAGGAGGGAGTACCGGAGTAGTATGTTTTATTTCTAAATTATACCATATAGTACTACTAAATACCCACGAAACTGGAAGAAGCGTGTGCTTATTTCATTTAAATAAGGGGAAGATGCATGGAGAAAGTAAGAAAGTACATTTGGCATCCATCAGGACCAAATTCCTCACCGAAGTACTTTACTAGTATTTTGGCTCTACATGTTGAAGTGTTCAAAGCATAGCTGCAATATAGAAAATATACATAGCCATTAAGTCACGAGAATTAATGAATATACAATTTAGGCCATCGCCTGGGTTTGATTTTATGGTTCTGAGACATACTGAAAGCAATCCCGTAGCATTCTATATGCTGCCCTTGTCTGTTCGTCACTTCTTTTGTTAGGAAGCAATGTCGGTGTCCTCATAAAGTTACAATATAGAGCTGCCAGTAAACAATGTAAAAGAAACAAGTGAAATTGTGCAGAAAGGAATAAAGCAAGCTTCATAACTAAGGACAAAAATAGTGCTTGATACCAAAAGCTTTGGGGTCCAATATGTACTTTGTATTAGACAAATACACAACAATAAACTTTTTGCATGAAGGCCCACTAAAATCTACTGACAAGAATAAAGTCCTGTTATTCATCCCAGAATATTACCCTTATACTTATTTCATAAACCCGGAATACAAAATGTCTCTACAGATGCGTCGGCACTCATGTTCACTAAGGCCTATGGTACTATTTGTTAGGAATGAGCAACTAACTTTCACAGGGGCCAAAGGCCAGTACATATACATGTGAGGTAGAACTGCAGGAAACCCCTTATACACTGGGGATATACAGAAAAGGGACTATACACATCTAACACCCCCCCGCAAACTCATGGTGGGTCAACAACACTGAGTTTGGAGAGAAAAAACCCATGCTGCGCTCGAGTCTGTGCCTTCGTGAAGAAGTCCGCGAGCTGTAACTCAGAGGGCACATAGTGAAGAGCGAGAACCTCATCCTGCACAGCAACACGTACAAAGTGGGCATCCACACCGATGTGCTTGGTGAGCTCATGCTTCACCGGGTCACGTGCAATACCGATAGCACCGGTATTGTCTGACAGTAAGGGAGTCGAGGTGGTAGCAGACACACCAAAATCCTCAAGTAACCACCGTAACCAGATCACCTCAGCCGTCAACATAGCCATGGCTCGTAACTCAGCCTCTGTACTCGAGCGGGAAACAGCAGTCTGCTTCTTTGTCTTCCAGGCAATAAGAGAGCCACCAAGAAAGACACAGTAAGCAGACAGCGAGCGTCGATCAGAGGGATCACTAGCCCAGGTAGCATCAGAGTAGGCCTGGAGCTCAAGAGAGCTGGAGCGGGGAAAGAAAAGGCGCTGAGAGATTGTGCCACGAAGATATCGTAGAACACGGAGGAGATGACTATAGTGGACAGAGGTGGGGGCTGAAACAAACTGACTCAGGATGTGGACAGGATAGGAGATGTCAGGACGCGTAACAGCAAGATAGACAAGACTGCCAACGAGGTGACGATAGCGAGTGGGATTAGGAAGAGGGTCACCATCAGAGGCACGAAGCTGAACGTTGAGCTCCATAGGAGTCACAACAGTGCGCTCATCACCAAGAGCAGCGCGAGAAAGAAGATCCTGAATATATTTTTCTTGGGAGATATAGAAGCCATCAGAGGTCGAGGAGATCTCAATCCCAAGAAAATAGCGAAGTGGACCAAGATCAATCATGAGGAACTGGTCGCGAAGGCGAGCCTTAACAAAGGCAATGTAGTCAGAGTCGTCACCAGTGATGATCATGTCATCAACATAGAGAAGAAGAGTCCGACCACGAGGAGACGTGTGAACGAACAAGGCGGGATCATGATCACTGGGCGAGAAGCCCGCGGCAGTCACGACAGAGGCGAACCGCTCGAACCAGGCACGAGGGGCCTGTTTAAGACCATAGAGAGAGCGGCGAAGTCGGCAGACCATACCATCAGGAACAGAGTACCCTGGGGGTGGCTGCATATAAACCTCCTCACGCAACTCACCATTGAGAAAGGCGTTCTGAACGTCAAGCTGAGACACAGACCAATGACGAACAGAAGCTACAGCAAGGAGAGTGCGGACAGTGGTCATGTGGGCCACAGGAGCGAATGTCTCATCATAATCGCGTCCCTGTTCCTGCTGAAAACCACGAGCCACAAGACGAGCTTTGTAGCGCTCAAGAGAACCATCAGAGCGAGTCTTAATCTTATAGACCCACTTGCATGTGATGGGACGAACACCAGAAGGAAGGGAAACCAGATCCCACGTGCCAGAACGCTCAAGGGCAGCAAACTCCTGGGCCATCGCAAGCTGCCATTCAGGCTGAGTCAAGGCAGCCCGATAGGAAGTCGGCTCAGCAACAACAGAGAGGCCGTAGTTGGTAGGAGAATAGCGATCAAGAGGGGGTCGAGGTCGAGCACGGAGATTATGAACTGGTGGAGGCGTGGAAGGAGGAACATCAGAAGTGGAAGATGTGTCAGGAGAATCATCCTCAACACGAGGGCGGCGAGTGTAGTGGAGAGGAAAAGGAGAGAGAGGCCGACGGACCGGAGAGGATGGTGGAGAGGAGGATGGAGGGGATTGTGGTGTCGGTGGCATGGGAGGAAGAGTGAGACGGGTCGGAGGAAGGGGAGAGACTTGAGACACAGAGGAGGATGTATCAGGAAGGAGAAGGAAAGAAATATCGTCCACAGAGAAACTCGAGGAGGAAGAGCAGGGGTAGTAAGAGCGAGACTCATCAAAGGTCACATCACGCGAGATGCGCAAGCGACGACCAACAGGGTCCCAACAGCGATAGCCCTTGTGCTCATCACTGTAGCCAAGGAAAACACACTCAACCGACTGAGCAGTCAGTTTGGTGCGTTCTCGCAGGGCAAGAAGGACATAGCACACACATCCAAACATACGAAGAGCTGAGTAGTCAGGAGATCGACCAGTGAGACACTCCATAGGAATACCACCCTGCAGAGCAGTCGATGGCTGAATGTTGATGAGATAGGTGGATGCAGAAACAGCCTCAGCCCAAAAGTGGGGTGGAAGAGAAGCGGCAATCATCAGCGCACGAGCCGTCTCAAGCAGATGACGATGCTTACGTTCGGCAACACCATTCTGGGCATGAGCACCAGGACATGAGAACTGGGCAAGAGTACCCTGTTCCGCGAGAAAGCCACGCAACAGCTGAGAGATATACTCTCCAGCGGAGTCAGCACGAAAAGTACGAATGGGCGTGGAAAACTGGGTGTGAACCATGGCAGCAAATCGTTTGTATATAGAGAGAACCTCGCTACGAGATTTCATGAAGTAGAGCCAAGTGTAGCGAGAGAAATCATCAATAAACAAAATATAGTAGCGATGACCACCTTTCGAATCAAAGGGAGCAGGACCCCAGACATCAGAATGAACTAAGTCAAAAGGATGCTGAGATATGGACTCACTGGTAGGATAAGGTAACTGGGTCTGTTTGCCAAGTCTGCAACCATTACAATGTAAGGAAACATCTCCAGATACAGACCCTAAGAGGCCCTGACGAACTAAAGAAGACAAGCGAGAGCCACAGATGTGACCAAGGCGATGATGCCACTGCTGGAAGGACGCAGACGAAGAGGCAGCAAGAGCATGAGAGCTGGCAGAAGTGGTGGCAGCAGAAGGAACACAAAGCCAGTCAACCTCCCAAAGGCCCTCTGACTCACGGCGCCGGGGACCAGCACCAACCAAAGCCTTGGTGCGACGATCCTAAATGGAGCAAGAGTCGGTATCAAGAATGACACGACAACCAGAATCAGTAAGTTGGGCAGCGGAAAAAAAGATTCATGGTAAGGCGAGGAACATGAGAAACACTAGGAACAGAAAAAGATGGAGTAGAAAGAATGCCACGACTAGCAACAGGAAGAGGTGTGCCATCGGCAGTGAGAACACTAAGAGGAAAATCAAGAGGTCAAAGGGAAGATAAAGCAGAAGAATCAGAGGACATATGAAAGGAAGCTCCAGAATCCAGAACCCACGAGGATGTACCTGACTGAGTAGGCTCTGGCGGGGGCGGAGTGGTGGTGGCAGTCACAGCAGCAACAGAACCCGTCGAGGAAGAACCAGAGGAAGCCAGCATGCGCTTGAGTCGCATAATATCCTGGTCAGTGAGTGACGGAGTCGAGGGAGACGCATGAGTCCCACTGGAAGAAGAGCGCCTCTGGTCTCGCTGTTTCTGGCGGCAATCAGACTCTGGGTGACCTTGCTTGGAGCAGTAGCCACAGAAAGTGTCACGGCGCGACCGGCCCTTCTCAGCATAAGGGGGGCGACACCCCCCCCCCCCCCCGAAGGTGTGGGCAGAAGCGGTGGAGTGGTGAGACGAGCAGACGACACAGGAGCTCAAGCAGCCAGCACAGAGGGAACCGCAAGCAACCCAGCAGAACGGAGGCAAGTCTCCTCAGCACGAAGCTCAGCAAGCACCTCCGAGATAGGAACACGACCACGAGCAAGCAAGTGAGCGCGTCGAGGCTCAAACTCGGAACGGAGGCGAGATAAGAACTCATGGACACGCTGAAACTCCAAGTCGGACCTCATAGTCTGGCAGCAACGGCAAGTTCCACAAACAACTGTCCGAAGAGAGTCAAGCTGGCGCCAGATGGCAGAACTCTGTGTGTAGAACTCATCAACATAAGAGTCTCCTTGCTGAAGAGCGTGCTCCTGACGCACCACAGATAGGTAGAGCGCATCACCAGAGGGCTGATAGCGCTGACAGAGGGAGGACCACATCGCTGCAACAGTACCGAGGCTCATGAACTCTGAAGCAAACTGAGGGAGGACACTCGCAGTGAGAACAGCAGCAGCTCGAGCATCATCATTGCACCACTGAGTATAAGCAGACAGATCATCCCGGCAGAGAGAAAGAGCATCGGAATAGGCTGATACCTGCTGATCATAAGCATCCACCGCAGCATCATCGAGAGCCTTGGCTGCATCCCGATCAGCCTGGGAAGCACCAGCAGCAAGAACAGGCGGCACCGGTGGGGTAGGAGCCACTGGAGCGACAGGGCAGGGCGGACAGGGGACCTCGCCAGAGAGAACGCCCCACAGGAGAAGGCCGCGCATGTGGATCCGCATGAAGCCCGCAAACTCAGCATAGTTGGTGCCATCGAAGATCACCAGGCACCGAGGAACAACAACGTAGCCTGAAGAGGACATGAAGAGCTCTTTTTTTTTTTTTTTGACTTGCACGGTACTACCGTGCAAGTACCGCTCTACTACCGCTAAAGAGCAACCAGAAACAGAAAGTTGCACAGAGGGAGATTCCCAAGCGGTACTCGCTGCGGCAGACCACAGCGGAAGTACCGCCTAAGCGGTACTACCGTGGTGCACAGCGGTAGTACCGCCTAAGCGGTACTGCCGTGGTGCGCTCGCACGCAGCAGTCGGGGGCGGCGGGGGACGAGGCCAGGCCGGGGCGGAGCCGGCCGGACCAGGACGAGGTCGGGCGAGGGCGAGGCCGGGCCGGGGCGAAGCCGGCCGGGCGAGGGGCGGCGACGTCCGGCTGCGGGAGCTGCTGCGGGCAGCAGTAGCAGCCGCTGCGGGGCGGCCGGACGAGGGCGAGCAGCGGCAGCGGCGGCCGGGGGAAGCAGGCGGCGACGGCGGCGGCTGCTAGACGAGGAGGAGGCGGCCGGCCGGACGGCGACGGGAGGTGCACGGAGCTGCGAGCGTGCGGGAGCGGGAGAGAAACCTAAGCATCTGATACCATGTTAGGAATGAGCAACTAACTTTCACAGGGGCCAAAGGCCAGTACATATACATGTGAGGTAGAACTGCAGGAAACCCCTTATACACTGGGGATATAAAGAAAAGGGACTATACACATCTAACACTATTCAAGCGTAGAACTGTAACACGAACAGACAGTACCAAGGCGTCGACTTGTAGCAATGTTGCGTGGCAAGTATTGTGAAAGCCTTTCCTAACCAAGCTATCTGTTTCACCGAACATTTTGGTTAAGTTTCCTGGGATAATAAATAATTACTTGGAAATATAATTTAATCTCTAAATGCATTTCCTGACAGGCATCATAGTCCATCTATACAAGATGAGTTGCGAATGTGTCATGACTAAGCGCCAAACAAACTTAACCTTCATAGAGTATCTCTTATCTATGCCCATGTGGTGTGGCCACTGGTTAGCAATACGATTCCATCATGCCGACAGAACCCAAGGTCACATCTACCAGGCGTTCATGTCATTTGCCCAAGCAAGGTGTGTTAATCTCATAGCATGCAAATTGAATGGGAAATGCTGAACAGGAAATAGTCTAGTAATAAGATTTCAGCAAAACTCTTAGCTATTATCCTAGTACCTTCAGTACCAGCTGGAAATTCATAGTTAAACATTCCAACTTCGAATTTATTATTTTGACCAGTTTTAGCTCGCTATGGAGTTATTGAGGCGGAAGTTTTTGCTTAGAGGCCAATTGACAATAATAAAATGACGCCTAAAGACTTCGTGTAGTAGTTCCAATCAAAGTTGTAAAGAAAACTGGACCGGGCCTTTGGTTCAACCAAAATAATGGAACCGATCCTGTTCCAGTCTGATTAGCTAAGAACACCAGACAAGGAAAAAATATGTTTTTTTAGGGTGGAGAAATAATGATTTGGACGCATTGCCATACTGAAAATCAAAGTACGACGCCCTGGACCTCACCCGGCGCACGATGTAGGCCCAAAGCAACTGGGTTAGAATGATTTCACGTCATAGCAGGGAGATAATAGATATTAAGCACTTCATTCTGCACATCATCTCAAAATCAAGTTAATTTCCATAATTTGAATCACAATCTGTAACATCCTGACCCTTCTTTGTCTGATTTTTTTTACAAAGCCAAGGATGTTACAGTATTACAAAGTAATGATATATTTTATCTGGAGTTTGTCTAAATTAATGTAAATGGCTTTGGAATTGATTTAGCCTAAAAGAGAACGAATTTAATTTCCATTTCTCGATTAATTTAGAAAAAGTCAAAATAAAATATATTATTGCTTTATAATAATTTAACATTCCTTTGCTTTGAGAGAAAAAAAAACAAGCTCATAAAAAGTCAGGATTGACAGTCAGACCAGCTGAACCATCAGTCGAACAACTAAACTGGTGAATCAATTCATGTCCAGTTCACTCACAATCCCAGGTTTTAGAACTGGTTGCAAGTAAGCATATACAATACATATAAATACTCTCTAGTCAGCACATGATTCGTCATTTTCTTCATTAAGTCCAGAAACGAGTCAAACGATATTACAGCAAGTCTGAAGTATAAGAACTCACTGCAATCTGACAACATTCCATCTCTACCAGCACGACCAGCTTCTTGATAATACGCTTCCAAACTCTGGATTAACAAGGGCCAAGGGAACTTCAGATACAAAGAATAAACACAACCAAAGGTTAACCCAACTTGGAAGTATTTGAACTAGAGAAAGAGAGTAATTAAATCAGTCTTTCCGCATGATATTAGATTGTTAGGTCAGTAATCCAACCTGGGACTAATTTCTTACAGCGTTGTGGTTCGCTAACCAATCAGTGGTTGTAAATTTTAAGCTTGGCATGCAGATATATATGTATAAGCTCTAAATGTCTTGTTCTGCCTAAAATCAACACTATCAGAGAAATTGTCGCAAAAAAAAAAAACACAATCAGAGCAGATCTTTGGATGCATATGACATATGAGCCTTCTAGGTATTTATATAATAAACAACTAAATTAGTAATATATGAAAACATTTTTATGTGTATATCAGAAGTCCAGAACAATAAAGTCATGCATTTTTCACAGAGATATACATGCATGTGGACAGCAAAATAGTGTTCAGAAGGGAATAAACCAATGCTGGAGGCCAAACTAACCTGCGGTAAACCGTAGTGAATAATTCTCCTGACATTTGATTTGTCAATTCCCATGCCAAATGCTATAGTAGCCACAACAACCTGTATAGAGAGGATTAGGTCATTAGAAATAGGGCAGAAAGGACTGAAGGGTTCAACAAAGTTTGAGAGAGACTGAAGGAAATCATTTGGTGTCCAGGGAACCAGCATTCCCTTTTGGGTTTTGGCATAAGTGCATGACAGTGTTCCAGAGTTTAAATAGGAAATTTGGTGATGTATTGCACACCAAGTTATGAAAACCTGGAAACTTGGGAGACCAGATTCATCCCTGATATGGATAATGCAAGAAATAATAGAAATTTGATAACATGCTAAAGTTTCAGTTGATAATTAAGTATACTAAAGCAAAAAAAACGAGACCAACAGTTATTAACAAGAAACAACTGAGGCACACACCATGCGGAGCCCAAGGCTCGAACAGTGGTGGTGGGATGAGCGAGAGCTGGCCACACCCCACTAGCCAACTGCTCGACACCCAGTTCCTCAAGTATACTAAAGCATGAGACATGTAATATCAAGATTCAGGAGATTTATCACTTTAGTCGAAGCCATTTTCTCAAGGACTTGGCATAACACTAAAGAATGTTGATAACATGGCATGTATCTAATATACAGTATTGTTGGGATTTATAAAGTCGCCATTTGTGCTGAACAAGAATTATAGAGAAAGAAGTGTCATCAAGTATCAATACATTAGAAAAATTGCATCTTATCAATTATAAGTCCCGATATATGAATGGTAACCAAGTCTGACTTATGGAAGTATGAACCGTTATCACTTTGAGATGTACAGAATGGGAAATGTTACCTCCATCCCAAATGACTTGTCTTACATTTTTCTAGATACGCATGCATCTATAACATTAAAATGTGTCTAGATACATCCGTATCAAGACAAATCTAAGAAAAGTAATTCGGGACGGAGGGAGTAGTGAGCCCCTTATCAACGATCTATCTTGAAATAAATATGCACAACAGCAGTTGAGTACATGGTAATTGCATCTATAAATGGAAAAGAGCAACCTTACATAGCATATTCCAGTCATGTATGAAATGAAATGAAAAAACGAACATATTTATGGTTACCTCTAAGGTATTGCTATGAAACTGCTCGTGCACCTGCCTCAAATGTGATCTAGGCATCTGGAAAGAAGTGTCGGTTACGTTAAAAAAAGGCACAGGACTGCATATATTAAGAGAACAGATAATATGTTTGCCACTCTAACATTTAAGCTATTCTGTTATACAAAAGTAGCATGTTCCAGAAGGTGGTACCAACCTTTGCATTGTACGCTGCAGCTTTGAGGCCTGATTTGCACAGATAGTTAGCTAGTTCCACAGTTCCTTTCCTCGTGGGTACATAAACAATTGTTGGACCTTGATCCAAATTTTCTGATGAACTAGTTTCGTGGGATTTCACAGGAAATGCATAGCTCTCAGGTTGCAAGCTTTCAAGGAACTCTCCGCATGAAACTATAAGAAAAACTCAACTGTCAGTCAGAAGCATACATTAGACTACACAAAGATGAATAAAGATCTTCAAAAACACTACTATCATGCATCCTCTGAAGCATCAATACTCATAAGGAGGTTAGAAACTGGGTTTTGAAGAAGATATTACGTTCTTAAAAACTTCTTATATGACTGCTTCAAAAAAATCGAACTCCAAGTTCAAAAGTAAGGTTAGCAGTTTGTTTTCTTTAAGTAAATGAAGCAATACAACATCCTCTCAAAAGCAAGTCCTCCAACTGTTAACAGATGATTCGTTAATTACCATCAAAATCATCTACTCCTGGATACTGATCCAGCTCATGTTCAGTATTTTCTTTTACCAAAGACTTGGCAAGTTTAGTTTTATCAGCGACTGCATCTTCCTCATCTGATGCACTATCGTCCAGTGACTCGTATGAGCTGCTTTCAGACTCAGGCTCAACTTCATGAAGAATTTTCTGTCTTTTCCCCCTGAAATTCCTTGAAGCGTTGTAAGACCCTATTAGTTCTTGAAAGTCCTTTCCATATGATGAGGCAGAGGTTTTACTGTGCTTTACCTGCATCCAGAAATAGAGGGGGGGGGGGGGGGGGGGGGGGGGGATTGCATGAGACAATCAGTAGGAAGCTTTAAAAGACTGCAATTCACCTGTGTAGCTCCAATTATACCACTCCAAAAGAAGGAATAGTTCAATTACAGGAAATGAAGGTATTTGGATCCTAGGAAGCCATTTAAGCAAATGCACATTCATATGTCCATCTATGGCTATGCACACCAAAGCATTTGTTATTAGATATACCAACACAATTTTACAGCCTAACCATTCTACTTTCTTGCATGTACTTTAGTGGTTAGTAAGATCGAGGGGATTCCAACTCTACAGTTTGACACAGCATACCACAATGTAAAAATAAAGAGATTAACTCACATTAAATCGAAGGTTTGGTCGGAAAAAGGACGTCAAGACAACCACTGTATGTTCTGACATTTTCAAGGACTTGAGAATGTCTTCTCGTACAGGGAGAGTTGCAGTAGCAGTCAATGCCATCAAAGGAATATCATGTTCCAAGAACTTCAATTTGCTGGAACAGAAATTTTGTCGAAGCACAGACAGTTTCCTGTAGGGGGGAGTACTGTTCACTTAAGTACTAGAACTGTAAAACACTGCAAGAAGATAGTAGATTGATTCTAGTTGGTTCTTAAGTACCAAGCCAAATATTATGTCACTGAAGTGCAAGTCACAAACTAACAAGTAATGAAGAAAAACAGTGCTAGATACTGATTTGCACCTTTAATATAGGATATCGGATACAAGAGCAGACCTATAGTCAGGTCGGAAATCGTGACCCCATTTAGAAACACAATGAACCTCGTCAATGGCAAAAAGTGCAATCCCTGGTTTTTCTGCAAGTTTCTTCAATGGTTCCATCAGTCTGCATGTACAAAACTTCCCGAGTAAGCATGACAACCAATGAATCAATTTTAGCAATCAAAAGCAGAATGATTACCTTAAAACTGTCTCAGGGCAAACATAAATAATCTTATACATGCCAGCCATCGCTTTGCCCTCAACACGATTATCTGGTTGCCCTGATCCAAGGAAGCATGCTGATATCCCATGTTTTGCAAGTTTTAGGCACTGGTCGTGCATCAGACTAATCAAGGGTGAGATCACCACCACAACCTTCGTAGTCAAAAGAGCTGGAATCTGAAAGCAAAGGGACTTCCCTGCAAACATGGCCATTTTCACATCATTCATTTTATTACAGGTGCCTCAAACCTTGCATAACAATATAGAGAATGTATAATAATAAACTACCTGATCCTGTTGCTGCTAGAACAAGACAATCCTTGTGAGCAAACCAAGCATCCAAGGCTTCCTTTTGGAAACCCTTCACACAGGAGAATCCAAAATGCTTTTGCAAAACAGCACTAATTTTGTCGGTCCGGTCAAACTCGCCTCTTGGATCATCAACCAAAGTCTGATGTTCAGGCTTTGGGTTAAAAGAGATAGCAGCAGTCGATGCAGGGTTCATGTTGGCTGCTAAACAAGAATATGAAGTACTTGGCTCCTCGCCACAAGACTCGGTTTTACTGCCAGTGGTTGACGCGATATGATCAGTAATGCTAGACTGCTTAAATTTCCCCCTGGGATTAGCCAGTCTAGCACTCCTGTCAGTAGAGCGTCTTTGCGACCCCCCACCTGGCTTTCTTTGTCCACTACCAGAACCTGGCTTTCTTTGTCCACTACCAGAACCATTCAGCACAAACTCCACGACATCAGCACGGCACGGACCGACAACACCAATGGCTTCGCTGATCTTGTCAAACTCAAACCCCATCTCGAGCAACTCGGCAATGACATGATCAGCAGATACATCGGTGCCGGCAGAACTGGCTTCCATGATCAGAACTAGTGAACTGCGCTTGCAAGCCAAGCTCGGTGCTCACCAGCTGAATGCCAGATCCTCGAGGTCCAGACTCGTGTTAGGCTGCAGGACAGTGAATACAGTCACATGCCACCGCATAGAGGATAATGTCGGCTGACCCAAAAACATTTAACGACAGAAAACAAGCGAATTTGCACTTGTGCACCAATTTACCTGGCCCAGAAGATGCGCCGGTTCGCCTGGGTTGTCTGATTTCTCAAGCAACACTGTCCGTGAACAATTGGAACGCCCAGTCAACGGTGGCCGCCAGCAACTGGGGCGCCGAATCAACTCGGGGGGATGTCACAAGGGAGCACGATCCCCAGACCTGAAGACAAATCAGAACGCGGCGATGATTAATTTCTCAGAAACTGCTTCGCGCTGCCTACGATTCTGGTTTACTTGGGCGAGGAGAGCAATCGCGTGCGCTGGGTTCTCGGTTCGAACCAAAACCGAATGGGCGGAACGGGTAGGGTTGGATCGAACAGGGCGGGACCGGCGAGAAGGAATGGCGAGGATTTACCGGTGGAATCGGGCTCCTCTGTGCAGGATCCCCAATTCGTTCCGCGCCCTCCGCCTCACGCCGCCGCCGCCGCAACCCTCTGCTCGCAGCTCCGGAGAGGGGGAGGGAGGGAAAGGGAGGGGAATGGGATGGCGAGGGTTTTTGGTTTCGAATCGCGGGAGAGAATGCGGCAGAGTTTCATTCGGGGCCGTGGCTGGCATGTGGGGCTGGGACCAACGGGACCGCGCGCGACGGCGCGAGCGAGGAAGACACGATTCTGACTGGAAGAGCTTTTCGGGCTCAACCTCAAGCCGGTCTCACTTTCACCTAAAACCTGGTCATTGCCTGGGCCGGACTGGGTTTCAGGCCGGGCTTGCAAAAAGCATGACCTCAAAATAAAAAGCGTCAGGGTCTTCGACCGATCGGAACAATTCAAAACAGCGATTCAACTGCACAATCATATTATGGCGGAAGTCCGTGAGTGGAAAGAGGCCGGGCTAGGAGTTGGTGTACTCAATCGATTTGTGAGAGAGTAGGTTTAGATATACTTGGTATGGGTGTTGAATTGTATTGCTTGCTGGGATGTCCGCATTCCCAGTAAGTCTCTTGTAAATGTTTTCTATCTTTCATAAAAATATGGTACGCCATTGGCGTACTCTCGAAAAAAAAATCTACGCATAACCCGCCTGAGGTCCAGATAAGTACTCTTATGAACTAAATGCTCTTATACTTCTTTAGGGAGGGGGTAATTGCTTTCATACTAAAGTAATACTCTTTCAGTCCAGATTTATCGGGGGGCTGACATTTGATGTCAAATTTTGACCATAAATTTGATATGAACTAAGAAAATGTATTTTTTTTTAAACCTATATGTAGGAATCAACTTACGAATACAAATCGAACATTATACCTTTTGTAGTATATAAATCATATTTTGTTATTTCTATAAAATGGTCAAACATTGACCCAAAATGCTAGGGGGCTGATAAACCCATACGGAGGGTAAATAAAGTATTTTTCGGGTTCCTTGGCTTGGCTTTTACGTTGCGTTGCGAGCTAGAAAGTAAAGCCCGAGCACCTAACTCATACACTGCGCCTTCGGCGAGGGCCCATAGAGCTCATGCTTAAGTCTATTCTTACCCTCCTTCAACAAGTGAGAAAAAAAAGACTTGGGAGTGTAAAAAACAAAGATAAGATAAGACTTGGGCATGGAGATATTCCCTATGCATAGACTACACAACACAGGTTTGCGAAGAATGTGGTAGGTCTGGTGGCCAAGAGAGATCGACGCGGCTCAGCTTTGTGGCAACCTTTTGTGCATCAATCTTGTTGTCGTGATGGTGTTTGCTCCGACGTCATTGTATGGATCGGATGCAGCAGGATCACTGGTGTCATCTTCTTATGGTGCGGTAGCCTGATCTGGAAGGCAACATGAGAGTGATGGGTGCACGAAGGCGGCCTCGTGGATCCTCTTCGATTGCGTTGGATGAGGACAGTAGAGTCACAGGTCTACAAGCATGGGGAAGATCCCTGGACGACGAGCCACAAAGTCCCGGGTCGCTCAGCGGCCTGCTCTTCGTCTACAACACATATTTGTTTGCTATGGTGTTTTTTCGATCCTATGCAAGTTGGTGTCTCCTCTCCACCCATCAATGCTTCGGCAACGACGGCATACGACGACGACGGATGATGGTTTTGCTTTTTGGGCCCCCTGAGGATTTCTTTGTATTTTCTTGGTGTCCTTTTTGCAGAGTGTTGAGTTTACTGTTTTGGTTGCCTCCGGCTATATGTGGGTTATGTACTTTTCTTTATGGATGAACTAGATGATACCCCGCGCGTTGCTGCGGAAATTTCGTAGTGGCGCGTTGCTTCGGAAATTTTGTAGTGTTGTAGAAGTATTGAAGGAAAATTCATCGAGTGGCAAATAGTGAAACTATGGAATGTACTCTATATCGCAGTGGGCAGGTCTGCCATTACTAACTAGTACAAATCAAAGTGACTATCATATTAGATAGAAATATTGAAAAATTGTTTTGGAAATAGAAATTGTCCAAAAGAGTACTGATGAGAGTTCTTCTCAATTACCAAGATGTTCACTCAAGATAACTAATTTTAAATTTAAACAAAATTCTCAGGCCTCTAGAAAAAGAGAAAAGAATGTGAAAAGAATAGTATTGAGGAATGCGAACATAAAAAAAATCTATTTTGCCGTTGTCAAAAGATATAACATACATTATCTACTAACCTCCTAATTACAAACGAAGTATATAATGTAATTAAATCTTGTAGAAAATCACTATTGATGTGCGACTAATTTGATAGAATACATAGTTTCTTCTTCCGTCAGCCTCCTAATTACGAATGAAGTATAGATATTTCTTCTATCAAATTCACAGAGTTTTCTTCTATCAAAGTGTCTTCATCCGCTCTAGCAACAAAGATTCTTATTTCCAGCAAAGTACTGCAAGATTTCATTAGAGCAACTCCAAACCTAAACAGACACGCGATTTGTCCGCGTTTTGTCCGATTGGGTCGGCATATACGCCTCCTTTGTAAATGGGTCGGCCTTGCGCCCAACGGGCGGACCCAATTATTGTCCTTGCGGCCGGCCGGCATCCATTTTAATCACACATTATTTTTGTTTTGGATTTGCACGTTATTTTTATTTCATTAAATGCATCCCAATACATACATTTTTACCAATTCTTCGCTACGAATGCAAGACAAAAGAAAACAAGAACCACAATTAGACATTTTAAAAGATGTTCAACTTCCCTAACTGTCTCCCACTAGTTGGACTATGACCTTCTCTATGTCTTCGTTGTTAATCTGCGGATTCTTGAGTTTAACAACGTCTTTCTTCTTTAATTGTAAAGAAGTAGACGTTGCTTCCCCGTTGGTCTCTTCTTTACTTTCATCTATGGCTTCAAGTCTAGCTAGAAGTGTACGAACATCTAGCAAATTTCGTGACATCAATAGATCGATGTATTCTTCTTTCCAAAACCATAAGTTGCATCTGGCCTACACAAAAAATTGAGCAAATAAGCTACCGAAATTCCATCGAATCAAAGAGCAAAAGGCAGCACGAAAAGCATACCCCGTCGTTTTTGCACTTGACGAACACCCAACCGGGATGTTCTGGCATCCAAGAAACGCGTCGGACGACATGCAGCAGGAAGTCGTCGCACTTTACGAACGGCAATGGTGAGCCGGCCAGCCTCTGGGCCAGTGCCGAGCCAGGGCGCCAGCCGGCCGTGGCTTTGTCGGCGGACCGACGACGGTACAGATCCGAGCGGCTAGAGGCGGATTGAGTGCCTGCATGCGGCACCGAGGCATTTCCCAGACTGGGTGGACCGGTACCCGGCTAATCCATGGCAAGCGCAGTCCGCCGCCGGCAGGATGCGCCAAATCCCGCCGGTAGGATGCGCCAAATCTCGTCGCCGCCGCCGCAAATCTACCACTCGACCTTTCGCACCGACACGAAGGAGGCACCCCCGCCGGGGGATGTGCTGCTGGGTGGAGGAGGGAGGGGGCTGGAGAGCTGTGACGCCCCCGATCTCGACCGTACGCTAATCAAACACGCAATGCGTACGACCAAGATTAGGGACTCACTGATCGATATCACAACACAAATCTAGACACAAATTAAAGTCATACAGCTTCATATTACAAGCTAGGGGCCTCGAGGGCTCGAATACAAAGCTCGACAAAACACGAGTCAGCGGAAGCAAATAATATCTGAGTACAGACATAAGTTAAACAAGTTTTGCCTTAAGAAGGCTAGCACAAACATAAGCAACGGATCGAAAGAGGCGAGGCCTCCTGCCTGGGAGCCAACCTAACTACTCCTGAGCGTCGGCATTCTCCACGTAGTAGTAGGCTCCAGCGGTGGTGTAGTAGTCGTCTCCGGCGTACTCCATCTCCTGGGCTCGATCGTCTGAACGCGGAATCGTATCCAGGGGGAAAGAGAAAGCAAAGCAGCGGTGAGTACTCATCCAAAGTACTCGCAAGACTGACATCAGAACTATGCTAAGTATGCATCATTATCAAGGGGAGGGGTTATATCTGGACTGACTGCAGAAAGCAAAAATGAGGGGAAGGCCTAGTCCTATCGAAGACTAGCATCTTCAGCAATCTTGCAGCATTAGAAGAGAGTGGACTGGTATCTCATATATAGTCATATTATTGTATCAATTTTATTAAGTAACCACGCCCAGAGATTCTTCCTCGACTCCCTGCGAGGAAGCAATCTCGGAGCCACAATTCATTTCAAAGTTAAATCACAATTATAGTTGTATAAGGTCAAGGTACAACTCCAAGTCGTCCTGTTACCGTGGACACGGCTATTCGAATAGATTATTCATCCCTGCAGGGGTGCACCGCATTTCCAACACGCCTGATCACCTCCGGCCGGACACACTTTCCTGGGTCATGCCCGGCCTCGGGATAGTAGCACGTCGTCGCCCCACCTAGGCTCAACGAAGAGGCCAGCCCGCCGGTCTAAATCCTAAGCACAAAGGGGTCGTGGGCCCACTTGCCCTCTGCGCTCCTGCACGATGCGTGGGCGGCCGGAAGTAGACCTAGCACACTCCAGTCCAAGAGCTGTACCGTCCAGTCCAATCCGGCGCGCACCGCTCCATTGCTGACGTCCGGAGAGCTTCGGCTGATACAACGACGCTGAGTACCCATAACTTCTCCCACGTGATGGTTTGGTGCATAAAAAGGCCAACGACCCAACTCAGATCAAATACCCAACCCATTAGCATTTTATTAATGCGGGGAAAGCGCGACCCATGAAGTGCGGTCCGTCGCCCCGCCTCGAGGATGTATGGCAAGGGCCTCTCCTGCCCGTCCACGCCTCAACATAATCCTTTGGATGCCTTACCGGCGCATCCCACCACATCTCACACACGGGTACCCTTGGGGCCGACCCGTCTCAAGACTGTCGGGAACTCAGGTCCACCTCAACCAGGGTGGTACCGCCTGTCCCTCCAGTCCCGTCTTTCACATGTAAACAATGTCAAGTTAAAGTAACTGTGTGTTTATACACCAAGTGGATATCCGAGGAATCACCCTCGATGGATCCCACTCGAGGTATGTGTATGACAAGAGTCGCTATCGATAAATGGGAAGGAGGAATCACCCTCGATACCCACGACCGATTAGCTATGCTACAGAATTAACATCGGGAGTGATAAGTGAGGTATCACCCTCGGCACTCGATAGTAGCTCTACAGTGCCATACTTAAGGGGTGTGCGGTGATGTGAGGGGTCTGGCTCGTCGGTCGGTTGACCGAGTCTTCGAGTCGTCGATGAAGAAGCAGGGGCAACTGGGACTAAGGGGGTCACAGGGGATTCACTGATCAACCTATACTAAACAGTTGATATTGTCGCAGGTACAGTGGCAGTTTATCAAAAGCAGGCTATGCATCAGAATAGGAGCTAACTAATACAGTAGCAAAAATCTAATGCAAGAATAAGAGGGAAAGGAATAGGCGATATCGGAATGCTCAAGGGGGGGTTGCTTGCCTTGCTGCTCTGCTGCAAAAGGCTGAACGTCAACGACGTAGTCATACCCGGCAGCACCATCAGTCTCGGGGTCTACCGGTAAGAAGAGGGGGGAGAAACAATAAATATAAAGCAGACAAATGCATCACGATGCATGACATGGCAATATGCAGAACTAGGCATGCACTAGCGCAGTATTGCACGTCGCAGACGGGTCGGGAGAATATCTGACGATATTTCCCGGGTCTCGGGCTACTACCGGACAGATGAAAATGATGGAAAAGTTCCATGTTTGCTATGCTAGAGGCATGTGACAGACGAACAGACCGCGTATTCGAAACCGTAGGATTTTTCTGAGCAACTTTCATGTTCAAAACTTTTTCATCTGAGCTACGGTTTATTTTATACGATTTAATAAAGATTTAGCAATATTCTAAAATTAATTTATTTATTAAATTCGAATTATCCGAAACAGTGTAGGCTGACGTCATGATGACGTCAGCATGACATCAGCGGCCAACAGGACCAGTGGGTCCCACTGTCATAGGCTCTAACACTAACTAACAGATTAGGTGCTAATTAACTAATTAGGTTAACTAAAACAGGGTTAATTAATAGAATTAATTAACTTAATTAATTATCTAATTAATTAATTATTACTTATTATTTATTATTTATTTTTATTTATTTTTATTTTCGTTTTTAGGGCGTGGGGCCCGTTCGTCAGTGGGCCAGCACACACACACACACACACTACACGCACACATACACTGGCACACGCGCGCGCACGCAGCCGCACGCCGGCACGGCGGCCGCCGTCGGCGGGGGGGGGGGGGGGAGGAGCTCACAGGGGGGCGGCGGTGGCGGGGCGGCGAGCGGCGGCGGCAAACGGCGCGGGGAGGGGGCGACCGGCGCGGGCGGCGATGGGTGGAGGCGGTGCGGTCCGGGTGCGGGCGGCGAGGCGGACGAGGCGGCGAGCGGGGCACCAGACGGTGTCGGGCGTGGGTGCGTGAGGCGGCGGCGGGGCGACATCGGGCCGCGGCCGCGTCGACGGGGGGGGGGGGGACGGGATGGCTCGGGCGGTCGACGCCCGTCGGCGGGGGGGGGGGGGAACGGGCGCGGTCCCGGGAGGGAGCAGGCGCGCGGCGACGCGGGTGGGGGGGGAATGAGATCGATCGGGGGGGCTTCGGGGCGCTAGGGTTCGGCGCTGGTGGCTTAGCGGCCACCGGCTGGGCCGGCCTGGTTGGCCCAAAGGCCAGTTGGGCCGGGGGGGGGGTTCTTCTTTTCTTTTTTCTTTTTTTCTTTTTTTGTTCTAGTTTTATTTTTATTATTAGTTTAGTTTTTTTTTGTTTTTCTTTTTTCTTTCTATTTTTGCTTTACTTTTTCTCTACTGTTTTAATTACTGAACATTTATTTCGATGCCGTAAAAATAAAATGACCTCACCTAAATTACCATCAACATTTAACCCACTGCCACGTGAAGTTCCATAACAAAATAAAATGGTCCGACATTTTTAATAATTACGAAAAGCATTAACTAATTTGTTTTGCTGTTGCTTTCAATTATTTGGGCACTTTAAATACTTTAATTAAATTGTATCTTGGCATGACATTTATCCAGAGATTATTTGCCACACTTTGAACATTTTAGTTTGAACGTTTGAAAACTTTAATTATTTGACTTGATTTTTAATTTGAATTTGAACCGGCTTGAATTAACGCGAGGTTATCGACAGTGACCGTGGTGACGTAGCATCATTAGTAGGGATTTACTGTAGCTTAATTATCCGGGCGTCACAATTCTCCTCCACTAAAAAGAATTCTCGTCCCGAGAATTAAGAGGTAGAAGTAAGGGGGAAAGTTTGTTTGCGAAATTTTAACGGATCTTCTTGTTCTTGGTTGCTCTTCTTGAAGAAGTTGATGCCTTCCACTGATGTCTTCAATCCTCGGTTTCAGGTCAATTTGAATAAGTCGTCATCCTTTCTTCGGGATCTTCGTCGTCCTACGGATGCGATAAGGAAAACTCTGAAAGAACGAATCTAAACAAAGATGGGTATCTAATGGCGAACTCAGGGAGGAACACAAGATTTATTTCTCAAGTTAAGACTCGAGGAATCACTAAGAGCAAAATGTGATGGTATAAAAGTTTCAAAGGGGTAGGCAATCATTCGATTCCTGATCAGAAGGTGAAAGGGATTCAGAGCAACGAAAATAATTATTGCGTCTGATATTAGGATAGATCATCCCTTGGGCGGTGGCTCGGGAATTACAAACGAAGCCAAGTGCAAAAGATACTTTGGAATCAAAGTTGTACAGGAGAGTCAGGTTTCGATCCTGTGGAACTATGGGTTATGGGACCATCATGTGGATTAAGAGTAAGGAGAGCGGTGACATCTTGCACGGTCATGGTAGCAAGACATGTCAGAGGATAACCTGGCCTTTATGTCGGCAACAACATCGGTACAAAGGGCGGGGAACGAAGAGAACCATCTTCCTGCTCGTCGAAACGAGGCGGACCAATAGGCAAAGTTCTCGTCCACCGGCGGTTACCGGAATGTTAACAACATTAGTAACAAGGTTTTACTGACATACTTGTTCACCGAGGTGTTTACCTAAGCAGAAAATTATTACTTCTTAGATCATATAATCTCAAGAAAGGTTAAACAGACCAATGGAAAGGAACCGTGTGCGCGAGGCAAATGCGCAGAAGCTGCGGGCGGACTTCGAGAACATCACCTTCAAGGAGGGCAAGCTCGTCAATGACTTCGCCATGTGGATCTTCAGCCTTGAGTCGCAGCTCCGCGGGCTCGGCGAAACCATGGACGCCCCGAGGGTCGTGCAGAAATTTCTCCCCGTCGTGCCACCTCGCTTCACTCAGATAGAAATCTCCATCGAGACCTTGCTTGACCTGAGCGAGCTCTCCATCGAGGAGCTCACGGGTCGGTTGCGGGTGGTCGAGGACCGTCTTGAAGACGGTTGCGAGAGCTCCGGAGGCGGACAACTCCTACTCTCGAAGGAGTGGGAGGCGAGGAAGCGTCATGGACGTGGTGGCGATGTCCCGGGCAACGGAGGTAGCACTGGCAGAGGCGGCGGTCGCCCTCAGGGTGGGGCCGGGCGGGGTGCCGGCCAAAACGACCGGGACAAGTGCCGATATTGCAACATCAAGGGCCACTGGGCTCATGATTGCTGCAAGAGGATAGTTGACGAGGATGTTGCAGCCGCGGCAAACGTTGTCAAAGCTGAAGAGGACGGTGGGCCAGTAATGATGATGGCTTGCATCAAGACCGTGCAGGAGGGCCCAGCGCCTCCGGCGACCACAACCCCAACAAGCATCGAAGCCGTGCAGGAGGGTGTAACACCTCCGGCGACCACGATGTCGGCAACCGTCAAGTCTGTGCGGGAGGCAAGGAGCTCTTCAACTAATCCCCTCCCGACATCGGTAGTGCTCTCCTCGACAACAACGTTCTCGAGGGCCTACGATTAGGAAACGATGAAGACCCGGGTGTGGGGAAGCCACACCCTGGCAACCACGTCCCCTGCGATGTTGGTCAAGCCCGTGCAAGTTGGCATGACAACGGCGTCCCCGACAAGCTCGAGACCTGACAAGCCTGTGCAGGAGGCACGATGCTCTCTAGTTGGCCACGACGCGACCCCAACACGCTTGGAGTCCAACGAGTCCGTGTGGGAGGCATGACACTCTCTCGTCAGGCACGCCCCGACCACACTGGTAGCAACCGTCGAGGACGTGCAGGAGGCACGACGCTCTCTGGTCGGCCACGCTGCGACCCCGAAGCGCTCAGGGTCCATCGAGTCTGTGCGGGAGGCACGGAACTCAATGGTCGGGGATGACCCGACCATAATGCTGGCGACCATTGAATCCGTGCAGGAGGCACGGAGCTCTTTGGTCGGCCACACCCCGACCATTGCATCGGGCACGACGACTTTCAATGAGAGGGAGTTGGCCTCCCCGAAGCCGGGCATGGCGACTACCCAGGAGGGGGAGTCGGCCGTCCCGAAGCTGGCATGAGCAACTTTCCTGGAAGGCAAGTCGTTCGCCTTGAAGGCGACCCTGTAACAGCCCGAGACCGACGCTCCAGAAGATTCCCCTTTCATTTCCATTCTCATCGTGTGATTCTTTTGTTTTTCGCATACATCATCGCATCATTCGCATTATCTGCATAGCATCGACACTTCGTTGTCATCGTTTTAAAAACTTGCATTCGTTTGTAGCTGTCGGTTCTCCCCACTGAGCGTTTCGAGACCAACCACACACGCACGCGCCCGCGGCATTGCAAAATATTGTTTTCAAGAGTATGTATAAAACTTTCTAGGATTGGGTCGAAGCCTGGCGAGCGGTCGTAATATATTGTAGATGGACCGCCTGTCAAATTTCGTCGCAATCGGGGGTCGTTTGATACCCGAACGGTCAACCGTAGCGGCACCGTCATCGGTTTATTCGTCGGACGTTTTCGGTGTTTAAAACCTCTGTCACGGGCCGCAAACATTCCCTCTCATCCCCAACCAGCCCATCCTAACCCACCTCTCCGACCTGACCGTTGGATTGCGATCGGAGGCTCCAAAACACCCCCCAAAACCACCCTAACCCTAATCCCTGCCTATAAAAGAAGGTCATCCCTTCCAAAAATGGCTTCCCCTATCCCCCACCTCGATTTCCGTGCCGGACCGCTCCACCGCCGCCACTTGGCGCCGCCGCAGCAGCCTCCGCAGCCAACCAAAGAGTGCCGTGCGTCCCCAGCCAGCTCCCACCGCCGCAGGCCCGTCCGAGCCCACGGCAGGCCCGTCCGAGCCCGAATCCCGCCGCCGCAGCCTGAACCAGCCCGCGAGCCACCGCGCGCCGCCCGCCTCTGCCCGAGCCGCTCCTCCCGAGCTCCCGCTCCGCCGCCGTCCTCACGCAGCTCGCCGGAGGACCGCCCTACGCCTGTGCCGGAGCACCCCGCTCCCGCAAGCCGCCGCTGGTGTAACACCCCAAAAATTTAACCAATGTTTTTATTAAGTAAAATTTGGCCAGAAATAAAATTTTGATTTATATTAAGTCCTTTAATAATTTTAGAGCCTTTTCTGCTTCTGTCTTTCAAATTCTTCCCTCCATATATTGGAAATAATATTGTGGCTTTGGTATTTTTCTTAAAACATTTAATTTATAGTTTAATGACAGTAGGAACTATTTTCATAATAAAAATTGCCCCAAAACAATTCTTTTAATAGCATTTTCAATGTTTGAAATGCTTCTGTTGCACTACAACCACTTTAAATAATTCTCTAAAAATTCCACAAAAATTTGTAGAGGGTATGTGATGTCCCTGGATCACTTTTATGCAAAAACCTAACTTGGTCTTTTGGAAATTTTGAGCAAACCATCATCTCCTCAATTCTGGTCCAGATTCAGCTTTGAACTACAACCCCAATTTTCCTTGCCCCAAAAATTCTGAAACTTGGCCATCTTGTTGCCCTTCCAACCAAAACCTTAAGTCCAGGAGATTAGCTTCATTTGCATCTTTTAGGTCTACCAAAATATCCTCTACAGTTTCTGTCCAGAATTGGATTCTGACAATAATTGCACTAGCAAGTATCCTATTTTTCCAAACTAATTTCACCACCCTCTTTAACATCTAAAGAGACTCTAGTCTGCCAATTTTCATCTTTAGAAAACCCCCATAGATGGCTCTGGTATTATGTCGAGCACCTGTAGTGCATGGACAGATTTGGCATGATTCTGTAATTGCATTGGAAACCTGCTTAACTGACCATACCAGCATGTCCAAAAGACCCAAGCTACCCCCAGCAATGACCCTGTTAAATCTCATGATCATCAGAGCCATCTAGACCCATTTGACAAATCGTCGAGCACCTTCCATGCATATCCAGAGCGCGCCCGGAGCGCCATGATTGCAGGCGTCGGCACCGCCGCGTGCAGCCTCCTCTGTTGCCTACCTACTCGTCCAAATCCTTTCCCTGGATCGCTGTTAGTGAAGGCGCCTTTTCCCGGAGTACGTCTTCAGTTCTTGAAAGCGTATTCTTTTCGAGACGCTTTATTTTTTCTCTAGTTTTATTTAAATCCAGATTTGACTGAACTTTGACTGACTATATCTTTTTAACTACAACTTCAAAACAATTAATTCTTTTTCTGTTGTCACTCAAATTTCCTCTAGTTTATTTACATATTTATTTCAAAAAAAATCCAACAACTTTTCTGTACTGTTTTAAAATTATGTGTTTATTTGAATATTTTCAAATAGGAAATTTGGAGGGAAAAACTTTCAAAAGTTTTTGGAGTGCTCATCACGTACCTACACATGGAAGGCAAGCATCTTGAACACTTGATATGGTGAATGCTTAGTTGTTTGGTTGCAGGAATAGTTGAATCATGCTTTCGTTGAATTTAAATAAAACTTTGCATGCATATAGTGTTGACATGTTTCCTTGTACCGTGTATCGTATGCTTGTCATGACTAACTTGCAGGAGCAGGCATAAGTAAAATACCATTGCTAGCAGAAGGGTGATCACGTTGGAATGTGATCATGCCTTGTTGGTTATGCATGTTGGAGCATGCAAGGGTTGTGGCCCTGTCCTGGTGTTACTGTTGAAGGAATACTCTGTTGTGCTAACCACTGCAGGAAATATTAAGCCTCCTGAGTCGACCGTAGATCGAGTCTTGTTCCGGTAACCCCCATACTTGATTCGTGCTACCACTTGTCCCTGCCTCAGGTGGGGCATGGTTCAGTAAGTTGTTAACCCCTTTCCTTGCACACACTGTACAGAGGGCCACGATGAGGGTTTCCATGGCCATGGACTAAATCCGGTCATCGGGTCAGGGGGCATGGGTGTTCCGGCAGTGTAGCCGAGGGGGTAGCTTCCCTATTTGCGCGCCGATATAAATAAAGTGATCCCATGCAGAAACGTCGGTTTTCCCCGTCTTAAAGTTTTCCTGAAACGATGCTGTGTGTGATTCCTGGCATCCGGACAGTTAAGCTGGTGTGTGCTGGTTAGGTGTGTTTCAACCTAAAGACCGTAATGGGAATTAGCCAATGTCTCGGTGCTGGCTAAAGAAATCCTTTACTTGTGGGTAAAGAGTACAACCTCTGCAGAGTTATACCTATTCGAATAGCCGTGTCCGCGGTTAAGGACTACAGTCTGGGTTGGTCAAGTGTCGGTCTCCGGAGGAAATAATTAAAATTGTACATGGTTTATTTTGTAGGATAATTACTACAGCTACTGATGTTATCATGAATATTATTGACACTATAATCATTATTGTGGACTAACCCAATTCTCTTAATTTTATTTTCTGAGTGTCTCAAGGGCTGGCTAGACTACCCCGGGCATTCAGTTTTATTTTCAAGACCTCTCGTGGCGTCGCTTGAGTTCTCGGATGGTCTGTCTCGTCCGATTACTCTTTAAAACACCCGTTTGGCATTTCTCTTCAAGACCTACCGTGGTGTCACTTGACATCCAACCGGCATTTCTTTTACATTTTCTTTGGATTCTCGGATGGTTCTGTCTCGTCCGATTTTCCATCATCCTTCTTTGTTTTTCACTAACACATTACCCCTGCACATGCTAACATGTCATCATGCCATGATTTAATTCCTGTCAGCATGCATATAATGTAGTCCAGCATGAGCATAAGCAAATAGTTTAATTCATCATGATCATATATTATCTGCTGCATTCGGTATATCATTTGTTCATAATGTTTGCGAGTACATTCAAACGTACTCACTGGCTTGTCCCTAGTTATTTCATTGGCCAGGTCAGAAGAGTTTTATGACGACGTCCATGCGGAGCCTAGGATAGTAGCCACGTGGGATATGAGTTATCCAGGTCAGCCGTTCCTGTGGGAATGGAGCCCTATCGATGTTGGGGAATTCGCAAATCGCTTCCGCCATCCACCAGAAATCATTATTGTATCATTAGACCTTTACGGTCTTGTATCCAATTCTTATAATTGCTTGGAATTCTGTATCAAGGATGTGTCCACCAGTAACAGAAAATCCTGGGGCTGGTGATGACATGAGGGGTTAATTTCTGGGATATTGTGCCCCGGAAATCCGGCCCCGACAGACTTGGTATCAGAGCCAGGCTGACCACTGGGTAATCCAATCTTAGCCTGGTCATTATCCTTAGGTTTCCACACAGTCCAGGTCTTTCCTTGTCCAAAGCCAAGCCTATCTCATCCGATAAGCCTACACAGTGGCCAGCCGACATCTTTTGATAGTCGGTGCCCAACCTATCAGTCTATCCATCAGTCGTGTGCCTGTGGCCGACACCTGAGTTGCCCTAGCCGCAAGCGAGCGAAGGAAGACTCCGATGACTTATAAGGGAAGCCTTGCCCCAAACTCAGCACATCACAGCCTCACTCCCAGTTCAATATCCAACCACCAAGATGCCAGGCCCCATTATTCACAGTGAGACCACCGCAGTCGAGCATGAAGGCTTTGTAGCCGTCCTTGCCAATCTCACCCGTCGTGCTTTCGGCAGCGAAGAGCCGCCGGAGTATGTCGTGTACCGGGGGCACACGAGTGATTCCATCCATCACTTCTGGGCCACGGTGCACATCTACGGGAGGAGCATCACATCGGAGCGCCCCTACCGGTTCACCGGGAGGACGACCTCCGACGAACCCCAAGCCATCCAACTTGCAGCCCGAGAGGCTGTAGTTCACCTTCGGCATCTGTCGCCGAGGGTTAACTGCCGCTCCTTCTACTACTACCCTAGTCGTGAAGGCTATGGTAGACCGACCCAAGTCGCCAATGGAGACCAAGAGTCGGATCCTGCCCTGGTGCATCTGGTGCGCTACTTGAGAGCGCAAGAGGCACTGTTCGATCAGGTCACTCTCGACCTGATTGAGACACGCAGGACGCTCGCCCTCCTGACCCCGGCAAGAAGTGAAGATGCACCTGCCACCGACACCCCGATAGTGCTGCTCGGGAGACCGATCGAGCCCTCGGAATCTGCCCCTGTTGTCCATCCGGGCAATGCGTTTGTCACCCCGGGGCAACTTCGTCGTCTCTTGGAGACCTACTCCAACGGGATGGTGACCTCGACACCCCGTGAAGGACACCACCGCTGCCCCAGCCCTGTAGCTCCCCATCCGACCCCGGCCAGCTCCGACGCAGAAGACCACGAGGAGGACTCAGCATCCTCCAGGCGCGCCCGGCTGGATGTCAACGAGGTGGACTGAGTCCACTAGATCCGTGTCAAGCCCTAGTGGCTCTGTCACCCTGTAATTTTTGGTAGTAGCAGCCGTATGATGTAGCAGGTTTGTGATTTACTGGTGTACCACTGTTTTGATGGTACCATTTGTGAACCGGCATAATTGACGTATGGTTGCACAGTAAATTCTAGACGTAACCACTATAGTCACCCTGGCCGGCACACACAGTAACATGTCACATTCCTTTTGGGGATTGAGGACCGAGACTTTAATCACACGACAGGACCAATACACAAGTCGTATTGACGCCGCATCATGTCTCATGACCCACGCACTCTACAAGAAGCCACATCCAGCACCCGGAACTTTTCCGTGCGACCCTGTAGATCTCATTTTCGGACCATAGACGGTCATAAGTGCGTTTGTGTAGCGTGTAGTGCTCGTTTGCATGATGTGACCTTTGTACTGTTCTTAGGGTGTATGTCATTGCCCTGTTTACATTTTGCATATGAGTGTTTCAATTGTTGTGATATGCGTTTAATTCTTCCGTCCTTAACAAATCTCGAGGACGAGATTTCTTAAGGGGGGTAGAGTTTGTAACACCCCAAAAATTTAACCAATGTTTTTATTAAGTAAAATTTGGCCAGAAATAAAATTTTGATTTATATTAAGTCCTTTAATAATTTTAGAGCCTTTTCTGCTTCTGTCTTTCAAATTCTTCCCTCCATATAGAAAATTATTTGGAAATAATATTGTGGCTTTGGTATTTTTCTTAAAACATTTAATTTATAGTTTAATGATAGTAGGAACTATTTTCATAATAAAAATTGCCCCAAAACAATTCTTTTAATAGCATTTTCAATGTTTGAAATGCTTCTGTTGCACTACAACCACTTTAAATAATTCTCTAAAAATTCCACAAACATTTGTAGAGGGTATGTGATGTCCCTGGATCACTTTTAAGCAAAAACCTAACTTGGTCTTTTGGAAATTTTGAGCAAACCATCATCTCTTCAATTCTGGTCCAGATTCAGCTTTGAACTACAACCCCAACTTTCCTTGCCCCAAAAATTCTGAAACTTGGCCATCTTGTTGCCCTTCCAACCAAAACCTTAAGTCCAGGAGATTAGCTTCATTTGCATCTTTTAGGTCTACCAAAATATCCTCTGCAGTTTCTGTCCAGAATTGGATTCTGACAATAATTGCACTAGCAAGTATCCTATTTTTCCAAACTAATTTCACCACCCTCTTTAACATCTAAAGAGACTCTAGTCTGCCAATTTTCATCTTTAGAAAACCCCCATAGATGGCTCTGGTATTCTGTCGAGCACCTATAGTGCATGGACAGATTTGGCATGATTCTGTAATTGCATTGGAAACCTGCTTAACTGACCATACCAGCATGTCCAAAAGACCCAAGCTACCCCCAGCAATGACCCTGTTAAATCTCATGATCATCAGAGCCATCTAGACCCATTTGACAAATCGTCGAGCACCTTCCATGCATATCCAGAGCGCGCCCGGAGCGCCATGATTGCAGGCGTCGGCACCGCCGCGTGCAGCCTCCCCTGTTGCCTACCTGCTCGTCCAAATCCTTTCCCTGGATCGCCATGACACCACTGAACCCCGCTGACACCTCCCCTCGTCGCCTGGTGCCGGCCAGCCACCGACCAGCGCCGCCGCCGTCTCCCACTCGGGCACGTCACCGCCCGAGCCGCCCGATGCCGCCAGCGCATCCCCTCCCTAAATGCCAACCACCTGACACCCCACCACCCTCACCGGTCTCGCTGACCACCTCCACCGGCCACAACTACCTCCACGGCGCAGTAATGGCCTCCGCCGCCGTGTCCCGATTCGGGAAGGCGCGGCACCGTCGTCTCCTGCCTTGGACGGCGTCACCCGAGCACTCCCAGCTCGCCAGCTGCCCTAGCAACCGGTCGAGCTCATCCGCGAGCTCGTCCGCTAGCGCCCGTCGCCACCACATCGCCCGCAAACTACTGTCGCCGGAGTTATCCGTTGCCGCCTCGGAACCGCCTCCCCCTCCCTATAAATTGGCCACCCCGAGCTCGTTACGTCCTCCACCACACTCCCTCCATCCTCTACAAGCCACCCAGGGCAACCACACGGCCGGGAATGGCCGTCTTCCCCATCTCCGGTATCTACGGCCGCCGCCTCGTCCCCGATGATTCCCACCTCTCCAGAGCCTTCCCCATCTCATTTTCTTCACCCCTAGCCTCCACTCACATCCGCACATCCACTTCCCCTCTCAATTTCATTTGAGATTGACCGTAGGCGAAAGCCCCAAATCACCGCCGCCCGAGCCTTCCGGGTCCTCGTCGCTGGTGAGATAGGGCTCCCCGCTGGTCATGAAAGCCACCGGTGGGTCCGCCTCGATCTTCTGGATTCAACGGTGGGCTCGGCTCACCGTGGGGCGCCGTCAATCGCCGGCGCCGGTCGCCGGAGCGCCGTCCCCGTTCGGCCGCAGGAAAGAGAGGGAGAGGGCGCACGGTTGGACCAGTCAAACCTGACTGGTGGGGCCGCGGGGCCCACCGTCAGTGACTGGAGGTCACGGCCCGCGGCTGTTAGTGAAGGCGCCTTTTCCCGGAGTACGTCTTCAGTTCTTGAAAGCGTATTCTTTTCGAGACGCTTTATTTTTTCTCTGGTTTTATTTAAATCTTGATTTGACTGAACTTTGACTGACTATATCTTTTTAACTACAACTTCAAAACAATTAATTCTTTTTCTGTTGTCACTCAAATTTCCTCTAGTTTATTTACATATTTATTTCAAAAAAAATTCCAACAACTTTTTTGTACTGTTTTAAAATTATGTGTTTATTTGAATATTTTCAAATAGGAAATTTGGAGGGAAAAACTTTCAAAAGATTTTGGAGTGCTCATCACCTACCTACACATGGAAGGCAAGCATCTTGAACACTTGATATGGTGAATGCTTAGTTGTTTGGTTGCAGGAATAGTTGAATCATGCTTTCGTTGAATTTAAATAAAACTTTGCATGCATATAGTGTTGACATGTTTCCTTGTACCGTGTATCGTATGCTTGTCATGACTAACTTGCAGGAGCAGGCATAAGTAAAATACCATTGCTAGCAGAAGGGTGATCACGTTGGAATGTGATCATGCCTTGTTGGTTATGCATGTTGGAGCATGCAAGGGTTGTGGCCCTGTCCTGGTGTTACTGTTGAAGGAATACTCTGTTGTGCTAACCACTGCAGGAAATATTAAGCCTCCTGAGTCGACCGTAGATCGAGTCTTGTTCCGGTAACCCCCATACTTGATTCGTGCTACCACTTGTCCCTGCCTCAGGTGGGGTATGGTTCAGTAAGTTGTTAACCCCTTTCCTTGCACACACTGTACAGAGGGCCACGATGAGGGTTTCCATGGCCATGGACTAAATCCGGTCATCGGGTCAGGGGGCATGGGTGTTCCGGCAGTGTAGCCGAGGGGGTAGCTTCCCTATTTGCGCGCCGATATAAATAAAGTGATCCCATGCAGAAACGTCGGTTTTCCCCGTCTTAAAGTTTTCCTGAAACGATGTTGTGTGTGATTCCTGGCATCCGGACAGTTAAGCTGGTGTGTGCTGGTTAGGTGTGTTTCAACCTAAAGACCGTAATGGGAATTAGCCAATGTCTCGGTGCTGGCTAAAGAAATCCTTTACTTGTGGGTAAAGAGTACAACCTCTGCAGAGTTATACCTATTCGAATAGCCGTGTCCGCGGTTAAGGACTACAGTCTGGGTTGGTCAAGTGTCGGTCTCCGGAGGAAATAATTAAAATTGTACATGGTTTATTTTGTAGGATAATTACTACAGCTACTGATGTTATCATGAATATTATTGACACTATAATCATTATTGTGGACTAACCCAATTCTCTTAATTTTATTTTCTGAGTGTCTCAAGGGCTGGCTAGACTACCCCGGGCATTCAGTTTTATTTTCAAGACCTCTCGTGGCGTCGCTTGAGTTCTCGGATGGTCTGTCTCGTCCGATTACTCTTTAAAACACCCGTTTGGCATTTCTCTTCAAGACCTACCGTGGTGTCACTTGACATCCAACCGGCATTTCTTTTACATTTTCTTTGGATTCTCGGATGGTTCTGTCTCGTCCGATTTTCCATCATCCTTCTTTGTTTTTCACTAACACATTACCCCTGCACATGCTAACATGTCATCATGCCATGATTTAATTCCTGTCAGCATGCATATAATGTAGTCCAGCATGAGCATAAGCAAATAGTTTAATTCATCATGATCATATATTATCTGCTGCATTCGGTATATCATTTGTTCATAATGTTTGCGAGTACATTCAAACGTACTCACTGGCTTGTCCCTAGTTATTTCATTGGCCAGGTCAGAAGAGTTTTATGACGACGTCCATGCGGAGCCTAGGATAGTAGCCACGTGGGATATGAGTTATCCAGGTCAGCCGTTCCTGTGGGAATGGAGCCCTATCGACGTTGGGGAATTCGCAAATCGCTTCCGCCATCCACGAGGAATCATTATTGTATCATTAGACCTTTACGGTCTTGTATCCAATTCTTATAATTGCTTGGAATTCTGTATCAAGGATGTGTCCACCAGTAACAGAAAATCCTGGGGCTGGTGATGACACGAGGGGTTAATTTCTGGGATATTGTGCCCCGGAAATCCGGCCCCGACAGCTGGGACCCGCTCCGACCGCCTCCCCATGCCGGCGTCGCCCGCGCCGTGTCCCCGCAGGAAGCCACCATGGCGCCAGTTCCGCGGGCTCCACCGGCGGTCGTCCTCGCGCCGCCGGCCGACGGCGCCGTCGGGAATGAGCTCGCCGGCCCCGGATCCGGTCCCCTCCGCCTCGTCCCGGGGCTCCCCTGCACCATGCGTAGCCGCCGGAGCCCCTGCATCCCGCCGCCGCTGCCCTGTTCGTCAGGAGGACGAGCGCCGCTCGTCCCGACGCTACCCTAGCGCCAGCCTGGGCCTCAAGCTCCTATGGGCCGCATCGGCCTCGCCCAAACCGGCCTTCCTCGCGGCCTGGGCTTCCTGCTGCCGCGCAGGGGCCGCACCAACACTGCCCACAAGGAGGCCCAGTCGCTTCCGGCCAAATCTGGCCCGAGGTGAGGAACCGCTGTCCCTCGCCCTGTGCGCGATTTAGCGATCTCGCGCCTGCTCTGTTTTAGCCCAGCAATAGTTTTGGCCCATTGGCGTTTTTTTTATTGCAGATAAGTGCATGATTTTAAATGCTCATAAGTAATTAACCGTGCATCGTATCGAAATATTTTACATATGTAAAATGCTTAGAATTTTGTGTAGATTCATAATATCACACTTTCAAATCTGTTTAAAATGTTTAAACTTGCTGTTTGTTTAAATTTGTATAAATGTCATGTTTTTGCATTGCGGATAAATATTAAGCGTGCATCCGGATTCATCAAAACCAAATATGTAAAATGTGTAGATTAATTATACCCAATTTTCATGTATGACAAAAAATGTTTGATATGGTGTTTGCATTTAATTTGAATAAATAACTTGCTAAAATGGTTTATGTTCTAATCTTGCATAAATGTTGTGTCATTTGTTTTATAGTAAAAACCCACATATTATATATGATTTTGGGGTAGAAAAATCCATAGAATTTATCTGTGCATTTAGTTTTGTCATTTGAGTAAATTTGTGTACATGTCATTTTGCCATGATGCCCTTTTGTTATTTTCGCGTGATTTAATCCTTGCATCATATGAATTATTGTTGAACATGAGATATGCCCTTTGACATGTGCACTAGCCCCTGGTCTTTTGTTTGCCATGATAATCCATGTTTAGATGTTGTTTTCTTGCTGCCATCATGTCTTAAAAATATTGCTGTTTTGAGATGCTAAAATATTTCTAAGTCTGAAATCTGTTATTTTGTTGCCATGTTGTCATGTGATTTGCTATTGATCTAGGAGTCTTTTGTGGTTGCTCCCAAGGAGTCTTTTGTTAAGCATGTTGTTATCTACCAGGTTGTGTCTCTTGATGCCATGTATAGGATTTGCATCATAGTTATATCCATCGTCCAACATGTCAATCTGTTAACAACTGATGCACATGTCTACTCTAATTTTCACTAAGTCTGAGAATCTATTTTCTTCATAATGCCATATTGTGTTGAGGCTAACCATGATTCTATGCATAATTAGACCTTGCCGCCATGGAATGAATTGTAGGGCATCATGTCTACTACCATGCCGTTAAGTTTCATGCCAATATATGACCCGTAGCATATAGTTTTACTGCTGCCAATATGCCTCCATGAAAATCTGCTATGCTAAAAACTGTTATTTTCACTAAGTCCTAATCTGCTATATTTTATTGCCATGTTGTGAGCTTCCTACCATGTGTTCCATAACTATTTTGAGTATGATATGTGAAGATGAAATGAAGTGTGTGTTATATTCTACTGCCCCATGCTTAGTTTGTGCATTTTAGGATCTTGTAGCTTGTTGTTTTCATGTGTGCAAAATGCTATGTTGCTGTTTTGGGTAGATTTAAATAAAATCTTGCATTGGTGATTGTGGTTGAACCGTAGCTCCGTTTTGAGCATGTCCTATACGAAACTTGCTTAGAATCTCATGTAGTTTCATAATATCTTGCTGCATCCATGATTTGGTATGTTTGTGGTTATCATTTTCATGCATTTTGCATTCATGGCATATAATCTTGTGAAGGTCATATCTTTTAGACCGTAGCTCCGTTTGAGATGTTCCATATATGTAAATCGACTAGAATGACGTGTAGAATTGCATGGTATACTATATTTTCCTGTTTAACAAATATAAAACATGATTAGTTCAGATCTGGACCAATTTCGAAATTAACATATGGGGTCGTTTCAGAAATGCTATATGTTGTTTCCGGCCTCATTTAAACTTGCCTAGATGTGTAGTTTACTTATGCTTCACCTCTTGCCATGTTTAACAACATTTAATATTGTCATGTACCTAAATGAGAGTGAACTAAATATTTGAATGTGGAGTTTCGTCAATATGCAACTCGTTGCATATTGAGCTTCACTTAATGTGTAGAAGTTGATTGTTGTGCTTGTCATGTCGTGCATAACATGCATCATAGTTGAAGTGCATCATGTCATGCATTTGTTGTGGTGTTTATCATGTGTTGATTGTTGTCTTCGGATTGCTTCTTCTCGATAGAGTTCCGAAAGCGTTCGGAGTGTGAGGATTCATTCGACTACGTTGGCTCGTCTTCTTCATGGACTCGTTCTTCTTCCAAGCGGGATCTCAGGCAAGATGATCATTTCCCTGGATACCATTACTATCATTGCCATGCTAGATGTCTCGTTTCTATCGCTGTCTCGCTACCTACCACTTGTATGTCAAGCCTCCCAAATTGCCATGAAAAGTCTCTAACCCCTCCACATCCCAGCAAACATTGTTTGGCTATGTTACCACTTGCTCAGTCCTTCTTATAGCGTTGCTAGTTGCAGGTGCAAATTGTTTTCCATGTGCCAACATGGATATTTTGCTATATCACAATATTATTGCTATTTAATTTAATGCACATATATACTTGGTAAAGGGTGGAAGGCTTGGCATTTTGCTCGGTGTTTTGTTACACTCTTGCCGCCCTAGTTACTTGTGTACCGGTGTTATGTTCCATATTTTGTGCTCCTAACATGCTCGGGGTTGTTATGGGGACCCCCTTGATTTTCGTTTTAGGATAAAGCTTGTCTGGCAAGGCCCAACATTGGTACTACATTTGCCTAATAACTAATAAACCTGCATAGGGAGTAATTAACCCGAGGATCTTTAATCAACAACCCGGGCCAGTGCTCCTCATGAGTGTTGGTCCAACCTATCAACCGCCGGTGGCCGCCAGGGGCAACTCTGTGATTGGCCTACCGAAAGTTTGGACAATCCGTCGTGTCTTGAGAACGAGATACGCGGCTCCTATCGGGATCGTCGACACGCCGGGCGGCCTTGATGGATTTGTTTTACCTTTCTCAAACGTCTTTTGCGAGGAATTCCGACAATACTTCGGGCTATCTCGAGGTTGCGGTTTTCCAACGGAATTGCCTAGGAAGATCATGAGATTCGTGGTCGAGGTTATTCCCGCGGCGTGTGGTTAGTTTGTGATGGATGAGTTGGAGCACCCCTGCAGGGTTAAAACTTTCGGAAAGCCGTGCCCGCGGTTACGTGGCAACTTGGAAACTTTGTTTAACACCCGGTCATAGAAAACTTGAAGTAAACTCAAATAAAATACACCAACCGTGTGTGTAACCGTGACTGTCTCTTCTCGTGATTTCTGAACCGAGAGAGAACACGGTGGGGTTATGTTTGTTCGTAAGTAGGTGTTCAGGATCTCTTAGAGATCATTACTAGTTCACGTCCATTTATGCGACAATCATCCCCCTTTATTCTTGTACTCATAAGTTAGCCACTCAAATAAATGCTTAGTGCTTGCTGCAGCCTCACCACTTAACCATACCTCACCCATTAAGCTTTAATAGTCTTGATACCCTTGGAAATGAGATTGCTGAGTCCCTGTGGCTCACAGATTACTACAACAACAGTTGCAGGTACAGGTAATGCGATGCTTTGACGTGAGCACGATGCTTGTTTGATTTGGAGTTCTTCTTCTTCTTCTTCGATCTAGGATGGGTTCCAGGCGGCAGCCTGGGATAGCAAGGATGGATGTCATTTTATCGTTTGTTTTCGTCCGTAATCGGACCCCGCTCTTCTGTATGATGTTTGGATATGTTGTTGTATTGATGTGATATTGATGTAGCTTGTGGCGAGTGTAAGCCAATTCCATATACTCATCTCTTCTTTACATGTACTTGTAATGATATCCATTCTTGCGAAACGACGAGATGCACTCCTATCCTTGTCGAGGCCCTCGTGCCAAAATAAGAATAGGAACGCATCTTGGGCGTTACAGACCCCGAGCAGAGGAGCTACTTGGGCAGTGGCTCCAGATGCATCTGCAGTGGACACAAGGGTTTGGGCGGCAGTCTCGAGCGCCTTGGCCCCAGGAGGATCCACAACGAGCACGAGGGCTTGGACAGTTTCCTCAGGCACAACGACCCCGGGCAGTGCACCCCTCGAGCACACCCCAAGGCGGTGTGGCTCAAAGATCCCCGGGCACGCCCTCGGGAACAGTGGCCCCAAGCACAACCCCGGAACAGCCACCTCGGGAAGTGTGGCGTCGGGCAGAGCAGTCCCGGGCATGACCCAAAGCAAAGCGGCTCCAAGCACAGCGTCTCCGACGAGGAGGCGTGCTGCGAGCTCATCGACCCCGGGTAAAGCAACCCAAAGTCTCGCGACCGTATCCGATTCCACGAGCTACGCAACAAGGTTGGGATCGTCAACACCCAAACCGTTCGACAGGGTTGAGGGGGAGATTGTGGGCTTCACCCCTGTCTATGGTAGACATGCAACTGCATGCTGGCTTGAATAAAGGCAGAGAGGCCTTGCAAAGTATCGTAGTAGTAAAAGGCTTGCTAGGTGGTAAAATCTTGATAGTAGTAAAAGGCTTGCTAGGTGGTAAAGGCTTGATAGTAGTAAAAGCAAGGTATGGAACGCAGTAGCAGCATGCATGCTTTTCCTTAGTGCATGCCTTTCCTGGTTAATGTAGTAAACAAAGTGCTATATAAGGAGCACTCCTCCCGTTGTAAATTAGGCCACTCCATTAGCTTCAGTACAAGGCAGCAAGCCATTTCAACTATTAGTGCTAGTACATGAGCTTCTCCTACACATATGTCTGTACGCAGCTAGCTAAGTGTGCATCTACAGATTGCTTTGAGGTATCCCTGTTAGTGTACGAGCAACAAGAGAAAGAACTAGACGGTAGTTTGAGCTATCAATCATCTTCGTCATGTTTATCCGCCAAGAACAGCCTGCGGAGGCAAGAGAGAACGATAGGTTCGACCGCCAGAAACGTCCTCTCGAGGTGCCTTTATTTTCACCAAGATTTACGGTAGAGAGCGAGACGGTTCGAGGGAAGTTGTGAACCGCAATAACAGAGATTGCTTTGATTTTGGTGGCTGCTTGGAGAGACAAATCTTATTTTATATACTAATTGGGAGTTATGCTAATATGGAGGGCTCTTGATTTCCCACTGGTAGTTCATGAAGCTGCCTTTACCAATCGGAGGGAAAAGTTCAAGCGACCACCGCCTCTTCCATTGCCAAGATCGTAGGTGAAGGGGGTAGACGGGAATGTTTGAGACTCTGGTAGGGGAAGGGGATCAGACAGGAAGGTCTGGGCCTCAATATGACGCAGCATTGTAGTACAGCCCAGCGGTAATAAATCGAGTCGTGGGACTAGGATGTAACATGGAGACGGTGTGAGCAAGATGGTGTCGACGCATGAGAATACAGTGCAAGTTGATGTGGCAAAGCTGCTGATGTGGATAGCGTGCATGTCGCGAGAAATAGGTTAGTGGGGATGAACTATTTAGATATTATAGATGCCATATGGTTTACTTCAAAAACAACAACACAAGTTCCCTAAAGAAGAGTCAAAACACAAAGTGCTTAAAATATCTTGCTTTTTTATTTCAGAATTGAGACATAGACACTCACATGTCGATGTTTATTTCTTCATAGAAACATGCTTTCGATCCGTTTTAACATGAATCATGTCAATGCAAGTAACTCATGTGAGAGAAAAGTAGATAAGAGGTTTGCTGATCAACGATGTAAACTCACCAAGTTTTTAGATTAACCATAGAACTAAATTTTGTAAAGCCATCATATGGAGCAACCACGACTATTTCCTCTAAAAGTCCACCCCCTCCTCCATGACCATTCCCGAGTCGCCTAAGCAGGAGAACTGCATCCTATAGATGTTGTCTTTCAAGAAATAGAAACTTTACTTTGCATGCAAGATCCCAACCATTGTGCATATTCTTCAAAGACAAGAAGTGACTGAATGCACGATCTATGTGAACCCTAGAGACCGCCAACCAATGATTGTCACTATTGGAGGCAGAGATTCGTCCTCAAAGATGACATCATTGATGTCCTCTCCCTTCAGGCTCAACTGCTCCGTCATCTCTTCATGGGCATCTTCTCTTTGAGTACCCGAGCCCAACACATCTACTACCATATGTTAAACCCTAACACCCAACTGAGCCAAGCAATCTGGCCCAACCTCCGTCTCCTTCTATTAAACACACCAAGGCTGGACAGCGACACAAGGTCGCCTTGGATCAGCCTAAGTGAGATCTACCAGAGAGGAGGATTGATGGGAGGGGGAATAGGTCTCAACGCCGACAGTAGTAGGAAACCCAAACGTGAGGGGAAATCCAATCCTATATGGGTTGGCATTTTATAATGAGTTCATGAGCAAAATTGATCTTTTAACAAGACAACCCAAACCGAGAATTTTTGCTTGATAAGATGACAAGTCAAGTACTATGTTAAGACAACTTCCAAAACATGTAGAAAGTGTAGAATATGTCAAGAGCAAGATGATTTAAGGCCTGGACATACTTGTGGTTAAATTGTTAACAGGACAGTGGCATCCGCAGCTCACCATGGTTCAAGTCCTAGATTTGACATTAGTGTTCGCATTATTTTGGATTTATTTCAGCCCTTCGACTAAATGCATTCAGTGGGAGAATAAATGTGACTTCGTTGATCAAAATGATGTGCCGGCTCAGTCTTTTAAAGGTGTTCATAGGGATAGATTATGCGTGTCTCATAGAGATAAGTGTATGGGTATGAGTGTTTGTGCTATGTTAAAAAATGACTTGAGACATTGTGCGTGCATCCGGCATGCCGTAGACTTTTGTTTTCATTTCTTTCCCATTTGGACGGACCTTGTACAGTTGGCTGTCAGCCGTTTTCCTCTGAATGAATCACGCAGCTCTCTTGCAGTTCATAAAAAATTACATTGTGAGTGCATGTGAACATATGTACCGTGTTAAAAAATGACTTAAGATATTGTGTGTGCATGTGAACAGGGGCGTTTGTTATGTGTTAAGAAAAATGACTCAAGACATCTTAGAGCAACTTCAACCGTCCGACCCAAATGGACGCGCACTTTATTCGCTTTTTGTCTGTTTGGATCGGCTAGTCCGCCACCTTTTGCGTTTGGGTTGACCATGTGTCCAATGCGCGGATACATTTTTGTCCTCGCGGCCGGCCTGTGTTCATTTTTTTACTCTATACGTGCAAACATATGGATTTTTTTATTCCTAGTTCATATAATTCAAACAAAAATACAAATATCTCATAGTTTCACAACCAAAAAAATATCTCATAGTTTACAAGACAGATAAAAACTAAATTATCTCAAAGAAAATAGATAACCGATACATCTATTGGTTGCCAACATGAGCCCATACATACTCAACCAAATAATCTTGCAACTGAATGTGAGTTTTTCAATCACGCATTTGATGATGAAATTCGGTGAACCGTGCAAACGTTGCCGCTCCTCCATGCTTAGGCACAATATTTTCATCCTGAAACTGAAACCCTTGGTCATAGATACGTTCCGAGCACTCATCCTCAACTATCATGTTGTGCATGATCATGCAAGTTGTCATCACCTCCCACAACTTCTTGGTGCTCCAAGTTCTAGCAGGATACCAAATAATGCCCCATCGAGATTGAAGAACACCAAAGGCACGCTTCACATCCTTCCTAGCACTCTCTTGCTCCTGGGCAAATCTCTTCCTCTTCTCTCCTACAGGGCCGGGGATTGTCTTCACAAGAATAGTCCACTGACGATAGATACCATCAGCTAGGTAGTATCCTTTGTTGTAGTGGTGGCCATTGATCTCAACATTGACCTTTGGAAAGTTACCTTCTGCAAGCCTTTCAAACACTGGAGATCACTGAAGCACGTTGATATCATTGTCAGATCCGGCCATGCCAAAGAAAGAGTGCCAGATCCAGAGATCTTGCGATGCCACGGCCTCGAGTATGACGGTGCAAGCTTTGACATGGCCCCTATACTGCCCATGCAAAGCAGAAGGGGAGTTCCTCCACTCCCAGTCTGTCACACCTTGTGTTTTGCCTCCCTGACTAAGTTAACATAGCTCAAAATTTTGGACCAACAAAAACTTTTTGTGTGCATGAGATGCTTGACTTGATTGCTATTTGCTTGATTGCTTGCTTTTGCTTTATTCATAAAATTCGTCCTACTCTCAAAACTCATCTCATTGATCCAAATATTTGCCCAATGATCATGCCATGTGTATAGGACCAAAAACTATTTTTATACAAATTTATTTTGGCCAAAAATCATTTATTTAATTTAGGTTTTCAAAACCCCCTGAATTAAGGTTTGTACTACAAGTCCTCAAAATAGGGAAAACTTTTTGCCTCAAATATTTCATTTAAAACCTATTATATATAAGACTTCCCAAAACCACAAAAGTAGTATTTTAAAAGTTATTTTTATATTTTAGTGGACATATATATTCCATATATGGGAGTTTCAACACATGGTCATGTTAAAAATATTGGGCAAAACCCTCCAAAAAACTTTCTGGATATTTCAAGTATTTGAAATATTTCTATAAGAAATATTGTCAAATAAATCCAGGAAAATTTCAGCATGTCACATATGCCATATGTGATGATCTTGACAAGTTTCATCTCAATCAAAATAGTTTTGGTTCACAAAACTACCCCCAAACCCTCTCTCTCCAGAACCAAATTTGAACAACTTTACATTGTCAAGTTTCTCCATTTGATATCAAACTTTGTGGGCATGATCTAATCCCCAAATGGTGACACTACACCAAGTGGTGCATCAAGGAGAGTTTATTAGCATGGCTAGATCTAAGGAAATCTGATTCTGTTGATTTCTAGGGTTTATAAAGTTTGCATTGGCAACTTTCCTCAAATACGCTCAAATTTGGTGGTCAACCTCATTTTTACCTACCCTTTGATACTGTTAAATCTCATGTCAAGTATACAATTTTAGATATCTCAAACACTCATCAAACACCTTCTGTTGTTTTCTAAAAGTTATTGTTTTGGCCACTTACCTAGTTCTCCTTGACCCTGAACTTTTACCACAGTCCCTACCATGCCTCTTCTACCTCCAGTAACTTTGCTATGGCCTCTGCTCAATTATTTTTTTGGGGGGGGGGGGGGGTAACTCCCTCTCTCTCTCTCTCTCTCTCTCTCTCTCTCTTCACCATGGCAGCACCTCTTTTCCCTTCCTCCTTTTTACTTATGGCCTTGCCTTAGCTCTTAAGCTTCATAAAGCATCTCAGAAACTCCCAGCAGCTAGTGGACAGGCTTGGCCACGCGCAGGACGCCAGTGGCATGCCCTGACATGCAGAGCTCGCACTTTGGAGCGTGCTATAGTGCGCACCCGCACTGTAGCGGCGCCCATCTCGAGCCCCCAACCACCTTGAGCTCCTCCCGCTCGCCATCAGACCCGCCTCAACGTCCTCAACACGGCAACGTGTCGGGCCCCTCCTCCCTTGCCCTCCTCTCTCCCCTGTCGGGCACGCCCGACCGCCGCGCATGGACTCCGTCCACGGTGCGCCTCGGCATGACTACTTAAGCCCGCACCCGAGCACCCTGTTGTCTCCCTTCGCTCTCTCCCTCCCCCGTGGACCTCCTGGACCTAACCCCTCCTACTCCCCGAGCTCTTATCTTCCTCCCCAAGGCAGCCATGGCCGTTACGACTCCTGTTCGAATTCGAGCAGCCCTTGGCTCCTTCCCTCATGCTCACCTCTCCAGAAGGCAGCTATGGACAAGGAAGAGCCCTTATAGTCCCCCTTCCTTCTTTCTCTCGTGGCCGGAGCACCGATTCCAGGCCGCCGTCGCCGGTCTCCACTGTAGTCGAGCTCCCGCTCTCTCCAGTGCTCCCGGCTCCCTGACATATGTGAGCCAGCCAAGCAAGTGCGCCTCGTCCTCCTGATCTCGTCCATCACCGGAGCATCACCGGGGACGGACCATAGCTCCGGCAATCGTCGTCGGGAGCCGCTCTCCCCCTCGGTTGGGCGCGAGTCCGGAGGTGGAAGAAGCTGCACCGTCAGTAGGCGGGCCCACCTGTCGGCCGGTCATCGAGGCCGAGCCACTCACAAGTGGGCCTCATTCCTTTGAGTGGAAACGGGCTCCGCTCGGAGTCGCCTTCGCTCGAGGAAAACATATTTCCTCGAGTGCGCCTTCGATGTGGCCTTCGCGCACGCGCGACCGAGCAGCTGGGCCATACCATTGCGCTGCAGTGCTAAGTTACACTCAGTGCGTAGCTTAGGCCCATCTAGGTAACTTCTTTTATTTTTTTATTTTTCAGTAAGACTAAATAAATCCTACATAATTCAAATGAACTCCAAATTTGGTGATTCGGATTCCCAGAGGCTTCAAAAATTGTGCTCTGTCTAATGATGTGCTTTGCACATTTTGCCATATGACATATTCTGCTCCACCAATATTTTGTTCATTTCTTTTATTGTAAGGCCCACTTTGCAAAATCCCTAGAGAGTTCAAATTAACTCCAAATGAGATGATCCAAATTCCTAGATGACTCTCATGTCATTCCCTATTTATCTAGCCATGGTGAACATTTTTTACCATGCATTGTTTCTGTTAGATGTAATAAATGGCCCATTTTCCATTTATTTCATCTTAGTAAACTCATAGGAAATTCACCCCAACTCCAAATCCAGTGAAACCACTTTCTAAATATTTCTAAAATCATGCACTATTTAATGAGTGACTCCACTCATTTTTATAAAAATATTTTCTGTGTACTTCTTATAGGATCATAAATCCCTCCGATTCCTCCTTTCAAAAATCCTTATTGATCCAAATCCAGTAGAACCTCCTGGGTTATTTTTCTTATAGCCAGAGGTGTCCAATAAAAATAAACTTCCGATTTTTTAAAACACTTTTATTTTCCTTCTTGATGTGTTGCTTATTATGGTCGTTTCCGACGGTAGTTGACGAAGTAGACGGAGTGCTTGGAGTTGGTGCAGAAGCTTGTGAAGACCTCAAAGACTTTGCTCAGCCAGACAAGCAACCCTTTGACCATGTCAATGAAACTATTTATTGCATGGCATTATAGCACTTTGATTGTTCCATGAAAAGGCATAATGAAGTGGTGGCAACCTTGCTGGGTTGTCTCCGATGCATTTCTCGTTGATACTTGCATTTCCATGACTCTACTATCTGCTTAGAGTTGTGTGTGTGGGAAGTCGATAGGATGTTAGTAGAAGCTACGCAAGTGGGACGGGAATAGGCATGGTGTTGGAAACAAAAGTATTTTCAATGACTTTTCGAAAACCCCGTCGGGTGCCACTAATGCCCGAGGGAGATGATGAGCTAGGTAACCACTTGATAAAGAAGTGGTGTACCGAGGCAAGTTGAGTGTTCGTTTTCGAAAATGGATTAGATTTAAGTTTTTTCGACCGTCCCAACCTTACATGTACAACCACTCTACCCCTATATGGGAAGGGGCTTTGTTGATTACTTGGGTCGATGTTAGCAGAGAGCCCGCATTACTAGTGGCGGGAGTTGTCGTGGATTTGTCACGGCAGATGTCCGGGTTAACGGACTTAAGGTGTGGGGTCATCGCACGTAACTGGTAGCTTGAGAGGGGTTGAGCGGGACGAGAGACGCGGAGTTTTTACCCAGGTTCGGCCCCTCCGATGGAGGTAAAAGCCTACGTCCTGCTTTGTGTCTTATATTGATGACGATGACGATCTCGGTTACAAGGGTGCAGAGTCAGCACCTCTAATCTCGAGACCCTCTAATCTGACTATCTTTCTGACCTGTCTATGAGACCTGTCTATGAGACCTGTCTATGAGACCTGTCTATGAGACGTCTAACCTGACCCTCTTGGGGTGACCCGCCCCTCCTTATAAAGGCTGAAGGGGCGGTTTACATGTAAAGTCTAAGTCGGATTGATGACTTCCCATCGCGGGCTTCTCTTCATGGGCCTCCGAGTCCTGGGCTTGTAACCCGTCCCGGGCGGCTTACACCGGGCGGGTTACAACCAGGGCTTATCTTCAGAGACTCGTCTCCGTGACTGTCTGATAACACTGTTCATCTCCTGGCACTGTAGCATCCGGGTTATCCTCCTGACACTGTAGCCGGGTTAGCCTCCTGACACTGTAGCCGGGTTACCATCCTGACACTGTAGTCGGGTTACCATCCCTGACACTGTAGCTGCCGGGTTACACCCTGACACTGTAGCTGCCGGGTTACACCCTGACACTGTAGCTGCCGGGTTAGAACTGTAACCAGGTCTGTACTGTTTGCCGGGTCAGCATGTCTGCCGGGTCAGTACTGTTCTCCGGGTCAGTACTGTTTGCCGGGTCAGCATGTCTGCCGGGTTATACCGGGGGGTAATATCCCCGTCATTAGCCCCCAGGTTAGCTTGAATTTATTCATGGTAAGCTCCATCATCTTGCAGGTATATGTCCTTTGAAATAAAATATTGGGAATACAACACCCATATGCCGTTGAGTCGGCCTTCAATGTTCTTGGCGGGTCTCCTCCGCCGGGTTATACTCTTTGATGGTGCCGCCGGGTCAAATAACTGGACTGCAGTTAAAATTGACATCTTGAAAACTCTCTCCAATTTTTTGATATATTCATACTACCTGTAGCCCCCAAGCTCCAAGTTGATCCATGATGACTTGGCGCTTTGCAATAATATCTTTGATTGTGTAGCCCCCAAGTACCAGGTTGTCTTGCCTGCAGCAGCCTGGGACTTATAACTGTCTTATACCTTATAAAACTTCAGCTGGTGTAGCCCCCAAGGGCCGGCTCATCAATATGTGATGCGCCGGGTCTTCAATTTGTACCTTATTATCTATTTTGAACAACTGAATACTGTAGCCCCCAAGTGCCGGGTCGCACGCCTGCGGCGACTTGGGACTTAGAAAAATATTGAAAGGCTTGCTCATCTCCTTGAGATAACCGGGTCTTGCTGACAATGTAATGATTTGAAAACCAGCTTGCATTAGCCCCCAAGTGCCATGGTGCATGCTTGCAGCGACATGGGACTTTGCATACTTGATATAAACTTGATTTGAATAATGTAGCCCCCAAGTGCCGGGTCGTTTGCCTGCGGCGACTCGGGACTATTGTGATAATAATATGACTCATCATAATTTGTTGGATGAATCCTTGGCCGTGGTTGTAATATAACCCGGAATGAATATCCTGGAATAATTCCTTTGTCTTTGATATGAAATCCCTGCTCGTAGTTGCGGTGCAACCCAGCGAGTATGTGAGAAATCCATGATGAAGATCCAGCCACGTTGGCTATTAAAGATCTATTTGTTCTGGCGGCTTATCTTATAAGACAAGACCTGCAAAAATAAACAAAACAGAGTATTCTGCATTGTTGTAAGGGCGGCTTGAAAAAGCACAACCCGGAGATGTAAAAATCTCGTATAGTCTTGCTTCCTCTTTCACAATCTTGCTCTGACCCGGTTTGGCAAACCGGCATGATATGTAAATATGATGCAATGTATGATGCAATGCAATGTATGATGCAATGTATGATGTTTCTTGCTTTGCCTTCCAAAAAATTCATATGATGGTTCTTCTGGGTGGACTCGATGCTTGAACTCATATCAGTGCAGGGTCTCTAACGAGAGTGACCGTCAACTCCTTTGAACGGCTCAGGGTCTCTAGGCGAGATTAACTGATAAGAGCGCAACGAACTAGAGAGAGACACAGCAGGTGGGAGAGTTTACCTCGCCGCTGTAAGAGGCCCTTGCAGGGGGTAAGTTTTAGAACTCGCTGCACCCCTGACAAAGCGGCATCAACTTACAGGCAGGTATAACTCGGATTTGCGGATGTGCGGGTTTGCCTCGCCGCTGTAAGAGGCCTTTGCAGAGGGTGAGTTTTTAGAACTCGCTGCACCCCTGACAAAGCGCATCTACTTACAGGCAGGTATAACCCGGCCTTGCAGATCGAAAAGGAGGTAAGTTTTAAAACTCGCTGCACCCCTAGTGATCTTTGTTGACGGAGTCAACATTTGGGTCCATGACCCGCCTTATATTGGCTGAAGAACCTGACCGAGAGGGTTGAAGCTTAACCCGGCGGATTGAAAGCCCCCAAACGACCTTGTTGAAGTATCAACATTGTGGCAGCATCTTGTAAGCCGCCATCTTGTATGAAGAAATAGCAGAAGCCCCCAAGTTGAACGGTGCATCATGGCGACTCGTCTTCTTGAGGTAACTTTTAATCCTTCCGCCAATAATGTAGTATCCCCCGAGATCGGGTTAACTTTCTTGCCATGATTGTGGCTCTCGTTGAAAACGGCCAAGTGTGTCGAGCCATGTCTGTAGCCCCCGAGTTCTTAAGTTGACTCGAAGAGGCGGCATGAGAATCTCCACTGAAGGTTGAGGTTGACCGTAGCGGGTTATAGATGACCCCGTGTGACTTGTTTCAATAATCCGGTCGATGGTTCGTCCCGGCTGGTTGTTGAAGTTAACCAAACTGCAGTGGCGGCGACTTGTGCGCCTGTCTATTTGGGTGGCTCGTATAGATGAACTGCACCGATATGCTGATGTGAATCAGACTGAGGGCGGCGTCTTGCGCGCGTCCATTGGGCGGCATCTCAGAACCGCCCGTCGGGCGACTCGTACTGATGTACACAGCTCCTGACGTGTTGATGTAGACGTAGAAGTCAGCCGCGGCGTTGTTAAGCCGGTGCGGCTGCGAGAGACAACCGCGGCGTTTTGTTGATGTAGTCGAGACCAAGGGGTCGGCGGCTTGCACACGCCCATTGAACAGCGAGCAAGCGTGATCCCGGCAAGTTGATGTCAACCGGGCCACAAGGGCGGCGGCTTGCGCGCGTCCATTCACCGGGTCATGTGGCACGGTCGAACGCTGGTGTGGGATATTGCCAACGCGTGCTCCGTACCCGTGGTATAGACCACGTTTGTAGAGAATAACTGTCCTGCATATAAAAATATACAGACCAACGTAATTGTTCTTTGACAAAAACAATATGTGGTAATAAAATAGTCTTTAGACGGATATCACCTGATTTGTTCGGACGACAAATTATTCGGATATAGCGTCCGTGGATCACCCCCAGTAATATCAATGACGGTTTAACCACTCTTTCGAGGCCGCGGCGGAGGCGGCGGGCCGTAACGGCGAAAACGGCTCGATGCGAGACCGCAGATGATAAGGTAGAGGCGACTCGCAGCGGACGCGCGACGGCTCAGAATAAGGCCGAATGGGTGCGGCTCAGCGCGAGGTTGCGACCATGAGGACGAAAGCGGCGACTTAGCCACGGCGGCTCGGAGACAGCACCGGGCCGGGGCGGCTCTCGATGAACGCGTGGCGGCAAATTGACCAGGCGGGTCCTCCCCCCCTTTTTTTTTTTTTTTTTTTTTACACCCCACTTTTCTGAATCGGCTCTCCCACCTCTTATCCATCCAAACCGATCCCCACTCCTCCTTCCACGGGTGAGGGGAGACGACCGCGGCGGGTCATGCGCCAGACAGGCCTGAAAGTGGCGGCGAGCCGGCAGGCGCAGGAAGATCGGCGAGGCGGGGCCAGCGAGGGCGAAGCGTGGTCGCTGAAGGGAGGCAGAGCCGGCGGGTCGGGGCGCGCGCACTGGCCATGGGTGGCGCTTCGCGACGGGGACATAAGCGAAGACGGCGACGGCCGGGCTGTCGGAGCGACGGGCGGCTCTCGAAATGGCGCGAGGTCACAGCGTGACGAACCTCGGCGGCTCGCGGGCCGGCGGCTCGTGCAGGCGGAACCGGCCCTCGGGGCGCGGCAAGGCAGGTAGGCGCAGTCCGGCGGAGCGAAGGGCGATGCGGCGGTGGGTGGAGCCGGCCGGCTTGGACGCGGCGGCTCAGCGGCGGGGCGAGGCGGCTCGCGCAGGCGGAACCGGCCCTCGGGGCGGCTCGACGGTTGACTCGCAGCGAAGGCACGAGGCCAGGTCGCAGCCGGCGGAGGTGACGCCGGGGCGACTCAGAGGCAGCGGCTCGCGGCCGGCCTTGACGGAGCCGGCGACGGCGGCTGTGGCGACAGGGCCAGCCCGCGGCAGCTCAAGGCGAGGGGAGGCCGTGGCGGCGGGCGGCTCGACGGGGAGCGGAAGCGGCTCGGTGGCGGCCGTGACTGGGGAGGCGCCAGGCGGGACCACGTCGGCATGGGGAGAACCGGCGAGGCGAGAGAGGCAAGGCTTCTCGGCCGCGGCGGCTTACGGCGACGGAGGAGGCGAGTCCAAGCAGACAACGGCTCAACGCAACATGGCGCGAGGCGGGCGACAGCTTTGGAAGTGAAGTCGCGGTCGTGGCCGCGGGGTGGCGGCTTGTGGTGGAGCAGCAGCAGGGGAACGGCGCGGCTCAACGTGCGGCGCGCTTGGCGGGCCATGGCAGCAGCAGGAGCAATCCGCGGCGGATCACGGTGAAGGCGGGCTGTCCTGGCACAGGCGACGACTCGGCGGTCGGCGGCTTAACGTGCAGGCAACCGCAGTCTGTTTTCCGGGTCGTAGTCAATTTGAACGGCTAAGCAATTTGGCTCAGCAATTTGGCTGCAACTGTGGCTGCAAAGGCGAGGTGTGGTACGGTGGCAACTCAACCACGGCGGCGACTCAACCACGGCGGCGACTCGGGAAAAACGGCGATGACCATTGACGCGGAGCTCACGGGGCGGCCTTCATAGCAGCGGGAGAGGTTCGAGGCGGAACCGGGGCAGCTCGACATGGCCTGCAGGGCGAGGCGACCAACGGCTGGCGAAGCGAATCCGGGTTGCGGTCGTTGACTCCAGGTTGGAGGGTATGTTGACACGGATCAATATGACGCGGCGTTCGGTGGTTGCAGCAAGATTCTTGTCTGTCCCGGTGACCCGCCATTGCAGCAGCGAACATTGACCTCCTTTCAGGTTGTAGTGGTCTTGGATAACCCACGCCCGAGTTGTGGTGGTCCTCTACTCAAGTACTGCACACTTTTAAAAATTCCTTTTTGACACTTCCGGTTTTCCAGGATGTCTTGGCTTGCGTGGCGGCCACTGTAACAAATATCGATTCGTCTCCAGATTCGACGGATCGCCGGGTCACATTGTAACCCTAATTTCCTCTTAAACTTTGGACGGGCGTTAGATCTGACTGCTCGCCTTCGAGGCAATGTGAATCCTTCCACAAGGACTCTTCTTCATCCGGATAATTGTGAACTTCTTGAAACCCTAGAAAAGATCCCTCCAAGAACTCATCACCACCGTGCGCGGGCCCCACGGTGGGCGCCAACTGTCGTGGATTTGTCACGGCAGATGTCCGGGTTAACGGACTTAAGGTGTGGGGTCATCGCACGTAACTGGTAGCTTGAGAGGGGTTGAGCGGGACGAGAGACGCGGAGTTTTTACCCAGGTTCGGCCCCTCCGATGGAGGTAAAAGCCTACGTCCTGCTTTGTGTCTTATATTGATGACGATGACGATCTCGGTTACAAGGGTGCAGAGTCAGCACCTCTAATCTCGAGACCCTCTAATCTGACTATCTTTCTGACCTGTCTATGAGACCTGTCTATGAGACCTGTCTATGAGACGTCTAACCTGACCCTCTTGGGGTGACCCGCCCCTCCTTATAAAGGCTGAAGGGGCGGTTTACATGTAAAGTCTAAGTCGGATTGATGACTTCCCATCGCGGGCTTCTCTTCATGGGCCTCCGAGTCCTGGGCTTGTAACCCGTCCCGGGCGGCTTACACCGGGCGGGTTACAACCAGGGCTTATCTTCAGAGACTCGTCTCCGTGACTGTCTGATAACACTGTTCATCTCCTGGCACTGTAGCATCCGGGTTATCCTCCTGACACTGTAGCCGGGTTAGCCTCCTGACACTGTAGCCGGGTTACCATCCTGACACTGTAGTCGGGTTACCATCCCTGACACTGTAGCTGCCGGGTTACACCCTGACACTGTAGCTGCCGGGTTACACCCTGACACTGTAGCTACCGGGTTAGAACTGTAACCAGGTCTGTACTGTTTGCCGGGTCAGCATGTCTGCCGGGTCAGTACTGTTCTCCGGGTCAGTACTGTTTGCCGGGTCAGCATGTCTGCCGGGTTATACCGGGGGGTAATATCCCCGTCAGGAGTGATGTGGTCACTCTTGATACGGGGTCGTACCGGAAAGGACGACCATGGGCTATTTTCACAGACACCGGGCACACCGTTGGTCCTCTCATGGATGGTACTCGTGATGTACATCATGTGGGCTGGGTACCAATGAGTGTACTCTTTGTTTAGTGTCGCCAAGGGAAAGGCATTGTTCGGGTGCTTACCTCGGGTATGTAATACACCACGAGTTATGGCTTGACATCGAAGTTCCCCGAGTCTTGTGGGTAAAGTGTGCAACCTCTGTAGAGTGTAGAACTATTCGAATAGCCGTGTCCACGGTCAAGGACAGTTGGGTGGTGCTGCTTAGACTATGTCTAGATGTTTTCACAAAATTTGGCGCGCGTGTGTGTGTGACAAAAGAAATACTTGAACCGAGTCAGATGACTTGGTGAGATGATGACACTAGAGTTGAGATACTCTGCTTATATTGATATCTGTAACCTGTTCATATGGATATCTGCAACCTGTTGATGCATGATTTTAAAAGTGGTAGGACATGATATTGCACTCAAAATTAGCTTTCCGCAAAATACCTGCTTAGGGTTATGCCATGCATTGTTTATCTTGTTCCAAACATGGGTTGCTTGCGAGTACATTCAAAGTACTCATTGGCTTGCCACTGGTTATTTTATTGGCCAGGCATGAAAGAACAGGATATAATGAAGAGTACGTTGGTGACAAACCTACGAGCTAAGACGCTTCCCAGTCAGAATGCGTGTAGGGTTAAGGCAGATGGCGTGGGTCCACGCTATCGTTGAAGATTTCTGCTGCGAGTTTATGAAGACTTGGCCATAAAGGTCATATTTGAGTAAAACTGTATGTACTGATTGTAAGACTCTTGTTATTCAGTTTCTGTGTGTTTAGTGAGCATTTATCTCTGGGATCACTGTACACGTGCATTCGGTGATCACGACTTATGAGTCGGGGTCCCCACACAATGCATACAATCTATGCTACCAATCATCCCCGGAAAAACCCCTGCTGGAATTCATCGCGAACATCCGGGCAGTATCCGCAACATTTGGCTCTCTCACAATACTTAGAGCCAAACACTTCTATCATAGCTTTGCAGAACTCATACATGGATTCTAGGCACGTGAACTCGCTCATATGGACATACTCATCAATGAGATCAGCAGGAACTCCGTAAGCAAGCATCCGAATAGCCACAGTGCATTTCTGATAAGAGGAGAAGTCAATCTTTCCCCGGGAATCCTCCTTGCACTCAAAATACTCATCGTACCTCACCACCCCTCCCGGATACAATTGAACACATGTCTAGCCATCCGGAAATGACGCTGGAATAGGTGTGGTGGAAAGAGCGATTTAGGTGACTCGAAGTAGTCCTTCTATAGTAGGAAATTACCACTATCTCGGTTGTGATTCAATGCCAGAGTGTGTCCCCGGGCCGAGTTGTTGGGGAACGTTGCATGGGAAACAAAAATTTTCCTACGCACACGCAAGATCTATCCAGGGAGATGCATAGCTACGAGAGGGGGAGTGTATCTACATACCCTTGTAGATCGCTAAGCGGAAGCGTATATAACGCGGTTGATGTAGTCGTACGTCTTCACGATCCAATCGCGATCCATCCTGATCTAGCGCCGAACGGACGACACCTCCGCGTTCAGCACACGTGCGGCTCGATGACGTCTCTGCCTCCTCAATCCAGCGAGTGAGGGCAGAGTAGTAGATGGGTTCTCAACCAGCACGACGGCGTGGTGGAGATGGTGGTGGAGCAATCCCGGCAGGGCTACGCCGAGCGCTACCGAAACCGCGAACGGACGAGAAAACGATATAGGGAGAGAGAGGGGTGCCAAGGGCTTGGTGTGTCCTCTTGGGGTGCCCCTCCCGTCTATATATAGGTGGAGGGACGTGGGGAACAGCCCCTCCAAGCCCTAGGGCACAGCCAAGGGGGAGGAGTTGGACTCCTAGTTCAATTCCCTCCCTTTCCATACACATGTGGACTTTTCACCTCTCCCAAGCCACATGGGCCTTGAGGGACTTGTGCGCCTGGCCCAATAAGGCCAGGGCACCTCCCCTCAGCCCATGAAAACCCTTGGGATGTGGTGGAACACTTGGTGGACTTCCGGAAGTTTTCGGAACCTTCTAGAAGCTTCTTGGTACAATACCGGAAAAACCGAAACTTTTCCGGTAGCCAAAATATGACTTCCCATATATAAATCTTTACCTCTGGACCATTACGGAGCTCCTCGTGACGTCCAAGATCTCATCCAGGACTCAGAATAACATTCGGTCACCAACATACATAACCCAATAATACTATATCGTCACCAAACGTTAAGCGTGCGGACCCTACGGGTTCGAGAATCATGTGGACATGACCGAGACACCTCTCCAGTCAATAACCAATAGTGGGACCTGGATGCCCATATTGGTTCCCACATATTCCACGAAGATCTTTATCAGTCGAACCACGATGCCAAGGATTCAATCAATCCCGTATGCAGTTCCCTTTGTCCAGCGGTATGTTACTTGCCCGAGATTCGATCGTCGGTATCTCCATAGCTAGTTCAATCTTGTTACCGGCAAGTCTCTTTACTTGTTCCATAATACAAGATCCCGTGACTAACTCCTTAGTCACATTGCTTGCAAGCTTCTTGTGATGATGTATTACCGAGTGGGCCCAGAGATACCTCTCCGTCATACGGAGTGACAAATCTCAGTCTCGATCCACGCCAACCCAACAGACACCCTCAGAGATACATGTAGAGCACCTTTATAGTCACCCAGTTACGTTGTGATGTTTGATACACACAAGGCATTCCTCCGGTGTCAGGGAGTTGCATGATCTCATGGTCGTAGGAACAGATACTTGACATGGATAAAGTAGTACCAATAAACTAACACGATCAAATGCTATGCTTACTGTTGGGTCATGTCCATCACATCATTCTCCTAATGATGTGATCCCATCATCATATTACAACTCATGTCTATGGTCAGGAAACCTTAACCATCTTTGATCAACGAGCTAGTCTAGTAGAGGCTCACTAGGGACATAGTGTTGTCTATGTATCCACACATGTATATGAGTTTCCGATCAATACAATTATAGCATGGATAATAAACGATTATCATGAACAAGGAAATATGATAACCAATTTATTATTGCCTCTAGGGCATATTTCCAGCTGTCTCCCACTTGCACTAGAGTCAATAATCTAGTTCACATCACCATGTGATTAACACCCAATGAGTTCTGGGGTTTGATCATGTTTTGCTTGTGAGAGAGGTTTTTATTCAACGGGTCTGCAACATTCAGATCCGAGTATACTTTGCAAATCTCTATGTCATATTGTAGATGCTACTACTATGCCCCACTTGGAGCTATTCCAAATGTCTGCTCCACTATACGTATCTGGTTTTCTACTCAGAGTCATCCGGATCGGTGTCAAAGCTTGCATCGACGTAACCCTTTACGACGAACTCTTTATCACCTCCATAATCAAGAAACATTTCCTTAGTCCTCCAGTTACTAAGGATAATTTTGACCGCTGTCCAGTGATCCACTCCTGGATCACTCTTGTACCCCCTTGCCAGACACGCGGCAAGGCACACATCAGGTGCGATACACAGCATGGCATACCGTATAGAGCCTATGGCTAAGGCATAGGGGACGACCTTCGTCCTTTCTCTTTCTTCTGCCATAGTCGAGCTTTGAGTCTTACTCAACTTGACACCTTACAAATCAGGCAAGAACTCCTTCTTTGACTGATCCATTTTGAACTCTTTCAAAATCTTGTCAAGGTATGTACTCATTGAAAGTCTTATCAGGCGTCTTGATCTATCTCTATAGATCTTGATGCCCAATATTTAAGTAGCTTTATCCAGGTCTTTGAAAAACTCCTTTCAAACAACTCTTTATGCTTTCCAAAAATTCTAAATTATTTCCGATCAACAATATGTCATCCACATATACTTATCAGAAATTCTATAGTGCTCCCACTCACTTTCTTGTAAATACAAGTTTCTTATAAACTTTGTATAAACCCAAAAGCTTTGATTACCTCATCAAAGCGTATATTCCAACTCCGAGATGCTTGCTCCATTCCATAGAAGGATCGCTGGAGCTTGCATACCTTTTAGCATACTTAGGACCGACAAAACATTCTGGTTGTATCACATACAACCTTTCCTCACGGAAACCATTAAGGAAACTCTGTTTTGACATTCATCTGCTAGATTTCATAATCAAAAAATGCAGCAACTGCTAACATAATTCCAACAGACTTTAGCATCACTACGGGTGAGAAAGTCTCATTGTAGTCAACTCCTTGAACTTGTCGGAAACCTCTTTGCGACAAGTCGATCTTTATAAATGGTGACATTTACCATCAGCGTCTGTCTTCTTCTTAAAGAACCATTAGTACTTAACAGCCTGCCGTTCATTGGGCAAGTCTACCAAAGTCCATCCTTGGTTTTCATACATGGATCCTATCTCGGATTTCATGGCTCCTAGCCATTTGTTGGAATCCAGGCCCACCATCGCTTCTTCATAGCTCATAGGTTCACTGTTGTCTGACAACATGACCTCCAAGACAGGATCACCGTATCGCTCGGGGCAGTACATGTCCTTGTCGACCTACGAGGTTTGGTAGTAACTTGATCCGAAGTTTCATGATCATAATCATTAGCTTCCTCTTCAATTGGTTTACACATCACAGGAACACCTTTCTGTGTTGCGCTACTTTTCCAATTCAAGTGAAGGTTCGACAACCTTATCAAGTTCTACCTTCCCCCACTCACTTCTTTCGAGAGAACATCCTTCTCTGGAAAGGATCAATTCTTGGCAACAAAGACCTTGCCTTCGGATCTGTGATAGAAGGTATACCCAATTGTTGCTTTAGGGTATCTTATGAAGATGCACTTTTCCGCTTTGGGTTCGAGCTTATCAGACATAAGTGTCGCATTCCCAAACTCTACGAAATGACGGCTTAGGTTTCTGCCAAACCATAATTCATATGGTGTCATCTCAACGGATTTAGATGGTGCCCTATTAAAGTGAATGTAGTTGTCTCTAATGCATAACCCCAAAATGATAGTGACAAATCGGTAAGAGACATCATAGAACGCACCATATCCAATAGAGTACGGTTACGATGTTCAGACACACCATTACCCTGTGGTGTTCCAGGTGGTGTGAGCTGTGAAACAACTCCACACTGTCTTAAAATGCATACCAAACTCGTAACTCGGATATTCATCTCCACGATCACATCACATACATTTTATCCTCATGTCACGATGATCTTCAACTTCACTCTGAAATTTGCTTTGAACTATTTAAAAGTTTCAGACTTGTATTTCATTAAGTAAATATCCCAATATCCACTCAAGTCATCCCTGAAGGTAAGAAAATAACAATATCCACCGCGCGCTTCGACACTCATCGGACCGCACACATCAGTATGTATGATTTCCAACAAGTCACTTGCCCGCTCCATTGTTCTAGAAAATGGGGTCTTAGTCATCTTGCCCATGAGGCATGGTCCGCATGTCTCATGCGATTCGAAAGAGAGTGAGTCCAAGGATCCATCAGCATGGAGTTTCTTCATGCCCTTTACACCAATATGACCTTAGCGGCACTGCCACAAGAAAGTGGTACTATCATTATTAACTTTGCATATTTTGGCATCAATGTTGTGAACATGTGTATCACTACGATCGAGATTCAATAAACCATTCACATTGGGTGCATGACCATAGAAGGTATTATTCATGTAAACAGAACAACCATTATTCTCTGACTTAAATGCATAACTGTATTGCAATAAACACGATCTAATCATGTTCATGCTCAACGCAAACACCAAATAACATTTATTTAGGTTCAACACTAATCTTGAAGGTAGAGGGAGCGTGCGATGGTGATCACATCAACCTTGGAAACACTTCCAACACACATCGTCACCTCGCCCTTAGCTAGTCTCCGTTTATTCCGTAGCTTTTGTTTCGAGTTACCAATATGAGCAACTGAATCAGTATCTAATACCCAGGCACTACTACGAGAGCTATTAAGGTACACATCAATAACATGTTGATAACCCACAAGATAGGGGATCGCGACAGTCTTCACGGGTAGTATTTCACCCTAATTTATTGATTCGACACAAGGGGAGCCAAAGAATATTTATTGGCCTTAACAGTTGAATTGTCAATTCAACCACACTTGGGATATCTCTCTGGAGCAAAGATTTAGTAGCACCGCAAATAGTGGTAGCAAAAGTAACAGTAGTAGTGACATCAGCGATTTTGTAGCAGTTGTGACAGTAGCAGTAGCAATAGTAACTTAGCAACATTCAGTATATCTAAAGCGTAGGCACATGGAGCGGTGATGGTTAATGATTTAGATGACATTGATCATATAACAGTTACACACTAGGGCGACACAGAACTAGCTCCAATTCATCAATGTAATGTAGGCATGTATTCCGTATATAGTCATACGTGCTTGCGATAGGAACTTGCATGACATCTTTTGTCCTACCCTCCCGTGGCAGCGGGGTCCTATTGGAAACTAAGGGATATTAAGGCCTTCTTTTAATAGAGAACCAGAACAAAGCATTAACACATGGTGAATACATGAACTCCTCAAACTACGACAATCACCGAAAAGAATCCCAATTATTGTCACCTTGGGCTATGCCGATCATGACATGTAATAGGTGCATACAACTTGCAAGATAGGATCCAAATCACTCTTATATTCATGAAAACATAATAGGTTCAGATCTGAAATCATGGCACTCGGGCCCTAGTGACAAGCATTAAGCATAGCAAAGTCATAGCAACATCAATCTCAGAACATAGTGGATACTAGGGATCAAGCCCTATCAAACTTAACTCGATTACATGATCAATCTCATCCAATCCCACCACCGTTTAGCAAGCCTACAAAGGAATTACACACTCCCGATGGTGAGCATCATGGCGGTGTTGATGGAGAAGGGTTGGTGATGACGACGGCGACGATTTCCCCTCTCCGGAGCCCCAAACGGAGTCCAGATCAGCCCTCCTGAGGAAGAACAGGAGGTGGCGGCGGCTCCGTCTCGTGAAACGCAATGAAAACTTCTCTCTGGTTTTTTCTCCGAAGATGTGATTTTATAGGACTGGAATTAGGGTCGGAGGACCTAGGGGGGGCGCCCTGATGTGTGGTGGCCCCCTGGCACACCCTGATGTCTACTACGCAACCTTCTTCTTGTAGACTCGTGTTGGGCCTCCAAGCGCAGAGTTTTGTAGGACAGTAGCAAATTTCCCTCAAGTGGATGACCTAAGGTTTATCAATCCGTGGGAGGCGTAGGATGAAGATGGTCTCTCTCAAGCAACCCTGCAACCAAATAACAAAGAGTCTCTTGTGTCCCCAACACACCCAATACAATAGTAAATTGTATAGGTGCACTAGTTCCGCGAAGAGATGGTGATACAAGTGTAATATGGATGGTAGATATGGGTTTTTGTAATCTGAAAATATAAAAACAGCAAGGTAACTAATAGTAAACAGCGAGCAAAACGTTGTATAAATGCTTGGAAACAAGGCCTAGGGTTCAAACTTTCACTAGTGCAAGTTCTCTCAACAATACTAACATAGTTGAATCATATATAAATCTCTCACACGTGACAAAGAGTTCACTCCAAAGTCACAAATAGCGGAGAACAAACGAAGAAATTATTGTACGGTACGAAACCACCTCAAAGTTATCTTTTCCGATCAATCTTATGAGCTATCCCTATAAGTGTCACGAACAGCCCTAGAGTTCGTACTAAAATAACACCTCAAGATACACATCAACCAAAACCCTAATGTCACCTAGATACCCCAATGTCACCTCGAGTACCCGTGGGTTTGATTATACGATATGCATCACATAATTTCAGATTCATCTATTCAATCCAACACAAATAACTTCAAAGAGTGCCCCAAAGTTTCTACTGGAGAGTCAAGGCGAAAACATGTGCCAACCCCTATGCATAGATTCCCAAGGTCACGGAACCCGCAAGTTGATCACCAAAACATACATCAAGTAGATCAATAGAACATGCCATTGTCACCAGAGATATCCCATCGCAAGACATACATTAAGTGTTCTCAAATCCTTATAGACTCAATCCGATAAGTAAACTTCAAAGGCAAAACTCAATTCATCACAACTAGATAGAGAGGGGAAACACTCCATATGATTCATCTATATTAATAAAGCTCGCGGTACATCAAGATCGTGCCATCTCAAGAACACGAGAGAGAGAGAGAGATCAAACACATAGCTACTGGTACATACCCTCAGCCCCGAGGGTGAACTACTCCCTCCTCGTCGTGGAGAGCGTCGGGATGATGAAGATGGCCTCCGGTGATGGTTTCCCCCTCCGACAGGGTGCCGGAAAAGGCTCCCGATTGGTTTTTCGTGGCTCTGGAGGCTTGCGGCGGCGGAACTCCCGATCTAGGTTTATTTTCGGAGGTTTCTGTATTTATAGGAATTTATGGCGGTGGAAACAAGTCCTGGGGGGCCACGAGGGAGTCACAAGCCAGGGGGGCGCGCCCTAGGGGGGGGGGACGTGCCCCTGTGGCTTGTGACTGCCTCGTGGATCTTCTGGCCCAACTCCGATGCTCCATGCGTCTCTTCTGGTCCATAAAAAATCACCGTAAATTTTTATTCCGTTTGGACTCCGTTTGATATTCCTTTTCTGTAAAACTCAAAAACACAGAAAAAACAGGAACTGGCCCTGGGCTCTAGGTTAATAGGTTAGTCCCAAAAATAATATAAAGTTGTAGTAAAATGATTGTAAAACATCCAAGAATGATTATATAGCAGCATGGAACAAGCAAAAATTATAGATACGTTGGAGACGTATCAGCATCCCCAAGCTTAATTCCTGCTCGTCCTCGAGTAGGTAAATGATAAAAATAGAATTTTTGATGTGGAATGCTGCCTAACATGTTCATCATATTCTTTTCTTCTATGTATAGCATGGACATTTGGACTTGTAAATGATTCAAAGCAATAGTCTAGTTTTAACATAATGACTTCAATACTCAAGCATGTCAACAAGCAACCATGTCTTTCAAAATATCAACACTAAAGAAAGTTATCCCTAGCCCATCATGCTCAATCATTGATCCATTCATGAAACATTCTCAAATATTAGCTATGCCCAATGCTCAAGTACGATCATAGTGCCCCCTAGTTGGTGCTTATAAGAGAAGATGGAGACTCAAAGCAAAAATAAAAATTGCATAAAGTAAATAGATCGGCCCTTCGCAGAGGGAAGTAGGGATTTGTAGAGGTGCCAGAGCTCAAGGTTTAAATTGAGAGAGAAAAATATTTTGAGTGGCATGCTTTTCCTGTCAACGAAAACGACGAAGTAGCTCACAATACTTTCCATGCTAGATACATTATAGGCGGTTCCCAAACAGAATAGTAAAGTTTTTACTCCCCCTCAACCAATCAATCACACTCCACGGCGAGCCGAATCCACGGGTACCGTCCATACCAACAACATTCCTGGGGGAGTTTTGTTTCATTATTTTTTTTGATTTGAATTTTGAGCATGGGACTAGGCATACCGAATACCAGCCACTTTCTCGTGAATGATAGTGAATCAACACATATCGTGAGAATAACACACCTAGCATGGAAAAATATTGGATACTCCCCACCGTTTCATGAGCGGTACGGGCACGCAAAAGAGAAAATTTATTTTGAAGATTTAGAGATGGCACATACAAATTTGCTTGGAACGACATGGAAATACCGCATATAGGTAGGTATGGTGGACTCATAAGGCAAAACTTGGTTTAAGGATTTTGGACGCACAAGTAGTGTTTCTACTTAGTACGAATGAAGGCTAGCAAATAGATTGGGAAGCAACCAAACCGAGGAACGAAAAAACTCATAAGTGAGCATTGAGTCATAACTAACACCGAATAATGCACCACAAGTAGGATGTAACTTCATTGCATAACTATTGACTTTCGTGCATGCATAGGGAATCACCAACCTTAATACCAATATTCCTACTAAGCATAATTACTCACTAACATGACTCACATATTACTATCATCATGTTTCAAAACTATTACAAGGAATCAAGTTTAATTTATCCAATGATCTTCATGAAAGTTTTTATTATATCCTCCTTGGATATCTATTACTTTGGGACTAGTTTCATATATTGCCATTGCTTTTTGGCAAGCTCAAATAAATTTAAGTGAAGCACAAGAGCAAAAAAAATTCATCTCTCAAAAAGGTATAAGTGAAGCATGAGAGGAAATGACAAGCTACTCTCAAAAGATATAAGTGAAGATTAATGAGTAGTCAAACAATTAAGTAGCTATGTGAGGACTCTCTCTCCCTCAATAAATATTTTCAGATCTTAAGTACTTTATTAAACAGCAAGCAAAATAAAAATATCACTCCAAGAATAGCACGCATCATGTGAACGAATAAAAATTTAGGCTCAACATAGGCTAACCGATAATTGTTGATGAAGAGAGGTGGGATGCGTAGCATCCCCAAGCTTAGATGCTTGAGACTTCTTGAATTATTTACTTGGGGTGCCTTGGGCATCCCCAAGCTTGAGCTTTTGTATCTCGTTCAATCCTCTCATATCATGGTTTCACCTATTCTCAAAAACATCATTCACACAAAACTCGAAAAGAACTCGTGAGATAGGTTAGTACACATAATAATAAATCAACTCTTTTATGTACTGCCAAGACAAGTTGCATAATAATTTTCAAACATTAGGTACTGTATACTATCATTTCCATAATTTATATCTACCAATATAGGCTATGGAAACTATAGGATAAGCAGATAACAAAACTATGACAGCAATCTGTCCAAACAGAACAGTCTGTAGCAATTTATGAAAACAGTGTACTTCTGTAGCTCAAACAATTATGAAAATTTAGGACATGCTATAAAATTTATATTACATCACTGTGTAAAAATTTCAGAAACTTTCCACGTTCCAGTAAAATATCAAAATTCAAACACTACAGCCAAAGTTTCTGTTTTTACACAACAGTCATCAAAACATGCAATGCAAGCATCCTAAGGCAATTCTTGGAACTTTTTATTGAAAAACAAAATTATAAATAACTCCTAACAGAGAAAAACAGGATAATATGACGCTCCATGCAAAACTCATATTATGTGACGAATAAAAATATAGCTCCAAGTAAGATATACCGATAGTGTTGAAGACGAAAGAGGGGATGCCTTCCGGGGCATCCCCAAGCTTAGGCGCTTGAGCCTTCCTTGAATATTACCTTGGGGGCCTTGGTCATCCCCAAGCTTAGGTTCTTGTCACTCCTTATTCTTCTCATATCGGTGTCTCACCCAAAACTTGAAAACTTCAATCACACAAAACTTAACGGAACTTCGTGAGGTGGGTTAGTATAATAAATAAAGATCATTCACTTAGTTACTGTCAAGACAAGATTCATAATTGTTCCCACATGATACCTACTGTATTATATCATTCCCATAATTTATACCACGAAATATAAGCTATGGAAACACTAAAACAAGCAAACTATGCATGCAAAACAGAATCTGTCAAAAACAGAACAGTCTGTGAAGATCTGTAGTGTGACCATACTTACCTCTCTCTAAAAATTCTGAAACATTAGTAAAACCTGGGAAATTTGTATACCAAGACCGTGTAAAAATTTCATATCATTATCACGCTCCAGTTAAAAATTAAAATTCCTGTACTGGAGTCAAAAGTTTCTGTTTTGGTTCAGCATCAATTCTACTCATCTTGTGAGTCATCCCAAAGGCTTTACTTGGCACTTTATTGAAATAAAAGGCACAAAACATGATTACTACAGTATCTTAATCATGTGAACACACAAAAACAGAAAGTAAAAGTGTTGGGTTACCTCCCAACAAGCGCTTTTCTTTAATGCCTTTTAGCTAGGCATGATGATTTCAATGATGCTCACATAGGAATAATAATTGAAACATGCAAAAGAGCATCATGAATCTTTGACAAGCACATTTAAGTCTAACCCACTTCCTATGCATAGGGATTTTGTGAGCAAAAAATTTATGGGGGCAAGAATCAACTAGCATAGGAAGGCAAAACAAGCATAACTTCAAAACTTTGAGCACATAGAGAGGAAACTTGATATTATTGCAATTCCTACAAGCATATGTTCCTCCCTCATAATAATTTTCAGTAGCATCATGAAGGAATTTCACAATATAACCAGCACATAAAGCATTCTTTTCATGATCTACAAGCATAGAAATTTTACTACTCACCACATAAGCAAATTTATTCTCATCAATAGTAGTGGGAGCAAACTCAACAAAATAACTATCATGGTATACTTGATTTACATAACCACTTAGAATATTGAAATCATGATGACAAGTTTCATGGTTACTATCACTCTTTATAGCATACATGTCATCACAATAATCATCATAGATAGGAGGCATGCCATCATCATAATAGTTTTGCTCATCAAAACTTGGGGGACTAAAAATATCATATTCATCAAACATAGCATCCCCAAGCTTGTGGCTTTGCATATCACTAGCGTCATGGATATTCAGAGAATTCATACTAACAACATTGCAATCATGCTCATCACTCAAAGATTTAGTGCCAAGCATTTTAACAACTTCTTCTAACACTTGAGCACAATTTTCCTTTCCATCATTCTCACGAAAGACATTAAAAAGACGAAGCATATGAGGCAACCTCAATTCCATTTTTTGTAGTTATCTTTTATAAAACCAAGCTAGTGATAAAACAAGAAACTAAAAGATTCAATTGCAAGATCTAAAGATATACCTTCAAGCATTCACCTCCCCGGCAACGGCGCCAGAAAAGAGCTTCGTTGACGGGATGTGAGTGCCGCTTACCTAGCCTCCCCGGCAACGGCGCCAGAAAAGAGCTTGATGTCTACTACGCAACCTTCTTCTTGTAGACTCGTGTTGGGCCTCCAAGCGCAGAGTTTTGTAGGACAGTAGCAAATTTCCCTCAAGTGGATGACCTAAGGTTTATCAATCCGTGGGAGGCGTAGGATGAAGATGGTCTCTCTCAAGCAACCCTGCAACCAAATAACAAAGAGTCTCTTGTGTCCCCAACACACCCAATACAATAGTAAATTGTACAGGTGCACTAGTTCGGCGAAGAGATGGTGATACAAGTGTAATATGGATGGTAGATATGGGTTTTTGTAATCTGAAAATATAAAAACAGCAAGGTAACTAATAGTAAACAGCGAGCAAAACGTTGTATAAATGCTTGGAAACAAGGCCTAGGGTTCAAACTTTCACTAGTGCAAGTTCTCTCAACAATACTAACATAGTTGAATCATATATAAATCTCTCACACGCGACAAAGAGTTCACTCCAAAGTCACAAATAGCGGAGAACAAACGAAGAAATTATTGTAGGGTACGAAACCACCTCAAAGTTATCTTTTCCGATCAATCTTATGAGATATCCCTATAAGTGTCACGAACAGCCCTAGAGTTCGTACTAAAATAACACCTCAAGATACACATCAACCAAAACCTTAATGTCACCTAGATACCCCAATGTCACCTCAAGTACCCGTGGGTTTGATTATACGATATGCATCACATAATTTCAGATTCATCTATTCAATCCAACACAAATAACTCCAAAGAGTGCCCCAAAGTTTCTACCGGAGAGTCAAGACGAAAACATGTGCCAACCCCTATGCATAGATTCCTAAGGTCACGGAACCCGCAAGTTGATCACCAAAACATACATCAAGTAGATCAATAGAACATCCCATTGTCACCAGAGATATCCCATCGCAAGACATACATCAAGTGTTCTCAAATCCTTATAGACTCAATCCGATAAGTAAACTTCAAAGGCAAAACTCAATTCATCACAACTAGATAGAGAGGGGAAACACTCCATATGATTCATCTATATTAATAAAGCTCGCGGTACATCAAGATCGTGCCATCTCAAGAACACGAGAGAGAGAGATCAAACACATAGCTACTGGTACATACCCTCAGCCCCGAGGGTGAACTACTCCCTCCTCATCATGGAGAGCGTCGGGATGATGAAGATGGCCTCCGGTGATGGTTTCCCCCTCCGGCAGGGTGCCGGAAAAGGCTCCCGATTGGTTTTTCGTGGCTCTGGAGGCTTGCGGCGGCGGAACTCCCGATCTAGGTTTATTTTCGGAGGTTTCTGTATTTATAGGAATTTATGGCGGTGGAAACAAGTCCTGGGGGGCCATGAGGGAGTCACAAGCCAGGGGGGCGCGCCCTAGGGGGGGGGCGCCCCTGTGGCTTGTGACTGCCTCGTGGATCTTCTGGCCCAACTCCGATGCTCCGTGGGTCTCTTCTGGTCCATAAAAAATCACCGTAAATTTTTATTCCGTTTGGACTCCGTTTGATATTCCTTTTCTGTAAAACTCAAAAACACGAAAAAAAACAGGAACTGGCCCTGGGCTCTAGGTTAATAGGTTAGTCCCAAAAATAATATAAAGTTGTAGTAAAATGATTGTAAAACATCCAAGAATGATAATATAGCAGCATGGAACAAGCAAAAATTATAGATACGTTGGAGACGTATCACACCCCCTCCGGCAGGTCTTTGCTCCATAATTCATCATAATTCTCAAAAATAATTCACAAAAAGTTTCGTCCAATTCCAAGAACTTTTATTCCTGCACAAAAATAACACCAAGGTAGTTCTGCTGAAAACAACGTCAGTCCGGGTTAGTTTCATTCAAATCATGCAAATTAGAGGTGAAAACCAAGGCAAAAGTGTTTCGAAAAGTAGATACATTGGAGACATATCAACTCCCCCAAGCTTAACTCATTGCTTGTCCTTAAGCAATTCAGTTGACAAACTGAAAGTGATAAAGAAAACTTTTACAAACTCTTTTGTTCTCGTCGTTATACACATGCTTAGTGTTCAAGTTTTTAGCATAAATTATAAATAACCACATCCATGATAGCAATTAGACATCATATCAACTCATGTCAATACATAACCAACTAGCAAGCAAATAATAAGATATCTCACATGCCAACAATTTATCAAAACGATCATGATATAATATGGTGACATGGTATTTTGCTAGCTCTTTCTAAGACCGCAAAACATAAATCCAGAGCACCTCTGAGGCTCAAGCAACGACTAAACATTATAATTCAGAATAGAAAAGATCCGGTCATGCTCGTATCCAACATTAACTAGACTCAATGCATAAAAATGACAATATTGCTCTTAGGTCTGGTGCTTTTAGTAAGAGGATGATGACTCAACATAAAAATAAATAGATAGGCCCTTCGTAGAGGGAAGCATTGATTTGCAGAGGTGCCAGAGCTCAAGTTTTAAAACAAGACTGGAATATGGTTTTTGAGTGGTGCGCTTTTCCTGTCAACGTTACGACAAAGGTTTTTAATATCTTCCATGCTAAACTCATTATTGGCGGTTCCCAAATAGAATAGTAAAGTTTTCAATATTTTCCATGCTAAACTCATTATTGGCGGTTCCCAAACAGAATAGTAAGGTTTTCTTTTTAGTACTAAGATAATTAAAACGGGAAAAGAAAACTAAAAAGAAGCGAGAAATATTTTTGGGTTTTCTAAAGTTTATCGAACACACAAGAAGAAAGCGGAAAAATAAAACTAATATGGATATACAATGAAAGAGGATGAACACCGACAATTTGTATGAAGTGTGTGAACATGAATGTAATGTCGGTGAGAAATACGTACGCCCCCAAGCTTAGGCGTTAGCCTAACTTGGTGATCACCACTAGTAATAGCCATCAGGTCCATGAAAGTGTTTCTGCTGGGGCACCTGAGCATCCCATGCCCGGGCCGCGGCCTCCACATCAGCCAGCTCATTCTGGTAAGTAGTTATATCTTCTGGCATTATTCTATATCCGTGCCTGGCATGATAGTTAAACAAAGAGGGTGCAGGCAAAGGAATAATATCACAAGTTATCTCACTAAACACTAGGTTGTAACGAATATGCTGCGGTGTTCGTGGTTCCTCAAGAAATTGGTGTTCTATCATAGATTGGTGATCAAGATAAACCTTAGGCAACAAATAATCAGTAGGGCATATAGCCACTTCAAAACGAGTTGCCAATCGAGTGGCATAAATACCACCATGAATCTTGCCTTTGTTTCGGTTAAGATTCAATCGACGTGCAACAATAGCTCCTAAGTTGTAAGTGTTATCACCATAAAGTGCACGGCGTAGAATAGCCAGGGTAGGGGCACTGAGGCCACCACCCTGCTCCATAGCAGTTATGCATTTTCCTATAAATAGGGAAAAGTAGTGCACGGAAGGAAATTGCAAACAAGTAGCTCTAGCGTGTGACACGCCCCTAGTTTCTCCCACAGTTAAGGTTTGGAGGAAATCCTCAAACTCCTCAGGTTTAGGTTCACGCATTCCCCCATCAGAAGGAAGCAAACATATTTCACAAAATTCATGTAGAGGCAATTCATAGCTGGTGGCGTAAAGATCAAAGCGTACTATGGGAGCACCAGGCGTATTTTCGAAGAAAAAGTTTTGCACGAAGGAATTGGTAAGGAGATAGTATTGGTCATACTCATCTGCGAGGAAGTTGGTCAGCCCAAAATTTGAAATGAATTGAGTGAACTCTTCATAGAAACCCGCTTCGCTCATGAAGGGTGTGTGCGGCCATTCGTACGGCCTAACCTCCGTGTTGCGAATAACGTTGATGTCCCGGTCTTGTGTTCTCCTAGTAACTCCCTTGGGGCTCCGGCGTGAAGAACATTTCCTCAAGAAATTCATTTTCGAAAGCACAATTTTCTAAAAATTTTGAGCCACATATTTATGTCAATAAAACTTTGCAAGATTGATAGCAACTACTCATATAGATGCCTAGAGGTCATATCAAGCATTCATACTACTTGGAACTCAAAAAATTCAACATGCAAGCTCATTTTCTGTAGCACCAAGTGCAGCACGTTATGCAAAATAGAAACCACTAAAACAAAAACTAATTGGAGGAGTGGAGGAGTCACGTACCAAGGAACAATCCCTCGAAACAGTTTTGGAAACGGAGTTCCGAGCAAAGAGATCGAAAATTTCACTTTCTGGGTGAAGAACACGGGAGAGAGATGGCTAGGAATTTTTTGCTGGAGGTAGGAGAGAGTGTAGGACGAAGGGATAAGGCAGGGGGGCCTTGTGAGCCCCACAATCTATCAGGCCGCGGCCTAGGGGGGCGCCTTGATATGTGGTGTCCCACAGGTGTAGTCCTCTGCTGTTATTTTTGCCAATTTTTTTTATTCCAGAAAAATTCATGTGAAAATTTGGTGGCAATGTGAGACTTTTTATTTTCTGACATTTTTCTACGCACGGGAAAAACAGAAAAACGGAAAATCATGCTAATTTATTTTATATAAACTGAAAATAACAGAGGATAAAATTTTGATACAGAGAGTTGTGAATACCCAATTCATCAATCACATGTCTTCCGAAGAGGATCCATTAATAAGGTTGATCAAGTCTTATTAACAACCGCTTCCGGTTAACATGAAACCGAATAATTTTTGTATGTCATTAGGTTACCTCAATGGGGATTTGCATATCCCCGACAATAAGATTATAATATTTCTTCTTGACAGTAGGTAGGGGAATTGCAAAGCTTCCAATGATAACAGTGGGAGTAGGCTCAATGACATTAATATTGTTAACCAAAGTTTGCTTCTTCGGAAAATGCACGGTATGTTGCTTGCCATTGACATGAAAGGTAACCTTGCTTTTATTGCAATCAATAACAACCCCTGTAGTATTTAAGAATGGTCTGCCAAGGATGATCGACATATTGTCGTCCTTGGGCATATCAAGAATAACAAAGTCTGCCAAGATAGCAACCACAATAGGAACGTCCTCGCAAATTCCAATAGGTAAAGCAGTGGATTTATCAGCCATTTGCAAAGATATCTCAGTAGGTGTAAGCTTACTCAAATCAAGTCTTTTATAAAGGGAGAAAGGCATAACACTAACACCGGCTCCTAAATCACATAAAGCAGTTTTGACATGGTTTCTTTTAATAGAGCAAGGTATTGTGGGTATGCCAGGATCTCCTAGCTCCTTAGGTATTCCTCCATCAAAATAATAATTGGCGAGCATAATAGCAATTTCAGTTTCAGGTATCTTTCTTTTGTTGGTAATAATATCCTTCATATACTTAGCATATGGAGGCATTTTCAATATATCAGTCAAATGAGTACGCAAAAGACGGGTCTAATCATTTCAGCAAAGCGTTCAAAATCTTCATCATCCTTATTCTTAGAAGGCTTACGAGGGAATGGCATGGGTCTTTGAACCCATGGATCTCTTTCCCTTCCATGTTTCCTAGCAACAAAGTCTCTCTTATCATAAAATTTATTTTTAGGAGGTGGGTTATCAAGATCCTCCGCAGGTTCTATCTCTACGTCATTATCATGTTCTTTATTACTATCTGGTGGAGCATCTACATGCACAATATTACTTTCGTCTTCCTTTTCATTATCACTAGGTGCATGTTCACTACCAGATTGTGTCTCAGCATCAGAAATAGAAACTTCATTATGTTTCTCAGTATATGTTTCTATAACAGGTTCACTAGAATCATGCAAGTTCCTATCATTTTTCCTCTTCTTTTTCTTATTAGAGGAACTAGGTGAATCAACATTAATTCCCCGAGAATCTTGTTCTATTCTTTTAGGATGACCTTCAGGGTAGAGAGGTTCTTGGGTCATACGACCTCCCCTAGTCATTACTCTAACAACATGATCATTCATATTATTATTTATTTCAGCAAGCAAATCATTTTGTGACTTAGCAACTTGGTCTAGTTGGGTGTGAACCATAGAAGCATGTTTACCTAGATCTTTTACATCATTAGCAATTCTAAACATCAAGTCACTTAAGCGGTCTATCATCATAGCATTACATCACAATTGATCCTTAACATAGTTGTTGAAGTGTTCTTCCTTAAACAACATAATTGTCATATTCATCCATGCATTGTTCAGGAGACTTATTGTAAGGTATATCATTTCCACTAAAGGAACGGAGAGAGTTTGCCTCTACTAACTGTGTCAGGTTATCAAGTCCATGTATTTTTTTCAATAGGTGGTAGTTTCTTGATATCCTCAATTTTAATACCTTTCTCCTTCATAGATCTTTTTGCTTCTTGCATATCTTTAGGGTTGAGGAATAGAATACCTCTCTTATTTTCAATAGGTTTCGGAGGTGGTTCAAGAAGTGTCCAATAATCGGCATTTTGCAATATGTTATTCAATAATTCTTCAGCTTGGCTGATAGTTCTTTCCCTGAAAACACAACCAGCACAACTATCTAGGAAGTCCCTAGAGGCATTGGTTAGTCCATTATAAAATATATCGAGAATTTCATTTTTCTTAAGAGGACAATTAGGCAAAGCTCTAAGTAACCGGAGAAGCCTCCCCCAAGCTTGAGGGAGATTCTCTTCTTCAATTTGCACAAAGTTAAATATTTCCTGTAAGGCAACTTGTTTCTTATGAGCAGGAAATTATTTTGCAGAAAAATAATGGAGCATATCCTGGGGACTATGCATACAACCAGGAGCAAGAGAAAGAAACCATTCTTTGGCCTCACCTTTTAGTGAGAAAGGAAAAAGCTTAAGGATATAATAGTAGCGCATCTTTTCATCATTGGTAAACAGAGTAGCAATATCATTCAGTTTCATTAGGTGTTCAACAACAGTTTCATTTTCATAACCGTGAAAAGGATCAGATTCTACTATAGGAACTAACTCAGGGTCAACAGAGAATTCATAATCCTTATCAGTAACAAATATAGGAGAAGTAGCAAATTTAGGATCATATTTCATTTTCTCCATCATAGATTTTTCTTTCAGTTTGCATAGTAGTTTTTTCAAGTCATCTCTATTTTCACAAGCAAAGAAGTCACTAGTTGTTTCCTTATCCATAACATAACCTTCAGGTACATGAGGTAATTCATATCTATTAGGAGAGCGAGGTGTAACAGGTGATTCAAAGTCCTCATCAGTTTCAGCATTTTCAAGTTCTCTAGCTTTAGCAATATGAGCATCAAGTAATTCATTCAGTGGCATAGTTTCAGTTTCATCATGTCTAGCAATAGTATCATCATTAATTTCAGAGGTAGCATCATCAAGTTCATGTGACATATCAGGACGATCAACATGTGGTGGTGTAACAAGCTGATTCAAAATGGTAGGTGAATCAAAAGCAGAGCTAGATGGCAGTTCCTTACCTCCTCTCGTGCGAGAGGGGACCATCTTAGTTCGATTATCTTTCAGATTCTTCATAGTGGCAATTGGATATCCTCAAGTTAACACAACAAATATAGCTATGCTCCCCGGCAATGGCGCCAGAAAAATGTCTTGATAACCCATAAGTATAGGGGATCGCGACAGTCTTCACTGGTAGTATTTCACCCTAATTTATTGATTCGACACAAGGGGAGCCAAACAATATTTATTGTCCTTAACAGTTGAGTTGTCAATTCAACCACACCTAGGATATCTCTCTGCTGCAAAGATTTAGTGGCACGGCAAATAGTGGTAGCAAAAGTAACAGTAGTAGTGACAACAACGATTTTGTAGCAGTTGTGACAGTAGCAGTAGCAATAGTAACTTAGCAAGATTTAGTATATGTAAAGCGTAGGCATGTGGATCGGTGATGGATAATGATTTAGATGACATTCATCATATAACAGTTACACACTAGGGTGACACAGAACTAGCTCAAATTCGTCAATGTAATGTAGGCATGCATTCTGTATATAGTCATACATGCTTGCGATAAGAACTTGCATGACATCTTTTGTCCTACCCTCCCGTGGTAGCGGGGTCCTATTGGAAACTAAGGGATATTAAGGCCTCCTTTTAATAGAGAACCAGAACAAAGCATTAACACATGGTGAATACACGAATTCCTCAAACTACGACAATCACCTGAAAGAATCCCAATTATTGTCACCTTGGGGTATGCGGATCATGACACGTAATAGGTGCATACAACTTGCAAGCGAGGATCCAAATCACTCTTATATTCATGATAACATAATAGGTTCAGATCTGAAAATCATGACACTCGGGTCCTAGTGACAAGCATTAAGCATAGCAAAGTCATGGCAACATCTATCTCAAAACATAGTGGATACTAGGGATCAAGCACTATCAAACTTAACTCGATTACATGATCAATCTCATCCAATCCCACCACCGTCCAGCAAGCCTACAAAGGAATTACTCACTCCCGGTGGTGAGCATCATGGAGGTGTTGATGGAGAAGGGTTGGTGATGACGACGACGACGAATTCCCCTCTCCGCAGCCCCAAACGGACTCCAGATCAGCCCTCCCGAGGAAGAACAGGAGGTGGCAGCGGAGAAAACTTCTCTCTAATTTTTTCTCCGAAGATGTGATTTTATAGGACCGGAATTTGGGTCGGAGGAGCCTCGAGGGCCCCACAAGCCATTAGGGCGCGGCCTAGGGGGCGCCCTGATGTGTGGTGGCCCCCTGGCACACCCCCTCCGACAGGTCTTTGCTCCATAATTCATCATAATTCTCAGAAATAATTCACAATAAGTTTCGTCCAATTCCGAGAACTTTTATTCCTGCACAAAAATAACACCAAGGTAGTTCTGCTGAAAACAGCGTCAGTCCGGGTTAGTTTCATTCAAATCATGCAAATTAGAACTCAAAACCAGAGCAAAAGTGTTTGGAAAAGTAGAAACGTTGGAGACGTATCACATGTATATAAAATATACCTTTGTTGACGTTGCCAGCCTTCTTATCGGCCAAATATCCGGGGCAGTTCTGCTTCACTAACCGTTCCCCTCATAATACAAGCACTTAGTCTCGGGTTTGGGTTCAACCTTGGGTTTCTTCACTGGAGCGTTCACTGGTTTGCCATTCTTGAAGTTTCCCTGCTTGCCCTTGCCCTTCTTGAAACTAGTGGTCTTACCATCAACACTTGATGCTCCTTCTTGATTTCCACCATCGTGGCGTAAAACATCATGAATAGCTTAAGGATCATCTTCTCTATCCCCTGCATGTTATAGTTCATCACGAAGCTCTAGTAGCTTGGTGGCAGTGACTTGGAGAACTCTGTCAATCACTATCTTATCTAGGAAGCTTAACTCCCACTTGATTCAAGCGATTGTAGCACCGATACGTCTCCAACGTATCTATAATTTTTGCTTGTTCCATGCTATTATATTATCATTCTTGGATGTTTTACAATCATTTTATAACAACTTTATATCATTTTTTGGGACTAACCTGTTGACATACTGCCAAAGTGCCAGTTGATGTTTTTGCTTGTTTTTTACTTCGCAGAATATCAATACCAAACAGAGTCCAATCGCGACGAAACTTTTTGGAGATTTTTTTGGACCATAAGACACCTAGTGGGCCAAAGAAGTACCAGAGAGGTGGGCCGTGGAGACGACAACCCACCAGTGCGCACCAGGGGGCCCCCGGCGCGCCCTGATGGGTTGTGCCCTCAACGAGGCCCCTCTCCACCGCCTCTGATGCCTATAAATTCTCAAATATTCCAAAAACCCTAGGGGAGTCGACAAAACACAATTCCAGCCGCCGCAAGTTCCAGAACCTCGAGATCCAATCTAAACACCATCACAGAGGGGTTCATCTTCTTCATAGGTGCCTCTCCGATGATGCGTGAGTAGTCCACCATAGACCTACGGGTCCGTAGGCAGTAGCTAGATGGCTTTCTCTCTCTCTCTTATGATTCTCAATACAATGGTCTCTTGGAGATCTATTTGATGTAAACTTTTGTGGTGTGTTTGTTGGGATCCGATGAATTTTGAGTTCATGATCAGTTTCTATCCATGAATATTATTCCAGTCTTCTTTGATCTCTTATATGCATGATTACTTATAGCCTCGTATTTCTTCTTCGAATCTTTGGTTTAGTTAGGCTGAGTAGATCGATTTTTCTTGTCATGGGAAGAGGTGCTTTGTGATGGGTTCGATCTTGCGGTGTCCTTTCCCAGTGACAGAAGGGGCATCAAGGCATGCATGTATCGTTGCCATTAAAAATAACAAGATGGGGTCTATTCCTACTTGAATAGATCTTTTCTACATCATGTCATTGTTCTTATTGCATTACTCCGTTTTTCCATGAACTTAATACACTAGATGCATGCTGGATAGCGGTCGATGTGTGGAGTAATAGTGGTAGATGCAGGCAGGAGTTGGTCTACTTATCTTGGACGTGATGCCTATATAATGATCATCGCCTTGGATATCGTCATGATTATTTGATCTTCTATCAATTGCACAACAGTAATTTGTTCACCCATCGTGCGCTATACTCATGAGAGAAGCCACTAGTGAATCCTACGACCCTCAGGTCTACTTTTACAACATATTGCTTTCCGATATATATTTTTGCCTCTTTGTTTTCAGATCTACAAAACCAAAAAACCAAAAACATATTGCTGCATATTTTATTTGCTCTTTTTGTTTTGTGTTCTTGAGAGATTTATCTCTCCTATCTATCATTACCTAATCTATCTTTTTACCGTAGAGAGATTGACAACCTCTCTTTCGCGTCGGGTTGCAAGTATTTGTTGTTTGTGCGCAGGTGCTGCTTATTGGGTGGTGGTGATCCTCCTCCTGGTTCGATAACCTTGGTTTCATAACTAAGGGAAATACTTACCATCGCTGTGCTGCATCATCCCTTCCTCTTTGGGGAAATACCGACACAGTCTCAAGCCACGTCAAAGGAATTTCTGGCGTCGTTGCCGGGGAGGAAGCAGTCTCTTCTACGTGCCTATCGTAGGCGCCGAGGAGACTCCATCATCATCTACCAGGTTCCTAATCACAAATCTCATCTCCTTGTAATTACATTATTTGCCATTTGCCTCTCGTTTTCCTCTCCCCCACTTCACCAATTTGCCGTTTTATTCGCCCTCTTTTCCATTTGCCTTTTTTCTTGCCGGATCTCTTCCTTGCTTGCAATCTTGTTTGAGTAGTCACGATGACTCAAGAAAACACCAAGTTGTGTGATTTTTCCAATACTAATAACAATGATTTTATTAGTACTCCTATTGCTCCTCCCGCCACTAGTGCGGAGTCTTGTGATATTAATGCCGCTTTGTTTAATCTTGTCATGAAAGATCAATTTGCCAATAATCCTAATGAGAATGCCGCGTCCCATCTAAACACGTTCGTAGAATTGTGTGATATGCAAAAGAAAAAAGATGTGGACAATGATATTGTGAAGTTGAAATTAGTTCCTTTTTCCTTGCGGGATCGTGCAAAAATTTTGTTTTCTTCTTTGCCTCGCAATAGTATCGATTCTTGGAATAAGTGCAAGGATGCTTTTATCACTAAGTATTTTCCGCCCACGAAAATTATTTCCCTTAGGACGCAAATCATGAATTTTAAGCATCTTGAGCATGAACATGTTGCATAATCTTGGGAAAGAATGAAATTGATGCTAAGAAATTGTCCTACTCATGGTTTAAATCTTTGGATGATCATACACAATTTTTATGCGGGGTTGAATTTTGTCTCTAGAAATCTTTTAGATTCCGTCGCGGGTGGTACTTTTATGGAAATTACTTTGGGTGAAGCTACTAAATTGCTAGATAATATCATGGCAAATTATTCACAATGGCATACCGAAAGAGCACCTACTAGTAAAAAGGTTAATTCGGTTGAAGAAATTAGTACTTTGAGTGATAAGGTTGATGCTTTGATGAAATTGGTTGCTAGTAAAAATGCTCCCATTGATCTTAATGATGTTCCTTTGTCTACCTTGGTTGATCAAAATAGTGATTCCGTAGATGTGAACTTTGTCTCGCGAAACAATTTCAATAACAATGCTTATAGAGGTAATTTTAATCCTAGGCGTTTTCCTAGAAATTCCTCTAATAATTATGGTAATTCCTATGGTAATTCTTTTTATAATAATAATAGGAACACCTCTGATCTTGAGAGTAATATTAAAGAATTTATAAATGCGCAAAAGGCTTTCAATACTACGATAGAAGAAAAGTTGAATAAGATTGATGATATGTCTAGAAGCATTGATAGAATTTCTCATGATGTTGAAAATCTCAAGTTGAAAGCTTTTGTGCCTAAGATTGATGAATCAATTGAAACTTTATATGTCTCCATGGATGAAAGTAAGAAAAGAACCGCAATGCTTAGAGCTAAAAGAGAAATCTTAGAAAAATCATTTTCTAGTGATTGCCTTCATAAAAATGATGAAGATCTTAAAGTGATTGGTGTTTCTTCTATTGATTCCTTGTTTAGTAATATTAAGATTGATGATAAAGGGACTGAAGTAGAGTCAACTTTAGCTAGAAGGCGTCCCAATAATTTGGAGGGTGAACATCTTGATGAAATTTTTGATAAAAGTGGGTTTGAAGAGGTCAAAACTTTAACTAGTGATGTGCCCACTATTTTGGATTGCAAAGACTTTAATTATGATAGTTGCTCTTTGATTGAATGTATTTCTTTGCTACAATCCATGTTGAATTCACCCCATGCTTATGAGCAAAATAAAGCTTTTACTAAACATATCGTTGATGCCATGATGAAATCTTTTGAAGAAAAGTTGGAGTTGGAGATTTCTATTCCTAGAAAATTGCATGATGAGTGGGAACCTACCATTAAGGTCAAGATTAAAAAATATGAGTGCTTTGCTCTATGTGATTTGGGTGCTAGTGTTTCCACGATTCCGAAATCTTTATGTGATGTGCTTGTTCTTACCAATATTGAAGAATGTTCTCTTAATTTGCACTTGGTGGATTCTACTATTAAAAAGCCTTTGGGAAGAATTAATGATGTTATTATTCTTGCAAATAGGAACAATGTGCCCATAGATTTTATTGTGCTTGATATTGATTGCAACCCGTCTTGTCCCATTATACTTGGTAGACCGTTTTTACGCACTATAGGTGCCGTGATTGATATGAAAGAAGGCAATATTCGTTTTCAATATCCACTAAGAAAGGGTATGGAACAATTCCCTAGAACAAGAATTAATCCACCATATGAATCAATCATGAGGGCATCCTATGGATCCAAAACCAAAGATGACAATACTTGAACCTATGCGTTATGCCTAGCTAGGGGCGTAAAACGATAGCGCTTGTTGGGAGGCAACCCAATGAATAAATAAATTTTTGCTTTTTCCTTTCTGTTTTTGAGCGTTGACACAATTATGCCTCTGTTATGATTGTATTTTTATGGTTTATTTAGTGTTTGTGCCAAGTAGAGCCTTTAGGATGATTCATAAGATGATTAGAAGCGATGCTGAATCTGAAACAGAAACTTTGCGTCCAGTATATGAATTTTCATTTTTTACTGGAACGTGATCTTGAGCTGAAATTTGAACACAGTGTTGCTATACAAATACCTTACGTTGTACTAATGGTTCAGAATTGTTAGAGTTACAGAAGTATGTTTAGAGTACAGATTACTACGGACTGTTCTGTTTAAGACAGATTCTGTTTTCGTTGCATTGTGTGCTTGTTTTGATGAATCTATGGGTTATATTGAAGGGTATGAGCCATGGTAAAGTTAAAATACAGTAGGAATAATGAAATAACAAAATATGAATGGGTTTTCAACAATACCTAAAGTAGTGATTTGCTTTATTATAGTAACGGATCTCACAAAGATTTTGTTGAGTTTTGTGTGATTGAAGTTTTCAAGTTTTGGGTGAGATCACGATGGATGAAGGAATAAGGAGTGATAAGAGCCTAAGCTTATGGATGCTACCGCACCCCCAAGATATATCCAAAGAGTAACAAGCAACTAAGCTTGGGGATGCCCCCGAGTGGCATCCCCTCTTTCTTCTAACGACCATCGGTATTTTACTTGGAGCTATATTTTTATTCGTCACATATCATGAGTTTTGCTTGGAGCGTCTTGTATCTTTGCTTGCTTTGCTTGTTTGTTTTTCATTTGTTTCCTTGCTGTACACACCTATTTGGGAGAGCCAAAATTATGCTATGATTTGTTAGAATTGCTCTCTATGCTTCACTTAAACTTTTTGAGCTATAGAATTGCTCTAGTGCTTCACTTATATCTTTTTGAGCACGGTGTGCTTGGAAAATTTTGTAGAAATACTCTCATGCTTCACTTAGATTAATTTGAGAGTTATTAAATTTTGAAGAAATCCTCTCATGCTTCACTTATTCCTTTTTGAGAGATGAAATCTTTATGCTCATGTGCTTCACTTAGATTTGTTTGAGCTTGTCAAAAAGCAAATGGCAATATATGAAACTAGTCCCAAAGTGATAGATATCCAAGGAGGATATAATAAAAACTTTCATGAAGATCATTGGACAAATTAAACTTGATTCCTTGTAATAGTTTTGAAACATGATGATAGTAATATGTGAGTCATGTTAGTGAGTAATTATGCTTTAGTAGGAATATTGATGTTAAGGTTTGTGATTCCCTATGCAAGTACGAAAGTCAATAGTTATGCAATGAAATTACATCCTACTTGTGGTGCATTATTCAGTGTTAGTTATGCTCAATGCTCACTTATGTGAAATTTCGTTTCTTGGTTTGGTTGCTTCTCAATCTATTTGCTAGCCTCCATTTGTACTAAGTAGAAATACTACTTGTGCATCCAAAATCCTTAAACCCAGTTTTGCCTTATGAGTCCACCATACCTACCTATATGCGGTATTTCCATGCCGTCCTAAGCAAATTTGTATGTGCCATCTCTAAATTTTCAAAATAAATTTTCTCTTTTGTGTGCTCGTACCGCTCATGAAACGGTGGGGGGTGTCCAATATTTTTCCATGCTATATGTGTTATTCTCAAGATGAGTGTTTATTCACTTGTCATTGCATGAGAGTGCGGAGGTAATAGGGATGCCCATTCCTGAAATGGAAAAGAAAAAAAATTACTTTATGTTGTCAAATAATAAATTCCTTGGAAAGTGTTGGTACGGACGGCAACCGAGGATACGGCCAGCCATGGAAAGTGAAAGTTTGGTGGAAAAAGGAATAAACTTTATTTTCTGTTTGGGAACTGCCTATGATATATCTAGCATGGAAAGTATTGTGAGCTACTTTGTCATTTTCGTTGACAAGAAAAGCATGCCACCCAAATTTTTTTCTCTCTCAATTTAAAACTTTGAGCTCTGGCACCTCTACAAATCCCTACTTCCCTCTTCGAAGGGCCTATCTATTTACTTAATGCAATTTTTATTTTTTACTTTGAGTCTCCATCTTCTCTTATAAAGCACCAACTAGGGGGCACTATGATCGTACTTGAGCATTGGGTATAGCTAATATTTGAGTGTGTTTCATGAATGGATCATTGATTGAGCATGATGGGCTAGGGATAACTTTCTTTAGTGTTGATATTTTGAAAGACATGGTTGCTTGTTGGCATCCTTGAGTATTGAAGTCATTATGTTAAAACTAGACTACTGCTTTGAATCATTTACAAGTCCAAATGTCCATGCTATACAAAAGAAAAGAATATGATGAACATGTTAGGCAGCATTCCACATCAAAAATTCTGTTTTTATCATTTACCTACTCGAGGACGAGTAGGAATTAAGCTTGGGGATGGTGATACGTCTCCAACGTATCTATAATTTTTGCTTGTTCCATGCTGTTATATTATCATTCTTGGATGTTTTACAGTCATTTTATAACAACCTTATATCATTTTTTGGGACTAACCTATTGACATAGTGCCAAAGTGCCAGTTGCTGTTTTTGCTTGTTTTTTTACTTCGCAGAATATCAATACCAAACGGAGTCCAATCACGACAAAAGTTTTTGGAGATTTTTTTGGACCAGTGTGACACCCTGGTTTTGTGCTATAGTGATCATTGTAATTAAGCACAGTGATGACCATGATCAGTGCCTAATCATTTTACTAAACAAGATATGATCCAGTTAAAATTCATATCTCATTTTAAATTCCACTTCAAAAGCCCCTAGAAGTTTATTGTGATAAAATTAAGTTGCAAACAGCCAAAGAAAATTGTTGCACATTTGTTATAAATCACAAAACAAATGGTGAAAAGGAAATCAACCTAACCAAATCATTGGTGTGGACCCCACCATGCAAAACAGAGCCCAAATGCAATTTAAAAGCACTTTTTAATTCCATGGATAATTGGAACAGATCCCAAAAATGCCCAAAATGTTTATGGCCACACTTAATAATGCAAGGTATTATTTGGAGCAAGTCACCTATTTTTGCAGTAGAGAATTAAAGCTAAAAATAAATAAAACAGAAATAATTAAAGGAAAAAGCAAAAGAAAAAGGATAAAAAGAAAAAAAGCCCCACTGCCCTGGGCCTTAGGCCACAGTGGCAGGCCCAGGCCGGCCCAACGGCCCCCTCGGTCGCCTCCCACCTCGCTACAGTGGGGCGACCGAGGCGCGCGCGCGCGGCCGAGCTCGTCCCCGCCGGACCAGCTCGCCGGCGATGGACCGACGGGTATAAGGCCGCCCCCGCGCACCCGTGCCCCTGCCTGCCCCCCTTGTTGCCCTAGATCTCACCTGCCCCCCCTCTCTCGCTCTCTCCTCCTCCCTGCGCTCGAGCCCGCGCCGCCGTCGCCATGGCCACCGGCTAGCCACGGCCGCCGTGCCCTCCTCGCCTCACCTCCTCACCCAGCAGCTCCACCGTCGACCGGTGCTTCCATCCCGACCACGAGCCCGAGCCCGGAGCCCCTTCATCGTCCCCGCGCCGCCTTCTTCCTCATCGGGCCGCCGCCGTTCGCCGTGACGATTCCGGCGCCGTCAAGCCTACCTCGAGCCCGCTTTGCCCCTCTACAGGACCGCTGTGAGCCCCTGCTTCTTCCCCTCTCCCTCTCACGCTATCTCTGGCCCCGTAGCCCCCTCCCCCTCCATTCCTGACGGTTGGCTCCGCTCGAGCTCGACGCCGACGAGCCTCCGGTGGCCTTTTGGTCCGGCGCTCGCCACCGTTCGCTCCCCCGCACCGTGTAGAGCCTCCCCAGCTGCTTAGTTCGCCCGCTAGCGCCCCGTAGCTCTGATCCCGTCGACGCCCGAACCGCGCCGCCGCCTCCGCTCATCACCGGCGCCGTTTCTGGCCAACTCCGGCAACGCCGCGGCCACCACTAGATGCGGCGCTGCGCGCTCGTTCGAACGCGCCCACGCGCGGGCCAAATGGCCCTCCGTGGGCGAATCCCGACACCGGCCCTTACCCTCCACCGCGTTTTGGCGTCGCCGGCGTTGAGTCGCCGCCTGCCGCCGACGTGGCTGGGCTGGGGCCACCCCCAGTGACCCTGCCAGTGGGCCAGGGCGACCCAGTTGACCAGTTGACTTGGCCAACTGGCTGACTGGGCATAGCCCAGTCACTGACAGGTGGGGCCCGACCCCCCTGTGTATGACATGTGGGCCCAGCCCCTTTTTAATTAATTAAGTTAGTTTACTTAATTCTGATAATTAATTTAGACTAATTAGTCTATGACAGATGGGGCCCACCCATTTAATTAACCCTGTTTAGTCTAATTTAATTTCTGTTTAGGCCACTTTCTATGACAGGTGGGGCCCAGCTGTCAGGTTTGACCTGAGACAGCTGGGTTGACTGCTGATGTCAGCATGACATCATGCTGACGTCATAATTCTTTTTTTCGAATTTATTTAAATCTGTTAATTCTAGAAAATGATTAAAACTTTAGAAATTAATAGAAAATAATCCGGAACTGAGATGAAATTTTTTTATACATGAAAGTTGATTAGAAAAATCCCATGAATCCGAATACGCTGTCCGTTCATCTGTCACATACTCCTAGCATGATGAACATAGAACTTTCCCCCTCCGCATCATCGGTCCGATAAATCCAAAGACCCGGGAAATATCGTCAGATATTCTCCCGCACGGTCTAACACGTGTAGTACTGCGTTAGTGCATGCCTAGCCCTGCATAATGCCATGTCATGCATTGTGTTGCATCTGTTTGCTTGTATTTATTGTTTCTTCCCCCTCTTCTCTCCGGTTGACCCCGAGACTGACGGTGCTGCCGGGTACGACTACCCCGCCGACGATCAGGCCTTTGCAGCAGAGCAGCAAGGCAAGCAACCCCCCTTGAGCATTCCGATATCGCCCATTTCTTTCCCTCTCAATCTTGCATTTGAATTTTGCTATTGTATTAGTTAGCTCCTATTCTGATGCATAGCCTGTTTTTGATAAACTGCTACTATACCTGCAATCATACTAACTGCTTAGTATAGGTTGATTAATGAATCCCCTGTGACCCCCTTAGTCCCAGTTGCCCCTGCTTCTTCATCGATGACTCGACGACTCGAAGACTCGAAGACTCGGTCAACCAACCGACAAGCCAGGCCCCTCACATCACCACACCCCCCTTAATTGTATGACTCTGCAGTGCTACTATCGAGTACCGAGGGTGACACCTCGTGAAGTACTCATGATGCTAGCTCTGTGGTGCAGCTAGTTGGTCGTGGTTATCGAGGGTGATTCCTCCTTCACCACTCCCGACGATGACTCTGTCGTGCAACCCCTCAAGTGTGGGACCCTCGAGGGTGAATCCTCTAAGTCCACCTTGACGGTTTTCATCGAGCGGGGCCCTTTGAGGGTGATTCCTCAGGTTCCGTCTTGATGTTTTATACACACAGTTACTATGACCTGGTTACAAAAACATGTTGGTGATGGGTCGGCCCTGAGGGGTACCCACGGTTTGATGATGATGAGGCGTGAACGGGCAGGAGAGGCCCCTGCCACACATCCTCGAGACGGGGCGACGGGACCGCACTTCATGGGTCGCGCTTGCCCCGCATTAATAAAATGCTAATGGGTTGTTATTTGATCTGAGTTGGGTCGTTGGCCTTTTTACGCACCGAACCATCGCGTGGGAGAAGTTATGGGTACTCAGCGTCGTTGTATCAGCCGAAGCTCTTCGGACGTCAGCAATGGAGCGGCGCGCGCCCGAGTGGTCTGCAACGGCATCGCGCTTGTTAATAAGGGGTGCTAGGACTGACCTCGGCCGCCCTCGCATTGTGCAGGTGTGCAAAGGGCGATTGGCCCATGACCCTTGCGCGCTTAGGATTTAGACCGGCGGGCTGGCCTCTTCTTTGAGCCTAGGTGGGGTGACGACGTGCTGCTATCCTGAGGCCGGGCATGACCCAGGAAAATGTGTCTGGCCGGAGGTGATCAGGCGTGTTGGAAATGCGGTGCACCCCTGCAAGGATGAATAAACTATTCGAATAGCCGTGTCCACGGTAACAGGACGACTTGGAGTTATACTTTGACCTTATACAACTATAATTGTGATTTAATTTGAAATGAATGTGGCTCCGAGATTGCTTCCTCGCAGGGAGTCGAGGAAGAATCTCTGGGCGTGGTTACTTAATAAAATTGCTACAATAATATGACTATATATGAGATACCAGTCTACTCTCTTCTAATGCTGCAAGATGTCGAAGATGCTAGTCTTCGATAGGACTAGGCCTTCCCCCTATCCTTGCTTTCTGCAGTCAGTCCAGATATAACCCCTCCCCTTGATACTGATGCATACTTAGCATAGTTCTGACGTCAGTCTTGCGAGTACTTTGGATGAGTACTCACCGCTGCTTTGCTTTCTCTTTCCCCCTTCGATACGATTCTGCGTTCAGACGATGGAGCCCAGGAGAAGGAGTACGCCGGAGACGACTACTACAGCACCGCCGGAGCCTACTACTACGTGGAGAATGCCGGCACTCAGGAGTAGTTAGGAGGTTCCCAGGCAGGAGGCCTCGCCTCTTTCGATCCGCTGCTTATGTTTGTGCTAGCCTTCTTAAGGCAAAACTTGTTTAACTTATGTCTGTAGTCAGATATTATTTGCTTCCGCTGACTTGTGCTTGTCGAGCTTTGTATTCGAGCCCTCGAGGCCCCTGGCTTGTAATATGAAGTTGTATGACTTTAATTTGTGTCTAGTGTTGTGTTGTGATATCAATCAGTGAGTCCCTAATCTTGGTCGTACGCATTGCGTGTATGTTTAGCGTACGGTCGAGATTGGGGCGTCACAAGTTGGTATCAGAGCTAACTGCCTGTAGGTAGCCCCCTTTCCAACTCCTTGGCCGAAGTTGAGTCTAGTACTTGAAAAACTTTTACTAACATTGGTGTGTGGCTTACGGGCCCACATATCAATCGGGTGGTATTAGGATCTTTTATTCCTCGTCTATACTCTGGGTTCTGATCTCTCTTCTCTTCGGGTTAAAGATTTTGCTAACTCTAACATTAGGCTCTCGTGTTCATATCCACCGGTGATTCGCTTTGTCGACAATTGTTTTCCTTTGAAGTTATGAGGTAGAACCCTGTCCCCAGGTTGCACGTCCAGGGCCACATGCAGTTACATGGGTTCTTTCGTTGTCCCCGACGTTGATGTAGCATATCGCTATGCCTCGTTGTTGTATCCCTCTACCGCGTGCCTGCGCGCCGCCTAGTTGTCTAGGTTTTTCATGCCGGACCTATCGTCTATTTTGTAACAGACTTTTGTTTGTAATAGACCTATGTTTGGATCTGTATGTTGAAAATTTGAACTACTATGTCGTATCTATTGCACTGCCTTCTTTGTGCAATTTACTTCATGAATGATTCATTGTTTTGCAATTACCCAATGCTAAACAACCACTGTTAAAATTTGACAGAATGGTTAGGCCAGCTGGTCGTGGTCGTGGTGCGCCTGAACCACCACCACCACCGGAATACATGGCTAGTATGATGCAGCAGTTTGAACTGAATCGCCAGTTTATGCAAGGGCTTATGGACCAGTTCCCGAGGCCGAATATGAATCAGCAGCCAGCCCCAATGACTCTGCAAGACTTCATGCGTCTCAACCCTACGACCTACCGCAGCTCAACTCAACCGCTTGACGCAGGTGACTGGCTCCATGACATCACTTATGAGCTGGAATCTTCAGGCGCCCCAGAGGCTAGCTATGTCACCTTTGCCTCATACTTTCTGAAGGGTCCCGCTGCTCAATGGTGGGACAGCCACCGGCGCTCACAGCCTGTTGGAACAATCATCACTTGGCCGGAGTTCCAAGCTGCGTTCCGTCCTCGTCACATTCCTCAAGGACTGATGGATAAGAAGCGTGAATTCCGCAACTTAGTCCAGGGCAACAAGACTGTGGATGCTTATCAGCGGGAATTTCTGGACTTATCTCGCTATGCTAAAGAAGACGTTGCAACTGATGCTCGCAGGCAGGAGAAGTTTCGTGAAGGCCTCCACCCGGATATCAAGCTGGCACTCCTTGTTCAAGACTTCAATAACTTTGCCACCTTGGTGAACAAGTCTATTCTAGTGGAAACAGGTCTGCACGACTACAAGGACAGCTGCAAGCGCAATCATGACATGGGCTCATCTTCGGGCTCATCTGCTCAGAAGCGCAAGATCTGGATCCCCCACAACATGTACCATGCACCGCCTCCTGCCCCGAGGCCGTCCTATGCTGCACCTCGTCTGCCTCCACCCCCACCTAGGCAGCCGAGGCTCCCAGCTCCGCCACCACGAGCTCCTGTTCCCCCTTCTCGTCCTGAGGATGGACTGTGCTACAAGTGTGGTCGCCCAGGACACCGTGCTAGGGACTGCAGGCAGAATCAGAATCAACTTGCACTGCCTTCCAACCAGCCCCGCAAAAACAATGCCAGGCCTGTTCAGGGTCGTGCTCAAGCTAACAATGCTGAACTGAATGAAGCTCAAGACCAGCCTGCTACTGTGATGGGTACTCTTCTCGTTAACTCAGAACCAGCTTCTGTATTGTTTGATATAGGAGCATCGCATTCCTTTATGTCTGAAGATTTTGCATACATGCATGGCATTAAGTACGAGGAGATGAACAATCCAATAGTGGTAAACACCCCCGCTGGCCAATGTCGAACCTCAATGGTTTGTCAAGATGTCCCCATTGAAATAGAAGGAATGGAATTCCATGCTTCCCCCATTATATTGAAGTCTTCCAAGATCGACCTTATTCTGGGAATGGATTGGTTGAAGGCACATACCGCTTCCGTCGTTTGTGCCACCAAAACTGTCCACCTTCTGCATCCTTCGAATGAGATAGTCAGCTACCATGCTCATCTTGTTCGAGATGCTGAAGCCCGACTATATGCCATGAATGCATTAAACGAGTCACCTCTTGAAGGAATTGAAAACATTCCAGTTGTCCAGGATTTCCAAGATGTTTTTCCGGAAGAACTCCCAGGGATTCCCCCTGCCAGAGCTGTCGAGTTTGTCATCGGCTTGGTACCTGGTACCACTCCTATAGCCAAGCGTCCATATAAGATGCCACCACATGAACTCCTTGAACTTAAGCAAGAAATTGACAATTCGCTTCGTCTGGGTTTCATTCGTCCAAGTTCCTCTGCTTGGGGAGCGCCTTCTCTCTTTGTCAAGAAGAAAGATGGAACGAATCGGTTGGTCCAAGATTATCGTCCCATCAACCAAGCTACAATTCAGAACAAATATCCACTGCCTCGGATCAACGATCTGTATGATCAACTTGCTGGTTCGTTAGTGTTTTCCAAACTCGACTTGAGGTTGGGTTATCATCAGATCCGAGTTTGCGAAGAGGATATTCCCAAGACTGCATTCGTTACTCGTTATGGTTCATACGAGTACACCGTCATGTCCTTCGGCTTAACCAATGCCCCAGCAACCTTCTCTCGTCTGATGAACTATATATTCATGGATTACCTCGATAAATTCGTCGTGGTTTATCTGGATGATATTCTGGTATTCTCCAAGAACAAAGAAGAGCATGCTGAACATCTTCGTCTTATACTGGAGAGGCTTCGAGAACATCAACTTTATGCAAAATATTCAAAGTATGAATTCTGGATGGACAAAGTAACCTACCTTGGTCATGTGATCTCCAAGGATGGTATTGCGGTCAACCCTGAACGAGTTCAGGCTATTCTTGACTGGACTCCCCCGAAGAATGTCAAGCAAGTCAGAAGTTTTCTCGGACTCGCCAGCTATTGCCGTCGATTCGTCGAGAACTTCTCCAAGATTGCAAAGCCCTTAACCAATTTGCTTCACAAGGGTGTTAAATATGATTGGACAGAAAAATGTCAGGAGAGCTTTCAGGCACTTAAGGACAAACTGACGTCTGCTCCAGTGCTTGCTCCTCCGAATACTCGTAAGGACTTCGTCATCTATTGTGATGCTTCACGTCAAGGAATGGGTTGTGGCCTAATGCAAGAACGTAGAGTGGTTGCTTATGCATCTCGTCAATTGCGTCCTCATGAAGGGAACTACCCAGTTCATGACCTTGAACTTGATGCAGTGATTCATGTGCTGAAAGAGTGGCGGCAATACCTTGTTGGTAATCGTTGCGAGATCTACACCGATCACCAAAGTCTGAAGTTGTTTACTCAGCCAGATCTGAACCTCCGCCAACAGAGATGGGTGGAGCGCATAGCAGATTACAGCATGGGTATTTCTTATACGCCAGGCAAGGCTAATGTAATGGCTGATGCTTTGAGCCGCAAGTCATACTGCAACCACCTTCCGGTTCACAATGTTCACCCCCTTCTTCAAAAGGAATTCCGCAAGCTGAACCTCCATATTGTTCCTCAGGGTTATCTCACTCCCCCTTCTGAAGGGTCCTACAAAATGAACCTCCACGTCGTTTCCCAGGGTTCTCTTAATACCCTGGTTGCTAAACCAGATCTTGTGGACGTCATCAAGTGGATCCAGAAGTGTGACAATGAAGTCGAGAGGATTAAATTCGATCTCACAGAAGGAAAGACCTCACCCTTCACTATTGCTGAGGATGGCGCTTTGTACTTCAAAGGCCGCCTAGTGGTACCGAGTAAGGAGGAAAACAATGATTTGACTCAGGAGGTCATGAAGGAAGCACATGACACTCCGCTGTCTATTCATCCTGGTAGTACCAAGATGTACCAAGACATTCGTCAAAGATTCTGGTGGTCTAACATGAAGCAAGACATTGCTCGCTATGTTGCTGAATGTGATGTGTGCCGTCGTATCAAAGTAGAACATCAAAGGCCTGCCGAAACTCTACAACCTATTACGGTTCCTGAATGGAAATGGGACCATGTTGAAATGGACTTCGTCACTGGTTTTCCCAAATCCCAGAAAGGTAATGATGCTATTCTTGTCGTCATTGACCGACTTTCCAAAGTTGCACATTTTCTAGCCATTAAAGAAACGATCACTGCTAGTCAGCTGGCAACTCTCTACATGTCCAGAATTGTTTCACTTCACGGTATTCCACTGGTTATCAGTTCGGACCGTGGCAGCTTATTCACTTCAAGATTCTGGGCAAGTTTCCAGGAAGCTATGGGAACTCATTTGTCCTTTAGCACCGCTTTTCACCCTCAATCCCAGGGACAAGTTGAAAGAGTCAATCAGGTTCTCGAAGACATGCTTTGAGCTTGTGTCATTTCTTTCGGCAAGAAATGGGAGGAATCTCTCCCGTATGCTGAGTTCTCCTACAACAATAGCTATCAAGCTAGTCTGAAGATGGCTCCTTTTGAAGTGTTGTATGGACGTAAGTGTCAAACTCCTCTGAATTGGTCAGAAACTGGGGAACGTACACTTATCGGTCCGGATATTATCCAACATGCCGAAGATCAAGTCCGCATTATTCATGCAAATCTGAAGGCTGCTCAGTCTCGTCAGAAGAGTCAGTATGACCGTCATCACAAAGATATGGTCTATCAACCTGGTGAGAGGGCTTATCTTCGAGTCACGCCAATGAGAGGTACACACCGTTTCGGAATCAAGGGCAAGATGGCTCCTCGATATATTGGTCCTTTCACTGTTCTCGAAAGGCGTGGTAAGGTGGCATATCAACTGGAACTATCGCCAAACCTTTCTCAGGTTCACGATGTGTTCCATGTGTCACAGCTTCATCGCTGCTTCAAGGATCCTATCCGAGCAGTGGATCATGACATGCTTGAGCTGCAACAAGACCTCTCTTACAAGGAGCAACCAATCCGCATTCTTGATGAAACTGAACGTCCGACTCGTCAGAAGGTTACCAAGTTCTTCAAGGTGCAGTGGGCAAATCATTCTGAAGATGAAGCCACCTGGGAACGCGAAGATCATCTTCATGCAGAATACCCCGGGCTCTTTCCATCTACTTCTTGATTCTTGGGACGAGAATTCTTTTTAGTAGGGGAGAATTGTGACACCCTGGTTTTGTGCTACAGTGATCATTGTAATTAAGCACAGTGATGACCATGATCAGTGCCTAATCATTTTGCTAAACAAGATATGATCCAGTTAAAATTCATATCTCAATTTAAATTCCACTTCAAAAACCCTAGAAGTTTATTGTGATAAAATTAAGTTGCAAACAGCAAAAGAAAATTGTTGCACATTTGTTATAAATCACAAAACAAATGGTGAAAAGGAAATCAACCTAACCAAATCAATGGTGTGGACCCCACCATGCAAAACAGAGCCCAAATGCAATTTAAAAGCACTTTTTAATTCCATGGATAATTGGAACAGATCCCAAAAATGCCCAAAATGGTTATGGCCACACTTAATAATGCAAGGTATTATTTGGAGCAAGTCACCTATTTTTGCAGTAGAGAATTAAAGCTAAAAATAAATAAAACAGAAATAATTAAAGGAAAAAGCAAAAGAAAAAGGATAAAAAGAAAAAAAAGCCCCGCTGCCCAGGACCTTAGGCCACAGTGGCAGGCCCAGGCCGGCCCAACGGCCCCCTCGGTCGCCTCCCACCTCGCTACAGTGGGGCGACCGAGGCGCGCGCGTGCGGCCGAGCTCGTCCCCGCCGGACCAGCTCGCCGGCGATGGACCGGCGGGTATAAGGCCGCCCCGCGCTCCCATGCCCCTGCCTGCCCCCCTGTAGCCCTAGATCTCACCTGCCCCCCCTCTCTCGCTCTCTGCTCCTCCCTCCGCTCGAGCCCGCGCCGCCGTCGCCATGGCCACCGGCTAGCCACTGCCACCGTGCCCTCCTCGCCTCGCCTGCTCGCCCAGCAGCTCCGCCGTCGACCGGCGCTTCCATCCCGACCACGAGCCCGAGCCCGGAGCCCCTGCATCGTCCCCTCACCGCCTTCTTCCTCCTCGGGCCGCCGCCGTTCGCCGCGACGATTCCGACGCCGTCAAGCCTCCCTCGAGCCAGCTTTGCCCCTCTGCAGGACCGCTGTGAGCCCCTGCTTCTTCCCCTCTCCCTCTCGCGCTATCTCCGGCCCCGTAGCCCCCTCCCCCTCCATGCCCGATGGTCGGCTCCGCTCGAGCTCGACGCCGGCGAGCCTCCGGTGGCCTTTTGGTCCGGCGCTCGCCACTGTTCGCTCCCCCGCACCGCGTAGAGCCTCCCCAGCTGCTTAGTTCGCCCGCTAGCGCCCCGTAGCTCCGATCCCGTCGATGCCCGAACCGCGCCGCCGCCTCCGCTCATCGCCGGTGCCGTTTCCGGCCAACTCCAGCAATGCCGCGGCCACCACTAGATGCGGCGCTGCGCGCTCGTTCGAACGCGCCCATGCGCGGGCCAAATGGCCCTCTGTGGGGGAATCCCGACGCCGGCCCGTGCCCTCCGCCGCGTTTTGGCGTCGCCGGCGTTGAGCCGCCGGCCGCCGCCGACGTGGCTGGGCTAGGGCCACCCCCAGTGACCCTGCCAGTGGGCCAGGGCGACCCAGTTGACCAGTTGACTTGGTTAACTGGCTGACTGGGCACAGCCTAGTCACTGACAGGTGGGGCCCGTCCCCCCTGTGTTTGACATGTGGGCCCATCCCTTTTTTAATTAATTAAGTTAGTTTAATTAATTTTGATAATTAATTTAGACTAATTAGTCTATGACAGATGGGCCCCACCCATTTAATTAACCCTGTTTAGTCTAATTTAATTTCTGTTTAGGCCACTGTCTATGACAGGTGGGGCCCAGCTGTCAGGTTTGACCTGAGACAGCTGGGTTGACTGCTGATGTCAGCATGACATCATGCTGATGTCATAATTCTTTTTTTTCGAATTTATTTAAATCTGTTAATTCCAAAAAATGATTAAAACTTTAGAAATTAATAGAAAATAATCCGGAACTCAGATGAAAAAGTTTTATACATGAAAGTTGATCAGAAAAATCCCACGAATCCGAATACGCTGTCCGTTCATCTGTCACATACTCCTAGCATGATGAACATAGAACTTTCCCCCTCCGGATCATCGGTCCGATAAATCCAAAGACCCGGGAAATATCGTCAGATATTCTCCCGCACCGTCTAACACGTGTAGTACTGCGTTAGTGCATGCCTAGCCCTGCATAATGCCATGTCATGCATCGTGTTGCATCTGTTTGCTTGTATTTATTGTTTCTTCCCCCTCTTCTCTCCGATAGACCCTGAGACTGACGGTGCTGCCGGGTACGACTACCCCGCCGATGATCAGGCCTTTGCAGCAGAGCAGCAAGGCAAGCAACCCCCCTTGAGCATTCCGATATCGCCCATTTCTTTCCCTCTCAATCTTGCATTTGAATTTTGCTATTGTATTAGTTAGCTCCTATTCTGATGCATAGCCTGTTTTTGATAAACTGCTACTATACCTGCAATCATACCAACTGCTTAGTATAGGTTGATCAATGAATCCCCTGTGACCCCCTTAGTCCCAGTTGCCCCTGCTTCTTCATCGACGACTCGAAGACTCGAAGACTCAAAGACTCGGTCAACCTACCGATAAGCCAGGCCCCTCACATCACCACACCCCCCTTAATTGTACGACTCTGCAGCGCTACTATCGAGTACCGAGGGTGACACCTCATGAAGTACTCATGATGCTAGCTCTGTGGTGCAGCTAGTTGGTCATGGTTATCGAGGGTGATTCCTCCTTCACCACTCCCGACGATGACTCTGTCGTGCAACCCCTCAAGTGTGGGACCCTCGAGGGTGAATCCTCTAAGTCCACCTTGATGGTTTTCATCGAGCGGGGCCCTTTGAGGGTGATTCCTCAGGTTCCGTCTTGATGTTTTATACACACAGTTACTATGACCTGGTTACAGAAACATGTTGGTGATGGGTCGGCCCTGAGGGGTACCCACGGTTTGATGATGATGAGGCGTGGACGGGCAGGAGAGGACCCTGCCACACATCCTCGAGACGGGGCGACGGGACCGCACTTCATGGGTCGCGCTTGCCCCGTATTAATAAAATGCTAATGGGTTGGGTATTTGATCTGAGTTGGGTTGTTGGCCTTTTTACGCACCGAACCATCGCGTGGGAGAAGTTGTGGGTACTCAGCGTCGTTGTATCAGCCGAAGCTCTTCGGACGTCAGCAATGGAGCGGCGCGCGCCTGAGTGGTCCGCAACGGCATCGCGCTTGTTAATAAGGGGTGCTAGGACTGACCTCGGCCGCCCTCGCATCGTGCAGATGTGCAAAGGGCGATTGGCCCATGACCCCTGCGCGCTTAGGATTTAGACCGGCGGGCTGGCCTCTTCGTTGAGCCTAGGTGGGGCGACGACGTGCTGCTATCCCGAGGCCGGGCATGACCCAGGAAAGTGTGTCCGGCCGGAGGTGATCAGGCGTGTTGGAAATGCGGTGCACCCCTGCAGGGATGAATAAACTATTCGAATAGCCGTGTCCACGGTAACATGATGACTTGGAGTTATACTTTGACCTTACACAACTATAATTGTGATTTAATTTGAAATGAATGTGGCTCCGAGATTGCTTCCTCGCAGGGAGTCGAGGAAGAATCTCTGGGCGTGGTTACTTAATAAAATTGCTATAATAATATGACTATATATGAGATACCAGTTGTAACGCCCCTGGATCTGTGCCACATTGATCATTGTAGTTTAGCTACGCTGATGGCCGAGAATACGCTAATGCTTTTGCTAATCTAAGTTTGATCACCGTTGGAATTGGTCCCCATTTTATTTTTTGTCGCGATTTAAAATTCGTCTGAAATATGGTTTTAAAAGTTGACAAAAACTAGAATTAAAAATGTTGGATGGATTGCAAATATTCTATTAAGTTTTATAAAGTTAAAACCAGTATTTTTGGGTTTGTTTTAGTGCCCCAAATGTTTTATAAACGGTCGTTGTTGTCTTTTTAGAAATATGGGAAAAAGGTCCCTACTAGACCAAATTCGGACCGGCCCATTTTAACAATATAAGGCGCTGGGGAACCCTAGCGCCAGCCCCAACCTCGTTGCCCCCCCCCCCGCGTGCCGCGCCCGCTCACGCCGCCACGCTCGCCCGCCCGCTCCCGCCCCCCCCGACGGCGCCCAGCCGGACCGGACCGGCCCCGTCCGCCCCCCCGGGCCGCCGACGGCGCAGCCCCGCGCCGGTCGAAGCCGCGCCGCCCCACGGCGCCCGCTGGCCCCGCCGCTCGTCCCCGCGGCCGCCGTTCGCCGCCGCCGTCTCCCCGTCGCCCTCCCGTCGCCTGCCCGCCGCCGCATCACCGGCCGGCCTCGCCCGTCGCCGCCGCTACACCGCCGCCGCGGCCGCCGGCCGCCCGGACCGCGCCGTCCCGCCGTCGCCCCCGCACCGCCGCCGCACATCGCCGCCGCGCCAGCGCCGCGCAGCTCCCCCCCCCGTGAGCTCCTCCTCCTCTTTCCCCCCGGGCGCCGGCCACCGGCCGCCGCGCCGCCGCCGCAGCTGCAGCAGCTGCTGCTGCGTGCGTGCGTGCGCTTTGCGCGCCCGGACATGTCCGGTGTCCGAAGGGACACAGTCGGACATGTCCGGCTATGCCCACTGACACGCGGGACCCAGTGCCCCTAATAATAAAATAAAATAAAATAAAAATAATAAATAAATAAAAATGAATTTAGAAAATAAATGAATAATTAGTTAGTAATATTAATAATTAACTAATTAGGTTAATTAATTAAGTAATTAGTTAATTAGATGATTAAGTTTAATTAGGTTAATTAATTAAACTGTTAATTAATCTGTTAATTAAATTATTTAAACAGTATTTACTGTTTTGGATAATTTGAATTAATAATTAAAAGAAATTCCTGAATATTATTAAAACTTTAGAAATTAATATTAAATAAACCGTAGTCCGGATTAAAAAGTTTGAACATGAAAGTTACTCAGAACGACGAGACGAATCCGAATACACGGTCCGTTAGTCTGTCAGGTGCCCCTAGCATAGCAAACTTGGAACTTTTCCCCTCCGGATTGACTGTCCGAAAAATCCAAAGACCCGGGAAATATCGTCAGATATTCTCCCGCTTCGTCTGATACGTGTAGTACTGCGTTAGACTACCCCTAGCACTGCGTATTGCCATGTCATGCATCGTGTTGCATCTGTTGCTTGTATTTATTGTTTCTTCCCCCTCTTCTCTCCGGTAGTTTCGGAGACTGACGCTGCCGCCGAGTACGACTACGCCCCTGACGACCAGCCTTTTGCAGCAGAGCAACAAGGCAAGCAAAACCCCCTTGAGCATTCCGATATCACCTATCCTCTCCCCCTCATGCTTGCATTAGATTTTGCTACTGTATTTACACAAGTACCTATTCTGATGCATAGCCTGTTTTTGAATACTGCTTTCATACCTGCTTTCATATAATGTTGTAGTATAGGTATGGATAATATCCCCCTGTGACTCCTAGTTTACTATTGTCGATGCCCCTGCTTTCATCACCGTCGCCATCGAGGACTTGAAGACAGAAGACTCAGTCATCCTGACTGACAAGCCGTTACCGACACATCACCTCACACACCCCGAGTGTGGAAACGCTTGGGGCACTGACTCACAGCCACTTTGACTTAACACTGAAATATATGAGAAAGACGGGTCGGCCCCAAGGGTACCCGCGAGTGTGAGATGTGGTGGGGAGCGCCGGTAAGGCACCCGAAGGGATATAGACGGGACGTGGCCGGACCTACTTTGTCCTTGCCACAAGTTCTCGAGACGGGGCGAGGGGATGGTGGGACCGATCGTCACCGCAATAGAGCAAGTCACTAACGGGTTTGGATATGTGATCTGAGAAGGCCTTCGGCGAAAGCTCTGGTCTCTTTCGCACTAACCACCACGCGGGAACAAAAGTGGGCACTCTACGACGTACATTCTCCCGAAAGCTCTTCAGATGCCACAAGATTCGACTCGCGCCCGGGTGGTCTGGAACGCAGGGACCTTGATGGAAGGCGTGCTAGGACTGATCCCGGCCGAGGGCGTAACGTGCAGGATGGCGAGGGCGATGGCCCAAGACCCCGAGTCATTAGGATGTAGACCGGCGTGCTGGCCTCTCTGTTGAGCCTAGGTAGGACTACGTCGTGTCGATGGATGAGGCCGGGTATGACCCGAAAATTGTATCCGGCCAGAGTTTATCGAGCGTGTTGGGTAAGTTTGTGCACCCCTGCAGGGAAGTTAAACTAATCGATTAGCCGTGTCCGTGGTTATGGACGCTCAGAGTTGTATCCTGATCTATGATAACTAGAATTGGATACTTATTATTGTTACTTAAATTATATTTGGCTCCGGGATTACTTCCTCGCATGGGGTCGAGGAAGGATCTCTGGGCCTTGCTAACTTACCCCTTTTAATAAAATATGTTGATCTAAACTCTCGTCTTATGCTGCAAGACGTTGAAGATGCTAGTCTTCGATAGGACTAGGCCTTCTTCCCTCTTCTGGCATTTCTGCAGTTAGTCCAAAGATACAACCCCTTCTTGATACTGATGCATACTTAGCATAGATCTGATATAAGTCTTGCGAGTACTTTGGATGAGTACTCACCGTTGCTTTGCTCCCCCTTTTCCCCCCTTGATACGATGCCGCGATCAGATGTTGGAGCCCAGGAGACCCAGGATCCAGCTTACCCCGTCGACGACTACCACTACCCCGACGGAGGCCACTACTACCAGGATGGAGCCTACTACGATGTAGACTTGTCTGACGTCCAGGAGTAGTTAGGAGGTTCCCAGGCAGGAGGCCTCGACTCTTTCGATCCGATGTTATGTTTGTGCTAGCCTTCTTAAGGCAAAAACTTGTGTACCTTTATGTCTGTACTCAGATATCATTTGCTTCCGCTGACTCGTACTACGTCGAGCTTTGTATTCGAGCCCTCGAGGCCCCTGGCTTGTAATATGAAGCTGTATGACTTTAATTTGTGTTTAGAGTTGTGTTGTGATATTGATTAGTGAGTCCCTAATCTTGGTCGTACGCATTGCGTGATTGTTTAGCGTACGGTCGAGGCTGGGGGCGTCACAAGTTGGTATCAGAGCCGACTGCCTGTAGGTAGCCCCCTTTCCAACTCCTTGGCCGAAGTTGAGTCTAGTCATTGAAAAACTTTTACTAACACTGATGCTGTGGCTTACGGGCCCACATCTCAATTGGGTGGTATTAGGATATTTTATTCCTCATTTATACTCTGGGTTCTGATCTCTCGTCTATTTCGGGTTAAATATTTTACTAACTCTAACCTTAGGTTCTCGTAACTACTTTCTCCCGGAGAGCCCCTCATTCCGGATGATCGCCTGCTTCATCAGAAGATTCCGAAGATACTCTCCGATGTTCTCCCAAGAACTTGTGCTCCTCGCTTTTGCGATTCCTTCCACCGTCAACCCCTATGGATAGCTGCATACAACTGTCATACATACCAGGGATTCGTTCGTCCCTAATTGATCATGTGTTTCACAAATCATTCGAATTACTATTCGATCTTCCGAAATCCTGAGCAACCTATTGCTCTTGACTTTCTCATCTGCTTACATGGTGGTTACTTCCATATGTCAAGCAATATCCATTTAAAATCCTCTGTGATTGTCATCTGATTTAATGGATTCAACCCGCGTGTGTGAATGCATGCAGTCCTCAGTTGAACCTTATAAATTATCTTTTTGGCTCAGACGTCTTTCCAAAACATGAGCTGGTTCTAGGTAAATCAAACCTTGATTGGTTATTCCTTTGTATTCAAGACTCGACTTATTCAGATAATTCAATAATTTGATGCCTTTGCATTCTTTCTTCTTTTGGTTGAGTATCGTTACTCACATCGGATCAATTGTAGTCCGCTAGATCTTTTGGTGGATTATTATCCGATAGTGGCATACATATTCAAACTTCTTGTGGTGTTCTTCCCCTGATACATGATGCCATTGGTAAACTGTGTCTTCTCCCTCTGATAAAATGTATCCTATGCTTTTGTCAGCCATGCTCTGTTGTCAAGCATGTGTTAATTACTCTTGAAGCTTGTGGTATATGTTCCTAAGATGCCCCTATGGGTTGAACCTATGCTTTCCCTAATCTGTGTGAACCCGAGAGTTTTCACGAGTCATATCCTCTGTTGTTTAGCCCGATAAAATTTCAACACTGCAACTTCATCGAAAGCGAGAAGTGAATGAGAGGTTATGCCTTGAAGAAGTGGGAGTCGACCTTGAACTTTGTGTTCATGCCCATGGACCCGGTGCATGACTTATCATCGAGCTTCTTGTAACAATAATCATTCTTTTTGTATGGATTGATCTTGTATCTATGTTTTGGTACTTTGCAACCATGGTTTCGACCATGATTGTTCTTCTTTGATCCCATTTCTTGGACAAGTTCAAGCACTTGTCTTCGGCAGATCAATGCACTTGCCCAACCTCTATTTTGATCTGCCTTCGAGTATTACCCCTGGTATCTCGAGGATATCGTGTCTTTGCACTACATCTTAGGAATTTAAGATGAAGTAATGCCTTACCCTGTCTTAGTCACTCCACGTGTTCTGCGATGTCGTCAACCGAGAACACTGAATAATGAATTGAGTCCGCACTGCAATTCAACAACTCGTAGTAAACTTCTTTGTTTACGAGTTTGTACTCGATCATGTCGTTCCAAGTTGTTAGGCTACATTATCATCATCATGCTGAAGCTTGACCATGCTACCTAAGTCCTTCATCCCCGGAACACAATTTCAATAATGCACTAAGCTTACATCGAGTTTTCAACATCATGATTAGTTGTCTTGAAGGACAATATCGATTTTGAGCTAGCAATCTTATCTGTGGTTCCGATGACCTTTCGCTTCACCATGCCTTTACTTGATGTCGTCGCTGATCGATTACATCTTCATGAAACTTCTCGACAAATGTGTCGTGATCATCATCAAAATTCTGAGCTCTTCCAGGTCTTAATTGAATTCTTAATGAGAAATACCATCCTTGTCCCTCGATGAATTGTGTTATCATCGACAACATCCTTGTTTTCCCTCCAACGCATCCTTGTTAATGTTTTGGTTTAATCTTGAATTCTTTGCTATCCAGCTTATATTCTGTTCTACCTTGGAGTATTACCATCTTTGTCGAGAATGCCGTGACAATTGCCCACGTCTTAAGAATTCTTGATATAGTAATACTTCTTGCCATCACCATTCATTTCTTGGTCCCCGTGTTGTTTCTAACCGGAGTACTGACAAGTGAACTGAAATTTGTGAATTCAATACTACAAGCAATTCTATTGCCTTGAAGTTGATAAGTGATAATTTCTTTCCTAGTGTGTTGGTTGTTGAATTACCTTTCTAACATTGATCGTGCTGCTCAATCCATATTTCCAGGTGCACTTCTCGATCAATGTTTAATTGTGGGTGTTCTCCCCGAGCATACATCATTATATCATTTGATCTGACAAATACTATCACCTTGTTCACTTAATGGTGGGATTCCCTGTTTATGGAAATCTCGATGAATTGTTGCTGACCCCATCGGCCACATTCTCCTCTCCTTCATGGTTCATGATGGACTCCTGTTCCGGAGCCTGCTCCCATAATTCATTTCCCGAGAATCCTGCAACGTCATCTCATGATTGGCATTGGTGACCATGTCTTTGCTATCTCGAAGCATGTCTGTGGTACACCGATCCTCAAAACAAGAACATTGGAGGCATAATGCTATATGTTTCTTGATCAATTATCCAAACATCGTTATATGGGTAAACATCATAAATTCCTTGCCCCTTAGTCTTAATGGTTACCTACCTGGAGCCTTGTCATGATTATCTCGCTCTGCTTGCTCTTGGGAAGGATATACACATAATGCTCGTGTATACAAATTTTCCTTTCCATTGGTCTGTTTAATATGATAATCACATTTTCATTTCCATTGGTCTGTTTAACCCTTCTTGAGATTTATTTGATCTGAGTAGTGATAATTCCCTGCTTAGGCAAATACCTCGGTGTACTACTCTGTCAGTAAGACCCTGTTACTATTGTTGTTAACATTTTGGTAACCGCCGGTGGACGAGAACTTTGCCTATTGGTCCGCCTCGTTTCGATGAGCGGGAAGATGGTTCTCTTCATTCCCCGCCCTTGGTACCGATGTTGTTACCGACATAGTTGACAGACTATCCTCTGACATGTCTTGCTACCATGACCGTGCAAGATGTCACCGCACTTCCTGCTCTTAATCCACACGATGGGCCCATAACCCCTAGTTCCACAGGATCGAAACCTGACTCTCCTGTACCACTTTGATTCCAAGGTATCTTTTGCACTTGGCTTCGTATGTAATTTCCAGGCTACCGCCTAAGGGATGATCTATTCTTGTGTCAGACGCAATGTTTATTTCGTTGCTCTGAACCCCTTTTCACCTTCTGATCAGGCATCGAATGATTGCCTACCCGTTTGAAACTTTTGAACCATCGTATATTGCTCTCAATGAATTCCCTGAATAACAACTCGAGAATTAATTCATGTCTTCTTCCTTGAGTTCACTGTCAGGTACCCAACTTTGTGGAGATACGTTCTTCCAGAGTTTTTCCCTCTTGTCGCATTCGTAGAACGATGAAAATCCCGAAGAAAGAATGGCGACTTCATCAGGATGACCTGGAACAAAGAATTAAAGACATCAATGCCATGGAATCAACCTCTTCGATGATAGCAACAAGAACAAGAAGACTCGTTAGAATTTCGTGACCAAACTTTCTCCCCCTTACTCTACCTCTAAATTCTCGGGACGAGAATTCTAGTTAGTAGAGGAGAGTTGTAACGCCCCTGGATCTGTGCCACATCGATCATTGTAGTTAAGCTACGGTGATAGCCGAGAATTCGCTAATGCTTTTGCTAATCTAAGTTTGATCACCATTGGAATTGGTCCCCAGTTTATTTTCTGTCGCGATTTAAAATTCGTATGAAATATGGTTATAAAAGTTGTCCAAAAATGGAATTAAAAATGTTGGATGGATTGCAAATATTCTATTAAGTTTTATAAAGTTAAAACCAGTATTTGTGGGTTTGTTTTAGTGCCCCAAATGTTTTATAAACGGTCGTTGTTGTCTTTTTAGAAATATGGGAAAAAGGTCCCTACTCGGCCAAATTCGGACCGGCCCATTTTAACAATATAAGGCGCTGGGGAACCCTAGCGCCAGCCCCGGCCTCGTTGCCTCCCCCCCGCGTGCCGCGCCCGCTCGTGCCGCCACGCTCGCCCGCCCGCTCCCCCCCGACGGCGCCAGCCGGACCGGACCGGCCTCGTCCGCCCCCCAGGGCCGCCGACGGCGCAGCCCCGCGCCGGTCGAAGCCGCGCCGCCCCACGGCGCCCGCCGGCCCCGCCGCTCGTCCCCGCGGCCGCCGTTCGCCGCCGCCGTCTCCCTGTCGCCCTCCCGTCGCCTGCCCGCCGCCGCATCACCGGCCGGCCTCGCCCGTCGCCGCCGCTGCACCGCCGCCGCGACCGCCGGCCGCCCGGACCGCGCCGTCCTGCCGTCGCCCCCGCACCGCCGCCGCACATCGCCGCCGCACCGGCGCCGCCTGCTCCTCCCCCCCGTGAGCTCCTCCTCCTCTTCCCCCCCCCCCCCCCCGGGCGCCGGCCACCGGCCGCCGAGCCACCGTCCCGGCTGCAGCAGCTGCTGCTGCGTGCGTGCGTGCGCTTTGCGCGCCCGGACATGTCCGGTGTCCGAAGGGACACAGCCGGACATGTCCGGCTATGCGCACTGACACGCGGGACCCTGTGCCCCTAATAATAAAATAAAATAAAATAAAATAATAAATAAATAAAAATGAATTTAGAAAATAAATGAACAATTAGTTAGTAATATTAATAATTAACTAATTAGGTTAATTAATTAAGTAATTAGTTAATTAGATGATTAAGTTTAATTAGGTTAATTAATTAAACTGTTAATTAATCTGTTAATTAAATTATTTAAACAGTATTTACTGCTTTGGATAATTTGAATTAATAATTAAAATAAATTCCTGAATATTATTAAAACTTTAGAAATTAATATTAAATAAAACGTAGTCCGGATTAAAAAGTTTTGAACATGAAAGTTGCTCAGAACGACGAGACGAATCCGAATACACGGTCCGTTAGTCTGTCAGGTGCCCCTAGCATAGCAAACTTGGAACTTTTCCCCTCCTGATCGACTGTCCGAAATATCCAAAGACCCGGGAAATATCGTCAGATATTCTCCCGCTTCGTCTGATACGTGTAGTACTGCGTTAGACTACCCCTAGCACTGCGTATTGCCATGTCATGCATCGTGTTGCATCTGTTGCTTGTATTTATTGTTTCTTCCCCCTCTTCTCTCCGGTAGTTTTGGAGACTGACGCTGCCGCCGACTATGACTACGCCCCTGACGACCAGCCTTTTGCAGCAGAGCAACAAGGCAAGCAAAACCCCCTTGAGCATTCCGATATCACCTATCCTCTCCCCCTCATGCTTGCATTAGATTTTGCTACTGTATTTACACAAGTACCTATTCTGATGCATAGCCTGTTTTTGAATACTGCTTTCATACCTGCTTTCATATAATGTTGTAGTATAGGTATGGATAATATCCCCCTGTGACTCCCAGTTTACTATTGTCGATGCCCCTGCTTTCATCGCCGTCGCCATCGAGGACTTGAAGACAGAAGACTCGGTCATCATGACTGACAAGCCATTACCGACACATCACCTCACACACCCCGAGTGTGGAAATGCTTGGGGCACTGACTCACAGCCACTTTGACTTAACACTGAGATATATGAGAAAGACGGGTCGGCCCCAAGGGTACCCGCGAGTGTGAGATGTGGTGGGGAGCGCCGGTAAGGCACCCGAAGGGATATAGACGGGACATGGCCGGACCTACTTTGTCCTTGCCACAAGTTCTCGAGACGGGGCGACGGGATGGTGGGACCGATCGTCACCGCAATAGAGCAAGTCACTAACGGGTTTGGATATGTGATCTGAGAAGGCCTTCGGCGAAAGCTCTGGTCTCTTTCGCACTAACCACCACGCGGGAACAAAAGTGGGCACTCTACGGCGTACATTCTCCCGAAAGCTCTTCAGATGCCACAAGATTCGACTCGCGCCCGGGTGGTCTGGAACGCAGGGACCTTGATGGAAGGCGTGCTAGGACTGATCCCGGCCGAGGGCGTAACGTGCAGGATGGCGAGGGCGATGGCCCAAGACCCCGAGTCATTAGGATGTAGACTGGCGTGCTGGCCTCTCTGTTGAGCCTAGGTAGGACTACGTCGTGTCGATGGATGAGGCCGGGTATGACCCAAAAATTGTATCCGGCCAGAGTTTATCGAGCGTGTTGGGTAAGTTTGTGCACCCCTGCAGGGAAGTTAAACTAATCGATTAGCCGTGTCTGCGGTTATGGACGCTCAGAGTTGTATCCTGATCTATGATAACTAGAATTGGATACTTATTATTGTTACTTGAATTATATTTGGCTCCGGGATTACTTCCTCACATGGGGTCGAGGAAGGATCTCTGGGCCTTGCTAACTTACCCCTTTTAATAAAATATGTTGATCTAAACTCTCGTCTTATGCTGCAAGACGTTGAAGATGCTAGTCTTCGATAGGACTAGGCCTTCTTCCCTCTTCTGGCATTTCTGCAGTTAGTCCAAAGATACAACCCCTTCTTGATACTGATGCATACTTAGCATAGATCTGATATAAGTCTTGCGAGTACTTTGGATGAGTACTCACCGTTGCTTTGCTCCCCCTTTTCCCCCCTTGATACGATGCCGCGATCAGATGTTGGAGCCCAGGAGACCCAGGATCTAGCTTACCCCGTCGACGACTACTACTACCCCGACGGAGGCCACTACTACCAGGATGGAGCCTACTACGACGTAGACTTGTCTGACGTCCAGGAGTAGTTAGGAGGTTCCCAGGCAGGAGGCCTCGGCTCTTTCGATCCGATGTTATGTTTGTGCTAGCCTTCTTAAGGCAAAAACTTGTGTACCTTTATGTCTGTACTCAGATATCATTTGCTTCCGCTGACTCGTACTATGTCGAGCTTTGTATTCGAGCCCTCGAGGCCCCTGGCTTGTAATATGAAGCTGTATGACTTTAATTTGTGTTTAGAGTTGTGTTGTGATATTGATTAGTGAGTCCCTAATCTTGGTCGTACGCATTGCGTGATTGTTTAGCGTACGGTCGAGGCTGGGGGCGTCACACCAGTCTACTCTCTTCTAATGCTGCAAGATGCTGAAGATGCTAGTCTTCGATAGGACTAGGCCTTCCCCCTATCCTTGCTTTCTGCAGTCAGTCCAGATATAACCCCTCCCCTTGATACTGATGCATACTTAGCATAGTTCTGACGTCAGTCTTGCGAGTACTTTGGATGAGTACTCACCGCTGCTTTGCTTTCTCTTTCCCCCTTCGATACGATTTTGCGTTCAGACGATGGAGCCCAGGAGATGGAGTACGCCGGAGACGACTACTACACCACCGCCGGAGCCTACTACTACGTGGAGAATGCCGACGCTCAGGAGTAGTTAGGAGGTTCCCAGGTAGGAGGCCTCGCCTCTTTCGATCCGCTGCTTATGTTTGTGCTAGCCTTCTTAAGGCAAAACTTGTTTAACTTATGTCTGTACTCAGATATTATTTGCTTCCACTGACTCGTGCTTGTCGAGCTTTGTATTCGAGCCCTCGAGGCCCCTGGCTTGTAATATGAAGCTGTATGACTTTAATTGGTTTCTAGTGTTGTGTTGTGATATCAATCAGTGAGTCCCTAATCTTGGTCGTACGCATTGCGTGTATGTTTAGCGTACGGTCGAAATTGGGGGCGTCACAACCAGAAGACACCCGGTGGGCCAAAGAAGTACCAGAGAGGTGGGCCGTGGAGACCAGAACCCACCAGGGTGCGCCAGGTTGACAACCTCTCTTTCGCGTCGGGTTGCAAGTATTTGTTGTTTGTGCGCAGGTGCTGCTTATTGGGTGGTGGTGATCCTCCTACTGGTTCGATAACCTTGGTGTCATAACTAAGGGAAATACTTACCGTCGCTGTGCTGCATCATCCCTTCCTCTTTGGGGAAATACCGACGCAGTCTCAAGCCACGTCAAAGGAATTTCTGGCGCCGTTGCCGGGGAGGAAGCGGTCTCTTCTACGTGCCAATCGTAGGCGCCGAGGGGACTCCATCATCATCTACCAGGTTCCTAATCACAAATCTCATCTCCTTGCAATTACATTATTTGCCATTTGCCTCTCGTTTTCCTCTCCCCCACTTCACCAAATTGCCGTTTTATTCGCCCTCTTTTTCGTTTGCCTTTTTCTCGCCGGATCTCTTCCTTGCTTGCAATATTGTTTGCGTAGTCACGATGACTCAAGAGAACACCAAGTTGTGTGATTTTTCCATTACTAATAACAATGATTTTATTAGTACTCCGATTGCTCCTCCCGCCACTAGTGCGGAGTCTTGTGATATTAATGCCGCTTTGTAGAATCTTATCATGAAAGATCAATTTGCCGGTACTCCTAATGAGGATGTCGCGTCCCATCTAAACACATTCGTAGAATTGTGTGATATGCAAAAGAAAAAAATGTGGACAATGATATTGTGAAGTTGAAATTATTTCCTTTTTCCTTGAGGGATCGTGAAAAATTTGGTTTTCCTCTTTGCCTCGCAATAGTATCGATTCTTGGAATAAGTGCAAGGATGCTTTTATCACTAGTGCACCGACACATGATGATAATAATATGTGAGTCATCTTAGTGAGTAATTATGCTTGAGTAGGAATATTGGTGTTAAGGTTTGTGATTCCCTATGCAAGTACGAAAGTCAATAGTTATGCAATGAAATTACATCCTACTTGTGGTGCATTATTCGGTGTTAGTTATGCTCAATGCTCGCTTATGTGAATTTTCGTTTCTTGGTTTGGTTGCTTCCCAATCTATTTGCTAGCCTCCATTTGTACTAAGTAGAAATACTACTTGTGCATCCAAAATCCTTAAACCAAGTTTTGCCTTATGAGTCCACCATACCTATCTATATGCGGTATTTCCATGTCGTTCCAAGCAAATTTGTATGTGCCATCTCTAAATTTTCAAAATAAATTTTCTCTTTTGTGTGCTCGTACCGCTCATGAAACGATGGGGAGTGTCCAATATTTTTCCATGCTAGATATGTTATTCACAAGATGAGTGTTTATTCACTTGTCATTGCACGAGAGTGCGGCGGTAATAGGGATGCCCATTCCCGAAATGAAAAAGAAAAAAAAATACTTTATGTTGTCAAATAATAAATTCCTTGGAAAGTGTTGGTATGGAAGGCAACCATGGACACGGCCCGCCATGGAAAGTGAAAGTTTGGTGGAAAAAGGAATAAACTTTATTTTCTGTTTGGGAACCACCTATGATATATCTAGCATGGAAAGTATTGTGAGCTACTTTGTCGTTTTCGTTGACAGGAAAAGCATGCCGCCCAAAATATTTTTCTCTTTCAATTTAAACCTTGAGCTCTGGCACCTCTACAAATCCCTACTTCCCTCTGCGAAGGGCCTATCTATTTACTTTATGCAATTTTTATTTTTACTTTGAGTCTCCATCTTCTCTTATAAGCACCATCTAGGGGGCACTATGATCGTACTTGAGCATTGGGCATAGCTAATATTTGAGTGTGTTTCATGAATGGATCAATGATTGAGCATGATGGGCTAGGGATAACTTTCTTTAGTGTTGATATTTTGAAAGATATGGTTGCTTGTTGACATGCCTGAGTATTGAAGTCATTACGTTAAAACTAGACTATTGCTTTTAATCATTACAAGTCCAAATGTCCATGCTATACAAAAGAAAAGAATATGAGATGAACATGTTAGGCAGCATTCCACATCAAAAATTCTGTTTTTATCATTTACCTACTCAAGGACGAGTAGGAATTAAGCTTGGGGATGCTGATACGTCTCCAACGTATCTATATTTTTTGCTTGTTCCATGCTATTATATTACCATTCTTGGATGTTTTACAATCATTTTATAACAACTTTATATCATTTTTTGGGACTAACCTATTGACATAGTGCCAAAGTGCCAGTTGCTGTTTTTTGCTTGTTTTTTAGTTCGCAGAATATCAATACCAAATGGAGTCCAATCGCGATGAAACTTTTTGGAGATTTTTTCTGGACCAGAAGACACCCAGTGGGCCAAAGAAGTGCCGGAGAGGTGGGCCGTGGAGACCACAACCCACCAGGGCACGCCAGGGGGGCCCCGGCGTGCCCTGATGGGTTGTGCCCTCCTCGGGGCCCCTCTCCACCGCCTCTAATGCCTATAAATTCCCAAATATTCCAAAAACCCTAGGGGAGTCGACGAAACACAATTCCAGCCGCCGCAAGTTCCAGAACCTCGAGATCCAATATAAACACCATCACAGAGGGGTTCATCTTCTTCATAGGTGCCTCTCCGATGATGTGTGAGTAGTCCACCATAGACCTACGGGTCCGTAGGCAGTAGATAGATGGCTTCCTCTCTCTCTCTTATGATTCTCAATACAATGGTCTCTTGGAGATCTATTTGATGTAAACTTTTGCGGTGTGTTTGTTGGGATCCGATGAATTTTGAGTTCATGATCAGTTTCTATCCATGAATATTATTTGAGTCTTCTTTGATCTCTTATATGCATGATTACTTATAGCCTCGTATTTCTTCTTCGAATCTTTGGTTTAGTTAGGCCAACTAGATCGATTTTTCTTGCCATGGGAAGAGGTGCTTTGTGATGGGTTCGATCTTGCGGTGTTCTTTCCCAGTGAAAGAAGGGGCAGCAAGACACGCATGTATCGTTGCCTTTAAGGATAACAAGATGGCGTCTATTCCTACATGAATAGATCTTGTCTACATCATGTCATCGTTCTTATTGCATTACTCCATTTTTCCATGAACTTAATACACTAGATGCATGCTGGATAGCGGTCGATGTGTGGAGTAATAGCGGTAGATGCAGGCAGGAGTCGGTCTACTTATCTTGGACGTGATGCCTATATAATGATCATCGCCTTGGATATCGTCATGACTATTCGATTTTCTATCAATTGCCCAACAGTAATTTGTTCACCCACCGTGCGCTATACTCATGAGAGAAGCCACTAGTGAACCCTACGGCCCCCGGGTCTACTTTTCCAACATATTGCTTTCCGATCTATCTTGTTGCATCTTTGTTTTCAGATCTACAAAATCAAAAACCCAAAAAAATACTCATGAGAGAAGCCACTAGTGAACCCTACGGCCCCCGAGTCTACTTTTCCAACATATTGCTTTCCGATCTATCTTTTTGCATCTTTGTTTTTAGATCTACAAAATCAAAAACCCAAGAACATATTGCTGCATATTTTATTTGCCCTTTTTATTTTGTGTTCTTGAGAGATCTATCTCTCCTATCTATCACTACCTAATCTATCTTTTTACCGTAGAGAGATTGACAACCTCTCTTTCGCGTCGGGTTGCAAGTATTTGTTGTTTGTGTGCAGGTGCTTCTTATTGGGTGGTGATGATCCTCCTACTGGTTCGATAACCTTGCTTTCATAACTAAGGGAAATACTTACTGTCGCTGTGCTGCATCATCCCTTCCTCTTTGGGGAAATACCGACGTAGTCTCAAGCCACGTCAGTCACCAAAAAAACCCACAAGCTCTCCCACAAATATTCTGTCATAGAGCCTATGATACGTCTCCAACGTATCTAATTTTCCTCACTCTTTTGCCCTTGTTTTGGACTCTAATTTGCATGATTTGAATGGGACAAATCCGGACTAACGCTGTTTTCAGCAGAACTACTATGGTGTTGTTTTTGTGTAGAAATAAAATTTCTCAGAATGGAACGAAACTTTTTGGAGATTTATTTCAGAATAAATGGGAATTATTGGAGCCAAAATACATCGAAGAGGGGGGCCAGGGTGAGCATCACCTACCAGGGCGCGCCAGGCCCCCTGGGCGCGCCCTGGTGGGTTGTGCCCACCTCGTGGCCCCACTTGCCCTAACTCCACCACTATAAATTCGTATTTTCGGAGAAAAAATCAGAGAGAAAGTTTCATCGCGTTTTACGATACGGAGCCGCCGCCACCTCCTGTTCTTCATCGGGAGGCCAGATCTAGAGCCCGTTTGGGGCTCCGGAGAGGGGAATCTTCGGTCTTCGTCATCACCAACCTTTCTCCATCGCCAATTCCAGGATGCTCCCCACCGGGAGTGAGTAATTCCTTCGTAGGCTTGCTGGTCGGTGAGGAGTTGGATGAGATTCATCATGTAATCGAGTTAGTTTTGTTAGGGCTTGATCCCTAGTATCCACTATGTTCTGAGATTGATGTTGCTATGACTTTGCTATGCCTAATGCTTGTCACTAGGGCCCGAGTGCCATGATTTAAGATCTGAACCGTTTATGTTATCATCTCTATATCTATGTTCTTGATCCGATCTTGCCTAGTCATATGCACCTATTACGTGTTATGATCCGTCAACCCCATAGTGACAATATTGGGGATACTTCGCGGTGATGACCGTAGTTTGAGGAGTTCATGTATTCACCATGTGTTAATGCTTTGTTCCGGTTCTCTATTAAAAGGAGGCCTTAATATCCCTTAGTTTCCTTATGGACCCCGCTGCCACGGGAGGGTAGGACAAAAGATGTCATGCAAGTTCTTTTCCATAAGCACATATGACTATTTACGGAATACATGCCTACATTACATTGATGAACTGGAGATAGTTCTATGTCGCCCTAGGTTATGACTGTTACATGATGGATATCATCAAACGAGTTACTGATCCAGTGCCTACGACCTTTCCGCTTATTGTTCTTGCTATGTTACTACTGCTGTTGCTACTGTTCCAACTGCTACAAAACTATTGCTACTACTGTTACCGCTATTGTTACTGTTACTACTGCTATCAAACTATCATATTACTGTGCTAATGATCACTCTGCTACAGATATTTAATCTCCAGGTGTGGTTGAATTGACAACTCAACTGCTAATACTCTCAAGTATTCTTTGGCCCCCCTTGTGTCGAATCTATAAATTTGGGTTGAATACTCTACCCTCAAAAACTGTTGTGATCCCCTATACTTGTGGGTTATCAAGACCTTTTTTTGGCGCCGTTGCCGGGAAGCATAGCAATATTTGTTGAGTCACTTGGAATTTATATCAATTTATCACTATGAAGAATCTGAAGGATACTAAGACCAAGATTTTTCCCTCTACTACGAGGGGAGGTAAGGAACTGCCATCACACTCTGCACTTCATTCACCTTCTGTTATGAGTAAGCTTGCAACACCACCACATGCTAGTAATCCTGATATGTCGCAAGTTATTGATGATGCTACCTCTGCTATGAATTATGCTAACGATGATGCTAGTACCATTGTTGGGGATATTCCCCACGACCAAGACCCGGTTCATAAGGATAAGCCGCCCTAAAGCTTAAAGTCATTTCTGGGTCTAAGTTGCCCTCACGTTAAGTCATCTTTGGACTTAAGCATCCCTGGTAAGACCCGGCTGGTGAGACCCGATAGGTATGACCCGGCAGACAGTTATGACCCGGCAGACAGTTATGACCCGGCAGACAGTTATGACCCAGCAGACACACAGTGCCTGAAGATAAGTCCCGGAGATGAGTCCCAGAGATGAGTCCATGAAGATGAGTCTTAAAGATAAACCCGGTTGTAACCCGCCCGGCTGTAAGCCGCCCGGTTGTAAGCTGCCCGGTGTAAGCCGCCCGGTGTAAGCCGCCCAGGATTCAGAAGCCCATGGAGAGAGGCCCGTGATGAGAAACCCGCGATGGGAAGTCAGAATAGGTTAAGTCCTAATCCTACTAGGACTCTACATGTAACCCACCCCTTCAACTTATATAAGGAGGGGCGGGGCACCCCAAGAGGGTAAAGTTTTTAGACGTCTCAATAGACAGGTCTTAGACAGACAAGTTTAAGTCATGAGAGATAGACATATTAGAGGCTCTCGAGATTAGAGGTAGCGATTCCGCACCCTTGTAATCGAGATCGTCATCATCATCAATATAGACACAAAGCAGGACGTAGGCTTTTACCTCCATCGGAGGGGCCAAATCTGGGTAAACTCGCGTCACTCGATTCCGACCAACCCCTCTCAAGCCGCCACATAGTTGTGATGGCCTCACACCTAAGTTCTCTCACGAGGACATCATGCCGTGACAAAACCACGACAGTTGGCGCCCACCGTGGGGCCAGCGCACGGTGGTTTTGTGCTCTTGGAGGGAGCTCTTCCAGGGATAGAGAAGTTTGCTATTAGCCGGATGAGGAAGATCCGACTCAAAGGATTTACATGCATAAGGATTCAGATTTCGATGGGTCCATATTCATCAACAACGGCGGCAACTCGCCGTACAAACGCCCCGAGGCTCGACATCAACACTGCCCCTCGCAAGCTCCAACAAACCGCGTCTACGCTGGTTTCCAACGTTCCAGCTGACTCCCATGTCCGCGCCGGTTTCCAGTGTTCCGGTCGACCCCGCATCCGAGCCAGTTTGTGCTGGTTTCCAACATCCTGGATGTCTGTGCCAACTTCGACGTTCATTGTGAGACAAATTGGAGTCCAACCCGGGTTTGGTTGGTAACAAACACAGAATCAGAAGTAGCACGTTTTAAAGAAAGTACTACCGAGGAAAAAAAGGTGGTCGCTATTTTAAATCCTGGTGGACTCGGATGGGTGGAGCAGCTCAAGAAAGAAAAATATATATCAAATGAAGTGCTACTTTGACCCGGTTACGGATCAAGTCCAAAGGAGAAACAGAAAGACAAAGAAGTTGCTAGCTAGCAAGTGCGTTGCATGGTTCTCACGTGACCATAAAAAAAAGCCACAGATCGGGTCGACTATGGAGTCAACGACGCGCGTGTGAGCCGCCAGTTCCGCCTCCACCGTGCCTCGCCTGGTACCCAGGTTCGCCGTCCTCGCCGGCCCACTGCCACCAGCTCCACCTCGCCCCCGCCACGACCTTGTTGCCGCTGGCCGGGCCGCTCCGCCTCGCCTTGATCCGGCTCACCCCGCTGCGCCATCCTTCGCCGACGTGGCTTGCCTCATCGCCGTGCCCCGCTCTCCGCCGCCTCGTGCCCAGGGCCGGCTCTCCGCCGCGGACTCACCGCGTCTCGCTTAGCCTCCGCCTTGCTGTACCAGCTCCAACCCGCCGCGCGCGCCACACTGCGCTCTGGCCGGCTCCGGCCACCGCTTCTCCTCGCTGCGCGCTGCGCTCCACTCCGCCTCACCTCACTGCATCAGCCGCCGCGGTCTCTCCTCGCCACCCGGCCTCCGCTAGCCGGGCGCGCACCCCCAGCGCGAAGTCACCTCTACGGCAGTGCTCCAAAGCCGCCGCCATCGCGGCGCGAACCGTCCCGCCTCTGTTGGCCAGGGCCGCCTAGAGCCGGTCAGGGCCTGGAGCCGGTCACGGCCGTCTCCACCACCTCGTCAACTCGCCGCTGCCGTGCTGCACTTCGAGCCGCCCCACGCGTCTCTCTCCTTGGCCGCGGCCGCGTCGAGACGGCCTCATCTTCAAGCTGCCGCAACCTTGCTGGCGCCTCCGAGCCGCTCTGTTGTCGAACCTCGCCTCCGCCACCAAGACGGCCGCCTCTGCCATGACCTCGTTTCACCTCTACCATGGCCGCACGTCCCTTAGTTGCCCTGGTCGAGCCGCCGCTGCGAGCTCCGCCTCTGCCGCGGGCCGGCACTGCCGAGCCGCGGTAGTAACCTCCGCCTCTGCCATGGCCTCACTTCGCCTCTGCCATGGCCGCACGCTTGCTCAAGCCGTCCTGTCCGAGCAGCCACCGCGAGATCCGCTTCTGCCGCGGGCTCGGCACCGCCGAGCCACCCCGGCCGTCTTCGCTCCGTTTCGCCTTGAGCCGGCCAGCCGCTGTGGCTCCGCCCCGGCCTCCATCTTCGCCCTCCTTACCTTCAACTTCCTCCAGCGCAACCGTCGCGACCAGGACCCCACCATCCGCGGCCTTGTGCTCCGCAGCCTCTGCTCCCTCCGCGTTCCAAACCTTGTAGAGTACCTTGTTACGCCGCTCACCACAGGGCTGAAGGACCCTAGTGCTTACGTTCGGAGGATTGCTGCTGTTGGGGCTGCAAAGTTGTATCACATATCTGCTACCACCTGCCTCGACGCTGACCTGCCTACTGCGCTCAAGATACAAGCAATTGGACGATGCGTGGCCTGAAGAAATCAAGCCTGAGCGGCGGTCAGATGCCTTTTTTATGGGGTCGTGGTATGGTCAATATTCATGCAATATTTCCAACACTGTTGTTGACTGGATTCCCCCAAAATATGAGCCTCCAGTTGTGCATTGGGTCATCTATCGTTTCCAACACATCAGGTGATATTCGTCCAGTCTACTTTAATCGCATATATTAATTTCATTAAGAGAAATTACTCTGGCTTGTGATATTTATATGCAGGACAATTATTCACAATAAACGTGGTTTATACCACAGGTAGCGCGTGCCGACAACATCCTGCATCGGCGTTTCGTCTGTGCCACACTGCCCGGTGAATGAACATGTGCAAGTCGCCACCCCTGCGGTTCGGTCTACATCAACTCGCCGGGTCCGCGCCCGCGGTCGACTCGCCCGACCGTGCAAGCTTACAACCCCGCGGCCGACTTGTGTGTCCATGCCCGCGGCTAACTCGCCCGCAGCGGTGTCGTTTTCCAACGCTGCGGCCGTCTTTACCGGCCACCTCCCGCGGTCTGGTCTACATCAACACGCCGGCCCGCACCTGTGTGCACAAGCTGCTTGATGAGCGAACGCAAGTCGCCGTTCCTGCAGCCCGGTCTATTCCAACAACTCTGAAGTAAGTCATGAAATATTATCAGCCACTGCCTCCACCGGATGGCTCAATGGATAGGCATACAAATCGCCGCTACTGCGGTTTGTTTAACATCAACAACTAGCTGGGATGAGCCACTGGCCGGATTACTGACACAAATCATATGTGGTCATTTATAATCTGCCACGGTCGACCTCAACCTACTGTGGATTCATCTTGCATGATCAAACGCTAAGGATATACAATGAGTGTTGCGAAGATCAGTAACTCGCCACTTTGCCTCCAGGATCAGCACTTTCCAAGTAGTCTGCTATTCAACTATATGCCGGTTTATATCACGGTCAAGTGTGAAGAATCTCAAGCCAACTCCTCGAGTCGGCTTAAGACTCGAGGGCTACACAGACATGATTCAACAAATGTTGCTAGTTTCAGCAAATTCAAGAACCCCGGGTCATTGGAGAAAAAATAACCCGGTCTTGGGGGCTACTGCCACATTGGTGAAAGCTTAACGGTTGTCAGGAAATTTCCAGCTGAAAAAGTTGCCAAGCAATCTGAGAGTTCCAGCTCAAAAGAAGGATTCCGAATTATCAGAAAAGGTTCTGGTTTAAAACCCGGCTCAAGAGAAGTCTGTCTCTCACAAAGTTTTGAGATCTTGATATCCTGCTCAACATTCGGTTCAAAAGGAATTCATCTCTTGCAAGTTCGAGTTTTCAGAAAATTAAAGGTCGCCAAAGAGAACTAGCTGCTATGATGCGCGGTTCAAACATGGGTATCCTGCCTTATTGGCTTATCATATTATGGGTCACTTGGGGGCTTCCTACTCAATGAGTATAGCTATCTTACCCTCTTGATCGGCTTCCATGCCATATCTGAGTTAAACCTGCCTGTTTGCAACTTGCCACTCCACCAGGTGACCCGCCGAACTCTTGCCAGTCAATCTTGCAAAGAGACCCTTAACTTGACAGTCTATCTCGCAATAAGACCCTGAACTTGTCAAGGTTAAAATGGCGGTTCTTGTCACGAGAGAGCCGGCTTACAGTGAGCTAGGATAAACTCACCTGTCCGCTGTAGTCTCTCCGCTATGTGTCCCGTTCGTACTCTTAACAGTCAATCTTTTTTAAGACCCTGAACTTGTTAAGGTTTAAACGACGGATTTATGTCACGTGAGAGCCAGCCTATGGGATTAAAAGGCTTTCATGCCAAAGCTTCTTTGAAGCAAAACTTGAGTTTTTCAAAAAACAGAGCTAGTCTCTCTTTGTCGAGCCTTGAAAGCCGACATTTTTATACTCTGTTATCATACACATACACCATCATGCACTGCATCATACATTGCATCATCATTGCACCGTCATACCATGCTTCATATATGCATGGATATCCTATTTATGTTGCAGGAGCCAGTTTTCAATTCGGGTTATATTATTCAAATCTTAAATAGCCAATGTGGCTGGATTTTTATGGTTATCATAACCTATATTGGATGATTGAGGTTTTCAAAGACCCTTCAGAGTAATGGCTGTTATTCCCTCATTCAAAAATACCAGCTCACGGCAGGGAGCATGGTTGTGACGCCCCCATTCTCGACCGTACGCTAATCATGCACACAATGCGTACGATCAAGATTAGGGACTCACTGATTGATATCACAACACAACAAAAGACACAAATATAAAGTCATATAGCTCCATATTACAAGCCAGGGGCCTCGAGGGCTCGAATACATAGCTCGACATAAACACGAGTCAGCGGAAGCAAAAATATCTGAGTACAGACATAAGTTAGACAAGTTTTGCCTTAAGAAGGCTAGCACAAACATAAGCAACGGATCGAAAGAGGCGAGGCCTCCTGCCTGGGAACCTCCTAACTACTCCTGAACGTCGGGGGCAGCCTCCACGTAGTAGAAGGCTCCAGCGGTGGTGTAGCAGTCATCTCCATCGTACTCCTTCTCCTGGGCTCCATCGTCTGAACGCAGAATCGTATCGAGGGGGAAAGAGGAAGCAAAGCAGTAGTGAGTACTCATCCAAAGTACTCGCAAGACTGACATCAGAACTATGCTAAAGATGCATCATTATCAAGGGGATGGGTTATATCTGGACTGACTGCAGAAAGCAAGAATAGGGAGAAGGCCTAGTCCTAACGAAGACTAGCATCTTCAGCATCTTGCAGCATTAGAAGCGAGTAGACCTGCAGCTCATATATAGTCATATTGTTGTAGCAATTTTATTAAGTAAACACGCCCAGGGATCCTTCCTCGACTCCCTGCGAGGAAGCAATCCCGGAGCCTCAATTCATTTCAAATTAAATTACAATTATAGTTGTATAAGGTCAAGGTACAACTCCAAGTCGTCCTGTTACCGTGGACACGGCTATTCGAATAGATTAATCATCCCTGCAGGGGTGCACCACATATTCCCCAACACGCCTGAGTCACCTCCGGCCGGACACACTTTCCTGGGTCATGCCCGGCCTCGGGATATCAGCACGTCGTCGCCCCACCTAGACTCAATGAAGAGGCCAGCCCGCCGGTCTAAATCCTAAGCGCGCAGGGGTCATGGGCCCAATCACCCTTTGCACTCCTGCACGATGCGAACGCGGCCGGAAGCAGTCCTAGCACCCCTTAGTAACAAGCGCGATGCGTTCCAGACCAATCCGGCGCGCGCCACTCCATTGCTGACGTCCGAAGAGCTTCGGCTGATACAACGACGCTGAGTATCCATAACTTTCCCACGTGATGGTTAGTGCGTATTAAGGCCAACGACCTAACTCAGATCAAGTACCCAACCCATTAGCATTTTATTAGTGCGGGGCAAGCGCGGACCATGAAATGCAGTCCGTCTCCCCGCCAATAACATTCGGGTGCCTTACCGGCGCACCCCACCACATATCACTCTCGCGGGTACCCTTGGGGCCGACCCGTCTTCAACATGTTTCAGTAACCCGGTCATAGTAACTGTGTGTATAAAACATCGAGACGGAACCTGAGGAATCACCCTCATGGGGTCCCGCTCGATGAAACCGTCAAGGTGGACTTAGAGGAATCACCCTCGAGAGTCCCACACTTGAGGGGTTGCACGACAGAGTCATCGTCGGGAATGGTGAAGGAGGAATCACCCTCGAGAACCACGACCGACTAGCTACACTACAGAACTAGCATCATGAGTACTTCACGAGGTGTCACCCTCGGTACTCGATAGTAGCGCTACAGAGTCGTACAACTAAGGGGGTGTGCGGTGATGTGAGGGGCCTGGCTTGTCAGTCATGACGACTGAGTCTTCTGTCTTCAAGTCCTCGGTGTCGTCGATGAAAGCAGGGGCAACTGGTACTAAGGGGGTCTCAGGGGTTCACTGATCAACCTATGCTAAGCAGTTGGTATGATTGCAGGTAAAGTAACAGTTTATCAAAAACAGGCTATGCATCAGATTAGGAGCTAGCTAATACAGTAGCAAAATCTAATGCAAGCATAAGAGGGAGAAGAATAGGCGATATCGGAATGCTCAAGGGGGTTTTGCTTGCCTTGCTGCTCTGCGGCAAAAGGCTGAACGTCAGGGGCGTAGTCGTACCCGGCAGCACCGTCAGTCTCGGGGTCTACCGGTAAGAAGAGGGGGGAAGAAACAATAAATATAAAGCACAGATGCAATCATGATGCATGACATGGCAATAAGCAGAGCTAGGCATGCACTAACGCAGTACTACACGTTGCAGACGAAGCGGGAGAATATCTGACGATATTTCCTGGGCCTTTGGATTTATCGGACAGACGATCCGGAGGGGAAAGTTCCATGTTCATCATGCTAGGAGCAAGTGGCAGATGAATGGATGGCATATTTGGATTCGTGGGATTTTTCTGAGCAACTTTCATGTATAAATTATTTTCATCTGAGCTACGGTTTAAAAGATATGATTTTCTAAAGTTTTATTGATTTTCTGGAATTAATTCTATTTATTAAATCAACATTATCCAGAACAGTGTAATGTGACGTTAACATGACATCAATATGACGTCAGCAGGTCAACTCTGGCTGACCAGAGTCAAACCTAACATGTGGGGTCCACATGTCATAGACACATGTCTATTTCAGTGTTTTAATTAAACTAACAGAGTTAATTAACAAGTGGGGCCCATGTGTCAGTGACAGATTAGTATTAACTTAATTATTTTAATTATCCTAAGTAGTTAATTAGGCAACTGACAGTGGGGGCCCATGTGTCATAGACACAGGTGGGAGGGGCCCCACTGGTCAGTGACTGGGCTGTGCCCAGTCAGCCAGTTGACCGAGTCAACTAGTCAACTGGGTGCCCCAGGCCCACTGGCAGTGACCCTGGGGTGGCCCCGGGGGTGCCAGCTCGGCGGTGGCCGGTGACTCGGAGGGGCTCGGAAATCGCCAACCGGCGGCCGTTTGGTACGCGGCTAGGCTCGTTCGAACGAGTCGAGCGAGCCGCGTCGAGTGGTGGTGGTGGCGTAGCCGGACTTGGCCGGAATCGGCGCCGGCGACGAGCAGAGGCGGCGGCGCGTACGAGTGCTCAACGGAAACGGCGTTCGAGCGCGCGGGCGGCCAACCTAACTAGCTACGCGGAGTCTACGGTTCACGGGGAACACACCGGAGTGGTTAGGCGAGCTTGCAACGGCTCGGGAGCTCGGCTACGATGGCAATGGCGGCGGCGGCGTTCGGGTCCCCGCGGTGCCGCCGTTCTAGCACGCAAACGGGCTACCAGAGAGGCCAGGGGGGAGGAAGAGTGCTCACCTAGCGGCGCAAGGTGGCCCGTGGAGGTTTAGTAGCGCTGAGGGGCTCGGGGTCGCCGGCGGGCACCGGAGACAGAGAAGGAGGGGGCGATGGCGTGCGGCGTCAGCGGGGGGGCTCCCGGCCCCGTCTGAGAGCACCAGGCGACGAGGCGTTCGACGGTGAACGCCTACGGCATCTTGGCGAGGCGAGAGGCCCACGGTGGCCGCGGATCTGGTCGGAGCGTGGCGGCGCTTGCGCTCGGTTGAGCCCGCAAGCGAGCGAGAGAGAGAGAGCGAGAGGAGGGGAATGGATAGGGACGACGAGGGAGGCAGAGGGGGCCGTTCTTATCCCCTCGGCCGCTCCTGTGGCGTCGCCGTGTCGGCGTTTTGCCGGTGCGCACGTGCTCGGCCGCGGGCGAGAGGACACGGGGAAGGGAGGATGTGGGAGGAGGGAGAAAGGCCCCGGTGGGCTGGGCCTGTTGGTCCGTTGGGCCGATCCGGCTGGGCCGAGGCCCAGGGGGAAGGGGGGGGTCTTTTCCTTTTCTTTTTTCTCTTTGTTTTACTATTTTCTGTTTTGATTTATTTTTCTATTTACTATAGTTTTATAAGACATAAAATTAGTACCTAAATTAGTATGACTAAATATACCACTGGCAACATAATTTTGACATGTAAATAAATTAGTTTGTAATTTTATTAATTACCAAAGATATTTAAACATTTGTTTTTGCTATTGTTTTAATCAGTTGGGTGTATTAAAATACTTTATAAAAATGTGGATTCTTCACCAATATTTCCTATACATTATTTGACACATTTAGAACATTTTTGTTTTCATGGTTGAGAAATTTGAAATTTGACTTTGATTAAATTTTGAATTTTGATATGGATTTTAAACGAAGTGAGATTTAGCAACAGTAACAGTGATGACATGGCACCATTAGCGTGGGAGTAATGTAGCTTAACTATCCGGGCGTCACAATGGTTCAACATTGATATGCCAAGCATTCCGCAATATCTTCCATATAATGGATATGATTTATTCTGCAATGGAAAGAATAGTTCCGAGTCGCTGCAGGCATACGACCCGGCACTTGGGGGCTACATTATTCAAGTCCATTTTTTATCAAGTATGCAAGTCCCATGTTGCTGCAAAGCATGCACCACGACACTTGGGGGCTAACGCAAGTTGTTTTTCAAATAATTACATTGTCAACAAGACCCTGTTATCTCAAGGAGATGAGCTGGCCTTTCTATATTTTTCTAAGTCCCAGCCCAGTATTGTCTTACTGAGCTGGCTCTTGGGGGCTACACATTGCTCATCAAGTCTACATAATCAGCTCTGCAGATGTCCCTGCTCATTATTGCATAATGACCCGGCCCTTGGGGGCTACACTGGCTGAAGTTTTATGAGCATAAGACATTTACAAGTCCCAGATTGCTGCAGGCAAGACAACCCGGCACTTAGGGGCTACATATGACTGGTGACTAAGATGAACAATCCGGATTTCTCTAGGGTTGCAATATGTATATCGAAGCAAGTCTTAAAGCTATCACTACGTTCTCCTCTTAAGACTTGGGGGCTACAGGTAATATGGATACAAGGAAAACAACTCAATATCATACGGATTTTTTCATTGAAGTCTGAAGTATTGAAAGTTGGCACAACATCAGACGAATTTTATCAAGCCAAGGCAGTTGAAGATAATAAGGGTTATTTTTTCTAAGGAGCCAGCGTTAGCTTATTGATATGACGGAGATTCAGAATTTTCAGGAGCTGGTTAACTGGTATTTTTGTGTGAACCGGTCTCTTTACATATTGTTATTTCAAGAGTTTAGCATGAATAAATTCAAAGCTAAACTGGGGGCTAATGTTGGGGATATTCCCCATGACCAAGACCCGGTTCATAAGGATAAGCCGCCCTAAGGCTTAAAGTCATTTCTGGGTCTAAGTTGCCCTGACGTTAAGTCATCATTGGACTTAAGCATCCCTGGTGAGTGATACGTCCATTTTGCATCATGCTTTTATATTGATATTTATTGCATTATGGGCTGTTATTACACATTATGGTACAATACTTATGCCTTTTCTCTCTTATTTTACAAGGTTTACATGAAGAGGGAGAATGCCGGCAGCTGGAATTCTGGACTGGAAAAGGAGCAAATATAAGAGACCTATTCTGCATAACTCCAAAAGTCCTGAAAAATTACGGAGAATTATTTTGGAATATAGAAAAAATATTGGGCGAAAGAAATACCAGAGGGGACCCACCAGGAGGTCACAAGCCTCGGGGCGCGCCCTACCCCCCTGGGCGCGCCCCTGTGGCTTGTGGGCCCCCTGGCAGGCCTCCGGTGCCCATCTTCTGCTATATGGAGGGTTTTGACCTGGAAAAAATCATAAGAGAGCTTTCGGGACGAAGCGCCGCCGTCTCGAGGCGGAACCTGGGCAGAAGCAATCTAGGGCTCCGGCGGAGCTGTTCTGCCGGGGAAACTTCCCTCCCGGAGGGGGAAATCGAAGCCATCGTCATCACCAACGATCGTCTCATCGAGAGGGGGTCAATCTCCATCAACATCTTCACCAGCACCATCTCCTCTTCAAACCCTAGTTCATCTCTTGTATCCAATCTTTGTCTCAAAACCTCAGATTGGTACCTGTGGGTTGCTAGTAGTGTTGATTACTCCTTGTAGTTGATGCTAGTTGGTTTACTTGGTGGAAGATCATATGTTCAGATCCGTAATGATAATTAATATTCCTATGATTATGAACATGAATATGCTTTGTGAGTAGTTACGTTTGTTCCTGAGAACATGGGATAAGTCTTGTTATAAGTAATCATGTGAATTTGGTATTCGTTCGATATTTTGATGAGATGTATGTTGTCTCTCCTCTAGTGGTGTTATGTGAACGTCGACATCATGACACTTCACCATTATTTCGGCCTAGGGGAAGGCATTGGGAAGTAATAAGTAGATGATGGGTTGCTAGAGTGACAGAAGCTTAAACCCTAGTTTATGCGTTGCTTCGTAAGGGCCTGATTTGGATCCATATGTTTCATGCTATGGTTAGATTTATCTTAATTCTTCTTTTGTAGTTGCGGATGCTTGCGAGAGAGGTTAATCATAAGTGGGAGGCTTGTCCAAGTAAGGGCAGAACCCAAGAACCGGTCCACCCACATATCAAATTATCAAAGTAACGAATGCGAATCATATGAGCATGATGAAAACTCGCTTGACAGAAATTCCCATGTGTCCTCGGGAGCGCTTTGCTTTATATAAGAGTTTGTCCAGGCTTGTCCTTTGCTACAAAAAGGATTGGGCCACCTTGCTGCACCTTTGCTACATTTGTTACTTGCTACCCGTTACGAATTATCTTATCACAAAACTATCTGTTACCGATAATTTCAGTGCTTGCAGAGAATAACTTACTGAAAACCGCTTGTCATTTCCTTCTGCTCCTCGTTGGGTTCGACACTCTTACTTATCGAAAGGACTACGATAGATCCCCTATACTTGTGGGTCATCAAGACTCTTTTATGGCGCCATTGCCGGGGAGTGAAGCGCCTTTGGTGAGTGGAATTTGGTAAGGAAAAATTTATATAGTGTGCTGAAATTTACTGTCACTTGTTACTATGGAAAATAATCCTTTGAGGGGCTTGTTCGGGGTATCTTCACCTCGACCGGAAGCGCGAAGAGTTGCTCCTCAACCTACTGAACCTACTGAAAATATTTATTATGAAATTCCTTCGGGTATGATAGAGAAACTGGTAGCTAATCCTTATGCAGGAGATGGAACACTACATCCTGATTTGCATCTGATCTATGAGGATGAAGTTTGTGGATTATTTAAGCTTGCAGGTTTGCCCGAGGATGATGTCAAGATGAAGGTCTTTCCTTTATCTTTGAAGGATGAGGCATTGACATGGTATAGGCTATGTGATGATATTGGATCATGGAACTACAACCGATTGAAATTGGAATTTCATCAGAAGTTTTATCCTATGCATCTGGTTCATCGTGATCGGAATTATATTTATAATTTTTGGCCTCGTGAAGGAGAAAGTATCGCTCAAGCTCGGGGGAGGCTTAAGTCAATGTTGTATTCATGCCCCAATCATGAGCTCTCAAGAGAAATTATTATTCAGAATTTGTATGCTCGGCTTTCTCGTACTGATCAATCCATGCTCGATACTTCTTGTACTGGTTCCTTTATGAAGAAAGATATTGAATTCAAATGGGACTTATTGGGAAGAATTAAACGCAACTCTGAAGATTGGGAACTCGGTGAAGGTAAGGAGTCAGGTATAAACCTTAAGTTTGATTGTGTCAAATCCTTTATAGACACCGATGCTTTTCGTGATTTTAGCACTAAATATGGACTTGACTCTGAGATAGTAGCTTCTTTCTGCGAATCTTTTGCTGCTCAGGTTGATCTCCCTAAGGAGAAGTGGTTTAAATATCATCCTCCCATTGAAGTGAAAGTAGTTGAACCTATTAAAGTCGAAGAAGAAACTATTATTTACAATGTTGATCCTGTTATTCCTGCTGCTTATATTGAGAAACCACCTTTCCCTGTTAGAATAAAGGAACATGCTAAAGCTTCAACTGTGGTTCGTAAGAGTTATACTAGAACACCTACACCCCCTGAACAAATCAAAGTTGAACCTAGTATTGCTATGGTTAAAGCTCTCTTGGTTGATAATATTGATGGGCATGTTATTCATTTCTGTGATGAAGCTGCTAGAATTGCTAGACCTGATACTAAAGGTAAACATAGACCTATTGTTGGCATGCCTGTTGTTTCTGTTAAAATAGGAGATCATTGTTATCATGGCTTATGTGATGTGGGTGCTAGTGTGAGTGCAATTCCCTTTACTTTATACCAAGAAATTATGAATGATATTGCACCAGCTGAATTAGAAGAAATTGATGTTACCATTAAGCTTGCTAATAGAGATACTATAACACCAGTTGGAATTGTTAGAGATGTTGAAGTCTTGTGTGGGAAAATAAAATATCCTACTGATTTTCTTGTTCTTGGTTCCCCACAAGAAGATTTTTGTCCCATTATATTTGGTAGACCTTTCTTCAATAATGTTAATGCTAAGGTAGATTGTGAGAAAGAAACTGTTACTGTAAGTTTTGGGGATGTGTCTCATGAGTTCAATTTCTCTAAATCTCGTAGATAACCCCATGATAAAGAATTGCCTAGTAAGGATGAAATTATTGGTCTTGCTTCTATTGCTATGCCTCCTACTGATCCCTTAGAACAATATTTGCTAGACCATGAAAACGATATGCATATGAATGAAAGGAATGAAATAGATAAGATTTTCTTTGATCAGCATCCTATTTTGAAACACAACTTGCGTGTTGAAATACTTGGGGATCCTCCTCCACCCAAGGGTGATCCCGTGTTTGAGCTTAAACAATTACCGGATACCCTGAAATACGCTTATCTTGATGAAAAGAAGATATATCCTGTTATTATTAGTGCGAACCTTTCAGAGCATGAAGAAAAGAGATTATTGAAAACTCTGAGGAAGCACCGTGCTGCTATTGGATATACTCTTGATGCTCTTAAGGGCATTAGTCCCACTCTATGTCAGCATAAAATTAATATGGAGCCTGATGCCAAACCAGTCGTTGATCACCAACGACGGTTAAATCCTAAAATGAAAGAAGTGCTAAGAAATGAAATATTAAAGCTTCTGGAGGTAGGTATAATTTATCCTATTGCTGATAGTAGATGGGTTAGTCCCGTTCATTGTGTCCCTAAGAAGGGAGGTATTACCGTTGTTCCTAATGATAAAAATGAATTGATCCCACAAAGAATTGTTACAGGATATAGAATGGTAGTTAATTCTAGGAAATTAAATAAAGCTACTAGGAAAGATCAATACCCTCTACCTTTTATTGATCAAATGCTAGAAAGACTATCCAAACACGCACACTTTTGCTTTCTAGATGGTTATTCTGGTTTCTCTCAAATACATGTGTCAAAAGAGGACCAAGAGAAGACCACTTTTACTTGTCCTTTTGGTACCTTTGCTTATAGACGTATGCCTTTTGGTTTATGCAATGTGCCTGCTACGTTTCAAAGATGTATGACTGCTATATTCTCTGACTTTTGTGAAAAGATTGTTGAGGTTTTCATGGATGATTTCTCCGTTTACGGAACTTCTTTTGATGATTGCTTGAGCAACCTTGATCAAGTTTTGCAGAGATGTGAAGAAACTAATCTTGTCTTGAATTGGGACAAGTGCCACTTTATGGTTAATGAAGGTATTGTCTTGGGACACAAAATCTCCAAAAGAGGTATTGAAGTTGATAAAGCTAAAGTTGATGCTATTGAAAAAATGCCGTGTCCTACGGATATGAGAGGTATAAGAAGTTTCCTTGGTCATGCTGGTTTCTATAGGAGATTTATTAAAGACTTATCTAAAATTTCTCGGCCTCTCACTAATCTCTTGCAAAAAGATATTCCTTTTGTTTTTGATGATGATTGTGTAGAAGCATTTGAAATCCTTAAGAAAGCCTTGATTTCTGCACCTGTTGTCCAACCACCTGATTGGAACCTACCCTTTGAAATTATGTGTGATGCTAGTGATTATGCCGTTGGTGCTGTTCTAGGGCAAAGAGTTGATAATAAATTAAATGTTATCCATTATGCTAGTAAAACTCTAGACAGTGCTCAAAGAAACTATGCTACCACTGAAAAGGAATTTTTAGCAGTTGTGTTTGCTTGTGATAAGTTCAGAGCTTATATTGTTGACTCAAAAGTAACTGTTCACACTGATCATGCTGCTATTAAATATCTTATGGAAAAGAAAGATGCTAAACCTAGACTTATTAGATGGTTTCTTCTGCTACAAGAATTTGATTTGCATATTATTGATAGAAAGGGTGTTGAGAACCCCGTAGCAGATAACTTGTCTAGGGTAGAAAATGTTCTTGATGACCCACTACCTATTGATGATAGCTTTCCTGATGAACAATTAGCTGTCATAAATGCTTCACATAATGCTCCATGGTATGCTGATTATGCTAATTACATTGTTGCTAAATTTATACCACCTAGTTTCACTTACCAACAAAAGAAAAGTTCTTTTATGATTTAAGACATTACTTTTGGGATGATCCACACCTTTATAAAGAAGGAGTAGATGGTGTTATTAGACGTTGTGTACCTGAGCATGAACAGGAACAGATCCTACACAAGTGTCACTCCGAGGCCTACGGAGGACACCACGCAGGAGATAGAACTGCACACAAGGTATTACAATCTGGTTTTTATTGGCCTACTCTCTTCAAGGATGCTCGTAAGTTTGTCTTGTCTTGTGATGAATGTTAGAGAATTGGTAATATTAGTAGACATCAGGAAATGCCTATGAATTACTCACTTGTTATTGAACCATTTGATGTTTGGGGTTTTGATTATATGGGACCTTTTCCAAAGTCCAACGGGTATACTCATATTCTAGTCGCTGTAGATTATGTTACTAAGTGGGTAGAAGCTATTCCAACTAGTAGTGCTGATCATAACACTTCTATTAAAATGCTTAAAGAAGTTATTTTCCCTAGATTTGGAGTACCTAGATATTTAATGACTGATGGTGGTTCACACTTTATTCATGGTGCTTTCCGTAAATTGCTTGCTAAGTATGATGTTAATCATAGAATTGCATCTCCTTATCATCCTCAGTCTAGTGGTCAAGTAGAATTAAGCAATAGAGAAATTAAATTGATCTTGCAAAAGACTGTTAATAGATCTAGAAAGAATTGGTCCAAGAAACTTGATGATGCATTATGGGCTGATAGAACTGCTTACAAAAACCCTATGGGTATGTCTCCGTATAAAATGGTTTATGGTAAAGCATGTCACTTACCTCTAGAACTAGAACATAAAGCTTATTGGGCAATCAAAGAGCTCTACTATGATTTCAAACTTGCTGGTGAGAAGAGGTTGTTTGACATTAGCTCACTTGATGAATGGAGAACCCAGGCCTATGAGAATGCCAAGTTGTTTAAAGAAAAAGTTAAGAGATGGCATGATAAAAGGATACAAAAGCGTGAATTCAATGTAGGTGACCATGTCTTGCTATACAATTCTCGTTTAAGATTTTTTGCAGGAAAACTTCTCTCTAAATGGGAAGGGCCTTACATTATCGAGGAAGTATATCGTTCCGGTGCCATCAAGATCAACAACGTCGAAGGCACAAATCCGAAGGTGGTAAACGGGCAAAGAATCAAACATTATATCTTAGGTACTCCCATAAATGTTGAAACCAATATTATCAATACCATAACTCCGGAGGAGTACATTAGGGAGACCTACCAGAACGTTTCAGACTCCGAAAAGGAATAGGTATGTGGTACGGTAAGAAACCGACTCCAAAACTTTTTCAATAGATTTTTTTCTCTGTTTTGGAATATTAAAAAATTTAGGAAAATTTAAAGTAGTCCGAAAAGTGCATGAGGAGGCGACAAGCCAGGGGGGCGCGCCCTACCCCCCTGGGCGCGCCCCTGTGGCTTGTGGACACCCCGTGCACCCTCAGGACTCCGTTTTCTTGTGGTGTACTCCTTTAGGTCGGTAAAAATTCATTATATAATCTCCCGAAGGTTTTAACCTTCGTATCACGACAATATCTCCTATTTTTGTTTCGAGTTGTTTTCCAGACAGATTTAGATCGCCATGACGTCCCCAAGTGCTTCGAAGGATAAGTTCTTCAAGAAGGTCATCAACCCCTACCTTGCGGAGGTGCTGCGACACCCTCAAACCATTGAGATGCGTGAGGGGGTGCTGCACATCCGTGATGTTGAGGGGACAAAGAAGACCGGAAGCACGGAGACAAGGCTCGAAGCAATGGAGCAGCAAGTCTTCAAGTGCCAAGGGATGGTGGAACGTGGAATTAATGCCAATCACATGATGATCGCGGAGTTTACCCATAAGCACAAGCTGGACGCCAAGGACATCGGGGAGCACATCTTCAAGCTTTACGAGAAAATCGAGCATCTCCAAGCCCAGATCTATGACCTGCAAAATCAAAATTGTGAGTATGAATACAGATTTAAGAGAATGAGTTTGGCTGCAGATTTGAGGATCCCGGAGACTCGTTCATCTTTTTACGATGGTGAGCCTATGCCTTGGAAGACGGAGGACAAGCTTCCAACCTCATCAACAACTCCAACATCACCACCTCCGAAGAAAGACAACTAAACACATGGGTATGGGCACTCCCATTGGCTTGTGCCAAGCTTGGGGGAGGTGCCCCGGTATCGTATCACCATCACATCTTTTACTTTTATCGTTTTTCTTAGTTCGATCCTTTTTGGTTATATCTTGATCTAGTAGAATAAAGTTTTTAGTGTGATCTAGTTTTGAGTTTTCCCTTATGTTTTCCCTATGTAAGCGAGTCCGAGAGTTATATAATAAAAAGTAGTTTTGAGTTGAGGGCTTTGCTTGCTTACTATGATCTTGAGAAAAAGAAATAGAAAGAAGTATAGAATAAAAGCAAAGAGTATATGTGATGATCTTATGGGGAGTGATGACTTCACATATAAGAAGTATGTCGATTCAAATTTGTTGTGAGTTGACAAACATAGCGATTGGTCATTGTTGCAATTAAAAGGAAGTAATAAAGAAAGAGAGGTTCACATATAAATATATTATCTTGGACATCTTCTATGATTGTGAGCACTCATTAAAATATTATATGCTAAGAAGTTGATGTTGGACAAGGAAGACAACATAATGGGTTATGTTTGCTTATTTCCGAATAGAAGTTATATGGTTATAGATCCTTTAACATGTGACGCTTGCTTCCACCCCATATCAGCCAGAACTTCCACACCAAGTAGAGATACTACTTGTGCATTCAAACACCCTCAAACCAGTTTTGCCATGAGAGTCCACCATACCTACCTATGGATTGATTAAGATCCTTCAAGTAAGTTGTCGTCGGTGCAAGCAATAAAAAAATTGCTCTCAAAATATGTATGATCTATTAGTGTGAGGAAAATAAACTTTATACGAACTTGTGATATGGAAGAAATAAAAGCGACAGACTGCATAATAAAGTTCTTTATCACAAGCGGCAATATAAAGTGACGTTCTTTTGCATTAAGAGATTGCGCATCCAACTATAAAAGCGCATGACAACCTCTGCTTCCCTCTGCGAAGGGTCTGTCTGTTACTTTTACTTTCTAGTACTTACCTTTATGCAAGAGTCGTGGTGATCCTCACCACTTCCTTTATTTCGCCTTTCTCTCTTGGAAAGCGTCATGTGTTGGGGAATGATCTAGACACATATATCCACTCGGATGTGGGTGATCATGAGTTATTTCTGTTGACATTACCCTTGAGGTAAATAATTGGGAGGCAAAACTATAAGCCCCTATCTTTCTCTGTGTCCAATTGAAGCTTTGACCTCATAAGTACCGCGTGAGTGTTAGCAATTATGAAATACTAAAATATGATTGAGTATGTTGATTTGCTTTATAAGCTCTTATATTGACTCTTTCCGATGTTATGATAAATTGCAATTGCTTCAATGACTGAGATCATAGTTTGTTGGTTCTCAATAGAGTTCTTGATTCATACTCTACCTTGTGAATGAATTGTTACTCTAGTATAAGAAATTATATATCAATAAGTATTGCTGCTCTAAAGATGATCATGATGCTCTCATGTACGTATTTTATTTTATCGACACCTCTATCTCTAAACATGCGGACATATTTATCGATCTCGGCTTTCGCTTGAGGACAAGCGAGGTCTAAGCTTGGGGAGTTGATACGTCCATTTTGCATCATGCTTTTATATTGATATTTATTGCATTATGGGCTGTTATTACACATTATTGTACAATACTTATGCCTTTTCTCTCTTATTTTACAAGGTTTACATGAAGAGGGAGAATGCCGGCAGCTGGAATTTTGGACTGGAAAAGGACCAAATATGAGAGACCTATTCTGCATAACTCCAAAAGTCCTGAAAAGTTATGGAGAATTATTTTGGAATATAAAAAAAAATTGGGCGGAAGAAATACCAGAGGGGACCCACCAGGAGGTCACATGCCTGGGGGCGCGCCCTACCCCCCTAGGCACGCCCCTGTGGCTTGTGGGCCCCCTGGCAGGCCTCCGGTGCCCATCTTCTGCTATATGGAGGGTTTTGACCTGGAAAAAATCATAAGAGAGCTTTCGGGATGAAGCGCCGCCATCTCGAGGCGGAACCTGGGCAGAAGCAATCTAGTGCTCCGGCGGAGCTATTTTGCCGGGGAAACTTCCCTCCCGGAGGGGGAAATCGAAGCCATCGTCATCACCAACGATCCTCTCATCGAGAGGGGGTCAATCTCCATCAACATCTTCACCAGCACCATCTCCTCTTCAAACCCTAGTTCATCTCTTGTATCCGATCTTTGTCTCAAAACCTCAGATTGGTACCTGTGGGTTGCTAGTAGTGTTGATTACTCCTTGTAGTTGATGCTAGTTGGTTTACTTGGTGGAAGATCATATGTTCAGATCCTTAATGATAAATAATACTCCTCTGATCATGAACATGAATATTCTTTGTGAGTAGTTACGCTTGTTCCTGAGGACATGGGATAAGTCTTGTTATAAGTAATCATGTGAATTTGGTATTCGTTCGATATTTTGATGCGATGTATGTTGTCTCTCCTCTAGTGGTGTTATGTGAACGTCGACTACATGACACTTCACCATTATTTGGGCCTAGGAGAAGGCATTGAGAAGTAATAAGTAGATGATGGGTTGCTAGAGTGACAGAAGCTTAAACCCTAGTTTACGCGTTGCTTCGTAAGGGGCTGATTTGGATCCATATGTTTCATGCTATGGTTAGATTTATCTTAATTCTTCTTTCGTAGTTGTGGATGCTTGCGACATAGGTTAATCATAAGTGGGAGGCTTGTCCAAGTAAGGGCAGCACCCAAGCACCGGTCCACCCACATATCAAATTATCAAAGTAACGAACGCGAATCATATGAGCATGATGAAAACTCGCTTGACAGAAATTCCCATGTGTCCTCGGGAGCGCTTTGCTTTATATAAGAGTTTGTCCAGGCTTGTCCTTTGCTACAAAAAGGATGGGGCCACCTTGCTGCACCTTTGCTACATTTGTTACTTGCTACCCGTTACGAATTATCTTATCACAAAACTATCTGTTACCGATAATTTCAGTGCTTGCAGAGAATACCTTACTGAAAACCGCTTGCCATTTCCTTCTGCTCCTCATTGGGTTTGACACTCTTACTTATCGAAAGGACTACGATAGATCCCCTATACTTGTGGGTCATCAAGACTCTTTTCTGGCGCCATTGGCGGGGAGTGAAGCGCCTTTGGTGAGTGGAATTTGGTAAGGAAAAATTTATATAGTGTGCTGAAATTTACTGTCACTTGTTACTATGGAAAATAATCCTTTGAGGGGCTTGTTCGGGGTATCTTCACCTCGACCGGAAGCGCGAAGAGTTGCTCCTCAACCTACTGAACCTACTGAAAATATTTATTATGAAATTCCTTCGGGTATGATAGAGAAACTGGTAGCTAATCCTTATGCAGGAGATGGAACACTACATCCTGATTTGCATCTGATCTATGTGGATGAAGTTTGTGGATTATTTAAGCTTGCAGGTTTGCCCGAGGATGATGTCAAGAAGAAGGTCTTTCCTTTATCTTTGAAGGAGAAGGCATTGACATGGTATAGGCTATGTGATGATATTGGATCATGGAACTACAACCGATTGAAATTGGAATTTCATCAGAAGTTTTATCCTATGCATCTGGTTCATCGTGATCGAAATTATATTTATAAATTTTGGCCTCATGAAGGATAAATTATCGCTCAAGCTTGGGGGAGGCTTAAGTCAATGTTGTATTCATGACCCAATCATGAGCTCTCAAGAGAAATTATTATTCAGAATTTTTATGCTCGGCTTTCTCGTACTGATCAATCCATGCTCGATACTTCTTGTACTGGTTCCTTTAGGAAGAAAGATATTGAATTCAAATGGGACTTATTGGGAAGAATTAAACGCAACTCTGAAGATTGGGAACTCGACGGAGGTAAGGAGTCAGGTATAAACCTTAAGTTTGATTGTGTTAGATCCTTTATAGACACCAATGCCTTTCGTGATTTTAGCACTAAATATGGACTTGACTCTGAGATAGTACCTTCTTTCTGCGAATCTTTTGCTGCTCATGTTGATCTCCCTAAGGAGAAGTGATTTAAATATCATCCTCCCATTGAAGTGAAAGTAGTTGAACCTATTAAAGTTGAAGAAGAAACTATTATTTACAATGTTGATCCTGTTATTCCTGCTGCTTATATTGAGAAACCACCTTTCCCTGTTAGAATAAAGGAACATGCTAAAGCTTCAAGTGTGCTTCGTAAGAGTTATACTAGAACACCTACACCCCCTGAACAAATCAAAGTTGAACCTAGTATTGCTATGGTTAAAGATCTCTTGGTTGATAATATTGATGGGCATGTTATTCATTTCTGTGATGAAGCTGCTAGAATTGCTAGACCTGATACTAAAGATAAACATAGACCTATTGTTGGCATGCCTGTTGTTTCTGTTAAAATAGGAGATCATTGTTATCATGGCTTATGTGATGTGGGTGCTAGTGTGAGTGCAATTCCCTTTACTTTATACCAAGAAATTATGAATGATATTGCACCAGCTGAATTAGAAGAAATTGATGTTACCATTAAGCTTGCTAATAGAGATACTATAGCACCAGTTGGGATTGTTAGAGATGTTGAAGTCTTGTGTGGGAAAATAAAATATCCTATTGATTTTCTTGTTCTTGGTTTCCCACAAGATGATTTTTGTCCCATTATATTTGGTAGACCTTTCTTGAATACTGTTAATGCTAAGATAGATTGTGAGAAAGAAACTGTTACTGTAAGTTTTGGGGATGTGTCTCATGAGTTCAATTTCTCTAAATTTCGTAGACAACCCCATGATAAAGAATTGCCTAGTAAGGATGAAATTATTGGTCTTGCTTCTATTGCTATGCCTCCTACTGATCCCTTAGAACAATATTTGCGAGACCATGAAAACGATATGCATATGAATGAAAGGAATGAAATAGATAAGATTTTCTTTGATCAGCATCCTATTTTGAAACACAACTTGCATGTTGAAATACTTGGGGATCCTCCTCCACCCAAGGGTGATCCCGTGTTTGAGTTTAAACAATTACCGGATACTCTGAAATACGCTTATCTTGATGAAAAGAAGATATATCCGGTTATTATTAGTGCTAACCTTTCAGAGCATGAAGAAAAGGGATTATTGAAAACTCTAAGGAAGCACCGTGCTGCTATTGGATATACTCTTGATGATCTTAAGGGCATTAGTCCCACTCTATGTCAGCATAAAATTAATATGGAGCCTGATGCCAAACTAGTCGTTGATCACCAACGACGGTTAAATCCTAAAATGAAAGAAGTGCTAAGAATCGAAATATTAAAGCTTCTGGAGGTAGGTATAATTTATCCTACTGCTGATAGTAGATGGGTTAGTCCCGTTCATTGTGTCCCTAAGAAGGGAGGTATTACCGTTGTTCCTAATGATAAAAATGAATTGATCCTGCAAAGAATTGTTACAGGATATAGAATGGTAATTTATTTTAGGAAATTAAATAAATCTACTAGGAAAGATCATTACCCTCTACCTTTTATTGATCAAATGCTAGAAAGACTATCCAAACACACACACTTTTGCTTTCTAGATGGTTATTCTGGTTTCTCTCAAATACCTGTGTCAAAAGAGGACCAAGAGAAGACCACGTTTACTTGTCCTTTTGGTACCTTTGCTTATAGACGTATGCCTTTTGGTTTATGCAATGCGCCTGCTAACTTTCAAAGATGTATGACTGCTATATTCTCTCACTTTTGTGAAAAGATTGTTGAGGTTTTCATGGATGATTTCTCCGTTTACGGAACTTCTTTTGATGATTGCTTGAGCAACCTTGATCGAGTTTTGCAGAGATGTGAAGAAACTAATCTTGTCTTGAATTAGGAGAAGTGCCACTTTATGGTTAATGAAGGTATTGTCTTGGGACACGAAATCTCCGAAAGAGGTATTGAAGTTGATAAAGCTAAAGTTGATGCTATTGAAAAAATGCCGTGTCCTACGGATATCAGAGGTATAAGAAGTTTCCTTGGTCATGCTGGTTTCTATAGGAGATTTATTAAATACTTCTCTAAAATTTCTCGGCCTCTCACTAATCTCTTGCAAAAAGATATTCCTTTTGTTTTTGATGATGATTGTGTAGAAGCATTTGAAATCCTTAAGAAAGCCTTGATTTCTGCACCTGTTATTCAACCACCTGATTGGAACCTACCCTTTGAAATTATGTGTGATGCTAGTGATTAAGCCGTTGGTGCTGTTCTAGGGCAAAGAGTTGATAAGAAATTAAATGTTATCCATTATGCTAGTAAAACTCTAGACAGTGCTCAAAGAAACTATGCTACCACTGAAAAGGAATTTTTAGCAGTTGTGTTTGCTTGTGATAAGTTCAGACCTTATATTGTTGATTCAAAAGTAACTGTTCACACTGATCATGCTGCTATTAAATATCTTATGGAAAAGAAAGATGCTAAACATAGACTTATTAGATGGGTTCTTCTGCTACAAGAATTTGATTTGCATATTATTGATAGAAAGGGTGCTGAGAACCCCGTAGCAGATAACTTGTCTAGGTTAGAAAATGTTCTTGATGACCCACTACCTATTGATGATAGCTTTCCTCATGAACAATTAGCTGTCATAAATGCTTCACGTAATGCTCCATGGTATGATGATTATCCTTGGTAGACTCTTTTTGAATACTGTAGGGGCTGTTATTGATTGCAATAAAAGCAAAGTCACTTTTCATATCAATGGTAATGAGCACACGGTGCATTTTCCGAAGAAACAATTCCAAGTGAATGGTATAAATGTTATTGAAGAATCTCCGACACTCACTATTGGAAGTTTTCAATTACCTCTACCTACTGCAAAAAGAAATATGATATACTTATTGTTAGGGATATGCACATCCCCATTGAGGTAACTTAGTGTTTTACGAAAGTTCTTCGATTTCATGCTAATCGGAAGTGGTTGTTAATAAGACTTGATCAACCTTATTAATGAATCATTTTTGAGAGGTATGAAGTTGATGAATCTAGTAAGCACAACTCTCTGCTCCTACCTTTTATTTTCTGTTTTAGTTAGTCAAATAAAATAAAATGCCATGGTTATCCTGTTTTCTGTTTTTTCCGTGCAATAAAAAATGACCCAAAAATAAAAATTCTCAGAATGCCCTGAAAATTCAACATGTTTTTTCCCCAAATATTTATGAATTTTTGGTGCAAATAACACCAGAGGGGGGGTGCACCTGGTGCCCACAAGACACCAGGCACGCCAGCACCCCCAGGCGCGCCCTGGTGGGTTGTGGCCCCCACGTGGGCCCCCTCACTTATCTGTTTAGCCCACATCATCACCTACCTCCAGAAAAAAATCACCACAACCAACATTTTCGTGTTCTTGCTCTCAAACCCGCGGATTTCGATCTCTTTGCTCGAAGCTCTGTTTCTGAAACTTTTTGGAGGGATTGCTACTTGGTATGTGACTCCTCCATTGCTCCAATTAGTTTTTGTTTTAGTGGGTTATTTTTAGAGTAATTAGCTACTCTTGGTGCTGCTGTAGATGAGCTTGCATGTTGAATTCTTAGAGTTCTAAGTAGTTTGAATGCTCAATATGGCCTCTATGCACGCTTAGGAGTAGTTGCTAACAATCTTACAAAGTTTTGTTGACAAAATTTTGTGGACTACAAATTTTCAGAATTTTTTTATAGGAATAAAAATGCAATTCTTTAGGAGTTCTTCGAGGAGGAGATCCTCGGGAGCCTCATCAAGTGGAAGCTCAGTTCGACAGTCTTATGTTGAACCAAGCGAAAGCTCGATGCGAGATGCCGCCACCAAATCATGCTTGTGGCCTTGCGACGAGTTTATGGAAGGTGCAGGTATTAAGGAGGAATTTGATCAATTTATTCACAATACAGAGCTTGCTCCCTTCATCGCAGATAAGTTCCCCCAACACCTCGAGCTCACGAAAACCTTCACAAAGAAATATAAATATTTCCCTCATGAGTCTAGAGTTTCGTTCAACCTGTACGATCATTCCTTTACATGCCGTTAGAAATGTTTAGCGATGCATGCAAACTTCCATATGAGGGTTCCCTCGATGAACCAACAAAATCTGAGTACGAATCATTTTTAGTCAATCTTTGCTTTGGCGGAGATAGGGGGTTACACAAGGGAGAATTAATAGCATCCATTTTCCTTCACTACAATATTTTACGCTCTTTAATGGTAAATGTGTTGTAGGCAAACAAGATTGTAGCACACTGTGTGCTCATGATTTGAGTCTCTTACACACTGCCATAACTGGGAATAAGGATTATAATCTTGGTGCAATTGTCGCACGGAGGTTGCAGCTTAATGCTGCTAGTGGTAATTTTTATGGAGGAATCTATGCCTCCCATGTAGCTAAGAGATTAAATGTTTCACCATGGCCTAATGACCCCATCCTACCCTCTCAGTATTTAGATTTTGATGCCATGAAGCATCATAAGTTCCTTACGGGTACGGCCACCAACTATACCTATAACTTGAGATTTAATAAAAAAAGTTGTGCCTGTTGCTTTGCCTGCTCCTCCTCTCTTTGATTTTCACACTAGGGGAAGATATTATGTTCTTGAGAGCGAAGCCCATGCGTACAACGTGGAGGTTGAAGCTGCCAGGAGGGCTATGGAGTCTGTTCCGAGGGCCTCGATGAGCCATCGCCCAGACTATTATTCATACGGGTGGTGATTACCAAGCTAGGCCAAAAGCCTAAGCTTGGGGGAGTACGTATTTCCACCAACATTACATTCATGTTCACTCATTTCATTCCAGTTGTCGGTGTTCACACTTTTTCATTGTAATATCCATGCTTGATTTGTTCTCTCGCTTTCTTCTTGTGTGTTTGAAAAACTTTGAGAAAACCCAAAAATATTTCCTACTTCTTTTTAGTTTTTCTTTCTAGCTTAGTTTAATTGTAGCATCAAAAGAAAACCCAAAAAGATTTCTCGCTTCTTCTTTTACTTGTTGGGAGCTTTCCCGTGTAAATAGTTTTTCTCGTTTTTGTTTTTCCTCTTTAATTTGCTTTCTTCAAGAAAAACCAAAAAACTCCAAAAATATTTCAGTGTGTTTCTCTGAAATTCTTTTCTTTTCTTTACTTGAGTCATACCTAGGAGAAGACCACGATGAAATTGTTGAGTGGCTCTCATCTGCATTATTGTTTATCCAACAAAGAGCCCATATTACTTTGTCTTCTCCTCTTCAATAAAATGTTTACAGATTCCAGCTTAGTCCACGGCACTCTTGCACTATTATTATTTTCTTATCATTCGGTCGTGCAAGTGAAAGGCAATAATGACGACATTTGATGAATTGACTGTGGCAGAGAAAAGCGGGTATGAACTCAACTTGTTTTTGTTTTTGTAAATATGTTTAACCTAGTATCCCTTGATTCAGCTCATTATGATCAAACGTGTTTGCAATGACCATTAGATATTATAGTTGTTCATGCCATGCCTAAGTAGCTAGGAGTGGATAATGATTTATCTTGGGTGTCAACATGCATTAAAATGGTTGTGATGCGGTATGATGATATGGTATCCTCCTCTGAATGTTTCAAGTGGCTTGACTTGGCACATGTTCACGCATGTAGTTGAATCAAAACCAACATAGCCTTCATGATATTTATGTTCATGGTGTCCATATCCTACTCATGCTAGTATTCAATGTTGATTATATGTAATGCATGTTCATGACCGTTTTCGGTCTCTAGCTGGCTGCTTCTCAATCTAATTGCTAGCCTTCACCTGTACTAAGCGGAAATACTGCTTGTGCATCAAAACCCTTAAACCAAGTTATGCCAGATGAGTCCACTATATCTACCTATATGCGGTATTACCCTGCCGTTCTAAAGTAAATTTGCATGTGCCACCTCTAAAAATTCAAATGAACATCTGTTTTGTGTGCCTGGACCACTCGTGGAGCGACAGGGGGCGGTCAGTATCTTCCATGCTAAGCGGGTTATTCTCATGATGAGTGTTTATTCAGTTGTACTTACACGAGAGGGGCGGTAATAGGGATTCCCAGTCCTGCAATCAAAATCAAAAATAATTAAACAAAACTCCCCCAAGAATGTTGTTGGTTTGGACGGTACCCGTGGATGCGGCTCGCCGTGGAGTGTGATTGTTGGTGGAGGGGGAGTAAACCTTTACTTTTACCGCTTGGGAACCGCCGCTAATTTGTTTAGCATGGAAGATATTGATAACTCTTGGTCGTGACGTTGACAGGAAGGGTGTACCTCCCAAAATTATATCTATCTGTGTTTTAAACTTTGAGCTCTGGCACCGCTGCAAATCCATGCTTCCCTCTGCGAAGGGACTATCTATTTACTTTTATGTTGAGTCATCACCTTCTCAAATAAGCGCCAGACCTGAGAGCACTATTGTCATCCTCATGCATTGTGTATAGTTGATGTTGGGTGCAGCATGACCGGATCTTTTCTACCATGAATTACAATGTTTAGTCGTTGCTTGAACTTTGGGGGTGCTCTGCATTTATGTTTTGCGGTCTCAGAAAGGGCTAGCGAGATACCACTATTGTCATATTGTATCATGATTGTTTTGACGAAGTGTTGGTGCTTGAGATATATTATTATTGCTCGCTAGTTGCTTATGTTATTGTTATGAGTTAATATAATTTCTAAGAGTTATTGTTGACATGGTTAGTCATAATCTTTGCTGAAAACCTGGATGCTACTTAAGCATATATATGTAAACAAGAACAAAAGGGTTCATAAAAGTTTTTCTTTATCACTTTCAGTTTGTTAACTGAATTGCTTGAGGACAAACAAAGGTTTAAGCTTGGGGGAGTTGATACGTCTCCAACGTATCTACTTTTCCTCACTCTTTTGCCCTTGTTTTGGACTCTAATTTGCATGATTTGAATGGAACTAACCCGGACTGACGCTGTTTTCAGCAGAACTACCATGGTGTTGTTTTTGTGCAGAAATAAAAGTTCTCGGAATGGAACGAAACTTTTTGGAGATTTATTTCAGAATAAATGAGAATTATTGGAGCCAAAATACACCGAAGCGGGGGGACAGGGTGAGCATCACCCACCAGGGCGCGCCCTAGTGGGTTGTGCCCACCTCGTGGCCCCACTTGCCCTAACTCCGCCACTATAAATTCCTATTTTCGGAGAAAAAAACCAGAGAGAAAGTTTCATCGCGTTTTACGATACGGAGCCGCCGCCACCTCCTGTTCTTCATCGGGAGGCCAGATTTGGAGCCCGTTTGGGGCTCCGGAGAGGGGAATCTTCGGTCTTTGTCATCACCAACCTTTCTCCATCGCCAATTCCATGATGCTCCCCACCGGGAGTGAGTAATTCCTTCGTAGGCTTGCTGGTCGGTGAGGACTTGGATGAGATTCACCATGTAATCGAGTTAGTTTTGTTAGGGATTGATCCCTAATATCCACTATGTTCTGAGATTGATGTTGCTATGACTTTGCTATGCCTAATGCTTGTCACTAGGGCCCGAGTGTCATGATTTCAGATCTGAACCGTTTATGTTATCATCTCTATATCTATGTTCTTGATCTGATCTTGCCTAGTCATATGCACCTATTACGTGTTATGATCCGTCAACCCCATAGTGACAATATTTGGGATACTTCGCGGTGATGACCGTAGTTTGAGGAGTTCATGTATTCACCATGTGTTAATGCTTTGTTCCGGTTCTCTATTAAAAGGAGGCCTTAATATCCCTTAGTTTCCTTATGGACCCCGCTGCCACAGGAGGGTAGGACAAAAGATGTCATGCAAGTTCTTTTCCATAAGCCCGTATGACTATTTACGAAATACATGCCTACATTACATTGATGAACTGGAGCTAGTTCTGTGTCGCCCTAGGTTATGACTGTTACATGACAAATATCATCCAACGAGTTACCGATCCAGTGCCTACGACCTTTCCGCTTATTGTTCTTGCTAAGTTACTACTGCTGTTGCTACTGTTCCAACTGCTACAAAACTATTGCTACTACTGTTACCGCTACTGTTACTGTTACTACTGCTATCAAACTATCATATTACTGTGCTACTGATCACTCTGCTGCAGATATTTAATCTCCAGGTGTGGTTGAATTGACAATTCAACTACTAATACTCTCAAGTAGTCTTTGGCTCCCCTTGTGTCGAATCTATAAATTTGGGTTAAATACTCTACCCTCGAATACTGTTGCGATCCCCTATATTTGTGGGTTATCAGCCTACGACTCAAAATCGGTGTCACCAACATTTCCATATCGGCTACACCTAGTCAAAAGCCTAGACAGAAACCCTAGCCAAGACCCACAACTCGGTACTACCAACATTCCCTTTCGGTGCCACCGAAACCAGTGACCAACTTCCTGGTTAGCCATTTTCATGATTCGGTCCCACCGAGAAGTTGGTCCAACTCTTTGTTAACCCATTTGTCCAAATCGGTCCCACCGAGTTTGAGAAATCGGCGTCACCGAGATTTGGTAACTGCCTAGGTCACCCATATTGGTACCACCGAGTATTCCATATCAGTCTCACCGAAAAGCCTAAAGTTGCCACATTTTGAACAAGTCGGTGCCACCGAGTTTTACTTCGGTTCCACCGAGTTGGGCAATAATGTTGTAACAGTTGGATTTTTGGAGATGCCTATATATACCCCTCCACCACATCCCACTCGAAAGAGAAGCACTCAGAACACACACCCACTTGCCATATGCAATTTTCTGAGAGAGAACCACCTATCCTTGTGTTGAGGTCAAGATCATCCACTCCAATCATATGGATCTTGATTTCTAGCCTCCCCAAGTTTCTTTCCATCCAATCAATCTCTTCTACTCAAGCCAAATCTGTGAGAGAGTGATTGAGTGTTGAGGAGACAATCATTTGAAACACAAGAGCAAGGAGTTCATCGTTACTATCGAGCCTATTACCTTTTGGAGGGTGGTGCCTCCTAGATTGGTTAGGTGTCGCTTGGGAGCCTCCTACTTCGTATTGTGGAGTTGAACCAAGAAGTTTGTATGGGCAAGGAGATCGCCTACTTCATGAAGATCTACCCATAGCGAGGCTAGTCCTTCGTGGACGGAAGCCGTTATGGAATAGTCAAGGTTGCTACTTCGTGGACCCTTATGGGTGGATCCCTCCGTGGACTCTCGCGACCACTACCCTCCGTGGGTTGAAGACTCCATAAACGTGGACGTACGATAGCACCACCTATCGGAACCACGGGAAAAATCTTCGTGTCTCCAAATTGCGTTTGATCTTCCTACCCTTATCCTCTTACATATGCTTGTCTTTACTTTCCGCTGCAATACTCGTAGACATGCATGTGTAGGGTGAACTTGACTTGTGCGAATTGCTAAAATCCACCTATAACTAAAATTGGGAAAAGTGTAGATTTTATTTGGTCAAGTAGTCTAATCACACCCCCTCTAGACATACTTTGGATCCTACAAGTGGTATCAGAGCTTTGGTATCCATTGCATTGGTCTCACAACCTAGAAGAGTATGGCGTCTAGTGAGGAAAACTATCACCATAGAGGTCCATATTTTGATGGTACAAATTTTGCTAGTTGGAAGCATAAGATGAAAATGCATATTCTTGGTCATAACCCTGCCGTATGAGCTGTTGTTCGTGTTGGCTTGCAAGGTGAATTCTTTGGTGATGAAAAGGAACCGGATCATGAAGCGACCGTGGAAGAATTGAAGATGTTGCAATACAATGCTTAAACATGTGACATTCTATTCAACTGCCTATGCCCCAAAGAATTCAACAAAATCAGCCGTCTTGAGAATGCAAAGGAAATTTGGTATACTTTGGTTGATATGCACGAAGGTACCGAATCTGTCAGGGAATCTAAGTTGGATGTGCTTCAAAGTCAACTTGACAAGTTCAAGATGAAGGATGGTGAAGGAGTTGCGGAAATGTACTCTAGGCTTGCTCTCATCACCAATGAGATTGCCGGCTTAGGAAGCGAATAAATGACCGACAAATTCATCATCAAGAAGATCCTTAGAGCCTTGGATGGAAAGTATGACACCGTGTGCACATTGATCCAAATGATGCCAAACTACAAAGATCTCAAGCCTACAGAAGTCATTGGAAGGATTGTTTCTCATGAGATGTCACTCAAAGACAAGGAAGAACTTCACACCAAGTCAAGCGATGCTTACAAAGATATGAGCGACACTCCCGCTACATCAAGTGACAACCTTGTAACCAATGAAGAGATAAGCCTCATGGTCAAGAAATTTGACAAGTTCTACAAGAGTAGAGGCAAAGAGAGAAGCTCCAATTCAAGATATGAAGAGAAGCGTTCATCTAGTCGTGACCGAAATTGCTACAATTGTGGAAGGCCCGGACACTACTCAAATGAGTGCACGCCCCCCACAAGAGAAGAGAAGAATCACATAGAAGACGAAGCTCAAGAGATGAGTTGCCTTGAAGAGAGAGAAGGAGTAGAGATGATTGTTATTAACGAAGACCCTCAAGGAGAACTAGGGACTCGGAGAAGAAGGACAAGCACACCAAGAGCTACACATGAAGAAGACATCAAGCTCATGTTGGTGAATGGGTTTCCGGCTCCGAATCCGACAACCAATCCGAGAGAAGCTATCACTCCAACTCCGACTATAGTCAAGATGAAGGTGTTGCCGGACTTGCACTCGTAACCTCCAACTCCTACGACATATTTGATTCACCAAATGAAGGGAGTGGAAGTTGCTTCATGGCTAAAGGCCCCAAGGTGTCACACCCCGAATACATTGACTTCAATAGTGATGAGGATGACTCACTTGGAGATGATGACTTGCTATTTGATAAAACTAGTGATATTAGTCAAAATGAGCTAGACAATGATCATGCTAGTCAAGATAAGTCGTGTGACGATGATAAAAAGGAAATAGAACAACTAACTAAAGAATTAAACACTCTTAAGTTAGCTCATGAATCTACTTTAGAAGATCATAGAGAGCTTGTAAGAACTCATGAGAAGCTACGCTTCGAGAAGCTCAATTTGGAGCAAGAACATGAGTTTGTTAAAGCAATCAATGACGATCTCCGAAAGAAGACTTCTTCTTATTTGGCCAAACGACTATTCTTGTCTACATTTATTCCACAAGTTAAGACTAAGCAATCTAGTAACAAAGGCAAGAAAGGTTCTTCATCTAGTAACAACAAAGCTAATGCTAAATCAAATGATGTTGTTTCTAGTAGCTCTATTGATTCCACTAACGATTCTCTTAGCCAAGTTACACTTGAGCAAGAAAACAATTTATTGAAAGGAATTATAGAGAAAGGTGTCTACAAAAGTCTTGCCGGATGTAAGCAATTCGAAGAAATTGTACGCAAGCATGGAGGATACCGGAAGAACCATGGCATTGGGTACTTCAACGCCAATGGAGTTGAATGGGAAGAAGGTCAATACCCCAAGCCCAAGTTTGTTCCTCAAAGGGAGAAGTATGAACCTACTCCTCCCAATGGAACAAGCTCTCAAGATGACCTTGCTCCACAAGACCACAAGGGCAAGGGCAAGATTCATGATGACATTGACACACTTGAAGATGAGTCCCTAGCCATGGTGAAGTGGGTTCCCAAGGCTACTCCAAGTTCTACTTCAACTAATACTACTTCAACACCAAGGATCCCCATCAATTTGATGTGGGTCCCCAAGAAGAAGAACTAGAGAAGTTCATAAGGGGTGACTCCGCCAATGAAATTCACTCATATTCATAATTGGCAAGAGCTATTTGCAATCAACTCCAACTCTATGTAATAGTTCAAGGAGTCACACATTCCCTCAAAGGTAAGCAAGAGACAAGGTAACGAATGAATCCATGGAAATCATCTTATATGCTTTGCACTCCATGTCCATAGATATCCTTGTATGTGTCTCTTGTTTGGGACTAACCCATGTAGGTGAGAAGAGTAAGAAACAATGAGGATTGCTCCCAACTCAGGATGATCTTCATCAACTATGAGCATCCACCACTACATCACCCACATGAAGTCTTCTACGACAAAACCCAAGGTTAGTTTATCCCTCTTAGGGGGGATGTCACATCAAGGGGGAGCTTTACTCTAAGACTTGAGTTAAAGCATCTCTTAAGAATGTGACAACATTAAATGCTTTATGAAAAAGTGGTAACCCCACTTGTGCTTAAACGATGAGTATGACCTATGATCAAGTATTTTTACTTGACTCCTAAGTCAATATACTCATATATAGATGACTCCGTCATCGCCAAAATGCTTGTTAGATGCTAGAGTGGTTTTGCATGTTTGCCATGATTTCACTGGACATCTTATTGTGTGAGCCTGTTGGTATGCATATCTTTTCTCATTCGAGGACATCCAATTGTTGCTATTTTGTTCTTATTTTTCTTTTGACCAATTGGATGTACAAGAATGCCTAGGACCCCTCTCTAGCTATCTATGCTTTCTTGTCTCAAGTTCTATTCTTGCTTCATCACAAAACTTGAACAAGCACTTCTCGAACCCTCTGTGTGAGGAGCACTCGGAGTTCCGTTTCGTCAAGGCTGACTTCCAAAACCTCCCTAAAATGCAACTCGGTGTAACCAATCAAAAATTCTCGGTCCCACCGAATGCTCAGGGTTGATCTGTCTTTGCACCTCGGTAGCACCGATACCATAATCTCGTCTTCACCGAGTTTCCCTGTCAACTGACAGTAGTGGAACTCGGTGGCACTGAAATTTCAGTATCGGCGTCATCGACAGTAAAGGGTACTTAATCCCGGCGGACCCGACGTTTTGGAATTCATCTTCAAACGCTCGAGTCTCCAACCCTAAGCTGCCGCACCAGACCCCTTGGTCGTCGCCCTTGTCTCCTCGAGCGCCTTCGCCATTGGGATCCTCGCCGTCGACGGAAATCATCATCGCCGTCGTCGTCGTAGTCGGACCATCGCCAAGTTAGGGTATGGTTTCGATCCCCTCATGCGTTCCAATGTCTAATTCAAACGCATTAGGGTTGCTCCGTAATCTTGCCACAGATTGAAAGCTTCCTACTCCACCAAATACTCCATAGATTAGAGAACGAGGAAACTTTGGATCTGACCTCCCGCAACATACATCTCGGTAACACCGAGTTGATAAAATCGGTCCTACCAATTTAGTTTTTAGGGTTTCTGAGAACCGCTTCGGTGAGACCGAGCAGTTCTTTTCGGTGACACTGAAAAGACTGCCCAAGTGTGTGTTAATGCAAGTGGTCTGTCTTGGTGACTCCAAAAATTTCAACCCGGTGCAATCGAAATACATTTTGCAGTAGATCAAACCCAAGTTTCTAAGTTCATTTTTTTTAAACTCCAATATTTTGTGATGCTCAACCTATCTGCTCTTCTATACTCTATTCACAGGGTCAGCATGTCAGGTTCAGATGACAGTCAGAACAACTTTAGAGAAGGAGATGTGGACATGAGTGCATGCACTAGCCCTGAAGGTAGTTCATCTTCTTATGATGATGTGCCTAGTTCTCCTGACCTGCCCAAGGCTGCCACCAGGGCAAGGAAGAAGTTGAAATCAGATGAGGAAGATGCCGATTTTGTGCTAGAAGAAGTATTAGCCAAGAAGCAGAAAGAAAAAGCTGCCAAGAGCACAACTACAGAGGCTACTTCTACAAAGAGAGCTATCAGAAAGGAATATGCTAGCACTGATGCTAGGAGAGCTCCTGAAAGTGCCAAGGCCAACACATCTATTTCTATTGAGCCAGTAAAGAGTTCTAAGTCTAAGAAGGCAGTAGAGAAGAAGAGGATCAGGAAGAGAATTATATATGTTGTTGGCAGACCAACTTCAATGTATGAAGTCCAGCAGAAGCTGAGGAACAAGAGGAGGAGGAGGAGGAACCAGCTGCCAAAGCCCCTCCAGCTGAGAAGAAGAAATTGATGGCAGATGCTATGCCCAAGGATGCTCCAGCTAAGAACACCAAGTCTGCTCCCAAGAAGACTACTGCAGCCTCCAAGTCAAAGAAGTCTACCAGAGACATTCCAAGTGCTGCTAAGAACAAGAAGTCCACTATGATAGAAGAAGAGGAGGACATATCTGTTTTGAGAAAACTGAGGCCCCACTTGCCTATTCATAATGATGATCACCCAGTTGCAGAAGATATGAAGAAGAGGAAAGACTCAGGGCTGAGGAAGTGGAGAGCTGTTGATCCCTATGCCTCCAGGAGAAGGACTGCTGTGGATGCCAGATTTCACACCAAGGAACATCAAGACTTTTATGAGACTGTCCTATTGGACAAGAGCCCAGCTATTAGTGACATGAGATATGTCGACTGGGACTACATCAAGGACAATGAAGATTTCTTTCCCAGTGTCAGAGACAACTTCCAGTGCATTGATCTTGCAAACTTTGTTGGCCGAGAGTTTTCAGCATGGAATGATGAGATGATCATGCAGTTCTATTCCACTGCACACCTTTATCCGGATGGCAGGATTGTTTGGATGACTGAAGGAGAGAGGTACCAATCAACTATTGATGAGTGGGCTACCATCTTAGGAGCTCCACAGGTACAAGAGGGAGATTTGGATGTCTACACTGAATCCAACATGAGCCACAACTCCATGGCAAATATGTAGAAGGAAATCCCTGCTTCACATGTGCATTCACATAAGTTTGGGTCTGTCTATTTCCTGCAAGCACGACTACCCACCACTAACAACATTTTGAGGCATACCTTGATGCCCAAATCTGGAGATGATAAGATGATAAGGGGGTACTCCATCAACATGCTGCATCACATAGACTCCCACACCAGGATAAGAGTGATGGACTTGATAGTAGATACTGTGAAGAGGACAGCTGCAGACCAGAAGAGATCTTGTGGATATGCACCATACATTCAGATGCTCATTAACTCTAAGTTAGAGAAGAATGTGTATGCACTTGATCATCCCCATTTGCCACTCCAGCCAGAGTTAGAAGATAATGTCGTGGTGATGGATCCTAGTCATCCCACTTCATCTACTGCACATGCAGAGGCTGAAGCAGCTAGAGCCACCAGTGCTCAGGCTCCTAGAACAAGGAATGAGCAAATGGATCTTCTTATTAGCACCATTCAGAGCATGCAGAAGTACATCAAGACCATTCAGCTCAATCAAGATAGTCTTGTGAGGATTGTGGAGGATAAGTTTTCCACACTGAACAACAAAGTGGATGGACTGACTAAGACTGTAGATGAACTTAAGAAGGAAGTCGATGAAGCTCCAATTCCCCACTCCACAGATTCTGATGATGATGACAGTCCACCTCTCAGGACCAGCACTCAGTTCAAGACTCAAGCCAGAACTCCTACAGTGTTTGCTGCAGAGTTGAGGCCATCTTCTTCAGCACCTGCCACATCTCCATCAGTTCCATCAACTCCAGTGTCTACTCCACCACCTCAGAGGACTTCAGCTGAACTCTTCGCGGATGCTCTTCTCTAGACTCCATCGACAGCTACAGGAGCAGCTTCATCATCTCATGGAGGAGATCCAGCCCAGAGCGACGCTTAGCTCTATAGCTTTGAACTTTTTGGTAACTTGTTGCCAAAGGGGGAGAAGTTGTAGATCATAGGGCTTCTAGAGAGAGAGAGAGTGTGTTGCATTTTGATTCCTCTCTGCTAGTTTAAAAAATAGTTGGTTTATCGTTTGGTTGAAACTTTGTTGGTGTTTGATCACATACCCTTGTGTGATGCTACTACTTTACTATCTTTGAGATATATCTTGAGGATCATTCACTTAATGTTTGGTGTGTTGTGCTTGTTATTCACTCATATTAATGCTTGCGCACCACCAAGTTGTATGTGACATGGAAGAGTGACCCATAATCCTAATCGATTGTGCATTTGCATTCAAATGCAAATTTAAAATAATGCACAAATTTAGGGGGAGCTCTTGCTTATCACATACTTCTCAAAGCGACGATGCTATTCTTTGATTATATCTCTCATCGAAGTTTGATCTATATGTTGTCATCAATTACCAAAAAGGGGGAGATTGAAAGCACAACTTCTCCCTAGGTGGTTTTGGTAATTAATAACAACATATATTTCATTGGACTAATGTTTCCACTAAGTATGTTTCAGGAAAAAGTTCAATGTTTGATTGGCAAAGGACTGTGAGGAGACCCCAAGATGCAAGGAATATGATTGGCTAAGCTACAAGCATGAAGACTCTACATTTTACTTTGTGAGAAATCACTTTGAGTCCATAGGAAAAGCCAATACTATCAAAAGGGGGTGAGGTAATAATGGTGAATGAAATGCTCAAAGTGATCAAGTGTTAGTCACCAAAAACACCCACAAGCTCTCCCATAAATATTCTGTCATAGAGCCTATCACTCAAAATCGGTGTCACCAACATTTCCGTATCGGCTACACCGAGTCAAAAGCCCAGACAGAAACCCTAGCCAAGACCAACAACTCGGTACTACCAACATTCCCTTTCGGTGCCACCGAAACCAGTGACCAACTTCCTGGTTAGCCATTTTCATGATTCGGTCCCACCGAGTTTTGCAAATCGGTTTCACCGAGAAGTTGGGCCAACTCTCTGTTAACCCATTTCTCCAAATCGGTCCCACCGAGTTTGAGAAATCGGTCTCACCGAGATTTGGTAACTGCCTAGGTCCATTGTTGAGGAAATCGTTAACTGGTAACTGCTCGGTTGGTTAGTGAGTAGGGGATTAATAGGCTAATCGGGGAGTTAATCGGCCATTTAATTAATTAATCGAGCGATTTATCAGTTAATCGGCTATTCGGTGACCCAATGAGTAGGGATTAATCGGCAAGTTAACTGGTTGATCGGATGAATTCTTGAACAGGGCCTAGGTCACCCATATCGGTACCACCGAGTATTCCATATCAGTCTCACCGAAAAGCCTAAAGTTGCCACATTTTGAACATGTCGGTGCCACCGAGTTTTACTTCGGTTCCACCGAGTTGGGCAATAATGTTGTAACGGTTGGATTTTTAGAGATGCCTATATATACCCCGCCACCACATCCCACTCGAAAGAGAAGCACTCAGAACACACACCCACTTGCCATATCCAATTTTCCGAGAGAGAACCACCTATCCTTGTGTTGAGGTCAAGATCATCCACTCCAACCATATGGATCTTGATTTCTAGCCTCCCCAAGTTGCTTTCCATCCAATCAATCTCTTCTACCCAAGCTAAATCTGTGAGAGAGTGATTGAGTGTTGAGGAGACTATCATTTGAAACACAAGAGCAAGGAGTTCATCGTTACTATCGAGCCTATTACCTTTTGGAGGGTGGTGCCTCCTAGATTGGTTAGGTGTCGCCTGGGAGCCTCCTACTTCGTGTTGTGGAGTTGAACCAAGAAGTTTGTACGGGCAAGGAGATCGCCTACTTCATGAAGATCTACCCATAGTGAGGCTAGTCCTTCATGGACGGAAGCCGTTATGGAATAGTCAAGGTTGCTACTTCGTGGACCCTTATGGGTGGAGCCCTCCGTGGACTCTCGCGACCCCTACCCTCCGTGGGTTGAAGACTCCATAAACGTGGACGTACGATATGCTTGTCTTTACTTTCCGCTGCAATACTCGTAGATATGCATGTGTAGGGCGAACTTGACTTGTGCGAATTGCTAAAATCTGCCCATAACTAAAATTAGGAAAATGATAGATTTTATTTGGTCAAGTAGTCTAATCACCCCCCTCTAGACATACTTTGGATCCTACAGCAAGTCTCTTTACTAGTTCCGTAATACAAGATCCCGTGACTAACTCCTTAGTCACATTGCTTGCAAGCTTCTTGTGATGCTGTATTACCGAGTGGACCGAGAGATACCTCTCCGTCATATGGAGTGACAAATCCCAGGCTCGATCCACGCCAACCCAACAAACACCCTCGGAGATACCTGTAGAGCACCTTTATAGTCACCCAGTTATGTTGTGACGTTTGATACACACAAGGCATTCCTCCGGTGTCAGGGAGTTGCATGATCTCATGGTCGTAGCATATACTTGACATGGATAAAGCAGTAGCAATAAACTAACACGATCAAATGCTATGCTTACTGTGGGTCTTGTCCATCACATCATTCTCCTAATGATGTGATCACGTTATCAAATGACAATTCATGTCTATGGTCAGGAAACCTTGACCATCTTTGATCAACGAGCTAGTCTAGTAGAGGCTCACTAGGGACATAGTGTTGTCTATGTATCCACACATGTATCTGAGTTTCCGATCAATACAATTATAGCATGGATAATAAACGATTATCATGAACAAGGAAATATGATAATAACCAATTTATTATTGCCTCTAGGGCATATTTCGAACACGAGCCCCGGAACATCGGCCTCTGCCTGCTAAGGTGGTCATGGACGACCAACACAATAGCCACAAAGTTCCTCATCGTCGGATGACGAATCATCTGAGTCGCAAATGAAATTGTGGAAAAGAACTCGTCGGCGGAGTCCATTTGTACCTTGCGGGCAAACCGTTGAACAACTTGCGGGCGTCGTCGAAGAAGTTGGTCGGTGCAAAGCGTCGCGCCTCCCCTTGACCCGGTAGCAGGCATGTCGGCGTCTTGCGAGCGTGTAGGCGTCCGGCGAGTAGGCATTGGGGGGGGGGGGGGGGGCAGGAGGTGCTAGCTGTCGGGCGCGGGCCGAGCGAGGAGGTGTCGGAGGCGATGTCGGGAGATGCTCCGACGGCGATGGGGTGAGGCGTTGGTGGCGGCGGCGTTGGAAGGTGGCCGACTGCGGGGTGAGTGCGGACGGCTGGCCTAGGCACGGATCCGGAACTGGGCGGCGGCGGTGACTGGGGGTGGCGGCCGGGTGTGCTGGGAGGAAGATGGAATTGCCAATGTGCCACCGATAGGCGGGCCAAGGGAGGAGTATGCGGGCGTCCGCTTCGTGTCCGCACCGACGCAAACAAGGCCTAAATTTAGACTTTAAATGAGTCGCGTGGTGGACATAAAACGAACACGCGTCCGTTTGAATCGACGCGTTGGGTTGATTTTTATGTTCGTTTCGAACTTTCGATGCAAACGAACCGACGAAATGGGTCGACGGTTTGAGTTAGTTCTTATGTTCGCTGTGGGAGGCCATTACCCATCTGGCCATTGAGCACACCTACCGGTCAGCCTCCCCCACTCTTCTTGCTTCTACACTCTACCTCTGCTTTCTCCTCCCCTTCCTCTGTCTTCCGCTTCTCTCTTCAGGCTGCATCGTCTCTGCACGAGCACAAACATTCGCGTTGAAGTTTTTCCAGAAGAAAACAATAATAATGGAGAAAAAAGGAAGCACAAAAACGCCAGCCATCCACCACCGTCCACCGCCACCTGCATTTCCATGTGTGCGCACACGGAGAAGCACCTCCGAACAAAAAACCAAACGAAAATAAAGGATCGAAGCTGCTCTCAGACAAGGACGAAGGAGCCTTTTTGGTGCGCAGATCTCCACGCCAGTGCGCTGCATTCCAATTTTAGTTCTTTCCCCGTGAGGAGGGGAGGCCAGGCTAGGCGAGGCAGGGGGGATAGGGCAGCCGCCGCTGCGTGGTGGACTGACTGGTGTGGTGGGTGGTGGGTTTTGCGGGCGGGGTTTAGCAGGTCTCGGGGAAATGGAGATGGCTCTCCGGCCACGGAGCCCTCCGTGCCCTCGGGGCAGGCAACCGCTCGTCGTCGTCGTCCGGCCGGCCGGCCGCGGCGGCGCCCTCGCGCAGGTACGGACGATTAAGGTTCTTGATTCGGTTCGCTCACGGAATGTTCTTTGATTTGGGAATTAGTAAGTGGCATGCGTGTATGTTGATCATCCTGGTTCTGTCCCGGGTCGCGTTTGTTGTGATTTTGATTTGTTTCGTCTCGGGAACATTTACATTTGGGAGCGGTGTTCTTTCCCGGATGGGTTTTCTTATGGTTACTGGGAGGATTTCGATTTGCATGTCGAAGATACTGGTTATTTAATTTGGCGGGCTGGGATTCTTATATTGGCTTAAAACGACGTGATTTTAGTTTTGCTGGAAGAGACAAAGAACATAAATTATGTTATATATTTGTTAAAAAAATTCCCTGTTTCTAGTGTTTAAGTCTGCATGATCATGGAAAGGTTTCTTGTTAATGCTAATGCTTGTAAATTTGGAGTGGAACTTTTCATGGCAAGTGTTTGAAACAAGAAACAGAAATTCATTGTTTATTACATTGTCTGCTCCTATTTTTGTGATGAAATTATTTCCTTCAGTTATTTCCATATATATTTTCTGTGATGAAGTCATTTCTGTATGTAATGCCAGCATTACCATCTTTTTATAAGCTTGACTTTGGCTGCCAGATAGCGAGTGAATCAGTAGTTTGAAATGTGCTAATGTTTATGTTGAAATGGAACTCTGGAGACGATATAAAATGGATCACATCCTTTCTGTTTATCAGAGAAATTTTCCTTGCTTAGAGGCGAGGTCAGAAGGCAATTTCAGTAGAACTTATCTGAGAGGCATAACTAATTTGGTAGTGACAAATGGATTTCTGCTCTGATTGTTCGTAAATATATTCTGGTTTGCTCAAGCATTGTTCTACAAGAGGATTTTCTTTTATGTTCAAACACATTGAGCCGCACAACTTATTTCCCCTTTTGTGTGTTTCCAGCCTTTTTGGATGAATGGCAGATGTACTCGAAGCAGGAATGTTCGATGCATGGTAGCAAGTTCAGGTTTGGGGAATAATTTGCAAAAGGTTTAGCCTATCATTCTATTAGATGTTCTGTTGAGTTCATGTCTGTCCAAATTGCACCCTGCAGATTCTCCTAATAGGAAATCAAGGAGGTTGGTATCACCTCAAGTTAAAGTCATTTCTTCTAGAGGATATACGACGAGACTCATTGTTGAACCGAGCACCGATAATACAGAACACAATAATGGGGATGAAGAAACTTTTGACACATACAATGCGCTATTAAGTACCGAGACAGCAGAATGGACAGATACTAGAGAAGCCGAAACTGCTAAAGCGGACTCGTCACAAAATGCTTCAAGCAGTTCTATAATCGGGGAACTAGATGTGGCGGATGAAGATGTACTCGCGGTTGATCTGACAGTGAATGCATCGAGCAGTGTAACGAAGGGGGAAGTGGATGCAGCGGACAAAGCAAGAGTTGAAGAAGATGTATTTGAGCTGGATTTGCCAGCAACTACATTGAGAAGTGTGATAGTGGATGTGATGGATGGTAATGGGACTGTACAAGAGACATTGAGAAGTGTGATAGTAGATGTGAGGGATGATGTGGCGGACAAAGCTACAGTTGAAGAAGATGTATTTGAGCTGGATTTTTCAGGAAATGTTTCAAGCAGTGCGAAGACCGTGGAACTAGATGCGGTTGATGAAGTCGGGCCTGTTCAAGACACATTTGAGGCGATCTCGTCAGGAAATGTTTCAGACAGTGCAACGGTACGGGAAGTGGATGAAGCTGGGAATGATCAAGACATATTTAAAGCAGATTTGTCAGGAAATGTTTTTTCAAGCAGTACAACAGTGGAAGTGGGTGCAGTGGATGAAGCTGGGTCTATAAAAGATAGGTTTGAGACGGATTCGTCAGGAAATGTTTCAACAAGTGTGACAATGTGGGATGCAATTGATGAAGCCGTGGCTGATCAAGACGCAGTTGAGGCGGATTTGTCGGGAAATGCCTCAAGCTGTGCAACATACAGAGAAGCAGATGATGTGGTGGATGAAAATAGATCAGAAGAGAAAACATTTGTAATGGATTCAGTGGGTGAAGCTACCGATGAAGAAGAGACTTACCAACAGCAATATCCAGTACCGTCTTCATTCTCTATGTGGAACAAGGCTATTGCTAAAACAGGTGTCAGTTTGAATCCCGAGCTGCGACTTATCAGCGTTCAAGAACAAGACAAAGTAAACTTTACTGATAAACAAGACCTCTCAATTGCTGATTTACCAGGACAAAACCAATCAATCATTGGTTCATGTAAACAAGATAAATCAATCGCTGATATCGCGGGACCGACCCAATCAATTTTTGGTTCTAGTAAACAACACCGATCAATTGTTGCTTTCCGCAAACAAAACCAGCCAATTGTTACCGTGCCTAAAGAAAAGCAGTCCATAGTTGGATTCCGTAGTCAGGATCTTCCGATTGTTGGTCTCCCTAAACAAAACATACCAATTGTTGGTACGTCGAGAGAGGGTCAAACAAAGCAAGTTCCTGTTGTTGATAGACAGGATGCGTTGTATGTGAATGGACTGGAAGCTAAGGAGGAAGATCACACATCCGAGAAAACTGATGGGGATGTGCTTCATGTAAAGTTTAATATTGACAACGTGTTGCGGAAGCATCAGGCAGGTAGAACCCAAGCAGTGGAAACGACAACTTGGAAAAAAGTTGATGAGGAACATCTTTACATGACTGAACATCAGATAGGTGCTGCCGAAGGACAGATGGTAGTTAATGAGGATGAGCTTTCTATAACTGAAATTGGAATGGGGAGAGGTGATAAAATTCAGCATGTGCATTCTGAGGAAGAACTTTCATGGTCTGAAGATGAAGTGGAGTTAAATAAGGATGATGGACAATATGAAATTGACGAGATCTCTGTGTCCGTTAACGTTGAACCAGATATCCAGGGGTCACCACAGGATGTTGTGGATCCACAAACACTACGGGCAATGCTGCAAGAACTCGCTGACAAAAACTATTCGATGAGGAACAAGCTGTTTGTTTTTCCAGAGGTAGTGAAAGCTGATTCAGTTATTGATCTTTATTTAAATCGTGACCTAACAGCTTTGGCGAATGAACCCGATGTCGTCATCAAAGGAGCATTCAATGGTTGGAAATGGAGGCTTTTCAGTGAAAGATTGCAGAAGAGTGACCTTGGAGGGGTTTGGTGGTCTTGCAAACTGTACATACCCAAGGAGGCCTACAGATTAGACTTTGTGTTCTTCAACGGTCGCACGGTTTATGAGAACAATGGCAACAATGATTTCTGTATAGGAATAGAAGGCACTATGAATGAGGACCTGTTTGAGGATTTCTTGGTTAAAGAAAAGCAAAGGGAGCTTGAGAAACTTGCCATGGAAGAAGCTGAAAGGAGGACACAGACTGACGAACAGCGGCGAAGGAAAGAAGCAAGGGCTGCAGATGAAGCTGTCAGGGCACAAGCGAAGGCCGAGATAGAGATCAAGAAGAATAAATTGCACAGTATGTTGAGTTTGGCCAGAACATGTGATGATAATTTGTGGTACATAGAGGCTAGCACAGATACAAGAGGAGATACTATCAGGTTATATTATAACAGAAACTCAAGGCCACTTGCACACAGTACTGAGATTTGGATGCATGGTGGTTACAACAATTGGACAGATGGACTCTCTATTGTTGAAAGCTTTGTCAAGTGCAATGACAAAGACGGCGATTGGTGGTATGCAGATGGTACGACATCTCAACCTTTGTATATGAGGCAACATTGTTTTGATTTTTTTTCTGTTGAGGCAACATTGTTTTGATTCTGGCATAATGCTCCTACAAATATGGCATGAATTTCCTTGTTTCATTAATGTCATGAGAAAGCATTTGATTAACTCGAAGGCCATGGAAGCTTAGCCTTTACCTTAGATGGATGCTTAAAGATCATTCTGTACTCCATGGAGCATATATGTAATGTAACACCTTGCTTTGTACATGTACAGTCATTCTACCTGAAAAAGCACTTGTGTTAGACTGGGTTTTTGCTGATGGGCCAGCTGGGAATGCAAGGAACTACGACAACAATGGTCGACAAGATTTCCATGCTATTCTTCCAAACAACAATGTAACCGAGAAAGGCTTCTGGGTGCAAGAGGAGCAAAACATCTATACAAGGCTTCTGCAAGAAAGGAGAGAAAAGGAAGAAACTATGAGAAGAAAGGTCAGTTGCAACAAAATCTTTGCATATAGATCTGTATAGTTTTAATCAGCTGAGTGATGGCAAATTTATTCCCTTTTTACTATTTTCCAAGTTCAAAATGCATGGTTCCACACAAGTTTATCCAAAATCACTATATACCAATCACAACATAACTTACTTTACCATTAAGACCATCCCTACTTCAAATTTGCAAGGTAACTCCCTTTCGGGCTGGTTGGTTTGATGAGTAACTGTCAATTAACAAACACAAGAGTTTTTTTTTCATTTGTGGTGGATATATCTGATGTTTGAAATAAAACATATGATCAGGATTATTTGGGTTGACTCATGCTCCTTTTTACCTACACAGGCTGAGAGAAGTGCAAATATGAAAGCTGAGATGAAGGCAAAAACTATGCGAAGGTTTCTGCTTTCCCAGAAACACATTGTTTATACCGAACCGCTTGAAATACGTGCTGGAACCACAGTGGATGTGCTATACAATCCCTCCAATACAGTGCTAAATGGAAAGCCGGAGGTTTGGTTTAGATGCTCCTTTAACCTTTGGATGCATCCAAGTGGAGCATTGCCACCCCAGAAGATGGTGAAATCAGGGGAGGGGCCGCTCTTAAAAGCAACAGGTTTGAGCTTGCGTTCTTTCATCACTCTTATTATTATATATATAAGCATTTTAATGCAATCAATACAGTCAAGTGCAACTAATGATCCACAGATAGTATCAAATATCTACTGTTCTGTTATTGGTAAGAATTAGCCAGTTGTTTAGCCATAACAGATAAGCAACTACTCCTTCTGTTCACCAATATATGACGTTTTGGACTAACCATACAAGTCTCTAAAACGGCTTATATTAATGAACAGAGGGAGTACTATATAGGATTGTAGCTGTTTTAAGGCCGAGTGTTTGCTCGGGTGGCTAGCCGAAACAGGCTAGTGCTTGCAGGCTCCCCCTGCGCAGGGTGAGTGGTCACCTTTGTTCTTAAAAATTATGGTACCAAAGGCTAGTCCCGGTTGGTCGAGTTTTGTAGGCATTTTTTGGAGTGTGACTGGGAGAATCTTTCTGGTATAAGGCCTATAGGCCTACTTTGATATATGTTGTGAAGTCGCTTAAGCCTTGTTATAACGTGGAAATTTAGTGCCCCAACTTGACCAAATCTCTGTTAAATTGCTTTACTGTGTACTGTATGCATCGATGGCGCAGAGGCCGGGGGTAATAAAGCTTCCATTTTCTACAAAGAAGTTACTTATACTACTTGCCTTGTAATTACCGAGTACGATACAGAACCGAAAAGCTGTATCCTTCCTATTTCGCTATATATGTTTATCTATGTTCCTTGTCCAGTTAATGTTCCGCCGGATGCCTATATGATGGACTTTGTTTTCTCCGAGTCGGATGAAAATGGGATCTATGACAACAGGAATGGGATGGACTATCATATTCCTGTTTCTGATTCAATTGAAACGGAGAATTACATGCGTATTATCCACATTGCCGTCGAGATGGCCCCCGTTGCAAAGGTAATATAATTCTAAGGCTAGTTTCTGTGATTCGAGGAACTCATCACTTTTTGCCATTTTTTCTTTCTATACCATAATACTATGCTCCGTAATTATCAATGATCTCATAGGTTGGAGGTCTCGGGGATGTTGTTACAAGTCTTTCACGTGCTGTTCAAGATTTAGGACATACTGTCGAGGTTATTCTTCCGAAGTACGATTGTTTGAACCAAAGCAGTGTAAGTTGAAGTACTGTACTCATAATCTATTCACTTAGTCTTTAAAATTTCAACTCAAAATGCCACGAAGCTTCAATTGAAGCTAAAGAGTTCTGAGCGTATCTTTCACTGCAATGGAGCGGCAGTAAGGTGGCACAGATCCCAATAAACCAATATATGACCCCAATAAGGCGATGCCAAGATCAGCAGGCACTAATGAATTTCCATTGTTTTATATCCATTATACATTATTAATCAAGTTACATCTATTTCAATTCAGGTGAAGGATTTACATTTATATCAAAGTTTTTCTTGGGGTGGTACAGAAATAAAAGTATGGGTTGGACGAGTCGAAGACCTGACCGTTTACTTCCTTGAACCTCAAAATGGGTATGCATCAGCTAATGTATTGTACAAGTACTCCTTTCACAAAATTATTAGGCCAGAGAACTTCTACCTTTTTACATTCATATAATTACCATCGTCTTAGAGACTATAGAAGCTAATTAGTAACAATACATTGGCCTTGGCAGTCCAATGCACTGGCTGAAAGCTAGTTTTGAGCTAAAGGAATTTCCTGCTAGATGCGCCAATAAATCCAACTAATTCCAACTAATTTTGAAGTTCCATGATCACCCTTGGACACGTAGCCTTCATGACCAAGAGCACCGCTAAGATAATCGCTTGGGCACAAAGGGTTGTGCATTAAGGCTAAGATTTGGTCAGCTGTTGTCGAGGACTCCACAGGGCTCCTTACAGTTTTTCTTCTGATATTTTGCGCCCATATGACCCTATCAAACGCTTGTAATATGTAATAAACTATTGCTATCTGTCATTCAATTAAGTAATAAGGTAGACAATCCTTTATCTTTCCCTTTAAAAAGTTATATCTTATTTATTCTTGAGAATGCGTTTGATTGGCAAATTTCAGTTTTTCTAGATTGCTCGACACACATTGCAAGTGTTGTGTACAACTTCCAGTATCTGGTGTAGGATTACCATTTCAATTAAGAGAAATATGAAAGAAAAGAAATGTTGTAGCGTGAATGTTAGAGCTTAAAAGACACAAGCAATCAGCACTATTTATTAGATCAATGATTTACTTGTCTGGTTGTCTCTTTTTGGTTCTCTTATAAATCATTTATTTGATTAGATGATTTACTATTTATCTCAAGAACTCTGCTGAGGATTTTTCTTGTAGCAGGATTCACAAACTATTCATTTTGACATTTTCCTTTTCTAGGATGTTTGGTGTTGGATGTGTATATGGAAGGAATGATGACCGCAGATTTGGTTTCTTCTGTCATTCTGCTCTAGAGTTTATCCTCCAGAATGGATTTTCTCCAGTAAGTATTATTTAGAATACTAGCTGCTATATTGACTTTTTCTTTGTGACACTACACTTTCTTGTTTACCATTCCAGTGCACCCTGTTCAAAATCTTGTATTCAGCACGTTACTTTCAGTTTCTTTACTAGCTTATTTGCTGCATTGGTGTTTCCTTTCATACTCTACTATCTGAATGCTACTTGTGTTCGCAACAGTTGCTTGTTTCTCCCCTTCCATTTCTCAGTTAAAAGAACTTGTATCTGTATTCACGTGACAGCATATAATACATTGCCATGATTGGTCAAGTGCTCCGGTCGCCTGGCTATATAAGGAACACTATTCCCAATCCAAAATGGCAAGCACTCGGGTTGTATTTACCATCCACAATCTTGAATTTGGAGCACATTATATTGGTAAAGCAATGACCTACTGTGATAAAGCCACAACTGTGAGTGCCTTACTGTCTTGTAATTTTTAATCATTCTGTTTGGTGAACAAAAGAATATTTCTTCACATTTTACAGAATCATGTTCTTGTGTTTTGCATGTATTCAGATATTTCTACCCAATTTTTGCAGGTTTCTCCTACATATTCAAGGGAAGTGGCAGGCCATGGTGCCATCGCTCCTCACCGTGAGAAATTCTACGGCATTCTCAATGGAATTGATCCAGATATCTGGGATCCGTACACCGACAATTTTATCCCGGTACCAATTTCTTTTCCAGAGTGCAAGTTGATACGAAAGCCACAGATATTTGAATGCTTAACTCTGTTTTTCATACTACTTCAGGTCCCTTATACTTGTGAGAATGTTGTTGAAGGCAAGAACGCTGCAAAAAGGGCCTTGCAGCAGAAGTTTGGGTTACAGCAAACTGATGTCCCTATTGTCGGAATCATCACCCGTCTGACAGCCCAGAAAGGAATCCACCTCATCAAGCACGCAATTCACCAAACCCTCGAAAGCAATGGACAGGTCCATCATCCATTGTGAATGATAAACATCTAATGTTTCTTTAGAAAAAAAATGCTTATTATTTGTTTTTGTTTACTTGAAAACAAAAGACTGAAAATGAAGTGTTTGGTTTTTAGGTGGTTTTGCTTGGTTCAGCTCCAGATCATCGAATACAAGGTGATTTTTGCAGATTGGCCGATGCTCTTCACGGTGTTTACCATGGTAGGGTGAAGCTTGTTCTAACCTACGATGAGCCTCTTTCTCACCTGGTGAGCTCCAACATCCTACACACCATCTTGTCAGCCCTCTATTAAGGCAGCTGGAGACTACTTGTGTATAATTCAGGTTGATGATCGATCATGCTACAGATATATGCCGGCTCCGACTTCATTCTTGTCCCTTCAATCTTCGAACCCTGTGGCTTAACACAACTTGTTGCCATGCGTTATGGATCAGTCCCTATAGTACGGAAAACTGGAGGTGTGTATATAACTATTTATCGTCATTATGCTGCACTACTTTGCATATGTTGAGCTGGACATGAAATGAAAATTTATTCTTCCGCATTGCAGGACTTCACGACACTGTCTTCGACGTAGACAATGATAAGGACCGGGCTCGGTCTCTTGGTCTTGAACCAAATGGGTTCAGTTTCGACGGAGCTGACAGCAACGGTGTGGATTATGCGCTGAACAGGCAAGTACCGTTCCTCAATTAGCCCTGAATTCAGCAGTGGTGCTAGTTATTCACCTTGCTATTCCGTACCTCATTTCAGAGCAATCGCCGCCTGGTTCGATGCCCGTGATTGGTTCCACTCCCTGTGTAAGAGGGTCATGGAGCAAGACTGGTCATGGAACCGGCCCGCGCTGGACTACATTGAATTGTACCATGCCGCTCGAAAATTCTGACACCCAACTGAACCAACCAACGGCAAGAACAAACGCGTTGTGGGATCGACTAGAGTCATACAGGGCTGTGCAGATCCTCTTGCTCCAGTTAGTCCCATCTTCAATTAGTTCCAAGCGCGTTGTGGGATCGACTATACAGGTCTACAGTCATACATAGCTGAGGATCCTCTTGCCTCCACCAGGGGGAACAAAGCAGAAATGCATGAGTGCACTGGGAAGACTTTTATGTATATTGTGACAAATTTCCTTTTCCTTTTCCTTCCCTGCACCTGGAAATGGTTAAGCGCGTCGCCAAGATAAGAACCGCAGTGACCTTTTGTGAGTAGCTTTGTACATTCTCTCATCTTGTGAAAACTAATGTGCCTGTTAGGCTCTCTCATCATGTGGAAGCTTTGTTATATGTTACTTATGGTATACATCAATGATATTTACATTTGTGGATGAGCTACTGCACTTGGTTTCTGCTATCTGTTTTGTGAAATAGCAGGGCCATGATTATGCAGATTCACTGGTTCTGAAACAGGCATGCTCCTCTAAGCTGTGACTATGAGCTCTGAAAACAGCATTGTTAACATCTACTCCCTCCGTCCGGAATTATTTGTCACCAAAATGAAAAAAATGAATGTATCTAAACTAAAATATGTCTAGATACATCTATTTTTATGACAAGTATTTCTGGACGGAGGGAGTATTAGTATAAAACTATGGTACATCAACGGTGAAGATTTACGAGCTAAACTCCGTTTGGTTGTAGACATTCACTAAAAGTGTAAGCGCGTTTTGCTGCGTCGCCTAGGTTGTAATGATTTTTTATTTTTTTGGATATTACACTATGATCTGTGGGCAAAAAGATGGCCGAGATTTAGGACGCAATCAAGCAACTGCCCATTGGGAAGGTACTGGCCCTGATGGTTTCATGGCTCAGTTCTTGCGCTCCTACTGGGATATCATCAAGGGAGACGTCTACGACGCCTTCGACAATCTCTTCTCTTCGAATGGGTATGGATTCGAGAAGCTGAATGGGGCCCTGCTCACCCTTCTCCCAAAGCGTGCGGGTGCATCCTCGTTGTTCGAATATCGACCAATCAGCTTGATCGACCTGATTGGAAGCTTTCCGCCAAAGTCCTCTCCCTCCATCTCGCCCCGTGGCTTGGTGAGGTAATCTCGGTGAACCAGAGCACGTTCACCGCCGGGTGGAGCGTCTATGGCAATTTCCTACTGGTTCAATAGATGGCCAGCCAGTTGCATAATCTCAAATCGCCGTGTGTGCTCCCCAAGCTTGACATTGGCGTGGGCCTTCGATTGGCCCTTCCTGATCGACATGCTACGACACTAAACCGCTGGTGCAACTGGGTTTCCATTCTCGTATCCATGGCTTCAACGCGGGTCCTCATCAATGGTAGCCCTGGCCCTCCGATCCACCATGCGCGCGGCTTGCCCCAAGGTGATCCTTGTCATCTATGCTCTTCAACATCACCATTGACGCGCTGAACTCCCTTCTTCAATTCACGGTGACCAACGACGTTCTCCGTCGGCTCACTAATCGGCATGTCGCCTCTAGCATCTCTCTATTTGCCGATGACGTCGTTGTCTTCTGCCACCGAGACCCCCATGAGCTAGCGGTGGTGCGGTATATCCTTCAGAGTTTTGGTGATGCATCAGGCCTTTCCACAAAATTCACGAAGTGCTCGGCCGCTCCCATCCAGTGCACCTCTGATGTATGTGTTTGCATTGGTGATGCCCTGGCATACCCAGTGATGCCATTCCCCATCGCCTACCTAGGCTTGACACTTTCCATCCACAAGACCCCCTCTTAGGCTTTGCTTCCGCTTGTGGAGAGAATGTTGAAGAAACTGGCTACTTGGAAGGCTTCCTTTCTCTCCTGTGGCGAGCGCCTCACCCTAGTGCGTCACGTCCTATCGTCCATGCCGGTGCACCTCCTCCTCGCTATGGCCATCAACCTGCCCATTCTCAAGAAGGTGATTCTCGTCATCAGAGATTTTCCTTGGCACGATAGAAATGACGCCAAGACTGGATCATGCCTTGTTTCATGGCCACAAGTCTGCTGCCCACTCGAGTTAGGAGGGCTTGGAGTGCATGATGTACAACAGACTGGTATTGCATTGTGTATTCGATGGATGTGGCTTCAGGCTACCGATGACAGCCGCCCCTGGCGCCTCCTCCACCTGCCCCATTATTATGCGGTGGCGCAATTCTTCCACTTCTACACCACTTCGACCGTCGGCGATGGTCGTACGTGCAAATTCTGGTCTGACCACTAGCTTGAAGGTCGGTCCATCACTGAGATTGCTCCCACCCCGGCTTCCTTGTCCCCAAACGGAAGCGTTGTGGGATCGAGAAGAGGTGTCTAGAGGGGGGGGGGGTGAATAGACTAATTGACCAAAAAAACTAACCTTTTCCCAATTTTATTGGTTGGAAAGTTTTAGTAATTCTATCAAGTCTAGCACACCCTACACATGCAAATCTAAGAGTATAGCAACGGAAAGTAAAGACATGCACATGTAAGTAAGAGTAGAGATAGGAAGATCAAACGCAATATGGACTCGAAGATTTTTCCCATGGTTCCGATAGGTGATGCTATCGTACGTCCATGCTGATGGAGACTTCAACCCACAGAGGGTAGCGGTTGCGCGAGTCGACGGAGGGCTCCACCCACGAAGGGTCCACGAAGTAGCAACCTCGTCTATTCCATCACGGCTTACGTACACAAAGGACTAGCCTCACTCGGGGTAGATCTTAACGAAGTAGGCGATCTCCTTTCCCATACAAACTTCTTGGTTCAACTCCACAATGAATTGGAGGCTCCCAAGCGACACCTAACCAATCTAGGAGACACCACTCTCCAAAAGGTAATAGATGTGGTATGGATGATGAACTCTTTGCTCTGGTGCTTCAAAAGATAGTCTCCTGAACACTCAATCACTCTCTCACGGATTTGGCTTGGTAGAAGAGATTGATTGGATGGAAAGCAACTTGGAGAGGATAGAAATCAAGATTCATATGGTTGGAGTGGAAGATCTTGATCTCAACACATGAGTAGGTGGTTTTCTCTCAGAAAATGGATGGGGCAAATGTTGGCTTGTTCTGAGTGCTCTCTCTCTACGAATGAGAGGGAGGAGGAGGTGTATATATAGGCATCTCCAAAAATCCAACTGTTACAACATTATTGCCCAACTTAGTGAAACCGAAGCAAAAACTCGGTTGGACCGACTAATGCAAAATGTGGCAACTTTTGGGGTTCTCGGTGAGACCGATATATAAAATCTCGGTTAGTCCGATTCGGTTGACCTAGGCAGTTCCTCACTTCGGTGACACCGATTTGTAAAACTCAGAAATTCCGATTTTTAGCAAATAGACACCAGAAGGTTGGTCCATGCTTTTCGGTTGTACCGAACCAAAACTTGGTTGCACCAAGTTTCTTGGGTTTGGCTCTGGAATCTGTCTAAGGAAAACTCGGTAGGGCCGAGTGTGGAAAGTTGGTGGCACCGGATTTGACATTTGGGATTTTGACAGAATATTTATTGGGAGAATTTATTAGGGTTTTGGTGTCTAATCTCTAAGTACTTGAGCAACCAGATCATCATAGATACCTCATCCCCTTTTAATAGTATTGGGTTTTCTATGGACTCAAGTGTGATTTCTCACATAAATGCAAAATATAGAGTCTTGAAGCTTGAAGCTTAGCTAGTCCTATTCCTCTCCTTCCTTGGGGTTCCTCCTCACACTTCCAGCCACAACAATCTTTTGGACTTAATCTGAAACACTAGGTAAGACCATTAATCCAAGAGGTAATGTATGTTGTCATGAATTATCGAAACCTCCAAGGGAGCATATGTGCTTTCAGTCTCCCCCTTTTTGGTAATTAATGACAACATACAATCAAAGCTTCAATTTAAAGTAAGAAGTAGAATATGACAGCTTTGAGAGACATATGACTAAGACAAGCTCCCCCTAAATGTGTGCAATCCCTTTTAAGGAATAGTTGCTTTGGAATGCATGAGTGCACACACATAGTAGAGAAGACATGGCAAGTCATATGTACCTTGGCTGTATGCATCAGATAAATGAGAATGAAGAATTTTCATGTTCAAGACTCATTCTTAAAAAAAAATTAGTGCAAGAAGCAAGAGGTTGTCCTGACCAAGGGTATGATGCATATACTTACCTTGAAGTTCTCGAGCATTTCTACCAAGGAAACATACTTGAGAAAACAAGGTTAGATAACACATGAATATTTCTTTCATAAAGGCGCAAGGAACTTCAACTTCACCAAGGTTTGGAAGGCATGTAGAAGATAGTATTTTTATCAAAATAAACATGTATCCAAAAATGATTTTAGAGCTTTCTCCCCTGAATGTAGATATTAGTTTCTCCTCTCCCCCTGAATCTTAGCATGTAGATATTGGGAGTAGGTAGGGTGAGGTAAGTCTAGTAAGAAAAATATAGTAGTGCAAGAACATGAATCCAGGTCACTTAATCTTTACCTCTCTCTCCTTTTTGGAATATTGTAATGAGTTGATCTCTCCCCCTTAATGATTAGCTTTGAGCTTTAATGATTCTCACCTGAAGCTTTGAATTTAAGCTTTGATCTTTCTCCCCCTTTGGCATTAATTTCCAAGAAGGGTTAGAGGGTAAGACATCCTTGAGAGTAAGGGTCCTAGAGAGCTTTGTCTGAAAAATGTCAAGAGTATGGTAAAGAACTCAAGTAGTAACAAAAGTCAGAGGCTCCGAGGCAAAATTGATTGGTAGAACCGATAATAATCTTAGGGCTCTGGGTGAAATCGGTATAGCCGAAGTGTTCCATGTCGGTAGTACCGAAGAGGCTCTAAGCAGTTTATCTGCTATATCGGTGAAGCCGATTTCCCTGATTCGAAGGATCCGAGTTGCAATTTGAATTTTGGCAAAAACATTCTTGGCCATTTTGTTAAAGGAAATTTTCAGAAATATTTGATCAAATTTTTCAGAAATTTTCCACAAGCTTTGCATAGAATGTTCAAAAGATTTGCAAGGAATTTTCAAAAATATTTGCAAGGAATTTCCAAAAATATTTGCAAGGAATTTTCAAAAAGATTTGCAAGGAATTTTCATAAAGATTTGCAAGGAATTTTCAAAAAGACTTGCAAGGAATTTTCATCTATATTAGAATTGAATGGAAGTAATGAAGTGGGAAACACAAGAGAAATTATCCATTCAATTTTCTTATCTAGATGTTCGACGGTGACTAGATCACCTATATTAGAGTATATGGATTTAAGGAGCCAAGCAAGAATGCTTGATCATATGTCATATTCATCGTTAAGCTCAAAATGGGGTTACCATTTCTTGTTTAAGCATTTTAATGTCTTCATATCACTTAGAATTGCTTTGACTCATGACGTGGGGTAAAGCTTCTTCAAGGATATGAGTACATACATTCGAAAGATGTAGATGACATGTCATGCAGGTGAACTTGTTATGGATTCTCAAGGTTGATGTAGATCATCTTTGAGTTGGGAGCATTCCTTGTTTGTTTTCGTTCACTTCTCACCTACATGGGTTAGTCATGCAAGGAAGAACATGATATATCCAAATGACAATGGTGAGATTGTTCATGAAATGTTTGTCAAGGATATGGTTTGTGTTGTCTTATTCCTTCATCTCGAAATAGAGGTGTTGATACTTGGTCATAACAAGATTGCTTGTGGTATGAGTTGATGGCAATCTTATGGAGTGTAGTTCTTCCAAGTACCTACAAAAGGTTAGATGAAATACAAGGGATCATAGATTTCCAAGGCATAAGATAGTGTCGTAACAATGGTGTCATGGAATAGTATGAATAAGCTCATGCCCTTGCATGCATCCGAGTGAGTCTAGCTCAAGTTTGAAGCATCAATGATGTTGAACTCACTCCTCAAATGACAAAACACTTTCACATCAAGTGTCTTAGTAAAAATATCTGCCAATTGTTTGTTAGTACGAAAATGTTTGAGATTAATGTCCCCTTTGGCAACATGATCACAAATGAAATGATGACGAACTTGAATGTGTTTAGTTCGAGCATGTTGCACGGGATTATGAACAATCTTAATAGCACTCTCATTATCACAAAGCAATGGAACATGTTTTACATGTATACCATAGTCCTTAAGAGTTTGAGTCATCCATATCAATTGTTCACAACATGATCCGGCGGCAATGTATTGTAGTTCGGCGGTAGATAGAGATACCAAGTTTTGTTTCTTGGATGACCAAGACACAAGAGATCTCCCAAGAAATTGACAAGTACACGAGGTGGATTTTCTATTGATAACCCACAAGTGTACGGGATCGTTTGTAGCCTTTTTTGATAGGTAAGAGTGTCGAACCCAACGAGGAGCTAAAGGTTGAATTAATATTAAAGCTTTATTATTTATGTAGCATGCACATTGTGTCTTAGGAATCTCTCTTGATAGCCTCGTTTAATTGCCACCATATTTCACAAGCATGCATTAGGACTCCTGTTATATTATACATTAGAAATATTATTCCACATAGTACTGATTCCTTCCTTGCCTCATTTAATTCCCCATCATATTGTCCTTCCTTCTTTTTTTCTTCCTTTTTCAAGAATCCTTCCTTTTGGGGCGCCCTCCTCATCCGTCGGTTACCAATTTCCGAGCCAACATATTATGGTGATTGATGACAACAAACTTGAACATGTATATAAATTGATGGTTGTCCTTGTAAAAGGACGAGGTGGTACTATTTGATAACAAAACCGACCGTATCTAATCCACATGGGCCAGCCTAGTTCAGTTGGCTGGCATCAAACGTATTGCCTCGAAGGTTGTGAGTTCAATTTCTCTCACAAGCGTTTATTTTTTTCCCGCCCTCCGCTGCATTGAACCTGGGCCAACGGACAACTTGTAGGCCCAAGTCCAGGTGCTTTTGACATACCAATGATATATACATTAGTACCACCTTGAATAAAATAATATAATAATGACGAGGTGGACGGACGAAATTACGGTGGTAAGAAATGCTTCTCCCTTTATTAGTAGGTATAGATTAAGTTAGTTGTTTAGCAGAAAGCTTTTTGTACCGCAAGAGAAAGATTGTCCATAGGCAATTGAATATAACATGATAGATACTTGTCATATGCAATGAGGGAGAGGCATACACTAACACACTTTCCGTACTTGGATCATATGCTCTTATGATTGGACCTCTAGCAAGAATCCGCAACTACTAGAAATCATTAAGGTAAACCCAACCATAGCATTAAACATCAAGTCCTCTTTACTCCCATACGCAAACAATCCCCTTACTCGGGTGTAAGCTTCTGTCACTCTAGCCACCCACTATAAGCGAATTATGAACATATTGCAAACCCTCCAACGGGATTCCCTCACGTGTGCGCGGCACGGAGGGCACCTTAGGACAACACCATATCAACATACAACTCATATTAATAACATCATACCAAAATTAATCCATAGGACAAAAGAAATCTACTCAAACATCATAGGATAGCCACACATCATTGGATAATAATATATAGCATTAAGCACCATGTTTAAGTAGAGATTACAGCGGGGAAGAGAGATTTTACACCGCTGCATAGAGGGGGAGAGTAGGAGGTGACGGCGGCAAAGTTGTTGGTGTAGATTGCCGTCATGATGGTTGCTTCGGCGCCACCGGCAGAGAGGGGGAGAGAGCCCCCCTCCTTCTTATTCTTCCTTGGCCTCCTCCCTAGGTGGGAGGAGAGTTTCCCTCTGGTCCATGGCCTCCATGGCTCTCGGAGGGTAGCGGCCCCTCGGAGATTGGATCTCTCCCTGTTTCTCTCCTGTTTTCGCGACTGTTTTCTAGCCCTTCACCGTTTCTTAAATATCCGGAGATCCGTAAGTCCGATCGGGCTGAAATTATGAGGGGATTTTATCGCAAAAATATCTTTCTTGCGGTGAAAGTAGGCCCCAACCGACTTAATGGGGGAGGCACAAGCTATCAGGGCACGACCAACACCCCTGGTCATGCCCTGTTGGCTTGTGCCTCCCTCGGGCACCGTGTTGCATTGATTCTTCTTCCCAAAATTCACATGTATTCCAAAAAAATCTTCGTATTTTTTTTATCGCGTTTGGACTTCATTTGATATGGAATTTCTGCGAAACAAAACACACACAAAAATCAAGAACTGGCACTGGGCACTGGATAACTAGTCCCAAAAATAATATAAAATGTTGCCAAAAGTATATGAAAGTTGTAGAATATTGGCATGAAACAATAAAAAATTATAGATAAGACAGAGACGTATCATCTATCAACCTTATCTCCGGCATAGTCCGAGTCGGAATAGCCCATATGATTAAAAGAAGATCCCTTGGGATACCAAATGCCAAAGTTTGGTGTATGTATCAAGTATCTCACAGTTCTGTTTACGACCTTAAGATGACACTCTTTGGGTGCCGTTTGATATGGGGCACACATGCACACACTAAGCATGATATCGGGATGGGAGGCACATAGATATAACAATGAACCGATCATTGATCGATAAAACTTTTGATCAACCGGTTTGTCCTCCTTGGTGAGGTCAACATGTCCACTAGTAGGCATAGGCGTTTTCATACCTTTACACTCTTGCATGTTTAACTTATTGATAAAGTCCATGGTATACTTGGTTTGAGAGATAAATGTTCCTTCTCTCGTTTGCTTGATTTGCAATCCAAGGAAAAATTTCAGCTCACACATCATAGACATCTCATATTTCTCGGACATCAACCTTCCAAATTTCTCACTAAAATGTGGGTTAGTAGATTCAAAGATAATATCATCCACATAAATTTGGCACACAAATAATTCACCGTTAACTTTTTTAGTGAACAAGGTTGCGTCAATTTTACCAATCTCAAAACCCTTTTCATGAGATACTTCGTTAAGCATTTGTACCAAGCTCGTGGGGCTTGTTTAAGACCATAGAGAGCTTTACGAAGTTTATAAACATGATTAGGTTTCTTAGGGTTCACAAAGCCGGGAGGTTGTTTAACATAAACTTCCTCCTCAATTTCACCATTTAGAAAAGCACTTTTGATATCCATTTGGTAATGAGTAATATCATGGTGATTGACATAAGCAACAAGAAGTATACGAATGGCCTCAAGTCTAGCAACGGGGGCATAAGTCTCACCATAGTACATACCTTCGACTTGAGTGTAACCTTGAGCTACGAGACGTGCCTTGTTGCATACCACTTGACCATCTTCATCATGCTTGTTTCGAAACAACCATTTTGTTCCAATGATGTTGTGCTCATCCTTGGGCTTCTCCACTAGTGTCCACACTTAATTCCTCTCAAATTTGGGTAGCTCTTCGTGCATGTCATTCACCCAATCCAGGTCTTCAAGTGCTTCTTCTACCTTCATAGGCTCAATACTAGAGATAAGTTAGTAATGCTCACAAAAGTTAGCTAAACGAGTTTTAGAGAGAGTGATTCTCCCGGTTTGTATGTCGCCAAATATTTTCTCTAAGGGATGATTCTTGTTCATTCTTGCTCGAAATCGTGATAGCTTTTGCTTGTTGGACGGTGGAGCTTCCTCATCATCATCTTCCTCTTCATTGCTGTTGAAGGTGTCGTTCCCTTGAGGGGGTGGTGAAGGAGGTTGAGGTGGATCATCTTGATGTACTTCTTCTTCCTCTTCATCTTGGCGTGTTCCGCTTGTGGATGCCTCCATGTCGTTTCGTGGTTCGCCTTGACGCGAGGTAGGAGCTTCCACTTGTGTTGATGAAGTACTTTCCTTCACCTCCATGGGACGAATCTTGCCGATGGAAAAGTCTTAAATGGCTTCCGAAGGTTCCTTATCTCCTACATCATTTGGCAATTGTTCGACTTGTGAACCATTAGTCTCATCAAACTTCACATCTACCGTTTCTTCAACTTTTCGAGTGAAGTTGTTGTGGACACGGTAAGTGTGAGAGTTTGATCCATAACAAAGTAGGAAACCTTCATGAGATTTAGGAGCAAATTTACAACGACGATGCTTATCAAGAATGTAGCACTTTGAGTCGAATACTCGAAAGTATCCAATTTGGGGTTTGTTACCGGTGAACAGCTCATATGTCGTTTTACCGAGAAGCTTGTGTAGCTAGAGTCGGTTTGTAGCATGACAAGCTGTTTCCACGGCTTCCGACCAAAAGTGTCTTGGCATCTTGTATTCGTCGAGCATTGTTCTAGCCATCTCTATGAGAGTCTGGTTCTTCCTCTCAACAACTCCATTTTGTTGAGATGTGTACGTAGCCGAGAACTCATGTGAGATGCCTTCTTCGTCAAGAAAGGTATCCACATTAGTGTTCTTGAACTCCGATCCGTTGTCGTTCCAAACTTTCTTGATCTTCACTTCAAATTGATTTTGGGCTTTGCGAGCGAAGTTCTTGAAGATCTTTTGTACCTACGACTTGTCATCAAGAAAGAATACCCATGTAGATCCGGAAAAATCATCAACTATAACTAGACCAAAGGAATTTCCGCCAAGGCTCTTGTAAGCATTGGGACCAAAGAGATCCATGTGAAGCAACTCGAGTGGTCTCCTAGTAGTCATGATGTTCTTTACGGGATGACTTTCACCCACTTGTTTTCCTGCCTGTCAAGCACTACAAATTCTATCTTTGTCAAAGATAACATCTTTAACACCAAGTATGCGATCACCTTTGATGAGCTTGTCTAGATTACGCATACCAACATGTCCTAGCCTTCTATGCCATATCCAACCTTTAGAAGATTTTGTAATAAGACAAGTACGAGGTTGGGCTCTCTTAGTGAAATCAACAATGTATAGATCACCTCTACGGATACCGATAAAGACCATGTTATGATTGTCTTGACGAAACACTTGGCAATCTACTTTAGTAAATATAACATTGAAATCGTAGTCGGCTAGTCTAGATATGGAAAGAAGATTGTAGCCAAGGGATTCAACAAGCATGACATTTTGAATGGAACTATCATGAGATATGGCCACTTTACCAAGACCGAGTACCTTACCCTTGGAGTTGTCTCCAAAAGTCACATACCTCCGCGGTCCATGATTTGGTGTGATCTCATGAAACATGTCTCTATCTCCGGTCATGTGATTGGTGCATCCACTATTTTCCTCCTGACATGTAGTCTTTGAAGTTCGCCATGAGACTTAGATTCTTCATAGTCTTCTCATATTCGATGTCATACTTCTCATCTTCATCATAGTAGACATGTTCCACATTGTCATCATAAATGGAATATCCTCGTCACAAAAGTCAAGAGATTCATTAGAATTTTGTCCATGACAATGTTCAAGATTATGAATGCAAATGGCTTCAACAATGATGTTGTTGATGATCATGACATCTCCTTTAGCACGCATGAGGTCACGAAGCTCAAACAAGTATTTACCAAAGTTGGGATCACTAGGCTTCATTATGGAGAATGACACCAAGGTTTTTCAAAGAGTAGTTTGGATATCTTTTCTCCAAATCTTTCCACAAAGTATAAGCACACTCAAAGTTTTCCATTTGATCAAACACGATTCTTGGTAATCCTGTAATGATGAGATTAATAGTTCTAAGATTACGAAGCATATCTATTTCTTCCTCATGAGAAGGATGTAAAGGATCAATGTGAGGCACATAGGGGTTATCAACATACTTTCTCAAATCGAATTCATCAAATAGATTAAACATTTTGTCTTTCCATTGACTATAGTACTCCTCATTGAGAATAGGCACTCTACAACTAAGACTCCCCAAACTAAGCACATCCATCTTCCTCCAATGGTGATTAAACCAAAGCTATGGAAACCAAAGCTCTGATACCAATTGTGGGATCGAGAAGAGGTTTCTAGAGGGGGGGAGGGTGCATAGACTACTTAACCAAATAAAAAACTAACCTTTTCCAAATTTTATTGGTTGGCAAGTTTTAGCAATTATATCAAGTCTAGCACACCCTACACATGCAAATCTAAGAGTATAGCAGCGGAAAGTAAAGACATGCACATGTAAGTCAGAGTAGAGATAGGAAGATCAAATGCAATAGGGACTCAAAAGATTTTTTCCGTGGTTCCGATAGGTGGTGCTATCGTACGTCCATGCTGATGGAGACTTCAACCCACGGAGGGTAGCGGTTGCGTGAGTCCATGAAGGGATACACCCACGAAGGGTCCACGAAGTAGCATCCTCGTCTATTCCATCACAGCTTATGTCCACAAAGGACTAGCCTCACTCGGGGTAGATCTTCACAAAGTAGGCAATCTCCTTGCCCGTACAAACTTCTTGGTTCAACTCCACAACGAATTGAAAGCTCCCAAGCGACACCTAACCAATCTAGGAGACACCATTCTCCAAAAGGTAATATATGTGGTATGGATGATGAACTCCTTGCTCTTGTGCTTGGTAGAAGAGATTGATTCGATGGAAAGCAACTTGGGGAGGCTAGAAATCAAGATTCATATGGTTGGAGTGGAAGATTTTGATCTCAACACATGAGTAGGTGGTTCTCTCTCAGAAAATGGATGGGGCAAGTGTTGGCTTGTTCTGAGTGCTCTCTCTACGAATGAGAGGGAGGTGGAGGGGTATATATAGGCATCTCCAAAAATCCAACCGTTACAACAATATTGCCCAACTCGGTGAAACCGAAGCACAAACTCGGTTGCACCGACTAGTGCAAAATGTGGCAACGTTTTGGGTTCTCGGTGAGACCGATATATAGAATCTCGGTGAGTCTGATTCGGTTGACCTAGGCAGTTCCTCACTTTGGTGACACCGATTTGTAAAACTTGGAAATTCCGATTTTTAGCAAATAGATACCAGAAGGTGGGTCCATGCTTTTCGGTTGTACCGAACGAAAACTTGGTTGGACCGAGTTTCTAGGGTTTGGCTCTGGAATCGGTCTAAGGAAAACTCGGTAGGGCCGAATGTGGAAAGGTGGTGGCACCGAATTTGACATTTGGGATTTTTACATAATATTTTGGGGGAGAATTTATGAGGGTTTTTGGTGGCTAATCTCTATGCTCTTGAGCAACCAGATCATCATAAATACCTCATCCCCTTTTAATAGTATTGGCTTTCCTATGGACTCAAGTGTGTTTTCTCACATAAGTGCAAAATGTAAAGTCTTGAAGCTTGAAGCTTAGCCAGTCCTATTCCTCTCCTTCCTTGGGGTTCCTCCTCACACTTACAGCCACAACAATCTTTTGGACTTAATCTGAAACACTAGGTAAAACCATTAGTCCAAGAGATAATGTATGTTGTCATGAATTATCAAAACCTCCAGGGGAGCATATGTGCTTTCAAGCGCCGAAAACGCCTCGTCTACGATGTCCTCCATGACCTCCCTGGATCTACGAATCAGTGGTGCACTTGGGCCCCTGGACATGATAGAGTACATTGACGTGTGGTGGTGCCTACAATAGATCGCGCTCAATGACCTCCGAGACACCCTCTCCTAGGTCTGGACTGCCAACGGGAATTATTCTTCTGAGTCATGCTATCAGACCCCCTTCCACAGATCGACAATGGTGCCACATTGGAGATGGACATGGAAGAATTGGGCCCCCCAACACCAAATTCTTCCTTTGGATGGTCTCGCTCGATCGTTGCTGGACCGTTGACCACCTTGCATGAATGACTTCCTGCGCGACCCTCTTCGCACCCTCTGAAACCACATTAACTCCCTTGGTGGTTTTGGTAATTCATGTCAACATACATGTTGTTAAACTAATGTTTTCCTTAACTGTTTGAGGAAGATTTCAACTTAGGCAAACCTTTGGAATGTGAAGTGGACCCCTCAAGATGCTAAGGACAACTGTTGGCAAAGCCTCAAGCCTCTCCATATCTATTTTAGTGATCCAAGATCAAATTGAGTCCATAGGAATTCAATACTATTAAAAGGGGATGAGGTTTTGATGATGGTCTAACTCCTCAAATGCCGAGATATTGCTCCAAAATCCTCAGTCACACTCTCATATTCCACTATGTCCAAAACCCTAAAGTCCATCTCGGTCCCATAAAAACTCATTTATCCAGATCCATCGAGATACACTTGACATAGCCGTTGCCAAAACCTAGCATCTCGATCACCGAGTTGACCCTTCGATCCCACAGAAGAGCATTGAACAACCTTCTGTAACCAATTAAAATTGACTTGGAATTTTCGATCGGTTTCAATCACACCCGAGAGGTTTCATCCGGTCTCACCAAAATGCCTAAACTTCAAACCTTTTGTACTAATCGGTCTCACTGAGTGGTTTCACCCGGTCCAACCGAGTAGTGCATAAAGATGAGTAACAATTGAATTTTTGGTGCTGCCTATATATACCCCACCTATTCCACCAACTCTCAGAGAGTAACCAGAGCGAAGCATACGCTTCCAATATCCATTTTTCCGAGAGAGAGCTTCATATCCTTGTGCTGAGATCAAAGGGATTCCACTCCAACCATAGAACTTTGATCTCTAGCAACCTCAATTGATTTTCACCCAAATGCCTCTCCTACCACATAGTCAAGATCTGTGAGAGAGTGTTTGAGTGTTGAGGAGACTATCTTTTGAAGCACATGAGAAAGGAGTTCATCATCAACAATAACATCTATTACCTTTTGGAGAGTGATGTTTCCTAGATTGGTTAGATGTCACTTGGGAGCCTTCAAATCGTGTGGAGTGAACCAATAGTTCGTAAGGGCAAGGATATCGCCTACTTCATGAAGAGCTACCCGAGTGAGACTAGTCCTTCATGGGCATAAGCCATGGTGGAGTAGGCAAGGTTGTTTCTTCGTCGATGACGACGTGGTCAGGCTGATCGTGTTTCTGGCATTGTCAGTAACCTCCTGAAGATTGGTTAGCGATTGCTAAGGTGCAACATCGTGCACGTTTGTAGTTGGATCGTCAAAGTCATTGTCCTCAAATCGATAGTTATCATCTCACCGAAAGACGGGACAACTCCACCACTCTCAGTGGACCCTTCGCAGGTGGAGCCCTCTGTGGACTCACGTAGCCGCTATCCCTTTGGGACTGAAGCCTCCATCAACGTGGATGTAAGATTGCACCACCTATCGAAACCACGGGAAAAATCTTGGTGTCACCCTTCGTTTGCAAGATATCCTAAACTCTACTCCTTATATTCTTGCACTTGCATGTTGTTTACTTTACACTGCCCACTCTAGATTTGCATGTGTAGGGTGTATTCCTTGTTTTCTAACTTGTACTAAAATCTGCCTAAGTTTCAGGAGAATTATAAATTGCACCTTTGGCATTGCTAGTGTCTATTCACCTCCTCTATACCTACCCTTTGATCCCACGCCCTCTGTGCGTAAGAACTGGAGACCTTGCATCACCTGTTCATGGGTTGTTTCTTCTCCAGGATAACTTGGCATGAGATCCTCTCATGGTGCAGAACCACTTCTTCACCGCCCGACGGCTCCATCCCCTTCTTCAATTGGTGGAACAAGGCTATGGACACATCGTCTACCAACCTTCACAAAGCCCCGGTTCCCTCAGCACCCTCCTTGTCTGGCTTATTTGAAAGCACCGGAACGCTTGCATCTTCGACGGTGCGCGCCCCTCCGCCGTCGAGCTCGTTCGAGACATCCAACAGGAAGACAAACTTTGGGCACGCACTGGTGCCACATGCCTAGATAACATAGTCCCTATAAATTAAACCCTCTGTATCGGGGCTAAGCAACCTCCTCCTTCTGCTCACTGCCACTCTGGACTACGCCATCTAGCGTACTTAGTGGAGGAAGGCCTACTTTGTTCTGCTCTATCTATCAATGAAATGATATGCACCATTGCGTATTCGCGAAAAAGAAAACTTTGTTTGTTGTTTCAAGCCGATGGATGTTCGGTGTTGTTTCAGAAGCTCATTGGGGAGGGGCATGTGTATTATCTTCAATACCTAAAGATTAATCCTGTGGTATAATCTTACTCATAACATGGACCTCATCGTCCTACACCAAAAGCATAAAACACGTTTACGGAATCAAAAGACATTTTCCACAAATTGAACATCCTCCACCGGCTTGAACGTTGAAACAATGAACAAAGAAATTGACGCACTAAAAAGAAGGGAGTTATTTACCCAAAACCACCACACTTGGAGCTAGGGTAACAACTTGGTACCACATTCAAGGCAGGGCACAAAAAACCACCAGGAATGCGCCTAATGTGTAACGCGGATCACAAATGAGTGATGAAATCATATATTGGTGACGAATTTATTCTGGAACAAGTTGAGAAACACCATGGATGGTCGTTTTTTTTCAATAATTGTTTCCTCGCATCAATTAGACCAGAGTAGACCTTGAATCAACAATAACTTATTTGAAATTTTCATAACACAATACAAGAGATATTTTAGTGTTAAACTTATAACATTACAAGGCCTTAGACAAAGTAAGTGTATCATACTTTATTGGTGAAAATATTCCAACTATTTCCGCTCCACTTGCTTATTTAAAAATAATAATTCTAAACAACCTTCTGCAAAAAAAAGGAGAATCCCAAGACAAATAATTTCCTTGGTCTACATGCATATACATGGGCATCTAGCAACCAGATGTGGGGAACAATTACCTCACCCATTCATTCCACTACACGCCCGAAAAACAAAAGGAGGAAAAAGGGGGGAAAGGAAAACAAAACCAATGCAGGTGTCACCTTTCCCAGGATGCTATTTAGCCATGTCCTTCCCCAGGACCAAACTCTGCCACTTTGTTCGGTTCTACCCCCCTTTTGCTCCCCTGGCCTCTTGGTTCCACCCTTCTTCAATCTTCACCCCCTCCTCACTTGCACCAGCACTAATTAGCACTCTCACTTTCCTGTGACCTCTCTCTGTTCTCCTCACTCCTCAGCCATGGCGGCTGCTGAAGAAGGGGTGCAGCCACTCATGTATCAGGTAATGATTCTTCAAGATATTATCATCTTCATTTGTCTGCTATGCTTGTTTTGGATCTCTTATCACTGCAAGATTCTTATGAGGTTTCCATGGTTTGTTTGGGCTTTGCTGTTTTTCTTTAGACTGTGGCTCTGAAGGTCAGCATCCACTGTGAGGGCTGCAAGAAGAAGGTCAAGAAGGTGCTACAAACCATAGAAGGTGGGCATAGATAAAGAAGAAAAACAAAGCAGAAAAATACTTAGAAATGTTCAGCAAATATGTATGACCAAATCCAATGAAAGCTCCCTAGAAAGGCAGTGGTAGTGTCATTACATTTTTCTCTCTCTGTTTTCCAATCAGGATTTCGAAAGTTGAATGAACTGAATAGGTGTCCAGAGTTTTTTTTTCTCCCTATTTCCTTCTTTCTGCAAAAAGGTTTTGATTTCAACTCCAGTTCAGTAAACAAAAGAGCATGTAGCTGTTTAAAAAAATTGCAAGTGATGTTTTATGTGTGTACCCCTGTATTTACCATGAAGGGGAAAAGCAGAGGGTCCCCTGTTTCCCTCACCAAACCCTTCTAAATTCTCGCCCCAAAGTTTTACAATCTGTTACAAATTCTTCACAATAAAACGCATTAAATTGGTGGAAAAAATGTTTAGTTGGTTGTAAATTGAAGGGATCTAGAAGAGTGTGTTCTTGCTAATGTCGTTGCGCTCTTTGCATCAACTGAGCAGGTGTGTACAAGACGGACATAGACACCCAGCAGCACAAGGTAGTGGTCGTTGGCAATGTCTCCGTCGACGCGCTCGTCAAAAAGCTCATCAAGACCGGCAAGCACGCCGAGCCGTGGCCGGAGCCCCTTCCTCCCCCCTCTGAGGCTAGCTCGCCTGCCGCTGCCGGCGGAGGCGGAGGCGGAGGCGGCGGCGGCGGCAAGAAGAAGAAGAAAAAGAAGAACAAAAACAAGCCTGCCGAGCCGGCGCCGCCGGGTGCCGCGACGGCGGAACGTGGCGGCGGCTCCATTTCCCCGGAGAATCACGACCACGCGGGCACGTGCGATGAGGATTCCGGCGACGAGCAGCCTCACCAGGTTGATGGCGGCGGTGGTGGAGGCGGCGACCCACCGATGAACCCGGGTGCCGGAGATCCGCACGACGGACGGGCCGGCATGGTCGCCCCTTTCGCCATGACGCCGCACGGCATGCAGCCCATGGCACCCAGCGCCAATGCCGCCAGTGGCGGCGGCGGCGGCAAGAAGAAAAAGAAAGGCAAGGGAGGCAGCAACGGCAATGCCAATGCCAATGCCAACGGCGGAGACGGCGCCGGTGCAACAGCGCAGATGAGCCCGCACGACGCGCCGGCGAATCCCGCCACAGGAAACGCCGTTCAGAACGCCCCCGCCGTCATCGACGCCGGGGCCTACCCGCCCGCCACCGCGATGAGCTACCCGGGCTACTACGGTGGCGCCGCCGGCGCAGGGCACATGCCGTACGGCATGAGCTACAGCACCTCGCACCCGCACCGGAGCAGCGCGTACTACCACCCGATGGCCGGTGCGGCGTACACGGGCGGCGCGGGGTACTACTACTCAACGGCACCGGTGTCGGCGGCGCCGGGGTCGTATTACATGTTCAGCGAGGAGAATGCCAACGCATGCAGCGTCATGTGAGATGGTTTGTTATTTGATCGAGGTTAGATGATTAATTAACTGGTCCCTTGTGTTATTTAAGCAGCTTTAGCTAGTATTAGTATGGTCATCTTGCTGTTGTAAGCTGCAACACTGTATTGCAACCTATTCACGGCATGACAATTGGCTGTCAACCAAATTGTTTGTCAATGTTGCAAGTTGATGGCAAATATTGGCATTGAACATTGACTTTGGCAATTTGAAACAGGATTTTACCCATAGGCAAGGGGGCGAAATGCACGGTTCATTTGTGCTTTAAGATTCGTGTGACTATCGTGCATTATTGCATTACATTTTGGGGTTAATTCCAAACACAGACAAAAATACCTAGGTGGTATTCGTTGTGTTCGGTCTAGGCTCATTGAGGATTCCTTTGCGATGTAGAAGTATTGGGGTCTGTGATTGTTGCGCTTTAGAAATGTCTGTAGGGTCGACCGTGGGTCATGGGGTTTTATGCTTGGTTTTTCTTCTGTTATTGTCCATTTTTTTCATTAATTAACTAGACAGTTCTTATGCCTAACTAATCGTTGATGCAAATCTTTTGCAACTGTTTCAAAAAAAAAATACCTTGCATGAGTACTTTTTTTCAAAAGGAGAAATGGTGAGAGAGTGGAGAGAAGGGCGGTTGCATGCGTACTCAAAGATTCTCTCCCCCGAAACAAAACTCCATACATTTTACTTCCTTGTGATAATGTAAATGATTAATATCTTATGAAACAAAATTTGTTCCTAGTTTTTTTGGTATATGGTTGAATTCTTCGTGACAATGCATTTTAAAAACAGACTAATTTCAGATAGATTTTGTCTATTTAGATTCCAATAATTTTCATTTAAACAAGTTTATTCACTTATTTCAATCATTCCTAGTTTTATTTCACTTATTTCAACTAATTTCACAAGTTTCACTTAAGCAGTAATGTCACTTATAACATTTATTTTTAATATTTTGATCATTTATTTCACTTCTGTTGTTAGTATATTTGGTCAAAGTTTCTATATATTTCACTTGTATATATTACTACTTTTTTCTATATATTTGGTTAAAGTTTTACAACTTTGACTTAAGACAAAAACTAGATGTACATTTATTCATGGACAGAGGGAGTAAGCTAGTAAGGAAAGGTGGGCTATATATATTTATATGTCAAACAGCGACCCCGGGAAGAGTCCCATTCTGAAAAATTCGTACCAAAAGTGCCACAGACTTGTATAGAATAAATGCTCTATAATTTCAATAAAAAGCAGGTTCCCTTTTCTGTTTTTCTGGAATAAACGATGATAGATTCGGTACAGGTCAAGGAAGAATGTCAAACTGTTGTCCCCTGTTATATTGATGACACTATTCTAAAGAAAATACATGAAACTTCTTATCTGGAATACACTCACATTTTCCCGAAATACTGAATGCAAGAAAGATATGTACTACTAGTTTACGTAAATATAAAATTCAAGCCAGCTTGAGCACGAAATTTGCCTATATTTGTTTTGACATATATTCATACTTTTGGTTTCTAAATAGTTTGGAATCAAACCAAGTTGAGCAAGACCGTCTGTACGCATACCAATGTACCCCTCCCCTCCTCAAACACCAACATAGTTAGAGGAAACTACTAATAAATTAATAATCTGGGGATTCAACTATTGGATTAGCAGCGGAAATGGTGGCTTAGAAAGGCACTTTTGCAGCCACTAGTGTTCATAGATCGGCTCACCAAGTCACCATTTACAAAGAGAAAAATGAAAGTAGTCACCACTAATTCTTTTTTCATGGTAATACGCGCCTTATATATATCGTAAAGATCATAGTAAGCCAAGTACATACCGATCTGGTAAAATTACAAAAATAGCTGAACGCTAGCCTTTGCCCAAAAGAACACTAGCCAAGAAGTAAAATTACAAACAAGATCGAAAAAACCTCTGAGCTTGACACAAATGCTCGTCACCAGTCTCTGGCACCACTACAATAGTCATCAAAGAAAAAAAAATGACGGATCGCCTTCATACCTGAGCACGATGCAGCTTTGCAAACCTCTAAGGTGGCTCGCCAAAGGCAAAGCAATTACTGTCGAACGAATCAGACCGGGGAACACCCTCGACACGCCATCAAACTCCATATCTGACACCCCCCCCCATGACTAAGACGTCGGAGGAGGAAATCATACGTGCCATCCACGTACCACGAACCTAGCACACGATCCACCATCTTCCAGATGCCGCCGATGCAGACCATAGTCTACATCCGCTTCTGGACTACCTCCCAAGTTTCGCGCCGGTGCTAGAGCAAACGCCGACGCGACGACGGATCCCGAGGACACGGGTCCTCCATGAGGATGATGCCGCTGCCACACCATCCTTGCATGAACAGGCTGAATTCCAAATCCAACCCCAACCACAGGACCGGTCGCCCCGTCGGAATAGGATCTGAAGAGACTTTATTCAGCGCCGCTATAGTCGTCGCCGAAGCCAAGACGATGAACATCCTAAAAACTAAGCTACTTTGGCCTAAAACTATCCACGCGCGTGGATCCAACGACCCCTCTTACCACCGTCGAACGAGGTTGTCGGCGGAGGGGAGCCGCCGGAGGACAGTGCTGGAAGCCTGGCCGCTCCTGGTGGCGCTAGGGTTCCAGTCGCATGAGTCGGACCGACCCTTGGGACACGAGCCAATATAAAACCTTTTGGAGACGAGAAGTCAACTATACGCTAAAATAATGTAATGATTGGAGATTTAAGGGAAAAGGATAATGCAAGAGGAAAAGAAAGAATCATGTTGTTCAAATGATGAGGTACCCAACTCCACCTTTGGTTGTTTTTTTTTCTTTCTTTTTTTTCTCGAATACGCAAAGCTTGTGTATCATTTCATTGATAGAAGGAGTTAGAACGAGTACAGAATGTGGTACAACACATGACACAAACGCAGGGGCGTGAACATGGTGCCCGAAGCAGAGAGATATGGGATGCTCAGCCCAAACAGAGAAAAAAACACAGCTAAGCTCGCCATCCTGAAAAGTAGCCCTGACCAAAAACACGGCCAACATCTTCAGATCCATAGCCGAGGACGCCTCGAGCAACCAAGACAGCGCCTTCATGAAGGAGAACGACGCCAAGACGCCGTCGCCGTCCGATCCGGATAACCAAACCTACAAATCATATTGTTTTGCACATGAGGATTCAGGTTTCTGTGAGGTTTTGATTTTTTTGCCCAACATTTCCTCGACAATTTCTATGAAAAAAACAAATTGTATGAATTTTGTTTCTCATATGAGAGGAGGCGAGATTCTTTTGGAAGAGAGACCAAGAAACCAACAATGAGAAGATCCGCCCACATCAGTTACCGATGTTCTTCCCTGCATGGAGTAGCAAACAACACAGGAAAATCTCAGTCTTTTCTGTCAAAGCAATGAAGCGCTTTTCCATGAGACCGTACAATCCTCTTGTCTTTTGTTTCTTCCTTTCTCTTGGAATGGTTGTAACTTTATTTATTCTCTAACCACCTACTACTATTATTTTAGGCTTAGGTTAATTAATCACTTGGCCACCAGACCGATGCAACTAAAGACAAAACTCAATGAACGAAGAAAGATGCAAACAGATTTAAAGGTTTAGAGCATCTGGCATTTTTCTTTCTACTCCTTCAGCTCGCCAAATGGGCACCTAGAAATCCAAAAACGTCTTATATTTCGAGACAGATGGAGTATCTATCACCGTACCTCGATGAATTGATGCTTATGTAAATTTTGATGCATGTATCGTCCAGATGCAGAGGCTGGGGTCATCCTACTTTACAAAAAAAAAATTGTAAATTTTTCATTCTTGAAATTTGACATTTTGATTACAGTCCCACTACCCGCCTGCATAAGCTGCAAAGTTTGCAAGGAAAAAGCATGACAACGTACACACAACTTGTATCGTCCTTGGATCAATCACTGACCAACAAGGTAGACAAGGTGGTACCGATATGATGGCACTTGTAATTTCCAAGTGAGCCGCATCTCTTGCTTGATACTGTTCTTCATGTTCCCTGGTGACCTGGATTGATGGATGGATGGCCACCTGAAAAATTGCAGAAAACATCCATCTGAAAATCCTGCAGAATTCTTGTGTACTTCTCCATTTGCTCCCACAGTTTCCGTCAGGGTGCTTGTGCTTGAGAGTTGAGATGCGTGAGACCAGATACAAGGATGTACCTTGCTCATGTTCCTGGCCAGTTTGAAATTCTAGCGTAAAGGGAAACCTTTATGCCTCTCTCTTTCTTTCGCTCTCCAAATCATCTCCGTAGTAATCCCTAAGTTGATCCCTTTATGTACACACAACTTGTATCAGTCTCGCTCTGAGAACCAAAGAGGCAGGTCCAAATCTTGTGTTTACACCTTTACGTGATCCCTCTAGCAATATCTAGAAAGTGGAAAAGAAAGGGAGAAAAAAGCATGTGGAGAAGATATATTGGAGCTTGATTCTATATGCTAATGTTCATTCCTATCATGCCTAGCTAGCCAGCAGTGGTGCTGGTTGATCCTCTTTAGCTATCTAGCCCGGCCTTCATTGGGCGCATTTTCTCGGTAGCATATTCTCTCTCCTTTACCCACCAACTGGATATAAAGGAGTGAGACTGGGAATACTCTCTCTGGCTCTGTCTCTCTCATGAGCAACTTGATTGGTACATACCAAATATATCCAGTGTGTTAGTCTTTCATTCGCCCTTTGCTCTTTGTCCATGGAGATTGACAGTGATAGCTCCAGTTATAGACTATTTTCTGATGCTAAAAGGATATTCTGAGAGCATCTACAGCCGGATATGACAAATTCGGCCCCTCAAACGCCCGCGGACGCGCCCGGACGCGTCCGCGGGCACTGACCGTGCACGCCTCAAATCCGTCAATCTGCCTCAAATCCGTCAATCTGCATCCGCATCTCTCAAATTTCATTCCCTACATCCATACAAAAGCATGCAAAGTAAATCCTACGTACTAACCTAGCTGCTCTTCGTCGTCGGTGATGTCCACGACGACGGAGCCGGGCGCCGGCTGGACGGGCGGGGAGGAGGGTTCCGGTTCATCCTCCTCCTGCTCCATCTCATCAATGTAGGCCAAGCACTCCGCGTGTTCCGCGGCTTCTTGCGCCTCCATCTCCTGCCGGCGACGGCGTCTTGCATCCGCATCCGACTCCGACCGGTGGGAATCGAGTATGGCCTGCTGCTCCGCCCGGAGATCCCTGTCGCCAGCGTCCCCCACATCCTCCTCCCCCGGCTCATCCCCCTCCTCCTCCACCTCTTCATCCTCCTCCTCCACCTCCACCTCCTCCTCCTCCTCCACCTCCGACTCCTCCTCCACCTCCGACTCCTCCTCCGGATCCACTACATCCGGAGGTAGCCCCGCGGCGATCCGAGCTTCGTGCCTATTCAGGATCCGCTCAAGGAGCTCGAGCCGGCGCTCTGGCGTCAGGAACGCTTGGCTCCTCACCCGGCGGCGTGGGGGCATGGCTGCGGATGGGTGGAGTGGAAACTGGCGGCGCCGGCGGACAGGATGAGGAGGAAGATGTGGATGTAGGGTTTCGGGGTCCGCCGGTGCACTTAAATAGCCGGGCAATGCACTACGCGGCCCGCCGGAGCTGCGACACGCGGCGCGACCGGTCCGGCGGAGGAGACGACCTTCGGACCGCCGGGTTGGCGGGCGTTTCCGGCTGGGCCCCGTTCGTCAGTCCGACGTGGCGGGCGTGCCCGGGCGCACCCATATCCGCCCCATATTTGGGCTGGATATGGGGGGTGCCGGTCAGCCCGGGCGTTTGAGGGCCGTTTGAGAGGCCCGTCTGGGTCAAAAAAAGTGACCGGGCAGTGACCGGGCGGCCTGCCCGGGCGTATGAGGTGGGTTTGAGAGGTCCGGTTGTAGATGCTCTGATAGCTAGTACAATGGGGACGCCCCACTTTGCGAGCAAATAGGCCAACATGAACTGCCCTCTTGGGTCGGTCCAAGAGAGACTTCTTCATAAATAAAACCTGGATTTTTTGAAAGTTTTCGGAACTATTCGGAAACTTTCTGGGACTTTTCATATATAGGTACGGACTTTCTAAAATTACGTTATATTTTTCCTGAATTCCCGGACCCCTTCTAAAGCCATCTGTAACATTTCCGGATCCCTCCAAAACACTTCTACTGCTCATTATCTCATTTCTCTAGTTATCATAACTACTACCCTTTAAGCGTGTGATCCTACGGGTTTGGAAATAAGTGGACATGACCCGGAACACTTTTTGGTAATTATATCACAAAAATATAAACTTTGATTATGAACATGAAAATATAATAATACATTTATTAGTGCCTCTAGAGCATATTTCCAACAGATCATGCATGCTTGGGCTGAGGTAGGCGCCATGACCAACCTTGGCGATGTGGTGATAACGCTCAGCGGTCTCATGAGCTCGCTACAGAACTCGAGTCGGAAGAAATTCGGTAATGTTGCGAAGGAAATTAATAAATCTTGTACACGCCTTGAGGAACTAATGGCTATGAATGCAGATCATAGAACCATTAGAGAGGCTACATATCACATGAATGAGCTTTTTTACATGGAGGAGATGTTGTGGATGCAGATGTTTAGAATTGACTTGCCGCGGGAAGGAGGCCGCAACACAAATTTCTTCCAGCGGAAAGCGGTATGGCGCGCACGGAAAAAAAGAATTAAATCCCTAGTTGATGAGAATGGATTTATCCAGCAAGATCATGACACCATCATCCATGCTGACAGCCTACTTCTCCAACCTTTTCACCGCGGACCCCTCGCTATGTTCTACTTGATATTTGTAATGAAATCCCGTGTGCAGATTTCAGGGACAAGGAGATTACATATGCTCTTTTCCAGATTGGACCCTTAAGGTGTCAAGGAGTCATGAGGGAGCAAGTGATTGAAGGGGTTAGGGAATTTTTCCGTACATGGGCTATGTTAGAAGGATTTAACCACACCCCTATTGTCCTCATCCTAAAGTTTGATAACCCGACTAAACTTACTGATTTCAGGCCCCATCAATTTATGCAATGCCATTGTTCGGCCGTCGAGGTTCATCCTCGTTGTCTTTTCTCCGGGACTGACCCTTGCCCGATTCCTCGGCTATTGCCTTTCCGGCCTGCTTGAACACGTACCCAACAATTCCGATTGGTGTGGGTGGGCGGCTTATCGGGAGTGTCATGGATTTGGCAGGGCTTGTCCAGTATCTTGTCCAGAGCGCTTGATCCATCCATGCTCCCCTTAAAGTGTCTCTTCTTTGTCCCGACACATGAACTATTAAACCCTGCATTGACTGTGGGGTCCTCGGCATTAATGTCGTTGTTCTTATTCCGGCGCTTATTTTTGTTGCGCCTGGGTTTGCCGTTGCCGTCGCGGACTTCCGAGGTGCGGGGGTCTCTTCTGTGAGAACTCCAGGCTAGCCAGCTATCCTCGCCCATGCAAAAGCGGGTCATTAGGGAGGTGAGGGCTGGCATGGTCCTCGGCTTATCTTGCCCAAGCTGTCGGGCTAGCCATCCATCCCGGATGCTATGCTTAAAATCTGCAATTGCCTCGACGTCCGGACAGTCGACGATCTGGTTCTTTTTAGTCAAGAACCAGTTTCGGAACTTCCAAGCTGACTCACCCTCTTCTTGGATGATGTGGCTGTGGTCATCGGCATCCGAGGGCCAAACATAGGTACCCTGCAAATTTGCCCTAAAGGCCTCCTCAAGTTCCTCCCAACTTCCAATAGAATTTCTATGAAGACTTTGGAGCAAATGCCTTGTTGGTCCTTTAAGTTTGAGCGGCAGATATTTTATAGCGTGGAGGTCATCACCTCGGACCATGTGTATGTGGAGAAGGAAATCTTCTATCTAGACGACAGGGTCAGTTGTTCCGTCATATTGATTTATGTTTATGGGTTTAGACCCCTCAGGGAACTGGTGCTCCATGACTTCGTCTGTGAAAAAGACCGGACGTGCCGGAGCTCTATGCCGAGGTATATCCTGGTGAGCGTAGGAGATCGATCGTGATCGTTTATGCTCCCGGACTCGCCCTTGCCTGTCCAACCAGGAATCGTACCCTTCTAGGCCGACGGGCGCATGCTCCCGTGCTCCGTAGATGGATCGGGGAGGGGCCCTATCTTCATGTAACTTAGTGTGCAGGTCAAACGGCTCGGGGTAGTCGACCGGGCTCTTGTGGCGAGGGTTGTTTTTCGCAGAGGGCTCCTCATATGCCTCTAGGACGGTCGGCGTGGCCAGCATGGCCGTACTCGAGGGGCTCGTTATCTGCCACCTCGTCTTCGAAGTTGGGCAGCAGCTTCCGATGTGGGTATGATTTGGCTGCCTTACATCGGGCTTCAAGCTCTTCTTCGGCCATGAGGACCTTTGTCCATTTGTCGTTTAGTGCATTTTCATGGGTTTGCAGCTCCTGTTGTTTCCTCTTCATGCTTTGCGCTGTTGCGATTAGCCGACGTTGGAAGCGTATCTACTCGGTCGGGTCTTTGGGCACTTCGAAGTCTTCGGGTCCTAGGTTGTCCTCATCCCCGGAAGGGGGGGTAGTCTTCGTCGGACCCGTGACCGATTGATCCCGTGCCCTTGCGATCATCTGCATGTGTGCTCATGGGCCCGTTCTGTTGAGCGGTCTTGACTTCATCGTTATTGTCCTCGTTATCGGCTTCGTCAGTGGCGCCCGCAGTTTTATTTCCTCTGTTGCCCTTCGATTTCCTTTTGGGACGACGACGTTTGGAGCTTCCCTTGGGTTTTTCCTCGGGGTATTTCTTGGGGCTGTCTACCAAATAAACATCGTAGCTAGACGTGGCGGCCCAATCCCCTGTACGGGGTGCGGCCGCAAGTGAATGTCCTTCAGTGCTTTCGTGATCTTCATCCATATCGGTGGCCTCGTCAGACCCAAAGTCAAGCATGTCAGATAAATCCTCAACTGTAGCGACTAAATGGGTGGTCGGTGGGATTAAAATTTCCCGATCATCGGCTTTACATCCGATCTGATCATACACCACCGACGAGATTGCCAAATTTTGGATTCGGTCAAGCATCTCGTTTAGTTGTGAGAGCTCTTCGGCGTCGAGGGTCTGTTAACAGGTTGGACTTATTTGAAGGAGTCTGTTCGGGCTGCTTGATGCGGACCCGTTGTCTTGATCGTCCTAGGTCGATTTGAGATCGGCAGCAAGGGTGGTTTCCTCGGATGCCATCGCCTGGTCCAAAGACGAGGTCGGCTCCGAGCTATCATCCGAAGAGGTGTTGTCCAGATTGGCCATAGCGGCTACCGGATCCAGCTCCATGATTGACTCCGTCAGAACGTTAGATTCCGGGGTTAGATATGCAAACAAATCTGGAGTTGTTGCGCCAGAGGGATCCCCAGATAGATCTACGACCCGTTCTGATAGAACTAGGTCACCTCGGGCATCTACGACATACTCCAGGCTTCCGAACATGATGACGTGATCCAGGGCAAAGGCCTCGACTCGGCCTAGGTGGCTGGTCGGGTCGGCGTGCAGTACTACATTGCCGAAGGCAAAGAGTTGGCCGGGGACGAAGATGCCCCCACAGCCGATGCTGCTGTCAAACTGCAGGCGAGCCATCAACCCTTGATGATCCCACAACGAGCTCTCAATGAAAGCACCAATGTCGGTGTCAAAACCGGCAGACCTCGGGTAGGGGAGCCCGAGCTGTGAGATCGGATCGATGGGTTGCAGGAAACGAGGAACACACAGAGTTTACCAAGGTTCAGGCCCTCTCGATGGAGGTAAAACACTACGTCCTGCTCTTGTTGGTATTACTGATGTAGCAAAGTACAGAGTTGATCTATCTCGAGATCATATGTTGTGGTCTAAAACCTAGGGGTGATGATGAGTATGTATGGTTATCCTCTACGGGCTAAATCCTCTGACTTATATAGGCACCGGGGGTATCTAGGGTTACATGAATGTCGGTTATCATCTAGAGATTACATGCCGAACAAATCATCCCTCCTTGGAGCGCACGCCAGGTTTTCGGTGGAGTCTAGTGTGCTCACGCCACGGTCTGACGGCCTCCAAAGTCTGTCCTCCTTCCCGGGCCTCCAATCCGGCCCATGAACTAGACCAGCTCGGCTGGGACCCCCTAGTCCAGGACACCGTCACCTGCTACTTGTGATATGTGTTGGGATTCTCCGAAGAGGAAGGATGATGTAGTATAGTAACAGATAGTATTTTCCCCAGTTAAGAAGTAAGGTTTATCAAACCATAAGCAGAGACACACAAGATACTTTAACAGTAACTGCACACACACAAAGAAGGTGAGGAAAGTGTTGGAGGTTAGGATCAATGGTAACTCATGAGGTGATTATGTGATGGTTCATGTTAAACATGATGTTTGCATGCCACTAACAAAATTTGTTAGCATTGTGAAATTTAAAGCGCGTCGGGTTTATGCGGTCATATATGACAAACTAGCACGGTGTTGCAGGGCATGTGGCATCATAGGTCATAAACACAAGGAGTGTGGTTCTGGGGTGTTTGCTAGAAAATATCTGAAATTCAGGGAGTACTTGTATGTTGATCTGCCAGTGCGTATAAGATCAGACTGGGACTTCACTCCTGAAGCTCCTTATTGTAATGTATCGTCGGATAGATTGGCAGCTACAGTGCCTAGTAACAAAGGTTTAGATGGTGATCTGCCTAGCACTGCTACCAGCCCAATCAAGCCTATAGGCAACACCAGCATGGAGTTGGACAAGTCCACTAGGAAGAGGTTGGTCTTGGATGGTGATACGTCTCCAATGTATCTATAATTTTTGATTGTTCTATGCTGATATATTATCATTCTAGGATACTTTTTGGGTCATTATTTACCAATTTATAATATTTTTGATCACTAACCTATTGACCCAGTGCCCAGTGCCAGTTGCTGTTTTCTGCGTGTTTTTGCCTTTGCAGGTTTACTGTACCAAACGAAGTCCAATTGCCACGAAACTTTTTGATGATTATTTCTGGACTATATGAAGACCTAGAAGCTTCGGAAGGAAGCTCGAAGGCGCACGAGGGCATCACTATGTGGTGGCCCCCTCGGGCACCTCCCGACGTCCCTCTTCGGCATATAAATTCTCTAATATTCTTTAAACCCTGGAGGCAGTCCCGAAACCCTTTTTCCGCCGCTGCAAGTCTCTGTTCCATCGCGAGGCCATCTGGAGCTCCGTTCTGGCACCCTGCCGGAGGGGGGATCGATCACGGAGGGCCTCTTCATCAACCTTGCTGCCCTCGTGATGATGTGTGAGTAGTTCACCACAGACCTACGGGTCCATAGCTAGTACCTAGATGGCAATCTCTCTCTCTCTTATGATCTTCAATACAATGGTCATCGCATATTCGCTTTGATCTATCCAATGTAATCCTATTGTGCGGTGTGTTTGTTGGGATCCGATGAATTGTGGGTTTATGTTTAGATTATTCATGAAAAGTATTTGAGATGACTCTGAATTATATTATCTCTTATGTGCATGATCATTATAGCTTCGTAATGCTCTCTGATCTATTGATATGCTTTGGCCAAGTAGATTGATATTTCATCGGTGGGAGTGGTGCGTTGTGGTAGGTTCAACCTGGCAAATTTCTATATCCTAGTGACAAAGTAGGGGACAATATGTGTCTTTGTGTTGTTGCTACTAAGGATAAAACGATGGGGTTCATTCATATTGTTTGAGTTTACTTTGTCTACATCATGTCATCGTTCTCCAAGCATTACTCTGTTTTACTTAATACTCTAGATGCATGGTGGATAGCGGCCGATGGAGTAATAGTAATAGGTGCAGACAGGAGTCGGCCTATTTGCTTATGGACGTGATGCCTATATATACATGATCATTGCCGTGAACATCGCATAACTATCCGCTTTTCTATCAGATGCCCAACAGTAATTTGTTTACCCACCGTATGATGCCTACATGAGAGATGTCGCTAGGGAACACTATTGCCCCGGGTCTATTCACTTATATATTCGCAAACGTTATATTTACCTTGCTGCCTTTATTTACTTTTTATTTATTTTGCAATTTATATTTATCAACAATTTTCTACACAACTCATTTGCTTGCAAATAACGAGATTAAGGGGATTGACAACCCTCTTGCCCGCGTTGGGTGCAAGTTGTTTGTTCATTTGTGTACAGCCGCTGAAGACGGTTGAGGATTGATATTCCTATTGGTTCGATAAACCTTGGATTCATAACTAAGGAAAATACTTATCTGCTTTGTGCTGCTGTCGGATTTCGGGCTCCGCAAAACCCTTAAGATTCGAACACAGGGGCATGTGCGAAGATCCCCAGCGACTTCGCCCGACCTAGCTTGCTACTCGATGAACACAGCAGCAAACTCGCATGATGACGAGGAAGAAGATGAACACGACAGTTTACCCAGGTTCGGGCCGCTGCGAAGCGTAATACCCTACTCCTGCTTTGGTGGATTGCCTCTCGAAGAGGTGGGGTGGATGAACCAGTACAGTGTTTCAGGGCCTCATGAGGGCTCCCCAGAGGTGTTCGGGGCCTTCTGTGGCTTGGTGATGGATGAGTGGTGGAATGGATGCCCATCCCCCTCTACGGTGCAGCCTACCCTCTATATATAGCGGTGGCTTGGGTCCTCTTCCGTTATCGCATTAGCGGGAAGGGATCCCACAACGACCAATTTTGAAGGGGGACAGGGGTACGTGCTCACCCTGCCCAAAGGCGGTCTTCGCCTGCAAAGTAGCTGTCGACGGCGCAGGGACGGGCTCAGCGATGACGTCCGTCCTGCGGGGCTGGTGGTTGCGGTCTTGTTGCACCGGAATGGAAACCTTTGGGGGTGCTTTGGGAACCCGCGTACGTCTCTGCTCCCTTTGCACCAAAGGGGAAACTGTGCCGTCTGGCGTGCTGGCGCCCGCCTGTCCTTCCTTGTGTCACCTTTGACTCCCGAGGCCGGGCCTTGCATAGAGATCTCCGCCGCTCTGGAGGGGGCCTGAGGAGGCCCATCCCTTGCCGGTCTTGATGATGTTCCTCCTCGCGAGGCTTGGGCCCTCGCGAGGGCCTTGCCTTGAGTGGGGCCACGCCCGGCTGTGTTTGGTTGACAAAGTGGGCCATGCCCTGGGCCGCAGGCAGGCAGGTCTGGGTACCCCCGTTCCCAGAACGCTGACAGTAGCCCCCGGGCCCAAGGCGCGCTCGAGCTGGCTTCCGGGCGAAGCCTTGAGGACGGCCTGAAGCGCCACGGGCCCCAATTGCCTACGGACCAGGCTTTACACGCGTCGAATGCCCAGACGGCGACGCCTCCGCTCCCCGAGGCGTCCGGAACCGCTTCCGGTCAAACTAACACGACGCCCGGGTGCTGCGCCGGCCATCATTGCTTCCCATTGAATGTTGCCGCTGCTTCGGGCCTCCACCCCTCGGGCCACGCGGATGTGACCCTTCAGTTGGCAGGGGAGGCGACGTGGATGGTACTGCACTGATCGAACCGCCTCGCGGCGCCCGAGAGGCGCACGACACCTGCCCTCCCACGATGCTTGGTGGCTACGGTCACGCCTATAAATCCGCCCCGCCCATGGCAAGGGAAGAGCATTGCAGTCTTGAGGCTCCTTCTTGTTTCCTTCGCTCCGCCGAGAAAACCCCCTCTCCTTCCCATCTTCTCGTGCTTCATGGCGTCCCGTGGAAACGGCGCGGGCTCGAGGAAGCGCGCGGCGCCTCCGACTCCCTCGTCCTCCTCCGGAGGCAGCGGTGGGGGGCCCTCAGGGTCGGCGCAGGTTCGCCGCCGCTGGGCCCTGGTCGATGAGTGAGTATTCCGTTGCCTCCCTTTTCCTTAGCCGCTTCGCCCGCCTTTCCGAGCATGATCCTCTCCTTTCCCAGGGCGCCTGCGGCCAAGAAGCGCAAGCTTGGCGAGCTTCAGGAGGAGGTGGAGACGCTGCGGGCCCGGCTGACGACCGCCGAGGCCGCCTTCCAAGCCGCCCTCCGTGGCGAAGCGGAGGCCAGGGCGGAGCTGGCGTCTCTTCAGACCCAGGTCCAGGAGGCGGCCGACGCCATGCAGGCCGCCCAGGACGAGGCGGCGCACGCCAGGCTGCTGGAATCCCAGCGCGCCAAGCAGTTTCTGGGCATAGCCGCGCGGCCGGCGCGGTGAGCCGGTTCGTTGGGGACGCCCCCGCGCTGCCAAACGTGCGCGGCGACGGGGGCTACCTTGACTTCTTCCAGGAGGTGGTGGAGGCGCTGGAGACCGGCGTCTCCCACGTGGATGCGGACAGCGTGTTCGACGCGCGTGACCTTCTGGACCTCGCCTTGACGCTCGTCTTCTTCAACCTGCGCTGTCTTGCCCCGCAGCTCGACCTCCGACGCGTCGGGGAGCCGGTGCCTGACGAGCTCCAGCGCCCCCTTCGGGACGAGGTGCGCCCGCGTGTGGAGGCCATGGTGGAGAGGTTCATCCAGGTGACCACCTCCAGCAAGGAGGACGACTCCGATGCCGAGCCGGCCGGCGACGCGGGTGGCGACGGCGGCTTCCCCTCCTAGGTGCCCTCTGTTTCTTCTCTCCGGTTCCTGTAACGTTTGAAGAAGAACTCTGCCCTGATGGGCGTTAATCTTTTGCGTGTTACCATTGCCTTTTTGTCTTCCTTCCTTGAACCGCTGGTTGTTCGCTTGCCGTTGTCGTAGCTTAGCTTCCTTGCGCGGGGCTTGACGCTGGCCCCGTCGTGGCCTGGTGACAGCGGCCGTCAGAGCCCTCGCGAGGTGTTTCCTGACGAGGTGCTGCTTGCGCCACCGTTCGCCTGGTCGGTGGCCTTGCTGCTTACTGTGGCTTGGTCTGTAGTACCTGCATCCTCACGTTAGTGCGCGCAACTCTTACTCCGCCCTTGGGTCAATATGGGGCCAGGAGGCCCTTGCTCGGTTTCACAGTATACTTAGCTCATGGGGTGGCAACGGCCTCATTCGTATCTCCTCCTAAGACGCTCCCTCCTTGTTCGTGGGACAGTTTTGGAGCCCTTTCGGCACTCTGCGCCTACAGGACCCAATCCCGCACATTTCCAGACCATCGTAATATATGGCTGAATCACCAGCATGCAACCACGGGGTCCGGCCCCAACACCCTCGACGCCGACCGGATCACCGAGGACGACGTCAAGGGGACGAGTGGCTATATGAACGGTAACGCTCCTGAGGCGTGAGGCTCAGGAGCCCCCTTTCTGACGCTCAAGCCGCCCTACGTCGTCAGGCCCTAGTCCCGCACTGTCGGGGCCGGATTTCTAGGGCACAATATCCCAGAAACTAACCCCTCGTGTCATCACCAGCCCCGGGATTTCTGTTTACTGGTGGACACTTCCTCGATACAGAATACCAAGCATTTACATAAATTGGATACAAGACCATAAAGGTCTAATAATACAATAATGATTTCTGGTGGTGGATGACGGAAGCGATTCGTGAATTCTCCAACGTCGATGGGGCTCCATTCCCACAGGAACGGCTGACCTGGATAACTCCTATCTCGCGTGGCTACTATCCTAGGCTCCGCATGGACGTCGTCGTAATACTCTTCTGACCTGGCCAATGAAATAACCAGGGACAAGCCAGTGAGTATGTTTGAATGTACTCGCAAACATTATGAACAAATAATATACCGAATGCAGCAGATAATATATGATCATGACTAATTAAATTATTTGCTTATGCTCATGCTGGACTATATTATATGCATGCTGTCAGGAATTAAATCATGGCATGATGACATGTTAGCATGTGCAGAAATAACGTGTTAGCGACAAACAAAGAAGGTTGATGGAAAATCGGACGAGACAGAACCATCCGAGAATCCAAAGAAAATATAAAAGAAAAGCTGGTTGGGTGTCAAGTGACACCACGGTAAGACTTGAAGAGAAATGCCAAACGGGTGTCTAAAAGAGTAATCGGACGAGACAGACCATCCAAGAACTCAAGCGACGCCACGAGAGGTCTTGAAAAGAAATGCCAAACGGGTGTCTAAAAGAGTAATCGGACGAGACAGACCATCCGAGAACTCAAGCGACGCCACGAGAGGTCTTGAAAATAAAACTGAATGCCCGGGGTAGTCTAGCCAGCCCCTGAGACACTCAGAAAATAAAATTAAGAGAAACGGGTTAGACCACAATAATAATCATAGCCTCAATAATATAACATCAATGGTAGTAGTAATTATTCTGCAAAATAAACCATGCACAACTTTAATTATTTCCTTCGGAGACCGACTCTAAGACCGACACTTGATCAACCCAGACTGTAGTCCTTAACCGCGGACACGGCTATTCGAATAGATATAACTCTGTAGAGGGTGTACTCTTTACCCACGAGTAAAGGATTTCTATAGTCAGTACCGTAACACTGACTAATTCCCATTATGGTCTTTAGGTTGAAACACACCTGACCAGCACACACCAGCTTAACTCACCAGAGCCAGGAATCACCCAAGGCAATGATAAATTAAACTCTAAGTGGGAAGGCCTCATTCAACGGCCTCCAATAGCATGGGATCACAATATTTATATCGGCGCGCAAATAGGGGTGCGACCCCCTCGGCTACACTGCCGGAACACCCATGCCCCCGGACCAAGTGACATGCCTACCAGTGATCAATGGTATCTTTCACTATGGCCTCTCTGTACGGTGTGAGTGGGAAAGGGGTTAACAACTTACTGAACCATACCCTACCTACGGCAGGGACATGTGGTAGCACGAATCAAGTATGGGGGTTACCGGAACAAGACTCGATCTACGGTCGACTCAGGAGGCTTAATATTTCCTGCAGTGATTAGCACAACAAAGTTTCTCGGTAGTACCCAACAGGGTCACCACCTGGCATGTCCCAACATGCCCTTACTGATCATTCTCGTCATCACGAGAATTCAGTCTCACGGTCACTTCACCCGTGACAAATTCTTTCCTGCAGATTAGTCCAGACCAACTTAGGCATATATGACATGAGTAAATTATCATGCTCACTCATACATCATGCTTTAATTAAAGTGAAATGCTCCAAGGTGATCATGCATGCATAACTTAGCCATATGCAAATTCAATTAGAAATCAACATAGTCATGCTCTAATAATTCTAGCAAGTAATCCTCCATGCATTCACCATATCAAGTGTTCAAGATGCTTGCCTTAGGTATGAAATGGTGCTGGTTACTTAAAATTTTGTAAGAAACCATCTTCCCTCCATTTTCCCTATTTCAAAGAAATATTGAAATCACCACATGATTCTAAAACAGCACCAAAAAGTGTTTCAAATATTTTTGAAATAAATACTAAAATAAACTAGAGGAAAAATGAAAAATAACAGAAAAGGAATCAAATTATTTGGAGTTCATATGCTTTTCTTATGGAATTTCTAAGTTGAAAAAAATGATTAAATGAACTATTTAATAGACCAGTCATAAACTAAGTTTAGCAAAAATGTTCACCCTAGCTAGATTATTAGAACATGATTTTAGAAGTCAGTAGAAATTTGAGTTATAAAATTTGGTTCTAAATTGGATGCTGTGGAAGTTATTTGAGCTTAGCTGAAAAGAAAAAGAAAACAAGCAGAGGACTGAGGCGCGCCCAGAGCGCTATATAACCATCTGGGGTTACTGGGCCGAGCCCAGCCGATCGTCTGCGCGGAAAAGGAGATGACGTCGAAGACGGATTCGCGGAATACGTCTCCCGTGCGCGAAGGCGGCTTCCGTGGAGTCCGTCTCCACTTACAGACGCGCTGGCGCCCGCTACGGTCATTGACAGGGGGCCCCGCGGGCCCACTGGTCTGGTTTGACCAGTCGCCCGCGCGTGCCCTCTCCTCTGGCTGAGCCGGGGCGGCGCTCCGGCGAGGCTTGCCGGCGAACGGCGAGGCCCCATGGAGAGCTGAGGCCACCGTTGAGTCCGGGAGGCCGAGCCGGTTCCGGGGAGGTGCGTTACGGTCGCCGGAGATGGGTGGAGTCGTCGGCGGCGAGGTCACCTGAAAGGCTACGGTGGAAGCAAATTGGGCGCTTTGCCCACGGTGGTTCTCCGGCAAGATTGAGCGGTGGAATAGGATCGTGGGGTCGGTAAGCGTTTGTTGGAGAGGAAATAGAGGATGGAGAGACTGTGGTTGCGATGAATTTGACAGGGAATGGCGGCGGCCGTAGTTGACAGAGGCGGGGGAGGCGTCCTCTCCTGGTCGTTCTGCTGCCCATGGGCTCATAGAGGGGTGAAGGAGATGCGGTGGTGGTAGAGGGAGGATCGGGTGGTCTTTTTATAGCAGGAAGGAGGTGGTTCCGAGGCTTCCAGGGAGGCACACATCGGTGGCGGCCATTAATGGCGAACCGCGGACGGTGGCGAGGTAGGCGAGGCCGGCAAGAGGTCGGTGCGGACGGTAGTGCCCCGCAGGTGAGCTCTGGCGGTTAGGAGTTAAGACGGGAGACCCTGGCGGAGACGTGTCCGAGAGGGACTCGTTGGGCGGTGCTCCTGGTCGCCGTGGACGGCGGTGGCTGGCGCTAGCGGCCACGGTGGAGTGTTGGCGGGGTACGGGGATGATCTGCCGATCTAGGAGAGGATAAGGACGAGAGGGGGAGGCAGTAGGGTAGCGGCAGAAGCTCGGTGCCGACGCGTGCAGGACGCACGCTCTGGCCGTGCCTAGAGCACGTGCACAGAGTGCTCGATGAAATGCCAGGGTGTTCTAGGGGGATCCACTGGAGTTTATTTTTGGCAGGGTGGCTCTTACTAATATGGCAAGGATGTTAGACATGCTGGTTTGGGGAGAGGAGCTAGTGCCTAGTGTAATCTAAAAAGATGCCCAAATTCTGTCATGAGCTCAAGGTGCTCGACAGAATGTTAAGGTGACCTAGGTGATTTTGGTAGACATGGGAATTGGCAGATGGAGGTCTCTTTGGATGTTAAAGATAGTAGTGAAGTTGTTTTGTGAAAAGGAGAAACTTGCTAGTGCATGTTTGGAAGGATTTCTATTCTGGACAGAAACTACAGGGAATAGTTTGGTGAACTAAAATGATGGTATTGGGGGTGAGCTTCTGTACTTGAGGGTTTGGTTGGAAGGACTAAAATATGGCCAAGTTTCAGAATTTATGGAGAAAGGAAAGATAGAGTTGTAGTAGAAACTCAAATACAGGACAGATTTGAAAAGAGGGAGTTTCACTCAAAATTTTCAAAGGACCAAGTTGGGTTTTTGCATAAAAGTGATGTACAGGCATCACATGACCTCCCATAATTTTTGTGGGATTTTTAAAGAATTATTTAAACTGGTTGTAGTGTAACAGAGGCATTTCAAACATTGAAAATGTTATTAAAATAATTGTATTGGGGAAATTTTTATTATGAAAATAATTCCTACTGTCATTAAACTATAAGTTGAATGTTTTAAGAAAACTACCAAAGCCACAATATTATTTCCAATAATTTTCTATATGGAGGGAAATTTTTTTGAAATACAGAAGCAGAAAAGGTTCTAAAATTATGAAAGAACCTATTATAATTCAAAATTTTATTTCTGGTCAAATTTTTACTTAATAAAAATGTGGTTAAATTTTTGGGGTGTTACAAACTCTACCCCCCTTAAGAAATCTCGTCCTCGAGATTTGTTAAGGACGGAAGAATTAAATGCATATCACAACAAATAAAACACTCATATGCAAAATGCAATCAGGGCAATATATTCATGACATATACCCTAAGAGCACTACAAAGATTACATCATGCAATCAAGCACTACACGCTACACGCACTCATGACCGTCTATGGTCCGAAAGTGAGATCTACAGGGTCTTGCGGAAAAGTTCCGGTTACTGGAGCACCTCCTTCTTCTTCCAGAGGAAGTGGAGGTAGTTGAGGGAGCAAACGAAGAACGTGTCCCTCCTGAGTTGGCAGAGGAGGTCCGCCAATAGCTATCTGAGGGTTCAGAAAAGCAAGAAAAGAGAGATAATCCATTAGTTGCTGGGTCAGACGCTCTTGAGCCATCACATATTGAATGAGATTGGCCAGAGCTGGATCCCTTTCTATACGTTCGCAGCGGAATGTTGCATTAGTCCCTGATGCTGCACGGCTCGGAAAATAGCAGTATCTCCTTTCGCTGGCAGTGGGTACCGCTAATCGGAGACGGGTAACTGCTTCATAAGCAGCAGCTTCAATGGCCATGCCTGGGGTTGGCATGGATCTCCCGATGTAGACAATATATGGAGGGCCTTGGTCTGGGTCTGCTGGTGGGATGTGCACAACTGCCCAGTATTTCGAGGAGTCAAAAGTGATCCTCAATTTGAACAACTCATACTGGGGTGGTGGGCTGGAACCAAAAGTGTTGCGGGTAAAATCCCACAAAACTTTAACAAAACTGCCAGGACTTGCATCTGGAGTTATCAGGTGGGAACCGGGGTGAGACATGGAGTGCAGGTCGGAAGGGAGTGGTGTTCTAGTTTGACGGGGCTAGTGCTGGGTATGGCTTCTTATAGAGTGTCTGGGTTACGAGACATGATGCGGTGCCAATACGACTTGTGTATTGGTCCTGTTGGGGAATTAAAGTCTCGGTCCTCAATCCCCAAAAGAATGTGACGTGTTACTGTGTGTGTCGGCCAGGGTGACTATAGTAGTTACGTCTAGAATTTACTGTGCAACCATACGCCAATTCAATTATGCTGGTTCACAAATGGTACCATCAGATCAGTGGTACACCAGTAAATCACAAACCTGCTACATTATACGGCTGCTACTACAAAAATTACAGAGTGACAGAGCCACTAGGGCTTGTCACGAATCCAGTGGACTCAGTCCACTTCGTTGACATCCAGCCGAGCGCGTCTGGAGGATGCTGAGTTCTCCTCATGGGCTTCTGCGTCGGAGCTGGCCGGGGTTGGATGGGGAGCTACAGGGATGGAGTAGCGGTGGTGTCCTTCACGGGGTGTCGAGGTCATCGTCCCGTTGGAGTAGGTCTCCAAGAGACGACGGAGTTGTCCTGGGGTGACAAACGCATTGCCCGGGTAGACAACAGGGGCAGGTTCCGAGGGCTCGATCGGTCTCCCGAGCAGCACTATCGGGGTGTCGGTGGCAGGTGCAGCTTCACTTCTTGCCGGGGTCAGGAGGGCGAGTGTCCTGCGGGTCTCAATCAGGTCAAGAGTGACCTAATCAAACAGTGCCTCTTGCGCTCTCAGGTAGCGCACCAGATGCACCAGGGCAGGATCCGACTCTTGGTCTCCATTGGCGACTTGGGTCGGTCTACCATAGCCTTCACGACTAGGGTAGTAGTAGAAACAACGGCAGTTAACCCTCGGCGACAGATGCCGAAGATGAACTACAGCTTCTCGGGCTGCAAGTTGGATGGCTTGGGGTTCGTCGGAGGTCGGCCTCCCGGTGAACCGGTAGGGGCGCTCCGATGTGATGCTCCTCCCGTAAATGTGCACCGTGGCCCAAAAGTGATGGATGGAATCACTCGTGTGCTCGCGGTACACGACATACTCCGGCGGCTCTTCACTGCCGAAAGCACGATGGGTGAGGTTGGCAAGGACGGCTACAAAGCCTTCATGCTCAGCTGCAGTGGTCTCGCTGTGAACAATGGGGTCTGACATCTTGGTGGCTGGATACCGAACTGGGTGTGAGGCTGTGATGTGCTGTGCTTCGGACAAGGCTTCCTTTATAAGCCATCGGAGTCTTCCATCGCACGCTTGCGGCTAGGGCAACTCAGGTGTCGGCCACAGGCACACGGCCTATGGACCGGCTGCTAGGTTGGGCACCGACTGTCAAAAGATGTTGGCTGGCCACTGTGTAGGCTTATCGGATGTGATGGGCTTAGCTACGGACATGAAAGGCTTAGACGATGTGGAAACCAAAGGATAATGACCAGGCTAAGATAGGATTAGCCAATGGTCAGCCTGGCTCTGATACAAGGCTGTCGGGGCCGGATTTCCGGGGCACAATATCCCAGAAACTAACCCCTCGTGTCATCATCAGCCCCAGGATTTCTGTTTACTGGTGGACACTTCCTCGATACAGAATACCAAGCATTTACATAAATTGGATACAAGACCATAAAGGTCTAATAATACAATAATGATTTCTGGTGGTGGATGACGGAAGCGATTCGTGAATTCTCCAACGTCGATGGGGCTCCATTCCCACAGGAACAGCTGACCTGGATAACTCCTATCTCGCATGGCTACTATCCTAGGCTCCGCATGGACGTCGTCGTAATACTCTTCTGACCTGACCAATGAAATAACCAGGGACAAGCCAGTGAGTACGTTTGAATGTACTCGCAAACATTATGAACAAATAATATACCGAATGCAGCAGATAATATATGATCATGACTAATTAAATTATTTGCTTATGCTCATGCTGGACTATATTATATGCATGCTGTCAGGAATTAAATCATGGCATGATGACATGTTAGCATGTGCAGAAATAACGTGTTAGCGACAAACAAAGAAGGTTGATGGAAAATCGGACGAGACAGAACCATCCTAGAATCCAAAGAAAATATAAAAGAAAAGCCGGTTGGGTGTCAAGTGACACCATGGTAGGACTTGAAGCGAAATGCCAAACGGGTGTCTAAAAGAGTAATCGGACAAGACAGACCATCCGAGAACTCAAGCGACGCCACGAGAGGTCTTGAAAAGAAATGCCAAACGGGTGTCTAAAAGAGTAATCGGACGAGACATACCATCCGAGAACTCAAGCGACGCCACGAGAGGTCTTGAAAATAAAACTGAATGCCCGGGGTAGTCTAGCCAGCCCCTGAGACACTCAGAAAATAAAATTAAGAGAAACGGGTTAGACCACAATAATAATCATAGCCTCAATAATATAACATCAATGGTAGTAGTAATTATTCTGCAAAATAAACCATGCACAACTTTAATTATTTCCTCCGGAGACCGACTCTAAGACCGACACTTGACCAACCCAGACTGTAGTCCTTAACCGCGGACACGGCTATTCGAATAGATATAACTCTGCAGAGGGTGTACTCTTTACCCACAAGTAAAGGATTTCTATAGTCAGTACCGTAACACTGACTAATTCCCATTACGGTCTTTAGGTTGAAACACACCTGACCAGCACACACCAGCTTAACTCACCAGAGCCAGGAATCACCCAAGGCAATGATAAATTAAACTCTAAGTGGGAAGGCCTCATTCAACGGCCTCCAATAGCATGGGATCACAATATTTATATCGACGCGCAAATAGGGGTGCGACCCCCTCGGCTACACTGCCGGAACACCCATGCCCCCGGACCAAGTGACATGCCTACCAGTGATCAATGGTATCTTTCACTATGGCCTCTCTGTACGGTGTGAGTGGGAAAGGGGTTAACAACTTACTGAACCATACCCTACCTACGGCAGGGACATGTGGTAGCACGAATCAAGTATGGGGGTTACCGGAACAAGACTCGATCTACGGTCGACTCAGGAGGCTTAATATTTCCTGCAGTGATTAGCACAACAAAGTTTCTCGGTAGTACCCAACAGGGTCACCACCTGGCATGTCCCAACATGCCCTTACTGATCATTCTCGTCATCACGAGAATTCAGTCTCACGGTCACTTCACCCGTGACAAATTCTTTCCTGCAGATTAGTCCAGACCAACTTGGGCATATATGACATGTGTAAATTATCATGCTCACTCATACATCATGCTTTAATTAAAGTGAAATGCTCCAAGGTGATCATACATGCATAACTTAGCCATATGCAAATTCAATTAGAAATCAACATAGTCATGCTCTAATAATTCTAGCAAGTAATCCTCCATGCATTCACCATATCAAGTGTTCAAGATGCTTGCCTTAGGTATGAAATGGTGCTGGTTACTTAAAATTTTGTAAGAAACCATCTTCCCTCCATTTTCCCTATTTCAAAGAAATATTGAAATCACCACATGATTCTAAAACAGCACCAAAAGGTGTTTCAAATATTTTTGAAATAAATACTAAAATAAACTAGAGGAAAAATGAAAAATAACAGAAAAGGAATCAAATTATTTGGAGTTCATATGCTTTTCTTATGGAATTTCTAAGTTGAAAAAAATGATTAAATGAACTATTTAATAGACCAGTCATAAACTAAGTTTAGCAAAAATGTTCACCCTAGCTAGATTATTAGAACATGATTTTAGAAGTCAGTAGAAATTTGAGTTATAAAATTTGGTTCTAAATTGGATGCTGTGGAAGTTATTTGAGCTTAGCTGAAAAGAAAAAGAAAACAAGCAGAGGACTGAGGCGCGCCCAGAGCGCTATATAACCATCTGGGGTTACTGGGCCGAGCCCAGCCGATCGTCTGCGCGGAAAAGGAGATGACGTCAAAGACGGATTCGCGGAATACGTCTCCCGTGCGCGAAGGTGGCTTCCGTGGAGTCCGTCTCCACTTACAGACGCGCTGGCGCCTGCTACGGTCACTGACAGGGGGCCCCGCGGGCCCACTGGTCTGGTTTGACCAGTCGCCCACGCATGCCCTCTCCTCTGGCTGAGCCGGGGCGGCGCTCCGGCGAGGCTTGCCGGCGAACGGCGAGGCCCCACGGAGAGCTGAGGCCACCGTTGAGTCCGGGAGGCCGAGCCGGTTCCAGGGAGGTGCGTTACGGTCGCCGGAGATGGGTGGAGTCGTCGGCGGTGAGGTCACCCGAAAGGCTCCGGCGAAAGCAAATTGGGCGCTTCGCCCACGGTTGTTCTCCGGCAAGATTGAGCGGTGGAATAGGATCGTGGGGTCGGTAAGAGTTTGTTGGAGAGGAAATAGAGGATGGGGAGACTGTGGTTGCGACGAATTTGACAGGGAATGGCGGCGGCCGTAGTTGACTGAGGCGGGGGAGGCGTCCTCTCCTGGTCGTTCTGCTGCCCATGGGCTCATAGAGGGGTGAAGGAGATGCGGTGGTGGTAGAGGGAGGATCGGGTGGTCTTTTATAGGAGAAAGGAGGTGGTTCTGAGGCTTCCAGGGAGGCACACGTCGGCGGCGGCCATTAATGGCGAACCGCGGACGGTGGCGAGGTAGGCGAGGCCGGCAGGAGGTCGGTGTGGACGGTAGCGCCCCGCAGGTGAGCTCTGGCGGTTAGGAGTTAAGACGGGAGACCCTGGCGGAGACGTGTCCGAGAGGGACTCGTTGGGCGGTGCTCCTGGTCGCCGTGGACGGCGGTGGCCGGCGCTAGCGGCCAAGGTGGAGTGTTGGCGGGGTACGGGGATGATCTGCCGATCTAGGAGAGGATAAGGACGAGAGGGGGAGGCAGTAGGGTGGCGGCAGAAGCTCGGTGCCGACGCATGCAAGACGCACGCTCTGGCCGTGCCCAGAGCACGTGCACAGAGTGCTCGATGAAATGCCAGGGTGTTCTAGGGGGATCCACTGCTGTTTATTTTTGGCAGGGTGGCTCTTACTAATATGGCAAGGGTGTTAGACATGCTGGTTTGGGGAGAGGAGCTAGTGCCTAGTGTAATCTAAAAAGATGCCCAAATTCTGTCATGAGCTCAAGGTGCTCGACAGAATGTTAAGGTGACCTAGGTGATTTTGGTAGACATGGGAATTGGCAGATGGAGGTCTCTTTGGATGTTAAAGATAGTATTGAAGTTGTTTTGTGAAAAGGAGAAACTTGCTAGTGCAAGTTTGGAAGAATTTCTATTCTGGACAGAAACTACAGGGAATAGTTTGGTGAACTAAAATGATGGTATTGAGGGTGAGCTTCTGTACTTGAGGGTTTGGTTGGAAGGACTAAAATATGGCCAAGTTTCAGAATTTATGGAGAAAGGAAAGATAGAGTTGTAGTAGAAACTCAAATACAGGACAGATTTGAAAAGAGGGAGTTTCACTCAAAATTTTCAAAGGACCAAGTTGGGTTTTTGCATAAAAGTGATGTACAGGCATCACATGACCTCCCACAATTTTTGTGGGATTTTTAAAGAATTATTTAAAATGGTTGTAGTGTAACAGAGGCATTTCAAACATTGAAAATGTTATTAAAAGAATTGTTTTGGGGAAATTTTTATTATGAAAATAATTCCTACTGTCATTAAACTATAAGTTGAATGTTTTAAGAAAACTACCAAAGCCACAATATTATTTCCAATAATTTTCTATATGGAGGGAATTTTTTTTGAAAGACAGAAGCAGAAAAGGTTCTAAAATTATGAAAGAACCTACTCCCTCCGTTTCTAAATATAGGGTGTATAGTTTTTGGCACGGAAATTAAAGAACACATGTGGAGGGAAAATTTCACAAGTTTTGGGCAAGATTACACATGACTAATTGACATCAGACTATAGAGGAGCTTGCCTGATATAAGGAAATGCAATCAAATCCCTAGAAAAATTATCCAAACGAGTGGTGCAATGCAATACACCTTATATTTTGGACTTTTTCTCAAAAATCTATACACCTTATATCAAGGAACGGAGGGACTATTATAATTCAAAATTTTATTTCTGGTCAAATTTTTACTTAATAAAAATGTGGTTAAATTTTTGGGGTGTTACACGCGCATTTCCCGTCCACCGTAATGTACGATAACCAGGACGCAACCACGGGGTCAGGCCCCGTCACCCTCGACGCCGACCGGATCACCAAGGACGACGCCTAGGGAGACGAGTGGCTATATGACCAGTAAGGTTCCTGAGGCGTGATGCTCAGGACCCCCCTTTGACGCTCGGGCGATCCCCCATTCCGTCCTGCCGGCTGCTGCCTCGAGAAGCCCTGGGGCCTCTCTGGCTTCCATGCTGGGGTCCGAGCCCCCGAGCGGGGGCAGACGGCCAAAAGATGCGTGCCCTTGAGGCGGAGTGGGGCGTTTGGCCCCTTGCGAAATAACATCCAGAAAGAAAGAATCCAAGTTTGGTAAAACGAGAGAAATCAGAGAGAAAAGTTCCCGCCCCTTTTTCTTTTAAACATAGAGTTCCGAAGTCTTCTGACTTCATTCCAAAAAATGGCAACTTGAACACCAAGAAGAAGCAAGCAAATGCCGCGTCTGGCCCCTAGGCTAGTCTTCATCTTCCCCCAGCGCTGAGCGTAGGGCATCCACGTTGCATGGGCATAGCCATTGATGGGCAGTGTTGTCTTCTCTGCCAGCACCGGGCTGTGGCTGCCACATTGCGTGGGAGGAACCCCTTCGCGTCCTTGGGGGGCTCTGGGCGTATACAACCCACTCATTATTACGTGAGAGTGTCAATGCCGTAGATAGCAGGGCAAGCCCCCAGGCGCGCGGCCTGGTGGCTCCCAACTCCTTCAAGAACCATCCTGTGCATTTCTGCCCGGTTGCGCGCCCTTATGACCCTAACCCGAATGCATCGTTCCCCGCGCGACCACAGGATTGCGCTCCCGAGGCCCAAACATGAGCACGATGCATCAGCGCGGCCATAAGGGTGTTTTGTCAATGAAGCATGCCTCATGAGGCGCCCGCGTGCCCTCCGGACAAGGTCCCGAGGGCCTCGCGAGGCCCGACCTCCCGAGGCCGCACCGGCGCCGTAGTTGCCGCGGGTAGCCCGCGCTGCTTGTGTCTTGTTGCTCCCCCCAGGCCATTTACTCCTGAGGCCTGAGGGCTTGGTCTGGCGTCGCTTGCCTGCGGGGGCGCCGGCTTGTGCCGCGCCCCGCGGCTCGGGGGCACCCTCCTGCTCGCGCCGCCCAGGCCCGGTGCTTCCGCTGACAGGAGCCCCCAGGCCCGGCTCGAGGAGGACGCCCAGGGTGCTCCTCACTCTTGGGGGGTGCTGGCGCCTGCGGTGGGCGCTTGACCCCCCCCCCCGCCAGGTGGTCCAGGTGGTACGACGTAGCATGGTACGTAGGGCTCCACGTAGGTGCTCGGTCTGCCTCCTGAGCCGCCCGCCGGTGCGCCGGGGGCGGCCCCTCCTGGCGGCGGGGGGAAGTCGCCCCGTGCGCGTCGCTCGCAGACCCTTCTGCGCCGGGCCTCAGAGCGGAGTTGCTTACCTCTGCCACCGCCGTTGGGTGGGCCGCGTGTCTCCTGGTGTAGATTGCTCCCTTGGCGACCCGATGCACCTTCGCCGCTGTTGCTTGTTCGTCCGGATGCCTGCGCCGCCTGCTCACTGCGCCAGATGGCACGTTCCCGCCTGGTCATCCCGGGCTGCTGAGGGTCCGCCGAGTCACGGGGATGCGTGTCGGTGTGCGCGCGGGACGCCCCGTCGTTCCCTCCGTGTGCCTGGTCGTTGTCACCGGGTTGCGCCCCGAAACCGGTCACCGGGATTCGGAGGAGAAGGAGCACAGCGTGTGGCGCGCCCCGCTCGGACCCGTCCGGCGCTGGAGGGGCCCTTCCGCCGGCAGGCTGGGGGGCAGGCGCGGCATGCGAGCCCCCGGCGCCTGGCGCCTGCGGCCTTGAAGAAGAGTGAGAGAGGATGGCGCTCTGGGCGACGGTGACCAGCTCCGCGATGTGATCCGCCCATGCGTTGAAGCCCCCGTGCGTTGGTCGGTGGCGGAGCATCTCGCTTGCCAGCAGTAGCGCATCGTGCGCGTCGAGGTCCCTCACGTAGGTGCGACACGTCGCCGGTGCCGGGGGCGCCGCCCGCCCACCGTGCGCTTGAGCGGTGCGGGAGGCGGTAACGGTGGAGGTGATGCTAGCGACCTAGTACTGATCGCTCGGTACCATGATGCCGGGGCGTGGGCCTCCGGCCACCGCGGCGGGGTTGACAGAGGCCGACCCGCCGCGGCCCGGGGAGGCTTGTTGAGCGCCGGCCATCGGAGCGGCAAAGCTTGGGAAGAACGAAGCTTGGAGAAGACCTCGACACGCCCCTACCTGGCACGCCAAATGTCGGATTTCGGGCTCCGCAAAACCCTTAAGATTCGAACACAGGGGCGTGTGCGAAGATCCCCAGCGACTTCGCCCGACCTAGCTTGCTACTCGATGAACACAGCAGCAAACTCGCACGATGACGAGGAAGAAGATGAACACGACAGTTTACCCAGGTTCGGGCCGCTGCAAAGCGTAATACCCTACTCCTGCTTTGGTGGATTGCCTCTCGAAGAGGTGGGGTGGATGAACCAGTACAGTGTTTCAGGGCCTCATGAGGGCTCCCCAGAGGTGTTCGGAGCCTTCTGTGGCTTGGTGATGGAGGAGTGGTGGAATGGATGCCCATCCCCCTCTACGGTGCAGCCTACCCTCTATATATAGCGGTGGCTCGGGTCCTCTTCCCTTATCGCATTGGCGGGAAGGGATGCCACAACGGCCAATTTTGAAGGGGGACAGGGGTGCGTGCTGGCCCTGCCCAAAGCGGTCTTCGCCTGCAAAGTAGCTGTCGACGGCGCAGGGACTGGCTCAGTGATGACGTCCGTCCTGCGGGGCTGGTGGTTGCGGTCTTGTTGCACCGGAATGGAAACCTTTGGGGGTGCTTTGGGAACCCGCGTACGTCTCTGCTCCCTTTGCACCAAAGGGGAAACTGTGCCGTCTGGCGTGTTGGCGCCCGCCTGTCCTTCCTTGCGTCACCTTTGACTCCCGAGGCCGGGCCTTGCATAGAGATCTCCGCCGCTCCGGAGGGGGCCTGAGGAGGCCCATCCCTTGCCGGTCTTGATGTTGTTCCTCCTCGCGAGGCTTGGGCCCTCGCGAGGACCTTGCCTTGAGTGGGGCCACGCCCGACTGTGTTTGGTTGACGAAGTGGGCCATGCCCTGGGCCGCAGGTAGGCAGGTCTGGGTACCCCCCGTTCCCAGAACGCCGACAACTGCAATTACCCGTTCCTCTTCACGGAAAACCCAACGCAAATCACAAGTATCAGGAAGGATTTCTGGCGCCGTTGCTGGAGAATATCATCATCAACTACCAAGTAAATTCACACAAATTTTCATTCACTTGTTCTTCTTTTTATTTGCTGTTATATTTAGCTTGTCACATAAAAAACAAAAATACAAAAATATTTACCTTTGCTTGTTACTAGTTTACTTCTTCGCTTAATAGTTTACTTGTCTTGCTTGTTACTTTGCTTGCTCGGTCACCATGTCTGAAGATACTACTAAGTTGTGTGACTTCTCAAATACTAATAATTATGATTTTATTAGTACACATATACCACCCGCCACTAGTGCGGAGGCTTTTAATATTAATGCTGCATTGCTAAATCTTGTCATGAAAGATCAATTTTCGGGAAGTCCTAATGAGGATCCCGCTTCACATCTTAATACCTATGTTGAATTATGTGACATGCAAAAGAAAAAGGATATGGATAATGATATTGTGAAATTAAAATTATTCTGTTTTACAAATATTCTGTTTAATAAATATATAGTTTGTAGAACATTTACGAAATATATAAAAAATGATCAACAAAAAAAGAGAGTAAACAAGCCAGCAAAATGTACATACATGTAGCTATAGGTGGTAACAACGAGGCGTTCTCTGTTGGCTTGGCCCAACACCTCTCCAGTCGGCGAGGTGAGCAAGACGCTCACTGGAAGGGAGTTAGGGAATTACTTAATTGTCGCTCGAAGCGTCAATGTGTCGGCCTTTCGCACAAGCCATGACGATCGAGCAATGACCTGGGCGGCCCATTAAAGTGTTGCGGTGTTTTTCGGATTTGGAAACCTTCTAGAGTTTCCTTTTTCGTTTTTCTGGTTTTGGAAAACTTCTAGAAGGTTTCTGAACCGGTTTTCCTGTTT